>JAYESD010000001.1:220629389-221829389 GCA_036927565.1 Tuctoria greenei | reverse complement strand
CGACGGGTCATGGGCATGATGAAGGTTCCTTAGTCACCGAAAGGGGACAAAATCACAAACTTGTTGGTAAAGTGGTACAACCTCTGCAGAGTATTAAAAACTATCATGATAGTCGTGCTCCTGGTTATGAGCGACCTGGACCCTCACATGATTAGAGTTGAAATTGAGAAATTGGGATGGATTGGTTATGGTTATGGTTATGGTTTGGGTTGTGATAAATGGACATGGTTGATGATGATAGTAAGAATCTAGTATATGGATAAATAAATAATGATGGATGTGTGATGATGGTAAATGATGATGTTGGACTCATAATTGGTTGTTATTTGGGTTGTTATAGGATTAATTTACATAGACATTGTAGGATGCTTTTTACATGTTTTAAATGTACGTTTCAGCAAATAGCCATTTATTATCATTCCTTGTTTTTAGCTACATGTCATACTTTCACACACTTGTTGAGTATGACATGTGCTCACCCTTGCTATTCCCACATTAATTCAGCTACAAGAAATATTTTGGAGGTCGTCATGGAGTAGTAGGCGTGTGTACTACCGTCGATTGCCTGTGAAGTTGGAGTTGCCTACGCTAGTTTATTTCCCATTGCAATTGAATCAGGGTATATTTATTATTCGAAATATGGTTTTATATGATTATCATTTGTGATGCACTCGTGTATGTGTGTTAAACATGCTAGGCACACATATGCATCACATTTGGTTCGTTTTTCAGCACCGGTGTCACAAATTGGTATCAAAGCCGTGTCGGTTGTAGAACACAAGCCTAGGTAGAATGGAAACTACAAACCAAAAACTATTTTCTAAAAAGCTATTTTTGAGTTGCTTGCTGCTGCATTTTATTTTTGCTGCTTCAACCACTATAAAGTTTTGTTTTCTATCGTGTCTCTCTCTTACTAACAGCTACACCTTGAGCTGCTTGTTACTGAGTTTATTTTGTTTTTCTTACTAATGTTTCCTTGAAAAATATATGCATTTTTGCTGCTGCAGTATCTTGAATATTTGCTCTTTGCTAACTGCTGCAATTCCATCCTTTTTCCTCTCTTTTTTGCTGCTGCACACCCTCTATTTTTTCCTCCTCTTTGCTGCTGCATTTTAAAATACTTGTCACTAAATATTTTCCTTATTACCACATGTATTTGCTACTGCGCTGAAATTTATTTTTCCGCTTCTTCCTCGATGCCCATTCTCTTTTCTTGTCTCTCCTTGCTGCTGAAATTTTCAGTCCATAATACCTCTCTGTTTTAATGTTTCTCTTGTTCGCATTATAGATAGCCACCACTAAACAAATCATTTGTAAACATACTTGAGGAGATCATATTAGACATCTTACACCAAGAACACATAGAGCATGAAGAACCAACCCATATGGATGACCGCACCCCTGCTAGCTCTTCCAACAAACACACAGAAGAAGCGAAATCGATGGAGAACTTGTGAAGTATACACTTCAAGATGAAGACCTTCTGGACACGAAGAATGGAGAATCGAAGGTTGCATCTTCGCCCATAATCAAGTTCATTCATTAACAAGGTAATATTCAAGATAATTCATTCATTAACAATATTTACAAAACATAAGCTACTAAAAACAACAAAGAAAAACTAAATCCTACTCCTACTCCTCCTCCTCCTCCTCGTCCTCCGGCGGCGACTCCGGCGCTGGTGCAACAGGAGCCTAGGCCGGCTGCACCAACGGTGCAATCCCGTGAACGAGGTTGCTCTCCGTTGCCTCCACTAGGTTTCTGTGTACCTCGGGGCCAAGCACCTGGGCCATCGTCTCGAACAGAATGTCGAGACAATCGGCCACCCCCATAAGGGCAAAGAGGTAGTGGCCTATGGCACCCATTCTAGTAAACTGGGGAAGGGTACCCAGACTCAAGAAACTCATGGTGCGAGACGTATTGTTGTACACCTCTTGCACCATAAGGAGGCGCTGCTCGTTGTTGAACCTCTCGGAGGAGCTGCAGCATAGTTTCTTGTAGGGTGGCTCTCTCGGCGGGCTTGGTGGCGGAAGGTCGGCCATGGTGGTGGTGGGTCGTCGGGGCGAAGAAGACGATCCAAGAAAAGAAGAGGATTCAAAGTGAGCGACGCGCTTGTGGAGCACTCAATGGTGATGGCGCGTCTTAAATAAAGTTCACGCGGAGTCGTCGAGGGAGCGGTTGGTTTCCCGTGCATTGATGGAACGATGGGACGCATCGATACCGCCTCGGGGAATCGAAAGGTCGCGCACGGACGTCGCACGCTTCTCTACACCACGCTGCCAAAATTAAGTTTTCCATAGACCTCGTGCCGTGCATCTCTCTTTCGACAATGGAAGAGTGCTTTAGCTTAAAGCGTGTCTCTATTTGTTATAGCGCGTCTCACATTTATCTCCCTCGTCTCTTCATCTCTTCGACAATGGAAGACGCATTTTAGCTTAACACACGTCTCTCTTTGTTATAGCGCGTCTTGCATTTATCTCCCTCGTCTCTTCGCCTCCGGTGCTCCTTTACTAATCGACCAATGGTCCTTTGCTAACCGACCAACTCCAGTGTGGCAACATCCTCTGTTTGCCATCACCGTTGTAGTCATCATCGTCGTCGCCGTCCTCGTCATCATCATCATCGCCGTCCTCGTTGTTGTCATCATCGCCATCTTCCTCGTCATCTTCAGTGTTCATGGCTGGTATAGGCTTGGTGTGTAGCTGATTGAAGGAGGAGCGCTTTGCGTGGCGCAAGAACCATCCCCATGTATGTACATATGGCACACCGGTCACATGGTTGTTTATATGTAGATCTGCAATGGACGGATGAACTTAGCTGTAGTTTTGTTTTTCTGTCTTCTTTGTGTTTGGTATTTTCAATTTCTCTGCGTAGGGTTTCTCTGCGAAGCCTGAATCGAGAGATTTATTGAAGTGGTTGTGCATCGTCCCCAGTAAAGAAGGGGTAAGTCATGAAGAACAAGCACGATATGAGTTTAACCATCGTCCTCCTATTAATGAATTTCCTTTGTAGACTAAATAGGAAGGTGGTTACTACCCTCTTACAATCTCCTTATCTGAGGACTATCCCTTGGTGCCTCCAAGATGCGCCTTTCCAAGTGGGTTCTTCCACCCAAATGTCCATCGCTCAGGAGCACTCTACATTGGGATTCTTGATCAAGAGACTGTAATATAGACCTATTTTGCTCATGTAATTAGTACTTAATTGTTGCCGAACTTATTTGAACTTTTAGTTCTAGAGTGCTCAACTGGATTTTGGGCAATTTTAATGGCACTCCCATTGTCACAAAGGAGAGGAATACAGTTCATATTGTAACCGTAATCCCTTAGAGTTTGTCGCATCCAAAGGAGTTGTGCACAACAACTCCCGGCTGCAACATACTCCGCTTCGGCTGTGGATAGGGCAATGGAATTTTGTTTCTTGGAGGACCAAGAAACTAAGGATATCCCTAGGAATTGGCATGTGTCGGAGGTGCTTTTTCTATCTACTTTGCACCCGACATAATCTGCATTGAAGTAACCAATGAGATTGAATTTTTAGCCTTTTGGGTACCAAAGACCGAGGTTGGGTGTATGAACTAAATATCTCAAGATCCTTTTTACGACTGTCAAGTGACATTCCTTAGTGTTGGCTTGAAATCTTGCACACAAACATACACTCAACATAATATCTGGCCTAGATGCACATAAATAGAGTAGAGATCCAATCATGGAGCGATATACCTTTTGGTCGACGTTAGGTCCATCTTCATTGAGATCCAAGTGGCCATTTGTTGCCATGGGGGTCTTTATGGGCTTTGCCTTGTCCAATCCAAACTTCTTAAGTATGTCCCGCGTGCACTTGGTTTGGCTTATGAACATTCCTTCCTTTTGTTGACGCACTTGGAATCCTAAGAAGTATTTCAATTCCCCCATCATTGACATCTCAAACCTGTCTGTCATGATTTTGCTAAATTCCTCACAAAAAGATTTGTTAGTTGACCCAAAGATTATATCGTCAACATAAATTTGACAAATAAAAAGATAATTATCTAAATTCTTTGTAAATAATGTATAATCTACTTTGCCAATTTGAAAACCATTCTCAATTAAGAAATCTCTAAGACACTCATACCAAGCTCTAGGAGCTTGTTTGAGGCCGTAGAGAGCCTTACGCAATTTATATACGTGATCGGGGAACTCTTCGTCTTCAAACCCGGGTGGTTTCTCCACGTACACCTCTTCCTTGATCGGTCTATTGAGGAAGGCGCTTTTCACATCCATTTGATATAGCTTGAAATCATGGTGAGTAGCATATGCAAGTAATATTCTAATATATTCAAGCCTAGCTACTGGAGCAAAAGTCTCATCGAAATCCAAACCTTCAACTTGTGAGTACCCTTTGGCCACAAGTCGCGCCTTGTTCCTTGTCACCACCCCATGTTCGTCTTTTTTGTTGTGGAAGGCCCACTTGGTGCCGACGATGTTTGCACTGGGCCTTGCCACAAGTTCCCACACCTCGTTCCGCTTGAAGTTGTTCAGTTCTATTTGCATTGCCACCACCCAGTCTGGATCCTTCAATGCATCCTCAATCCTGCGTGGTTCCAAAAAGGATACAAACGAATAATGCTCACAAAAGTTAGCTATGCGAGATCTAGTGGTTACTCCCTTTTGGATGTCACCGATGATGTTGTTGATTGGGTGATCCCTTTCGATGCATTGGTGTACTCTTGGGTGTGGCACTTGAGGAGTTGTGTCTTCATGATTGTCTGCTTCTCCCCCTAAGTGATAGCCTTCATTGACTTGTTGATCATCTTCGTACTCTTGTGGTTGATCTTGTGTTGAAGCTCCCCCTTGATTGATGGTTTCCTCTTGTGGTTCATTTTCCTCATGTTCGTGTGAAGGTGGCTCTTGTGGTCGAACTTCGCCTAGAGCCATTCTTTTCAATGCTTGACATGGAGCTTCTTCTTTTCCTAATTCACATGGATCAACTTGCTCCTTTTGGGAGCCATTAGTCTCATCGAACACTACGTCACGTGCCACTTCAACAAGTCCGAAGGCCTTGTTGAAAACATGATAGGCGTAAGTGTTCGAATCATAACCAAGCAAGAAACCTTCGTCGAACTTCGAAGCGAACTTTGAAGTCCTAGGCTTCTTGTTCAGGATATAACATGGAGAACCGAAAACTCGAAAATATGAAATGTTTGGTTTGTTACCGGTAAGTAGCTCATAGGGAGTCTTCTTGAGTAGTCGATGGAGATAAAGTCGATTTGCGTCGTGGCAAGCGGTGTTAATCGCTTCTGCCCAAAATCGATCCGTTATCTTGTACTCGTCGAGCATTGTCCTTGCCATCTCAATGAGTGTTCGGTTCTTTCTTTCGGCAACTCCGTTTTGTTGTGGCGAGTATAGCGCTAAAAATTCGTGCTTGATGCCCTTGTCATCAAGGTACTCCTCCACTTGTGTGTTCTTGAATTCCGTGCCATTGTCGCTTCGAATACTCTTGATTGTCAATGAAAATTCATTTTGAGCTCGCTTGAAGAACTTCTTGAGTGTTCCTTGTGTTTCTGACTTATCATGCAAAAAGAAAACCCAAGTGAAGCGAGAAAAATCATTAATGATAACTAAACCGTATTTGTTACCGCTGATGCTTATGTAAGCAATTGGACCAAACAAGTCCATGTGAAGTAGTTCGAGCGGTCTTGTTGTAGTCATGACGTTCTTTGCGGGATGATGTGCTCCAACTTGCTTCCCGGCTTGGCAAGCGCTACAAGGCCCGTCTTTCTCAAAAACAACATTCTTCAAACCTCGGATGTGATCGCCCTTGAGCAGTTTTTGAAGGTTCCTCATACCAACATGCGCTAGCCGTCTATGCCACAGCCAACCCATGTTGGTTTTTGCAATCAAGCATGTGTCGAGTTCGGCTTTATCCTTGTTGAAGTCAACAAGGTAAAGCTTTCCCTTCAACATACCCTTGAATGCAGTAGAACCATCACTCCTCCTAGAGACGGTCACACCCTCGTTATTGAACAAGTAATTATAACCTTTGTCACATAGTTGAGATATGGACAGCAGGTTATAATCTAAAGATTCAACATGTAAAACGTGAGAAAGTGTGTGTTCAGAGGATATTGCAATTTTACCAGTACCGAGCACCCTTCCTTGACTATTATCTCCGAAGTAGATGCCCTCGTTTGGATCCTCATTCTCTTCGTACTCCACAAACATCCTCCTTTCTCCGGTCATGTGGTTGGTGCATCCACTGTCTAGCACCCATTTGGATCCACCGGAGGAATAGGCCTACAAAAACAAATTATGCTTTGGTTTTAGGTACCCAAGCTTGCTTGGGTCCTTGGAGGTTAGTTACAATACATTTGGGCACCCACACATGATATTTTGTGTTCCCATGGCATGGCCCAACATAATAAGCATAGACCTTCCAAGATTGTTTCTCATCAACACATAGGAGGCATCAAAAGTTTTAAACAAAAGCTGTTGTTGTTTATGAGTCGGACTAGTCTGGGGGGCCGGACTTGTCCGAATGACCGGACTTGTCCGGACACCGACCGGACTAGTCCGGTATTCATGTGAGTTCAGGTTTTTATCCTTCGACTTACCAGTTTCAGAGGATCTTCCCTTCATAAAGGAGATCCTTCCCTTGTTATTCTTATGACTTCTAGCATGTTGCTTTTCATCATAAGAGTAACCAATGCCATACTTGACATTTGGAGGTCTTTGGACCAAGTATGCACTACTGCATAGTTGATCTTCTCCTTGTCAAATATGCCACATTGGGTAGGATTTTTATCCTTTGTGAGGGTTGATTTCCCTTTCAATCTGGTGTCAGTTTTACTACATGTGCACATATGAGCAAATTCAGTTTTAGTGGGTTGAGAAGGTGAGTTTGAAGAGGAGGAAGGTTCACTCAGCTTGAGTGACTCAACTTGCACTTCAACGATCTTGTTAACCTTGATCAGGTCAGCAAGTTGGTCCTTAATTGCAACATTTGAGTCGGTTAACTCCAAGCAAGCTTTCTTGCTTGAAGCTAACTCAAGCTCTAGTAAAATGTTTTTCTCCTTTTCAAGCTCTAGAAGTTTGTCAAGTTCGACATACTCCTCCTTTTGGGAGATGATCATGTCCTCTTGACGATCAATTAACCTTTCCTTCTCAACAAGTTGGTCAAGTAAGAATTTCATTTTTATTGCAGTTTTCCTATCTAGTCCATTTAGCATGTCCTCATCATCACTAGAGTAGGAATGCATGGAAGGGGTTTTTATGATTACCTTGCGTTTACCTTCCTTTGCCATAAGGCAAGTCCCATTTCCCTTTCTTGCACTGAGTGTAGGGAAGAGTGTTGATTTCTTGGACATGCTCTCGATGGCTATGCTAGCCATCTCTTCTTCATCGGATGATGAGGACTCATCGTTTGAGTCCCACTCGTTCCCAATATGCGCTTGTTCGGCTTGTTTCTTCTTCTTGAAGAATTTCTTAGGTTGAGGCTTGGATTCTTTAGTCTTCTTCTTGTTCTCCTCATATGGGCAATCCACTATAAAGTGGTTATATTCACCACAATTATAGCACGCCCGTCTCAATTTTGGCTTTGTTCTTTCCTTGTACTTGCCTTCACTTGATTTTGTCCCTTGCTTTTTCTTCATTATTCTCTTGAACTTTTTCATGAACAATATCAAATCCTCTTCATCTAGCTCACTGCTCTCGTCATCACTGACCTCCTCTAGTTGTGCTTCTCTTGCTTCTTTGGATAGAGGCTTGAGGGTGGACTTTAAAGCAACTCTTTCCTCTTAGCCGAGGTGAGGTCGGCAATTTCCTTGACGTGCCTTGCTTGTTTCTCCATCATTTCAAAGATGATAATTTTACCAAGCAATTCATCTGGAGTCATTCTCTTGTATTCGGGGCTTTCCCTAATCATGGAGCATAGCGTGACATTGCGAGGCATAAAAGCTCTAAGTATGAGCTTTACCACCGCGTGGTCATTCCACTTCTTGCTCCCATATGATCGAACTTTGTTGACGACTGTCTTCAATCGATTGTACATATCTTGAGGTGACTCGTCTTCCTTGATTGTGAATCTTCCTAGTTCGCCTTCGATCATCTCAAGTTTTGCTTCATGCACATGCCGCTCACCTTCATGTGTAGTTTGTAGTGTATCCCATATCTCCTTAGCAATTTCGAGTCCATCTACTTTGGTGAACTCGTCTCGACTGAGTGAGGAGGTGATTACAGCTGCGGCTTGAACATTTCTATGAATGGCCTGCTCTTTACTTGGAGTGAGCTCTTCGTCGTCATCCGGAATATCTATCCCTGTGCATACAATATGCCATAAAATTGGGTTGAGGGAAATCAAATGCATTTTCATATTCTGCCTCCACATGGAATAATCACTTCCATCGAAGTGTGGGGCTTTTCCAAGTGGGATAGATAAGTAATGGTTGCTATTGGAATTTAGACGATCATAGTTAAAAGGATATCGGGAGTAGTCGGTGTGACTACTCCCCTTCTTCTTCTCTTCAACATTTGCTTTCCCTTTGGAAAGTGCCTTCGAGATACTTCTCCAGTTTTTGGGTCTTGTCGTTGTTAACTTCTTCTTGGTTGTTGATTTTGTGGACGTCCTTCATGTCCGACATGATCTCTTCGAGTGATTAGACTCTTTCTTGAAGAACCCGCTCTGATACCAATTGAATGTAGGCCTAAAGGGGGGGTGAATAGGCCTTTTTCAAATTGTCGGATCCTGCAACACTCAACAACCAGTTCAATACCAGAGATATCGGACTAGTCCGGTAAAGTGCGGACTAGTCCGCTGTTCACGGACTAAGTTGATTAAACTTAATTGATTGGTTTGATTATTTTATGTGTACAGCGGAAATATAGAATCAAACAACAGTTTAACAGTTATCTATTGAATTGTATCACAATCAAGTCTTATGTTCAACAATTTAACGTAAGATGAACAATGTGAAACCCTAGATTAAGTTGATTAACTTGAATGATGAACACTAAAACAAGACACAAGTGTTTATCCCGTGGTTCGTCTACCACAAAAGTCCACCTACATCCATGTTGAGGAGTCCACAAAAGGATCGGGTCTTCTCCAACCCTACCCTCGTTGGATCGCCACGAAGGCCAATCCTCTTCCACTAATCACAAAGGGGTGAATAACCGAATTCAAGTGGCAATCTCACACTTTGAGAGCTCCCTTAGATTACAAAACACAATGCCACCGAAAACACACTCAAAAGTTACAATTGAAACGCAGGAGTGTGTTAGAGAATCAAACCAAGAGCTCAATGTGATGTTGCAAGTGTCTCTCCAATGATCTAAAGTGAATCCTCAAAGGATTGGACGATGTTGCACTTGATTTCGTAGAGAGAGGTCGTTTTTGAGGCTCTTGGGAGGTGTGATGGCGCTAGGGTTCGAGAGATTGTAAAAGTGGGCCGTGCACCTCTATTTATATGGGGTTTCTAAAAGTTACCGTTAGGGTTCAGAAGGCTCGGACTAGTCCGTGGTGGTCACCGGACTAGTCCGGTGTGCTGTGTGTAGCAAACCCTAAGTGTCCCGAAATATCGGACTAGTCCGGCTGAAAACGGACTTGTCTGATTTCGCTACTGGAAATCTTCGTACTAGTCCGATGTCCATCGGACTTGTCCGGACATGTGAAACTCTAAGTGTGTTGGATGAAAAGTCCACACTGGGGAGGACTTGTCCGATTTAGATCAGTGGATTTTTCGGACTAGTCCGTGAAAATATCGGACTTGTCCGAAGTGGATCAGAAAGGATATCGGACTAGTCCGGTTGATAACGGACTTCTCCGATTTCGTGTGACTTGTGTAGTGTTTTGAGGACTAGTCTGCACTGGGGAGGACTAGTCCGATTCTAGTCAGAAAGATATCGAACTAGTCCGACAGATATCGGACTTGTCCGATCTGGTACAGTGAGGTTCTCGGACTAGTCCGGTGGTAATCGGACTAGTCCGGTCCTGTGCAACTCTGTGCAATGTGTGTGTTTAATTATCATTGAGCTCTTGGGGGTGTGTTTCCTTAACACACTCCATACAAAATCATCTACTACTCTTTTTCCTTGAGTTCATTTTCACTTTGCTCCTCTTCATCCCTTCTTTTTGGTATTTTGCTCATTTTTCTATTATAGGCCTGCATTCATCTCAACAAAGAGGTTAGGATCCCAATTGCTTGTCATAAATCATCCAAAACCCACAAGGGAGTCATAGATGCACTTTCAAATGGGAGCCAACGCAAAACGTAAAGGAGATCCAAAGTTTTCTTCGGATGGCTGGATATTACCGTCGATTCATCAAGGACTTTTCTAAAATAGCCAAGCCAATGACGGAGTTGCTAATGAAGGGAAAAGCATTTGAATGGACTCAAGCTTGTCAGAAAGTTTTGAGGATGTGAAGAAAAGGCTAACAACAACCCCAATTTCCGTTTTGTTGGATGTAGGCAAAAGCTTCAATATTATGGTGATGCATCGAGACAAGGACTTGGGTGTGTGCTCATGCAGGAAGGTCAAGTGGTTGCATATGCATTGAGACAATTGGAGAAACATGAGCAGAATTATCCAACGCAAGATCTGGAACTTGCACGCATTGAAGATTTAGAGACATTATATCCTTGGACACATGTGTGAAATTTACCGGATCATAAGAGTCTTAAGTATATTTTCACACAAACGGATCTAAATTTTAGGCAACGAAGATGGTTGGAGCTTATCAAAGATTATGATTTGGGAATCAATTATCATCCGAGAAAAGTCAATGTAGTGGCCGGTGCCTTGAGCTGGAAAGGAGTAAGTCATCAACTCATGGATCGAAAGCTGCCATCCGAGCAATGCAAGGAATTTGAATGGTTTAATCTTGGATTTGTGAATGAGATGGGGATGATGGAGTTAAATCCGACCTTGGAGCAAGAAATTCGAGAGGGTCAAACAAAGGATGAGGAAATTCTGGAAATCAAGGAAAGGACACAAGAGGGAAGAGAATTCAGGTTTGATGAGGATGAACATGGTACCTTAACAGCAAGCCGCTTCAGACACCAATAGGAACAACAACAACACTTGAACTTTATTAAGAGGGTGAACTCGTTGATCAAAAAGAATATCGAAGCATGATCGGATCACTTTTGTACCTCACGACTGGACATACAACTCATCGTATGTCTTTATGCGAGATTTGAACCCCCCCCCCACGAGCTTCACATCGTCAAGAAAACAAAAGGATTCCCGAGTATTTACATGGTACTCAAGAATTTGGCATTTTTCTTCCTTCTTCCTCAATAGTTACTTTCAAAGCTTTTTCCGATGCTGATTTTGGGGTTTGTAGGTAAGGAAATGATGAGGACATCACAACAGCAGAGACGCACATTGAACTGCAAGGACCAATCACAAGAGCACGGGCACGGTTATTAAATCAGCAGGTGAATTCGTTCTTAACTTCTATTGCATGTGAGTTTGAGAATAGATTGCTATGTGATGATTTAATTGTTATTAGGAATAATGGAAAATATCAACAAGTGAAGGAAGGAGGCCTTGGGAGCGTGGAGAACAACCTGGGACGTCCACAAGTAGATGGAAACAGTTTACAACTCGGACTCGAGTTCAACTCGGAGTCCAGGAGTAGTCCACCTTAAAACAGATGCCCAGGAGGCATACAGACTCCGTTTTCGACGTTCTACATATGCACGGAAAGAGGAGAAGATAAAATTTCCAATGGTTCTGGTCCCACCTCAAAATTCCTCCGGAGTCATTGGGAATCGTCGAAACAAGTCGAGTCCAGATTTCTGTCTGGTGCTGCGCCACCGAATCGGGCCTTTGGGCCTTGTATCCCGTAAGAGTCCATTAGGGACGCATCTAATCGTGTTTTGGTCGAACCCTAGCCTATAAATACTGCAGCCGCCGGTCATATTTTCGTCCTTGTTTTCTTGCTAGTCAACACCTATTCCACAATCCCTAAATAACAAACCGATCCGCCACGTTCATCGGTTTGCCCTAGCTAGCCGCCTTGCGTGAACTCCCGCATCGCCAGCCCTAGATTAGGTGACAAATCTTTGTGCCATTCATCCTTGAATCATCACACACCACCCCATTAGTTGCTGTGCAAATTCTCGATCGTTTTCGTATCCGTTTGCGAGTTCTGTTCTCAAACCGAGTTGGAATCAACATCAAAAAAAAAAAAACGTAACTCGGACAGCCTACCTTAAAACGGCCATAACTTTCGCATACGAACTCGAAATCGGGCGAATTTTTTTTTCAAATTCATCTACGCGAAATTTCGCATCCGATTTTCCGCCGCGTAGCCGCGTTCGGCGAAATTTGATTGCCCAAATTCCCCTCGGAAGATAGGCTATCCGGCCTCTGAAGTTTCAACACGAATTTTAAGGAACTTTCTTGATTTTCTATAGGCCGCATATTACATCCAATTGAGCTGCAAATTTGTGTGCTTCCTATATTTGTGCTACTGAGTAAAGAAAAAATATCAAAAAAATATTACAAAAAATAAAAAAAATAGTGAAGAGCACGCATATTAAAGCAATTGTCCTATACCACTTGGTGCTGTTTGTTTGGTTATATCATTCTGTTTTTCTTTTGCCTTGATACTTCCTTGTGTTGTGCTAGGCTCTAGGGCACTCAGTTGACTAGCAACAGTTTCCTACATTGAATACTTATTCAACTTTGTTTAGCTATTAACGATTTTCTGCTTATTAGCCACCATATTGTGCCATCCAAGCTCCACCTTTCTCTTGAGCATAACAGGTACCTTTGCAATCACCCCACGCTTCATTGGTTCATCTCACCGTCCACACCACCTGCTGTGTCGGTAAGAACACTTGTAAGAGCGTGGTAAGACGCTTGAGCGAGAGAGATTGTTTTCTTCCACCTTCCACATTGTCACTGTAGTTGATAGGGATAACATTTTTTTTATTGTCTTTTGTTTCCTACTAACAATGGCAGGAGAAGAAAATAATGACGAATGTGTTCAACATGTTGAGTTATGTGATATGTTCGCCAAATACAACGCATCAACGGAGGAGTCATTGGCGAACTTGACTCGCAAACTGGATGACCTTGCTCTTCGGATGAATACTTTTGAGGCTCGGTTGCCTCTCGCTGGAAGACAAGAAGATAATGCTTATGATGAACTGGAAGATCACAGTAATCAGCCAAGACTGCCACTTTATCGTCGAGGTATGGGAGGTAATAATCATAACAATTATAACCGCCCTCCTGATGATCCTTTTGCTAAAGTGAAATTTACTATACCCTCTTTTCTGGTGCTTATGATGCTGAGGCTTATCTTGATTGGGAGATGACAGTAGAGCAAAAATTTAATTCCCATCTTGTTCCTGAACAACATAGAGTTCGTCAAGCCACTAGTGAGTTTAAGGATTTTGCTATCATATGGTGGAATGAACTTGTTAAAACTAGAACTGATCCTCCAACATGGGATAGATTAAAGGAATCTATGCGTGTTCGATTTGTTCCTCCATCTTTTCAGCGGGACCTTCGCAAAAAATTGCAGCGTTTAGACCAAGGTAACGTGTCCGTAGAGGAGTATTATCAAGAGTTACAAAAGGGTATACTGCGTTGTGGGGTAGTAGAGGACATGGATGATAAAATAGCTCGTTTTTATGGGGGGTTGAGGCGTGAAATTCAGTACATTGTTGATTACAAAGAATATGATACTGTTAACAGATTGTTTCAGCTTGCTATGTTGGCAGAAAAAGAATTGCAGGGCCGACAACAACAGCAACAACGCACGAGGAGCATCTTAAGGCCGCGTGCAGCAACTACACCATCCAAAACAGCACCATCTTCGGCCCCCCGTGCAGCGACTACACCACCCAATGGCGGCCAACGAACTATACCTGCTGCTCCACCTTCTCGCGTGCCGGAAGGCAGCAAGGCGACATCATTCAAGCCTTCGTCGTCCACTCCTTCTACGGGTCGTACTTCCGACATTAAGTGTCACCGCTGCCAGGGACTTGGTCATATGATGAGAGATTGCCCGAGCAAACGAGCATACATAGCACGCGACGATGGCGGGTATGATAGTACTTCGGATGTTGAAGATGAATATTCTCTTGCTACTGACTTTACAGATCCAAATGACGAACACACCGAAGAAGAGGTACATGGTACAGCGGCGACGGAGAACTATAGGAGCATCATTGTGCAGCGTGCCTTGAGCTCCAAAGTGGAGACCGACGACAAGCTACAACGACACAACCTCTTCCACATGTTTCTTGTCGTCAAGGACTGCCGTGTACACACTATAATTGATGGAGGTAGCTGCAATAACTTGGTAAACACGGACGTCGTCAAGAAACTCGGTTTGACAACAAGAGCACACCCTCATCCGTACCACATTCAATGGTTCAACAACAACGGTAAGGTTCGGGTAACACAAACAGCGAGAATCCATTTTTCAATTGGTTCATACCATGATTTTGCTGATTTTGATGTTGTTCCTATGGATGCTTGTTCTCTTTTATTGGGCCGTCCTTGGGAATTTGATACAGATGCTATTCATCATGGTAGAACCAATAAATATACTCTCATGCATAAGGGAAAGAAAATCACTTTGCTCCCCATGACTCCTGCTGAAATTGTGCATTTTGAGAAGAGTAAAATTCGTGAGGGCAAAGCAACTAAATTAGAATCTGAAAAACAGCAAGTTATTAAGTTAAAATCACCATCATTGCTCGCAACTAAATCTGAACTTGCTGATTTATTCGATGCTAAGGGGATGTGCTATGCTTTAGTGTGCAAAGAAGCCATGTTTTCACTTCATGAATTGTCTATTGCATTGCCCCCTGCTGTTGCTAACCTTTTGCAGGAGTTTGAGGATGTGTTTCCCTCCGAGATACACCCTGGTTTACCACCGATGAGAGGCATTGAACACAAGATCGATTTGATTCCAGGAGCAAGTTTGCCAAATCATGCAGCATACAGGGCGAATCCACAAGAAACTAAGGAAATTCAGCGACAAGTCCAAGATCTTTTGGACCGCGGGTACATTCGTGAAAGCCTTATCCCTTGTTCCGTTCCTGTTCTTTTGGTTCCTAAGAAAGATGGTAGTTGGCGCATGTGTGTTGATTGTCGCGCGATTAATAACATCACCATTCGATATCGTTATCCTATTCCTCGATTAGATGACATGCTTGATGAATTGAGTGGTGCTATCATCTTCACAAAAATTGACTTGCGTAGTGGTTACCACCAAATTAGAATGGCACTAGGAGATGAATGGAAAACTGCATTTAAAACCAAGTTTGGACTTTATGAGTGGTTAGTCATGCCTTTTGGTTTAACTAATGCACCCAGCACCTTTATGCGATTAATGAACGAGGTTTTACGTGCTTTCATTGGGCAATTTGTGGTGGTTTACTTCGATGATATCCTCATTTACAGCAAGTCATATGATGAACATCTTGATCATTTACGTGCTGTTTTTACTGTTTTGAGAGATGCACGTTTGTTTTGTAACCTCGAAAAGTGCGTTTTTTGCACCAATCGAGTCTCATTTCTTGGCTATGTCGTTTCCTCGCAGGGAATTGAGATGGATGAGGCAAAAATTGAAGCAATCACCAGTTGGCCAGCCCCAACTACCGTCACACAGGTTCGTAGTTTTCTTGGTCTTGCAGGATTTTATCGGCGCTTTGTGCGGGATTTCAGCACCATTGCAGCACCTCTACATGAGCTAACGAAGAAGGGAGTTCCATTTCGATGGGGCGAACAGCAGCAACAAGCTTTTGATGCTCTCAAATTGAAGCTTACACAAGCACCATTACTACAACTTCCTGATTTTGACAAGACCTTTGAGCTAGAATGCGATGCAAGCGGCATTGGGATTGGAGGCGTTCTCATACAAGGAGGTAAACCCGTTGCTTTCTTTAGTGAAAAACTTCATGGTCCTTCTCTGAATTACTCCACTTATGATAAGGAATTGTATGCCTTAGTCTGTGTATTACAAACATGGCAACATTATCTTTGGTCTAAGGAGTTTGTCATACATTCCGATCATGAATCATTGAAGTATCTTAAGTGTCAAATCAATCTGAATAAATGACATGCTAAATGGATTGAGTTCATAGAGTCGTTTCCATACATCATTAAGCATAAGAAAGGGAAGGAAAATATCATTGCCGATGCATTATCCAGGCGTTATACCATGCTGTCCCAACTTGATCATAAAATCTTTGGTTTGGAAACAATTAAAGCATTATATCCTACTGATTTGGACTTCAAAGTTGCTTTTGAAAATTGTAGAGAAGGAAGAACTTGGAATAAATATGTGCTGCGAGATGGTCTCCTCTATCGTGCTAACAAGCTATGCGTTCCAGCTAGCTCCGTTCGTCTATTGCTTTTGCAGGAAGCACATGGAGGAGGTTTGATGGGACATTTTGGAGTGAAGAAAACTGAAGACGTGCTGTCCACACACTTCTTTTGGCCAAAGATGAGGCGTGATGTCGAGTGCTACGTGTCACGATGCACTACTTGCAACAAAGCTAAGTCTCGTCTTAACCCACATGGTCTTTATATGCCTCTTCCTGTTCCTAGTGTACCTTGGGAGGATATTTCTATGGACTTTGTTTTGGGATTGCCTAGGACTAAGAGGGGGAGGGATAGTATTTTTGTAGTTGTTGATCGTTTTTCCAAAATGGCACACTTTATACCTTGTCATAAGAATGATAATGCCTCATACATTGCTGATTTATTTATGACGGAAATTGTTCGTTTACATGGTGTGCCAAATACCATTGTTTCTGATTGTGATGCAAAATTTTTAAGTCATTTTTGGAGAACTTTGTGGTATAAATTGGGAACCAAGTTGCTGTTTTCAACTACATGTCACCCACAAACGGATGGACAGACTGAGGTAGTTAATCGTACTTTATCCACTATGTTACGGGCTGTCTTGAAAACAAATTTGAAGTTGTGGGAGGAGTGTTTACCGCATATAGAATTTGCTTACAACAGATCCGTTCACTCCACGACAAAGGTAAGTCCATTCCAGGTAGTGTATGGTTTCAATCCCCGTGCTCCTATTGATTTACTACCTTTGCCTCCTTCTGAAACTATAAATTTGGATGCTACACAACGATCTGAATTCATTCTTAAGATGCATGAAACTACAAAGAAAAATATTGAAATGATGAATGAGAAGTATAGGATTGCAGGTAGTAAAGGTAGAAAAGAAGTAAAACTTGAACCGGGCGATTTGGTGTGGTTACATTTGAGAAAACAGCGATTTCCCGACTTGAGAAAATCTAAACTTATGCCATGAGCTGCTGGTCCTTTTAAGATCGTTGAAAAGATTAATGATAATGCATATAAGCTTGAATTGCCTCCCGATTTTGCGGTTAGTCCTACATTTAACATTTCAGATTTGCGACCGTACTTGGGAGAAGAAGATGAACTTGAGTCGAGGACGACTCCAATTCAAGAGGGGGAGGATGATGAGGACATCACAACAGCAGAGACGCACATTGAACTGCAAGGACCAATCACAAGAGCATGGACACGGTTATTAAATCAGCAGGTGAATTTGTTCTTAACTTCTATTGCATGTGAGTTTGAGAATAGATTGCTATGTGATGATTTAATTGTTATTAGGAATAATGG
The DNA here is from genome assembly GCA_036927565.1 of Tuctoria greenei. NCBI lineage: Eukaryota > Viridiplantae > Streptophyta > Magnoliopsida > Poales > Poaceae > Tuctoria > Tuctoria greenei. Next base: position 221,811,765 of record JAYESD010000001.1, on the reverse strand, counting down.
AAAAGATCAACAAGTGAAGGAAGGAGGCATTGGGAGCGTGGAGAACCACCTGGGACGTCCACAAGTAGATGGAAACAGTTTACAACTCGGACTCGAGTTCAACTCGGAGTCCAGGAGCAGTCCACCTTAAAACAGATGCCCAGGAGGCATACAGACTCCGTTTTCGACGTTCTACATATGCACGGAAAGAGGAGAAGATAAACTTTCCAATGGTTCTGGTCCCACCTCAAAATTCCTCCGGAGTCATTGGGAATCGTCGAAACAAGTCGAGTCCAGATTTCTGTCCGGTGCTGCGCCACCGAATCGGGCCTTTGGGCCTTGTATCCCGTAAGAGTCCATTAGGGACGCATCTAATCGTGTTTTGGTCGAACCCCAGCCTATAAATACTGCAGCCGCCGGTCATATTTGGTGGGTTTTGCTTAGATCAATAATATCGCAGTTCTACGGTTTGTGAGACCCCAATTTCGCGATTTCCAATCGTGTCTTCTACGTTCTTGCTCGTGTTCTCAATTGCACTTGCAGGGATTAGCCTTCTTGGCGAGGTCAAGCGTGTTCAGCACGGTTGATAACCAACGGAGCCGTGGTGTAGTGATTGCAGGGGTACTCGAACCGCTCGAGTGCCGCAGATCATCAACGTCGAGTTCTCCACCCCAATCGACATACCTTTCGGAAAATCGGGCCTAAACCTACTCATCAGGAAAAGTACTTCGGGTTCTTACCATTTTCTTTTTAATTCACTTGTTGCTTGGTCCTCTAGAAAACAAAGTTCATTTGCACAATCCACAGCCGAATCTGAATATGTAGCTACAGCTAGCGCTTGCTCACAAATTCTTTGGATTGTTCAAACACTTAAGAACTATGGGGTTGATTTAGATATTGTTCCATAGTTTTGCGATAACACTAGTGCCATTTGCATTGCTAAAAACCCCGTGCAACATTCTAAAACAAAGCACATTGATATTAGTTATCACTTTCTCTGTGATAATGATGAAAAAGGAAACATTGTGCTTCACATGTAGAGAACAAACAACAATTGACAGACATTTTTTCAAAACCTTTGGATTTACTCGTTTTTCATTAATTCGTAGTGAAAAGGGATTATGCATCCTCATGGCTTAAATTGAGGGGGAGTTTTTGAAACCTGGGAAGTCTATGTGTGAATCTTAATTTAAAATAATATGAGCATAGTATTTCATACATATATGGCTTTGTGAATCCTTTTACATGATGAAAGTTCTTACTACATTACTTGTGTTATACATTTTGTAGTTTCTGTCATGACTAGTAATTGGAATAATTACTTACACTAAATATGGTAATTATCGAACTTCCTTGCTATTTTGAACTTGTTGCATGCTCACAAGTGCTTTTAATAATAAAAAATTAATCAATCAACCGTCGACATGTAGAGATTTTCCGATCAAAAAAAATGCAAAAAGATCAAGAAATATGCATGCATCGCACTTCTTCTTTTGAGATGGCTTATCATGCACATAGATATGAACTTGGAAGAAGTTGCTAATAACTAAAACCATGTGCTTAAGCTTTTGACTGTCAAATGACATAGGCTTGGCTTGGTTGGTTAGAATAAGGCTGATGCGGCATATAATCTCTCTGAAATGTCATATGATCTTAATTTGTTCTTTAAAAAATAATAAAATGCAGCAACATGTGTTATGATTTCAGGTTTTGAAATATTTAAGATTGTAAGATCATGACTTGCTTAAATTAAACAATTACACTTGATCTCTAGCATGGCTTACACTACATTATGTATCTCATTGATGTGATACTGTAAGTTACTTGATAGTATGACTTGGATGAGATTTGTTTTGTATGTATATGTTACAATATGCTCATAACAATTGAAATTTCTCTTTTGAACCTTGCTGAATGCATTGTCGATGGGGGAGACATATGTCACACATAGCACATTCACGAGTTTTTACACGTTCTTCTCATGGGGAAGAATTTGTTTCTGAAATTTCGTTCTCATTTGATTTTTGATTTTTAGAAGGGGAATAAATTTGTTTTCATAACTTTTCATATGAATGAGACATGTTTGGATTCTAAGTGGTGTTGCCAATGCATTCGTCAAGGGGGAGACTGAGAGACCTATAAGTCTGAATACATTGGTAATTAGAATAAAAGTGAAGGTTTACATTCAATGTTTTGAGCATACACCGATACACCGTACCACGATACACCCTGATATACACTGTCCAAACTTGTCTCAATACATTGTGGGAGTAACGTTACCCTCGATGGTTTCGGATTGTCCGAACTTTTTCTCACGTGAGTTGCACGTGTTTCACACTTTGGGTTGTCCGAATATTCACTCACATGAGCTGCACGTGAGTCGATGTGGTGGGAGTGTTTTTGGAAGTAACATTTACTCTTTACTTGGTTAGGACTGTCCGAACTTTCCGACATGTGATTTGCACATGAGTTTCAGTTTGGAATGTCTGATCTTTTGCCTTTACATTGCAACGCCGCTTTTGGTCTATTCGATAATTTTATTAGCTGAAATAATTATGTGGCGGATCTATTTTTAACTTGCAATGTTCCAATCTTGCTTTTTGGCTTATGGAATGTTTGCTTAGTACTCTATTACTATGTTTTTGATGTGTTATGGCTAATTATTGTGGTTAAACATTGCTATAGTTTGCAACATGCTTATGTGACGTGCTCACGTAAGTTGTTGTGGTTTTCGGACTAACTTGAGTCAAGTAACGTACTTGTGCTCAAAAGATTTGATTGTTTGTTCATGTGCAGGTGTTGCTTGAGGTGAAGACATGACTGGTGACGGACATTGAACTATTCTTTGGGAGAAGATGAGGTTCAACAACCAAGTTTGGGAGGAATTGTGGTTGAGTTGATCGAGTGGTCACATAACATGTTTGGGTCAAGAATAATGCATATGAAGGTATCGTGAACGTTTTGGAAAGTGTCTGCACGTATGCAAAGAGTACATGGAAATATTGTTCCAAGGTGTGGTGAAGAGATGTGGACTTGAAGATATGGCTAAAAATGTCCAACTGGCTGGATTATGCCTCAGACTGCAGCTAAGGTGGTTATGGTGTTACTATGGAAGGTTTAGAGTTTGTTTTGTTTAGATTTCATGTGGATCACGAGGTTGAGTTGTGTTAGGAATGTTTAGATGTTCGTAAGCTGTTTGAAGTCTTAAGATTTATTCGATTTGTGTATCGAAGAGTCTTGCGCAGTTATGGAAAGTTTCCGTTGAAACTAAGTAGGATTAGAGTCTTCGTTTGGTTTGAGTTTGCCCGTGGTATAGTTATATAAGCAAGGGAGGTGAAGGCTCATAGGAAGGCAACTTCGGGGTTGTTCCTCTTGTGTTTAGATCAATAGAATTTATATTTTAAAGGAGCTTTTGTGGGTTGCTCGTCCGACTTGTTTTCGTCATGTCTTTCTCGCCGAGTGTGTGTGCTGCCCGACCTTTCTCGTGTTTTGATCATAAATCATGTTTTACAGATCAATTGGTTTCATTATCTTTGTGTTTTATTCACAACTTAAATATCTATCATCGATGTAAAGTTTGCAGTCATTTTTTTTGTGGTTTTTGAGTTACACAAGTTTATTTGCAGCATAGCAGATCTGTTTGCTCTCTGTTAGAACAGATTTACCTTTGTTCAGGGTTTTGGTCATAACTTGAGTTTTTACTCGACATTTTCTCGTGATTCTTGTTGTCAAGGCTTCGTGACTTGATTCTATATGATCTACACTAATTTGTCACGCTTCAAAAACGTTGGAAACACTCGCACACATGGTTTACGTATCAAATTGATTTTCTGCCGAGGGGTTTTTGTTGCTTCTACTGAAAAAGTTTTAATCTACCATTCACCCTTCTAGTTGCTTTTCACGTGCTCTTAGATCCTACAATCCAATAGAGGTTGAGTAGGTGGAATCTACTCGCAAGATAGGATTTATATAACACGAGAAATGTTTTATCAAGAGATGGTTTATGAAGCTGAATATGAGACCAGGCAGTGTGATAGGAGCCAACGAGACATGGTCCCACATGTGTAGCCTTACATGTGTCGATTGAAGAGCGATCCCTGTGCAGCCCATCTACATAAGTTTGAATTGTACCGAATGCATACTGGTGTTATGGGAACCAGGAAACCGATGTAATTAGTTGACCTGGATGTTGAGGCATACCCTAAAATTTTATAGGAGTAGGTTGATGGTAGCAAGGTGTAAGTCGACTAGCAGACAATGATGGTACTGTTTGCTACATGTAGGGAGCCGAGCAGGAGCCCTACATGTCACCATTATCTTCGTCTTGCATGCTACTAGTGTTAAGTGTCCCGGAGCTGGATGGCTTCACTTTTTCATAGCTTAGGCTTAGAGCGTGAGCTGTGAGTTGAACACTTTCGTTGTATATTAAGTACTGTAAAACTTCCGCTTTTATATCAATAAAAGTTTGTACTTTATGGTATCTTTTCTTGTGTGGTGTTGGGTGCCACATTGCACGACACCACCCTCTATTATTTTTGGATGTCGGGACCTCTGGACCTCACACCGGAATGGTCTGCCACTGCTTGTTAGGGTCAATAGCTCATCGGGGCAGGTGCTCGCATTCCATAAATCATGCCAGAGTCCTCCACATTGCTCTTGAGTCCTCAGAGGGACCCAAGTAGCTCATGTCCTGATCCTTCTTAGGAACACTATGGAGCCAAGCGAAGACTAGATACGGGTAGTAGGAGATGTCGAGGGGATCTGTTCTGCCGAGTACGTCTGACTATAGGCCATCTCTTGTCATCAATCCCTCAATCTTGTTCATTCGGGCTAGCCATTACGACCTGTCAGATAGGCAAGAAATTCAAATGCGGAACTATGCATGACCGAAAAAGTGGGCCATCAACTTACCCATCTTACCTGCACTCGCTCGCTAGTAGGACTAGCTTTGTGGGAAACGAGGAGGCACCACACGACATGGTGTCGGCCGCTGGTATGAATTAGAAGGAGTTGGGTTGTCGTGATAGCTTTTAGGTTGCTGTCAGTTTCAAGGAATTTGGGGGTGTGCCGCGCAAAATCGAATTTTGGAGCAGTGTCGGTTACGAGGGGTCAGGTTGTGTGGTGTCACACGTAGCCTTTTCAGCTAGCGGACCCACCACAACGCGGTCGATGTGCCTGTTCATCCTAAATGACTGGCCTCACATCCGCTGCTTTGCGCGGTTCGAGGTTCCCCCGTAACCTCCATGTCGGGCAGTATAAAGTAGGCTTGGCGTTTATCTCCCCTTTCCTGCTCTATGTTTCCTTGATAGTCTCCCTCCTTGGCACTTAGTATTCCTTCCTGTGGAATCCACAAAGTTAATCATTTTGTGGAGGAGAAAACGGCAAGGTCACTGTCCGTTCGACCATCGTCTGATGGCGTTGTGGTCGAAGTCCAATGTGAAGGGGAATCAGATCATCACTTTCGTTAGGAGGCACAGTCTTCCACTGTGCGATCTTCATGCTTTTCACGTCCTTGGCAAAGACACCACCCCTAGGCCAAAGCGTAACGAGGTTGTCTCATTCATTTTGTTCCACGAGCAGGGATTGGATCTGCCAGCATGCCCCTTCTTCCGGTCACTTCTACAGGAGTGGGCCTCGAAATCTAGCACCTGATGTGTCTCGCTGTCCTCTATATCTTCATGTTCATTACCCTGAGCGAGGCCTACTTGGGCAACCCTCCTAACCCGTTACTTTAGAGGTATCTCTTCTGGGTGCAACCGCCTGAGGAGAGTCTCCTGCTTCTGAATGTGGGTGATGCCTACGTCGAGCTACTTCGAGCTCTCTGCGTTGTTGACAGTCATTATATAATCCATGATAAGGGTGATACACCGCAAACACCGAGAAAGGAGGGAAAAACAGGTCAGCGGAACCCCCTAGTCGGCCGAGCTGGTACTGGCTCCATTTGCGGTGTGCTTCCTCAGAGTGACTTCAAGGTGGGTTCTGATGACTGATATGGGTGATACACCATTGGATCTCCTCGGATACTTCTGTAAGTGGGCCATTTAATCCATGTGCTACCACGTGTTGGTGTTTGACTGGCTGGAAAGGTATTATTTAGGATTCCTCCCTTGAATTCACTCTAATTCTGTATAAAATAACTGCATGCACCATTTTCTTTATTTACAAGTGGAACTATGTTATTTGTAACTATGTTGTATCTAAGAAATATTTATTCCCTCACATAATTAAGTTATATTGACGGCCGAAATTGGTATATAATAACCGTCAATAGAAACTCATCTTGCTTTGGCTTAGGTTAGCCAAGTGCCAACTACATGACTAGCACATGTTGCTATGATGAGCTATAAACGTTAAGAAATACCAACAAGCATTTTTGGCGCCGTTGCCAAGGATAGCCTTGATTGTTTAACCATTGTCAACATGCATCGAGAAGCCTCAAGGGTTGGCATTAGTCCTTGATCTATATCCGAAACCCGAACTTGAGGTTCCATCGTTCACTGGGAGATTCCCCAAGGTGATGGAACCCTGGAGTTTTCACGTTACATGGATGTAGGAACACGGGATCGAGCGGTACATTTGAGTGGTGAGGATGCTTAAGGTGTGCGACCTTATGGGTGCAGTGATTCTTTGCACCTTCGTCGAGTGCACTAAGCTGATCCAAGCCCGGATGCTGCCGTTATGGCTCTAAGTTCCTTCGGAGCCGAGGTGCATGCTCGAGTTGTCCGATGGCGACATCTTCTGGTTGGTCAGGAGCCTAACCGAGAGGAAGTCAGCGGCGGCTAGAGCTGGTCCGCCTTCATTGGCGGCAGATCGAACTTCTACATGGAGCTTCAGTAGCTCTGACCATCCGTTGGACATGCCCATACATGGTAGTGCAGGGGTGGCGAAGGTAGGCGGTGATGTCGGGAAGGGCAAAGAGAAGGTGGGGGCAGTGAAGATTATCGCCGACGTCGGGAAGGGCAAGGGGAAGGCGAGGGTGACAAGCTCCCGTGGAGTCCCCTCGGCTGAAGACTCTAAGGTGGAGTCCAACATGAAGATTGTCCCATTGGTGCGGAAGAGGCTAACAGGCCAGACAGGGGGCACACCCCAGAGAGGGTGAAGTCGAACACCAAGGTGGACCCGACGCCTTGCATCATGCCAGGTGTCACCTCCCCTGGTCTCAGGGCCTTAGTGTCGCTCTCCCCAATCGGGGCTTCCAGTGGCTTGGTGACATCGTAGTCATCGATCGATCGATTCTCGGGAACTTGGTCGGCGCTCCCAACCAGTATGCTCGTTCCTCCTGGCTCTGCCCTGCTAACGTTGTTCTAAGTCTCATCGAGGTTTGTAGTCCTATCTCCACAGCTAGACCCTCTCTTTGATTGGCTAGGAGCTGCCTTGTAGCCTTTATTGGCTTCCACTTTTGTCATAGGGAGTATCACTCAGGGGTGAGACCCTTGGTGCAGAGTCCTGCGAGGGTCGATTGTTTGGCTGCGAGGCCCCCTGTGACACCCGGTCCCAAAAATGAACCAAGCAAACTCATATGTGTGCCCAGGACGTTCAACACACATACACGAGTGCATTCAGAAAAGGATATACAGAAAATTACCACAAAACAAGATTAATGAACCACTTTATTACAAAATTCAAAATATCCTCAAATTCAAGCTCTAATGAATATTAATGAAAAGTTTGAACTAATGCAGCGGAAATAAACTAAATATGAGCTAAACAAAATAAGCAAGCTAAGCAAATAGGGCAGCGCGGCTCCAATCAACAACATAGGCAAAGCTGACGGCAGACACGGCCTAGAAATGTGCATTACCATCGTTATGCTCCCAATCCCGAACTGCAACTGTTGGTGGGGGAATTACAAGCGTTAGTACATGTCGTACTCAACAAGTGTGGAAAGTATGACATGTATCTGATACAGATGACGAATATAATAATGGCTAAGTGCTGAAAAGTACATTAAAACATTTGAAAAGTAGTATATTATACGTATGTGAAGTAAACCCATCATAAACCATGTAGTTACCATAATACCAGTCCATATTTCATTGCCATCATCCATATACCAAATTCCTCATTACCACTAACCATATCCATTGCCATAATACCATCCCATAACCAGTACCAAACCATCCCAATCTCAGGATTCCCTCTAATCATGGAAGTTGTCCAGGTGCTCATAACCGGGAGTACGACTATCATGATAGTTCTTTTAATACTCTACGGAGTTTGTACCACATTACCCACGCGTTTGTGATTTCATCACCTTTCGGTGACTATAACTTCTATTATGCCATCCCACACTTCCGTTGTTGTGTGGCCAAGAGATCACAAAATAACCTTTACAAAGGGACTACTAGCAGGTACGGACCAAATGAGATTTCACTGGTGGCGATATCTCCAACTGAGTACATCTTCAACCAAGGGCCCCCTCTTATGCCATTCGGATCCCAGGGAGCCCCGCTTCAAATCCAACCCCAATCTGACTTCCCTTCCCTGGTGCGCCAAATGATCCATGCAAAACTAGCAATACCCTAATTAATCAGCTACGCCGCACCCATACTTGGTCTCGTGGTGGCACTGTTGTCCTGGCCTATTCTCGCATGAACCGGTCCTTAGATCTAAAGCAAGCAACCACCATGTCTTCCAACCAATCCACATACCAGGCTTGCTTAGATCACCTATTATCATATCATATTGACCAGTTCATATTAACCTTAATCTCATTAATGCATAATTAAATAGTATAATTGTTTTCCCATCCCAGTTAATTAAGCAAAGTAAAAGTAAAAAGCCCTTCCCGACTCTCTACCATGTATTCCAGGTGACAAGGGTGGTTAAACAATGTTAGTAAACTTCCTACAATAGGAATTCCCATCAAATTGACACTAGCATGTAGTTTTGAAAACAGAACATTTATTGTAAAACATGATCAATATGTTCAAGTACACTTGCCTCGCTCTTGGGCTTGGTTGGGATCAAATACTTCAAATTCCTGGTGTTGGAGGTCCTCCGCAGCACTCTCTAACGCAAATCCATCTAATCTGTGCAATAAACATACAAGACAAAAATCACAATCAATAGATGCTCATATGTTACTCAACATGACATGATATGCATGATTAATGCAATTGTGAAGAAAATTTAGTTAATGAGTTACTAATGATGTTTACTAACTAGTTCTAATAGTTTTTTAACAAATTTTGACAGCTTTGGAATTGATTCGAATAAATTAAGAATTAATTCAATAGAAAACAGACAGCAAGATCGGACTACTCCGCTGTAGGGCCGGACTAGTCCGCCCTTCGCAGAAATGGCAAATTAGAATTTTCTAGATCGACGTGAATTTCGAGAAACATGGTTGAATTCTCGTGACAAAGAGGAAATAGAAGGTATAACAGGTGTTTAGAACTCCAATGAATCAAGGGTTTTGGAGGCAACACTTGGATCTTGACGATCTAGGGTTGATGAAGGAACTTGATGTTGGATTGTTGATGAAGAACGAAAACTTGATGGAGATCTTGTTCACTTGATCCCCTACTGTTTCCTCATCGTCTTCTTCTTGCTCGGGATCTCCTTCTCCCTCCTTGATGGTGGCTCTCCACGAACTAGGGTTTGTGACCTTTCAATTGAGGCAAAAGGATATAAAGTCAAGGGGTGGGGTTGCTTATATAGGGGTGGAGGGCTAGGGTTTGATGGGTTTCGAGTTTGGGGTAAGTGGAGGCCGGTGTGGGGTCCCACATGGGCTCCAAAAAGAGTTAGGCATGACGTCCTTAGGCCCACTTAAGGTAAAACCAGAATCGCGATCATCGGACAAGTCCGCAAAAGGTCGGACTAGTTAGAAGTTAGTCAAAGAGATATCGAACAAGTTCGGACTAGACATCGGACAAATACGAACTAAGTTAGAGTAAAAATAGATAAGTCTGGCCAAAACCAGACAAGTCCAATTTTAGTTAGAGGGGAAAACGGACAAGTCTGCTAGATGTCGAACATGTCCGGACAAGTTTAGGGACTTGGTGAAATTTCAAGGTTGGGATGACCAAACTAGTCCACTACGGGCCGGACAAGTCCGAAAATTGTACAGAGACAAAACTGGACTAGTCCGCAGCAAGAAAGGACAAGTCCGAAGAAGGTCAGAGAGAAATCAGACTACTCCGCACCAAAAACGAACTAGACTGCACTCCTCGGAACTTTTGAGTGCGGTTTTGTTTTAATTTCATTTTAAACTCATTCCTTTTTATGTGGATCAATGTTAAACATTTTTAAGAATGTATGCAATGCATGATGCATGAAAATGAGGGTGTTACAAACCTACCCCCCCCCCTGAAAATGAAGCTAGCCCTTGAGATTTGACGCGGAAGAGAAGAGATATGAAAATTCCTTCTTGAGATCATCTTCCAGCTCCCAAGTGACCTCTGAATCTGTGTGATGCTTCCATTGAACTTTACACCATCTAATCACCTTTTTTCTTGTGACCCTCTCCTTGGTTTCCAAGATTTTGACCGGTTGCTCAGCATAAGTCAAATCTGCCTCTAGTTCCAATTCTTCCATTGGCACTTGTTCTTCCGGTACCCTTAAACACTTCTTGAGCTGGGAAACATGAAACACATCATGTACGTCGAAAAGATGTGCTGGCATCTCGAACTTATATGCTACTTCCCCTCTTTTGTCAAAAATCTTGAATGACCCAATGTATTGAGGTGCTAACTTGCCTCTGATATTAAACCTCTTATGATATCTCACCGGTAACACCTTGAAGTAAACAAAATATCCCACTTTAAATGATAGTTTCCTCATCCTATTGTCCGCATAACCTTTCTGCCTTGACTGAGCAGCCCTCACGTTTTTACGAATCATCTGGACTTGTTTCTCATCTTCTTGCAACATGTCAGGTCCAAACACTTGATTTTCTCCTGTCTCATTCCATAACAAAGGTGTCCTACGCTTCCTCCCATACAATGCTTCAAAAGGTGACATCTTCAAGCATGCTTGATAACTATTCTTGTATGAGAATTCCGCATACAACAAGCTCTTGTCCCAACTTCGTCTATGCTTTAAAGCACAAGCTCTTAACATATCATCTAAAATCTGATTAGTCCTCTCAGTTTGTCCATCCGTTTGAGGGTAATATGCTGAGCTAAAATTCAACCTTCTTCCCAATGCTTCATGCAATTTTTGCCAGAACCTAGTAAATTGAGAACCTCTATCCGACACCATCCTCTTTGGAACTCCATGTCGGCACACGATATGTTGCATATATAGGTCTACCAGTTGTATTGCAGTACACTTGGTCTTGACAGGGATGAAGTGAGCTGAGATGGTCAATCGATCCACAATTACACATATTGAATCATAACCGGACTGGGTACGTGGCATTCCAATTATAAAGTCCATCCCGATTTCTTCCCACTTTCATTCTGGAATCTTCAATGGCTGTAATAGTCCAGCTGGTCTTTGATGTTACGCCTTCACTTGTTGCCACAAATCGCACAAAGCTACTTATTCGACTATGTCCTTTTTCATGCTGGCCCACCAAAAACACGTCTTCAAGTCCTTGTACATCTTCGTACAACCGGGATGAATTGAGTATGGCGAGTCATGTGCCTCTTTTAATAATGTCTCCCAAATATGCTTCACATTAGGCACGACAATCTTTTTCCATGTCATAAGGTACCATGATCATCCTCGTCAAACCTGAATTCTTTTCCCTCTTGGCTTCTTTCCTTGATTTCCTGAATTTTGTCATCCTTTGTTGGACCCTCTCGAATCTCTTGCTCCAAAGTCAGATTTAACTCCATTATCCCCATCTCATTCACAGATCCAAGGTTCAACCGTTCAAACTCCTTGCATAACTCGGATGGCAGCTCTCAAACCTTGAGTTGATGACTTACTCCTTTCCGGCTTAAAGCGTCGGCCACTACATTAGCCTTTCCTATATGATAGTTGATCCCCACATCATAGTCCTTGATGAGCTCCAACCATCTTCGTTGCCTCAAATTAAGATCCGTTTGCATGAATATGTACTTAAGACTCTTATGATCCGTATAAATTTCACACCTATGTCTGACGATATAGTGTCTCTAAATCTTCAATGCATGTACCACGGCCGCAATTTCGAGATTATGTGTTGGATATTTTTGCTCATGTTTCTTCAATTTCCTCGATGCATAGGCTACCACTTGACCTTCCTGCATGAGCACACATTCAAGTCCTTGTCTCGAGGTGTCACAATATATATCAAAACTCTTGCTCATGTCCGACAATATCAAAATTAGGGCTGTTGTTAACCTTTTCTCCAACTCCTCAAAACTTTATTGACAAGCTTGAGTCCATTGGAAAGATTTCCCCTTCATTAACAGTTCCGTCATTGGCTTGGCTATTTCGGAAAAGTCCTTGATGAACTGACGGTAATATCCATCCATCCCAAGAAACTCCTTATTTCATTTACATTCTGCGGCGGTTCCCATTTTAGCAAGTCTCTCACTTTTCCGGTGTCGACCGATACTCCTCCCCCTGAGATGATATCACCCAAAAATGGCACCTCTTTCAACCAAAACTGGTACTTGCTAAACTTGGCATACAATTGATGTTCCCTCAATTTCTGCGATGTGAGCCTCAAGTGTTCCTCATGTTCCTCCTCGCTTCTCGAGTAGATCATAATGTCATCAATGAACACCACTACAAACTTATCCATGTACTCCATGAAGACATTATTCATGAGGTACATAAAACAGGTAGGTGCATTTGTCAAACCAAAGGACATCACGGTGTACTCAAAAGATCCATATTGTGTCCAAAAAGCTGTCTAGGGTTTGCTCGATGGTCTAATCTTCATTTGAAGTAACCTGACCTCAAATCAATCTTGGAGAAAACACAAGCACCCTTCACCTGATCAAACAAGTCTTCTATGCGTGGCAAGGTGTACTTGTTCTTGATGGTCACCTCATTAAGAGCTCGGTAATCCACACACATCCTTTGAGACCCATCCTTCTTATCCACGAAAAGAACGGGCACTCCCCAAGGTGAAGAGCTTGGGCGAATAAAACCCTTCTCTAGTTGCTCTTGAATCTCCTTCTCGAGCTCCGCTAACTCCTTAGGAGGCATCCTATATGGCCTCTTAGCTATAGGTGCAGTTCCAGGTATTAATTCGATAACAAATTCAATGTCGTGATCAGGTGGCATAATTGGCAACTCATCCGGAAACACATCCATGAATTCACACACCACCGGAATCTCCTCAATTGTGCTACCATCCATGTGGTACAGCTCCAATTGCTTCGGTGCATGTTGAGATGCTTCAAATTCTATAGTGATCCCTTCCTCATTGGTTAACTTCACTGTCTTCGTGGCACATTCAATGACTTCATGGTGCTTCCTCAACAAGTCCATACCATGTATAATGTCAAATCCTTGGGAATCCAAAACAATGAGGTTGGCAAAGAAGTCTACCCCCCTTATTATAAGGCTTACATTTGGACATACTGTATTTGTCCTCATCTCTCCTCCAGGAGACTTAACCAATAGAGTATTCTTCATATGAGAGATTGGCAAACTATACTTGGCAACATGTTTTTATGCAATGTATGAATGCGATGCTCCAAAATCAAATAACATAGTCGCCGGGTTGGAGTTTGGGAGAAACATACCAATAACCACATCATCCGCTTGTTGAGCTTCCTCCGTAGAGACGTGGTTCATGTTGCCACGAGCAAAATTCTACTCTCCACAGTTGCCTTGTGGTGCTCCTCCATCCGGTCTTGGGTTCTATCTTAGAGCATTGCTCCCTTGACCAAGGCCTAACTTAGGACGTTGAACTGCAAAATGTCCTGCTTCTCCACATGTACAGCACTTTCTAACCGCGCAAGAATTATTGGGACAAACTTGATTCTGAACATTTGCACCAGGAAGTTTGGCACGAGGTGCAAAAGGCATTGGAGGCCTAGGTGCTTGCATGACTGGGCGTTGCAGCACAAAGTGAGCTGGGCGCGGTGCATAACCAGAGCGCTGTACAGGAGCAGAAGAGCTGCAATAAGGCACATTGTGTGGTGCAAAGCGAGGGTGCACATTACTTCCCTGTTGCTGTCTTTGATAACCTTCCTCTTGTTGTCTTGTTCCATCTCACGGACCTCGTTCTTGACCACAATTGCTTTGTCCACAAGCTTCTGAAAGTTGGCATAATCACAATTGAGCAATTGCACTTGGATCTCATTGTTCAAGCCTCTCATGAACAAGTATTGTTTCCGGCTGTCCCGGGTCACATCCTCAGGCGCATATCTTGAGAGTTGAGTGAATTTATTGAGGTATTCACACACACTCGATCTTCCTTGCCTCAAGTTTTCAAATTCTTGCCTCTTAAAGATCATAACACCTTCTGGCACATAATGAGAATGGAAGCTCTCCTCGAATTCAGCCCAAGTAATCCTCTCATGGTTCTCATGGGTGCTGCATAGTAAATCCCACCAATCAGCAGATGCTCCAACAAGTTTATGAGATGCAAATAGCACCTTCGGTCACTGCATTGGACAATTGCAAGTTTCTTCTCCACGGACTTGAGATAATCATCAACATCCATAGGGTCAGTGGCTTGAGCAAAGGTTTGTGGCCTAGTCCTCGTGAACTCTCCCAATCGGTTATGAGGTGGCGGGGGTGACGGTGGAGGCATGTGGGGCGGATTATTGTTGTTGCCAGCCTGCAGCTGTCCCATAGTCTGTATCATGGTCTGCATGAGTTGGTTTTGGATAGCCAATAGCTGCTCAAGATTGATAGCTCCCTGGGCAGGTCCTTTTCCATTGTTGTTCTTAGGTGCCTTATTGTTCTCCTCATCATTGCCATCCCTCTTGTTGTGAGTCCTCACCATCTTAAGAAAAGCAAGAGAGAAGAATTTAGAAAAACATCCCCAACTATATGCATCAAGGAATATGAAACTAGGCAACTACCTATACTAGCCTATATGGACATGGCAATGCTAAAGCATCCCAAAATCCTCTACTAAGCACACAAGCAAAAATACATAGCAAACAACAAACCAAGAAAAAACACATCGATTCCTAAGTGTTCCTATGTGCTCTAAAGTGTCCATTTCTAGGTTGCGTCCTACGGTCAACCTGTGGCTCTGATACCAATTTGTGACACCCTGTCCTGAAAATGAACCAAGCAAATGCATATGTGTGCCCAGGACGTTTAATACAAATACACGAGTGCATTCACAAAAGGTATGAGACCCATGTGTGTTGAATACATTGGCTTTGACAATAAAAGTTTTGAATGCTGCCATAGCATCTTTTTAGAAAGGTCCGACTCTAGCTCTGAGCTTCTGCAAGGTCCGAAAATAGGTCCGACTTTCTTTGTCTAGGTCTGACATGTTTTTGGGTAGCTCTGGTGAGCTTTGTCTTTAGCTCCGGCATGTCTTTGATAGCTCCGGCATGTCGTTGTTAAGCTCTGTTATGTCTTGATAGGTCCGACTTATGTTGGTTAGCTCCGATATGTTTTTCTAGCTCCGACTTTTGAGTTGACTAGTTCTGACTAGTTTTGGTTAGCTCTGGTGCTAGGTCCCGCTTGCTTTCGTAAGCTCCGGTGCTAGGTCCTGCTAGTTTTGGTAAGCTCCGGTTCAAGGTCCGCTTAGTTTGGGCAAGGTCCGAAGCTAGTTTGCAATGTTCCTGTTTTTTCTGTGAAATGTTTCGAACATGCTTTACATTGTTGGAAAGATTGCTTAGTATTCATTTGCTAAGTTTTTGATGCGTTTTGGTTGATATGGATGATATCGTTTTTGCTTTGTTTTGCAACATGCTTATGTGATGTGCTCACGTAAGATGTTGTAGTTTCGGAACTAACGAGAGTCAAGTCGAGGACTTGTGCTCGAAAGTATTGGTTGTTTATTCATGTGCAGGTGTTGCTTGAGTACAAGACATGGTTGGTGACGGGATCCATTGAACTAGTCTTAGGGTGAAGATGAGGTTCAACAACCAAGTTCGGAGGGAATTGTGGTTGAGTTGATCGGGAGGTCGCGCAACATGTTTTAATCAAGAACAATGCATATGAAGGTATCATTGACTTAGAAGGAATGTGTTCGTACGTATGCATGCGGTGCATGACGTGGCAACATGGTTTAGAAGATGGGCTAAGGAAGGAAAGATTTGGTTGGAAGGATCGGACCGTATCGGTTGATGAATTTGGCTGCGGCTGAGTCGGTTATGGCTCAGTATGAAAAGTATCGAGTAGGTTATGATAGGATTTCGTGTGGGTCATGAATTTGAGTTGTTTTAGGAATGTGGGATACATTATTAAGCTGTTTGGAAGTCTAAAGATTGCTTCTATCTGTGTATAGAAGAGTCCTAAGCAGTTATGGAAAGTTTCGATTCGTGATTTGAGTAGGATTAGAGTCCTACTTGAGATTGGGTTGGCCTAAGGGCTGGTTATATAAGCAAGGGATCCCAGAGCTCGTGGCAGATGACTTTGGGGCTGTTCCTGTTGTGTTCTATTGAATAAAATTCGTAGTTGAAAGGAACTTTTGTGCCTTGTTTGTCCGACTTGTTCCGAACAAGTTTTTCTCGTCAAATTTCTTCACAGCACTACCTTTCTTTGGTGGTTTTATCATAACTCGAGTTTTACAGATCCAATTGACGTGATTCTTTTGGGTTGTCTTCAAAACTTGATTATCTATCATATGTCACAATTTCACGGTCATTGGATTTGTGGTTTCTGATCTACACAAGTTTCTTTGCAGTGTTCCAGAACTGTTTTTCTTGGGTAAGACAGATTGACCTTTGTTCGATTTTTGAATCATAACTTGAGTTTCTCTCGACGGATTTTAGTGAATCTTGTTGTGTCGTCTTCGTTACTTGATTATCTCTGATATCTATCACCTTTGTCACGGTGAAACAAGTTTAGATTAGTCTCGCACACGATTTCTTTAACAAATTGTTTTTCTGCCAAAGGGGTTGGTATTTAATTGTTTCTGCTTAAATAAAATTTTTAAATCTCCCATTCACCCCCCTCTGGTAGTTTTCACATGCTCTCCGATCCTACAAAAGGGTATATAGAAAATTATCATAGAACAGGATTAATTAACAACTTTTATTACACAATTTAGAATATCCTCGAATTCAAGCTCTAATAAATACTAATAACAAGTTTGAAATAATGCAGCAGAAATAAACTAAATATGAGCTAAACGAAATAAGAAAGCTAAGCAAATAGGGTAGCACGGCTCCAATCAACACCACAGGCAAAGCTGATGGCAGACACGGCCTAGAACTCCGCATTATCATTGTTATACTCCCAATCTTAACCTGCAACTGTTGGTGGGGGAATTTCAAGGGTGAGTACATGCCGTACTCAACAAGCGTGGAAAGTATGACATGTAGCTGATACAAAGGACGAATATAATAATGGCAAAGTGCTGAAAAGTACATTAAAACATTTGAAAAGCAGTATATTATACGTATGTGAAGTAAACTCATCATAAACCATGTAGTTACCATAATACCAGTCCATATTTCATTGCCATCATCAATATACCAGATACCTCATTACCATTAACCATATCCATTGCCATAAACCATAATACCGTCCCATAACCAGTACCAAACCATCCCAATATCAGGTTTCCCTCTAATCATGCAAGCAACCACCAAGTCTTGCAACCCATCCACATACAAGGCTTGCTTAGATCACCCATTGCCATATCATATTGACCAGCTCATATTAACAATAATCTCATTAATGCATAATTAAATAGTATAATATTTTTCCCATCCCAGTTAATTAAGCAAGCAAAGGTAAAAATCTCTTCCCGACTCTCTATGATGTACTCCAGGTAACAAGGGTGGTTAAACAAAGATAGTAAACTTCCTATCACAGGAATTGCCATCAAATTGACACAAGCATGCAGTTTTGAAAACAAAACATTTATTGTAAAATAGGATCAATATGTTCAAGAACACTTCCCTTGCTCTTGGGCTTGGTTGGGATCAAAGACTTCAAATTCCTGGTGCTGGAGGTCCTCCGCAGCACTCTCTGGCGCAAATTCATCTAATCCGCGCAATAAACATACAAAACAAGAATCACAATCAATAGATGCTCATATGTTACTCATTATGTCATGATATGCATGATTACTGCAATTGTGAAGCAAAACTAGTTAATGAGTTACTAACGATGTTTAATAAATAGTTCTAATAGTTTTTTAACAAGTTTTGATAGTTTTGGAATTGATTCGAATCAATTTAGAATTAATTTAGCAGAAAACAGACAGCAAGACCGAACTAGTCCGCCCTTCGCAGAAACAGTGAATTAGGATTTTCTAGATCGACGTTAATTTGGAGAAATGGGGTTGAATTCACGTGAGAAAGAGGAAATAGAAGGTATACCAGGTGTTTAGAACTCCAAAAAATCAAGGATTTTGGAGGCAACACATGGATCTTGACGATCTAGGGTTGATGAAGGAACTTGATGGTGGATTGTTGATGAAGAACAAAAACTTGATGGAGATCTAGTTCACTTGATCATCTTTCATTTCCTCCTCTTCTTCTTCTTGCTCGGGATCTCCTTCTCCCTCCTTGATGGCAGCTCTCCACGAACTAGGGTTTGTTGGCTTTCAAATGAGGCAAATGGATGTAAAGTCAAGGGGTGGGGTTGCTTATATAGGGGTGGAGGGCTAGGTTTTGATGGATTTTGAGTTTGGGGTGGGTGGAGGCCGGTGTGGGGTCTCACATGGGCTCCAAAAAGAGTTAGACACGACGTCCTTAGGCCCACTTAAGGTAAAACAAAAAAAACACGTCGTGGAACAACTGATCAACTCGGAATCACAATCACCGGACAAGTCCGCAAAAGTCTGGACTAGTCCGAAGTTAGTTAGAGAGATACCGGACAAGTCCAGACTAGACATCGGACAAGACCGAACTTGGTTAGAGGAAAAACAGACAAGTATGGCCAAAACCGGACAAGTCCGATTTTAGTCAGAGGGGAAAATGGACAAGTCCGCTAGATGTCGGACAAGTTCGGACAAGTCTAGAGAATTGGTGAAATTTCAAGGTTGGGATGACCGTACTAGTTCGCTACGGTCCGGACAAGTACGAAAATTGTACAGCGACGAAACCGGACTAGTCTGCGGCAAGATAGGACAAGTCCAAAGAAGGTCAGAGAGAAATCGGACTAGTCCGCACCAAAAACGGACTAGTCCACACTCCTCAGAACTTTTGAGTGCGGTTTTGCTTTAATTTCATTTTAAACTTATTCCTTTCTATGTGGATCAATGTTTAACATGTTTAGGAATGTATGCAATGCATGATGCATGAAAATGAGGGTGTTACACCCCCTTTATCTGACATGCCGCCGATGCTGGGGTAGCCGACGCCATCTTCCAACAATGAATCAGGGTTGGCGATCTCAAAGGTGTCCGCAACGACCCGTGCCGTTCTGACGCTACTACCTGGGCCATCCGGCACGGATGCTAGGGCGATGTCGGAGAGCGCACTCATCGTGGCGCATCGGCAGGCCGGAAGTTCATGGATCTGTGGACTCAGAAGCGGCTACGGAAGAGGTCGAGTGGGAGCGGCTCTATGGGGACATCACCCGCACCTGCTCCTAGCTTTCTAACGCCTCGAAGAACCTTGATGTCGGATGCGTGAACCTGTCTGTGGTGCTTCGTCAACTAAGGGAGGCGCCTTCTGATGACTTGGTAGGTCCTGACTTTATAGTTGTGATTGTGGGCGTTTTATCTCCAACCCAACTGATGGGTGGTATATTTTGTATGTTTAAGCCAACTTAGCAAGTTGTCAAAGGAACCGTGAGTCTTCCAGAGAGTCGAGTGTCATTTTAGTTCACCAGGTTTCGAGCAAACGTCCCCTGCTGGCATAGCTTGAGTGTGGTCGGGTGGACACTGCCGAGGCCCATGCGAGTGTTGCCCGGGTGAATCAAGAGAAGGCGGTAGCGTTGGTTACTGTTGAGAAGTCAGGCGCCAAGCTAGCCCGAACATGTATTGAGATGCAGGAGGCTCAAGAAAACGTGAAGTGGGCCAAAGAAAAATATATGGTACCCTACTTTCCCTTGTTCTACATTGAATACTTTATCCTTTTGGTTGATTATATCTGTCTGTCGTGTCTTCTATAGCTTTGCAAGTGACCCTTTGTTGACGGTCGTTAAGTTCCACTTTAGACCGTCAATATAACTCATAATCATGGAGGACTAGACATTTCTTACACGCTTGTCTCTTAGAAATAATGTATTTCCACTTGTACTTGAAGAAAATGGTACATGTAGGTATTCTATGCAGAATTAATGTGAATCTAGGGAGGATCCTAAATGATACACCCCAGCCAATCAAACACCGACATGTGGCAGCAAATGGATCAAATGGTCCACCTACATTAGTATCCAAGGGCACTCAACGATGTAGAGCCGAGGAATGGCATGAGAGCCCAAATGGCAGTCACCCGAAGGAAAACCAGGACGACTGGGACCTAGCTCAGGGTTGGTCTCCCAACCATTCTCGATAAACTTCAACGTGGCACACTCCTGTGACTTGGTGACAAGAATGGTGCCTTATTCGCACACAAAAGATGGTGAAAACCGATCTCAACACTAGTATAAATAGGACCCCTCACCCCTCACTTCAACACACACCACTTGAGCATTCACTCTCTTGTATAAAATAGTTCTCCAAGTCCTTAGTGGAGGCTAGGCTATAGAGAGGAGCCTCTAGGTCCAAGTCAAAATTGGGAAAGGTATGGCTCATGTATCTTTATTTCCTTTTGTGAGGTATGCATAATAATAATATTATTACTCTCTCCCTATTCATATACTTGGGAAAAGCATTTCTTGTGATTGTGAAGCCCATGTATGTGATAGGTGTATGTGTCATTATGATTTGAAAGTATTGTCATTATTATATCATAAACACCATACACCTCCACTATAGTCTAACTAGGTAATAACACAATTATGTTAATATGAATAAGTTAGTGTCTGGTCCCAACATTGGTTCAACATTATTTACGTTAGTCTTTACCTTAGGATGGTACTTGTGCTAGGAGCTTAAGGTATTTAATTAACATGTAAGCAAGGTGTTTATATAGTTAAGTAGCAATTGATGTCTAGTAGACCCACGGGTTGGAGGGGTAGGCGGCAGGTGGTGACAGCCCTGTCCGTCCTTTGTACTCCTCCACGTTCGTCTACACTGCATGCTCTTAGCAGGAACCGTCTTGATGTTGTCAGTGGTAAATGCATGCCTGATGTGTTGGACCACTAAACCCTAGTATTCACCATTAACATATTCATATGTACAATATTTTGCTATGTATATGAGTAATTAGAGCACATTAGGAGCAGTTGTTGACGATCGTTAAGTACCAATTTTGACCGTCAATATATCTCAATTATGTCATGGAGTAGACATTTCTTACACACATTTCTTTAGAAATAACTTAGTTCTACTTGTACTTGGAGAAAATGGTGCATGCATGTATATTATACAGAATTGAAGGGAAACCAAGGGAGGAATCCTAAAGAATATCTTCCCAGTCAATCAGACATTGACATGTGGCAACACATGAATCAAATGCCCCGCCCACAGGAGTATCCGAGGGCATCCAATGGCGTAGTGTCCCGAAATGGTCAGAGGACCCACCTGTAAGCCACTTGGAGGAAGTACACCGCGATTGATGCCCTACCCAGGTCGGCTGACCTGGGGACTATGCCAATTTGGTAAGAGCACCAAATGGGGTAAGCTTCCACGTGTCGACTTCCCGCGGTGAGGTGATAATTATAGTGACTGATTCGCGCACTTTTGTTGGCGGGAACCTCCTCTACTCCGTGTATAAATAGGGGGAGAGGCCTTTTTACGTTTTTTATATACCAATTTGACCGCCAAGATAACTCAATTATGTGAGGGAATAAATATTTCTTACACACATCATAGTTAGAAATAACCTAGTTCCACTTGTACTTGGACAATATTGTGCATGCAAGAATTTTATACAGAATTGAAGTTAATTCAAGGGAGGAATCCTAAAGAATACCTTCTCAGCCAATCAGACGCCGACATATGGCACCACATGGACCAAATGGCCTATTATAGGAGTATCCGGGGGCATCCAACGGTGTAGCACCCCGAAATGGTGGATCCACCTGTCAGCCACTTGGAGGAAGCACACCGCGATCGGTGCCAGGACCAGGTCGGCGCACTAGAGGGGTCGACCGACGTCTTCCTGGCACTAAATGCGGTCAACTTCCATGTGTTGACTCCATGCCTTGAGCTGATAGCGATGGTGACTGATTCGCGCGCTTTTAGTGGTGGGAACTGCCTCTACTCCGTGTATAAATAGGGGGAAGAGGCTTCACTTCACTTCACACACCACTCAAGCATTCTCTCTTGTATTACACTAGTGCTCTCTTAGTCTTTAGTAGAGGTTAGGTTGTAGAGAGGAGCCTCTAGTCCCAAATCCAAATTGGGAAATTTATGGCTCATGTATCTTTTGTATTAATTATTTTTTTTGAGGAAGTCGGCAGACGGCATTTATATTAAAGAAGGAATAAAGTTTACAGGTTTGACGTGAAAGAAAAGCGAAAAAACAAACACACAACATATGTTGTGCCAGAAAGAAACCAGAAACATCAATAGGAACACTAGCTACTCAGAGATGGTGAGGGTTGGGCGCTTGCGGGATAAACGAAAAGCCTCCCAGTCCTCTTTGATCGCCCACCCCACGGATATGCAGTCCCGCTCCTCACCTTGAAACAATGCTGCATTGCGAGCCTTCCAATTATTCCTCCATGTGCAAAGGATGATCCCCAATCCTTCTTTTTTTTCTGATATTTTGTCAACTTCTTCTCAATCTTAAATAATCCTCCAGCAACAGACGGGACTAGTTCAGCATTAGGCATCACGGTCGGGATGCTAAACCAGTCATGAACGAAACCCATAACCTGTTTGGCAAACTCACAATTTAGGAGCAGATGAGTGATAGTTTCCACTTCTTTTAGGCAGAGGGGGCAGACTACACCGTTGTCCCAACCCCTTCTCTACAAGTTGTCAGCGGTAAGCACTTCTCAGCTGTCCATATGCAGGATGTAGGCAGTCGAGAGGAGCCACCGAACTCTATGTCATACACGGATTTTGATGAGATAACACCTGATGCCGTCCATTTCCATGTCACCGAGTCATCGTCATTCACCAAGACAATGTGCGCAACACAATACCAGAGGTTAACGAACAATATTATTTCTTCTTGCAACGATAACGCGGCTATCGATCTGATCCAGTTTCTATTCTGCAGTTCCTTTGCCACTGTTCTGTTTTTGCGGCGAGCCAGACGAAACAGATTTGGAGCCAAAAATTTGAGTGACGAATCAGAGGCCCATTTATCATGCCAGAATAGGATTTTCTTCCCGTTACCCAGCTTGTACTCGACTGAAGCAGCGAACAGCTCTTTGTCACGTTCAATGCATGGAACAGACATGCCCGACCAAAGCTTGTCAGGTGCTGTCCGCAGCTTCCATAGCCATGCAGTTCTTAGTGCTGAACTGAAACGGTGCAAGTCCAGAACACCCAGTCCACCAATGTCTTTCAGCCTGCAGACAAGATCCCATTTTACAAGTGCACACCCCTTGTGTTTGCCCTCTTTGTCACCAGCCCAAATGAAATTACACCTTGCAGCATGGGCCTTTGCTATTAGCCATCATGGAAGGCGGATGACTGACACATGGTATGTTACCAATGACGTAAGAACTGAGCTCGTTAACACTACCCTCCCTGCCTTGGTTAGGAAGCAGCCCTTCCAGGTCTTGAGTTTGGAGGAGATCTTGTCAATGAGGAGGAGGAAGTATTGTTTGCACAATTTTCGGTCGCTCAATGGGAGGCCAAGATAAGAACATGGGAAGTTGCACCTTCTGGCAGGGAAGACCTGTAAGATTTGCTCAAGCTGATTTTCCTCTATGTGAAGTGGGTAACACTCGGTTTTATTCATGTTGATGGTTAACCCCAATGCCATGTCGAACAGCTGGAGGATGTTTTTCAGAGAAGCCATCTCGCTAACTGAGGGATGTAAGGGGATTGCAGCATCATCGGCATAAAGCGATAAAGCTCCCTTCATGACTTTGTTGGTTACCCTTGAAAGTCATCTGTTTTCAGTTGCTAGGCTAACCAATCTTTGGAGTAGATCCATGGCAAGGATGAAGAGCATCGGAGACAGTGGGTCTCCCTGCCTCAGGCCCCTTCCCTGCTGGATGATATCACCCGGCCTCCCGTTTACTGGCACCCATGTCGATGCAGTTGAGAGGAGCAGAGAAAGCCAATCCCACCATACTTTTCTTTTAATTGTGACTTTATGTTTTATAATAATATTATTATTAGTCTTTATTTATTCATATACTTGGGCAAATCGTTTCTTTTTTGATTTTGGAGTCTATGTATGTGCCAGGTAAAGATGTTATTATGATATAGTTATAATG
The DNA here is from genome assembly GCA_036927565.1 of Tuctoria greenei. Taxonomy (NCBI): domain Eukaryota; kingdom Viridiplantae; phylum Streptophyta; class Magnoliopsida; order Poales; family Poaceae; genus Tuctoria; species Tuctoria greenei. Next base: position 221,787,351 of record JAYESD010000001.1, on the reverse strand, counting down.
TTCATATCTTGTTATCATAAACATCATACACCACCACTATAGTCTAATTATGTATTAATATGAGTATGTTAATATGAATATGTTAGTGCTTGGTCCAAACATTGGTTCAATGATGTTTAGTCACTGTGTTAGGATGATATTTGTATCCGGACTCCTAAGGTATTTACCTAACATGTAATTGTAGTGCTTAGATAGTTAAGTAGTGTTTGATGTCTCTTACACCCATGGGTTGTAGGGGTAGGCGATAGGTGGTGACAGCCCGATCCGTCCTTCATAATCCCCCACATTCGGCTATGCCACAAGCTCGAGGTGGGAATCATCCTAACATTGTCAGTGGTAATCCCGTGCCCCATATGTTGGGCCACTAAGCCCTAGTATTCATCGCTAGCATATTCATGTGTACTATTAGGCTATGTATATGAGTAATTAGTGCATAGTAGGAGTAGCTCCGTCTCGTATGTTAACCGTCACTAGGACAACCTTACCCCTAGAGTAGATTTCTTAGGTGTGTGTCACACTACCCCAATTATCATCTTATCCCTGTTCTGATAATTACCTAGTACCCTATACATTCATCATGAACATAGTGTTTACTTTACTTCACCGCCTTCCTTTGGGATAAATACGATACCCTTAGAAATACTCTTGGGTGAAATGCTATAACGGTATCTTCCATGCGCTTGCGGATCTCATCTCTCATTGGAGATGATATGTGTTGTTAAGAAATACCAACAAGAATTTCTGGTGCCATTGTAGGGAAAGGCACATAAGTGAAGGATGGCTATCATTTATGATTGAGTTATAGGTACTAGTAGTTAATAGACAGGATTACCCTTGCTTTGTTTCCTCCATTGTGTGAAAATAGGGTAGTGTTCGGCTAGCCCATACTTTGGGAAAGCAAAAAGAGGACACAAGAGCTTAACTCTATTGGTACTTCAAGGCGTTCCTCGACAAATTCTTCTTGTTGGGCAACATCGTTGCCCACAACGGCAGGATTCTCGAGCTTCCAGTAGGAGCCAAAGGCACCTATCCCCAAAGCTTGGGGGAGGCTCTAGTATTATATCTTGGTTTGCCTTCACCATGGGGATGGATATTTGGTTCATCGTCCAACGCTCCTACAACGGGTTGACTTCATCGGCTTGTGATTAAATTCCTACTGAAGTTGGAGGTGGCCTATTTTCCATGATCATGAGAAGGATAAAGATTTAGTTGAGAACAAGGTCACCATTCAAAAGGGTGTATCAATGCATGCGTCAGTTCTGTTGGTATGTCATGCACACCATTGACAAGGTGGACATGCTAGCCATTGAACTGGACCTCCTATTGAAATATCAAGAAGGTCAAGCCAATGGAGATATGTTTGGATGATTCAAGTTATGGATATTCACATGTTTTGTGAAAATCCATGTCAACATGGGACACTTGGGGATTTATTTCCCTAAGAACCATGATGATCTTTCATTTCCAAACAGCTTCAAAAGCTACCACCAACAAGGAGGTCCAAAGTGGAATCAGTACAATCAAGGAGGCTATGAGAATTTGAATTCCACAAATTCAATTTCAACTAGCTTACCTTGAAGTATCTTGTCCATGGTCAAGGGACAATCAATGACAACATGAAGCATTTTGCCAAGGACAAGCCACTTTGAAGATCATTCAAGATCCAAGGGTTCCACAATCACTTATTGGATCATACACTTCGACTAAGCCCGTGCAACTTTTGGCAAAATGACACAGTGGATGAAGCGTTTCTTGTTTGATTATGAAATCCACATGTTGTTATGCCCAAGGAAGCCTCTTGATCCTAAATGAAGCATGGGTTGAATCAAAACTTGAGACTTATGTGTGCTAAATACATTGGCAATTTGAATAAAAGTGAGGGTTTACATTCAAAGTTTTGAATACTGCCAAAACACCCACTTTAGATTGTCCGAACTTTTCTTCACATGATTCGCACGTGTTTCTCGCTTCGGAATGTCCAAACTCTCACTCACATGAGCTGCACGTGAGTCGACATGGTTGATCTTTACAAATGTGTTTTCGAGAGTAACAGTTACTCTTGACATGGTTAGGACTATCCGAACTTTCCGACATGTTATTTGAACTTGAGTTTCGGATTAGAATGTCCGATATTTTGCCTTTATATTGCAGCACCACTTTTAGTCGATTCGATAATTCTATTTGCTGAAATAATTGAGTGACGGATCTATTTTAACTTGCAGTGTTCTAACTTGGTTTTTGACTTATGGAAAGTTTGCTTAGTATTCTCTTACTATGTTTTTGATGTGTTATGGCTGATTATGGTGGTTAATATTTTGCTATGGTTTGCAACATGCTTATGTGAGGTGCTCACGTAAGGTGTTGTGGTTTTTGGACTAACTTGGGCTCGCAAAGAATGGTTTTTTGTTCATGTGCAATTGTTTCTTCAGGTCAATACATGGCGGGTGATGGTTATCCATTTAACTAGTCTTAGGAAGAAGATGAGGTTCAAATACAAAGTTCGGAAGGAATTTTGGTTGAGTTGGTCGAAAGGTCACACAACATGCTTGGGTCAAAAACAATGCATATGAAGGTATCCTGGATATCATTGGAAGGTGTTTGCACATGTGCAAGGGGTGCATGGACGTGGCAACATGGTTCCAAGACATGGTGAAGAGATATATACGTGAAGATGTGGCCGAAAAGGTCCACCCGACTAGATTATGTCACAGGTTGCGGGTGAGATGGTTATGGTTCATTTATCACAAGTTTAGAGTTTGTTTTGGTTAGATTTCGTGTGGATCGTGAAGTTTAGATGTTTTAGGAATATTTAGGACATTCCTAAGGTGTTTGCAAGTCTTAAGATTGCTTCTATCTTCGTATGGAAGAGTATTGAGCAATTATGGAAAATTTTTGTTGAATCTGAGTTGGAGTACGAGTCCTAGTTAGGATTGAGTTGGCCTAAGGGCTGGTTATATAAGCAAGGGAGGCCAGAGCTTGTGGTGCATGACTTTAGGGCTGTTACTCGTGTTTTAATCAATGAAATTCGTACTTTAGAGGACTTTTTGTGCTTTGTTCGTCTGACTTGTTTTCCTCAAGTCTTTCTCGTCGAGTTTCTACTCTACCCAACCTTTCTTTGGTGTTTTTATCATAACTCGAGTATTACGTGCCAATTGACGTGATTCTTTTTGTTTTTTCTTCAAAGCTCAATACTATATCATTTGTGGAAATTTCTTGGTCATTGGATTTGTGGTTTTTGAGTTACACGAGTTTCTTTGCAGCGTAGCATATCTGTTTGCTCTCTGTTAGAACAGATTGACCTTTGCTCAGGGTTTTGGTCATAACTTGAGTTTTATTCGATGTTTTCTTGTGATTGTTGTTGTTGTGTCTTCATGACTTGATTATCTATGATCTATACTGATTTGTCACATTTTTAACACGATTGGAACACTTGCACACACGATTTCTTTATCGGGCTGATTTTTTGCCGAGGGGTTATTTGTTGCTTCTGTTGAAAAAGTTTTAATCTACTATTCGCCCCCCTCTAGTATATTTGCACGTGCTCTTCAATCCTACAATTGGTAGCACATACACGGTGCTCTAGTATCATTTATTTGCATGTGTTTTTGCTAATTAAAATGGAGAAATACTCTCCGAAACCTTGTGCGTTCAATGGCGTTGATTTTCAGGTTTGGAAGGCTCTTATGGAGGCTTACATACAAGTGCAAGGCTTCACCATATGGGATAAGGTATACAAATCTTTCGGCGTCCCAGCAAATGATCAAGTTATGATTTTGAACATGAGAGATCGCGGCAACAATAACAAGACTCGCAACACGCAAGGATGGACTAAAAGCAACTTGGACCATGTTGCACACCCCCGATCTGCGTATGATATGTGGAAAGAACTTTGCGACTACAACGAAGGATCCAACACGATCAAGAGGTGAGGCAAAATATGTTAAGCAAGAATAGATGCGCTTTGAGATGCAACCAGGTGAGTCCATTGACAATCTATTTGCTCGCTTTAATAAAATTCCTAGCAACTTGCACAGTGTTAATGTTAATCTTTTCCGATGCTGAAAATGCTAGACAATTGTTATGTGCATTAGACATGTCAATTTGGGATATGAAAGTTACATCTATTCGTGAATATACTGTCATGAGTACACTTACTTTATATGTGCTATATTCCAAATTCAAAACTCATAAAATTAACATAATCTCACGTAAGAACCCACACAAGTCTCTTGCATTTGTTTCTCAACGTGACATGCCTGGTTATAGCCAACCTTCATCTTGTGGTAAACTTGCTTTGCTTTCCTGTCTAACCCTTGAACATATTGAAGAGTTTTTAGAGGAGGAGCTTGCACTCATCTCTACTCGGTTCTCAAAAGCATTGCAAAATGTGAGAACTAGAAGGAGAGGAAGTGTCGGTTCTCAACGATGCTTCGAATGTTTTACTTTTCGTACATATTGCTCTAACCTTTCAAGTCCTACTTCCCGTGATGAAAAGCAAACAAGGACGAAGCACTTCTCTGCCAACTACAACAAGAAAAAGAATGGTTCCACTCAATGTCAAATAATGGACAATTTTTTCTCTACAATTCAAGAGTATTGCTCGGACGACGTTGATATTGGGAGTGATGAAGATGTTTTGGCGAATACGTGTCTTATAGCGAGCAAATCAAGTTCAAGTATGGAGGAAGCCAAATCAAACAGCGACATTGATGAGGTATGTCCTACTTGTGAAAAAATGTGTGATACTCTTTCTCGTGCCACTGTTGTACTTAAGAAAAAGGACAAAAAACATAGGGACAATGTTGCTAAAATTGAATCACTAGAATATGAAATTAATCGCCCAAAATTTTTTATTCCTAGTGATGATTTTTGTTTGTCATGTGAGCTCATATATGAAAAATCGTCCTCTTTAAGATGTGTGCACACCTCCACATTGAATAGAATTGAAATTGAAATTCAAAAGAACAAAAAGCTGGCTGCACTAAATGATAAAAACATGAAACATGCAAGTTGTTCTACAATTGATTTGCATTGTTCTAGTTGTGATGATTTTAATAAAAAACTACATGATGCTAGGAATGAGATTTTTGATTTGAGCAATGCTTTACATGTTCATTAAGTTATTTCTTGTTATAATTGCAAACTAAAAGGAAAAATTTCATGTGAAAACTATCTAGACTTGTCCAAGAAACTTGATGACAAGCATAGGACACTAGAGCCGTTTTGTAGTACAAATAAGCAGCAAAACTTTCCGCTGAATTCATCTAAGTCTTGCAATGACAAAACAAGTTTAGGTTTTGATTCTCATGCTCATGCTAAAGTACATCCACCTAAAATTGTAAAATCACCAGGGAGTGGTTGGATTCAAACGATTCGTGAACAAAAAGAGGTGGTTTTCAAATCTGCACGAGTGTTGTCTCATTTGTTTGCTACTAAACATGTTTCTTCCTTATCTAGACATGTATACAAAGTAAAATTTCATTGTACATAATGTGATAGAGATGTTCATGTCATAAATTTTTATTATAGACTAGCTAAATAAGAAAAGAAGCATATAATGCTAGCTAGATCATAGAACAACCAAGCAAAACTTGTTGCACGTGCTGAACCGAATGTTAGGAGCTTGCAACCTGATGTGATGAGTCAAAAACATGCCATGTTTGCTCCCAATCCGATTGTTTTTTTGTGCTACACAAAAAACAGCTCATAGGTCAGTAGTTGGTGCAAAAATTCTCAAACTTTGGCTCCTTAACTTGCTTTTTTGTCTCAGCTTTTGCGTGTTATTCCCGCTGGACGTAGTGTGACTCAATACTGGATTTCTAAATGGCTTTTGACTAACCCCAGTATTGAGTTATCGATGTATTGCGCTTCTCTGTAGGTTACACGCTTGAGGAAGGAGAACATTTGGCTTGTATATTCAGGTTGCTCACGCCACATTACCGGTAACAAAAAATGGTTCTTCTCCCTCTCTTTTGTGTCACGTGTAGAGAATGCAAATTTTGCCGATAATTCTTTAACTCCAATGAGCAATTAAGGGTTTGGTTAGATTTAATAGTAAATACATTTTAACGGATGTGGCACTTGTTAAAAACCTAAAATACAACTTGCTTACTGTTTCACAATTGCTAGATGAAAATCATGAAATTGTTTTCACTAAACATTGCTGCAAGGTTTTAGATTCAAATGATGAGCTTATGTTTAACATGTCTCGATTTAAAAGAGTTTTTAAAGCTGATTTTGATATTTCATCCTCTAAGCATAGGTGTCTAGTTGCTAATGATTCAAAATATTTATATTTTTGGCATCGTAGACTTGGTCACGTAGGCTTTGATCATCTCACACATGTTAGTTCTCTTGATCACATATGTGGGCTGCCTAAGCCTAAAGGGGACAAAGAAATTGTTTGCTCTTCTTGTATACATGCTAAAATGGTTGTAGGTTCATATGCTCCGCTTACAATGACCATGACAACAACACCAGCACAACTTTTACACCTTGACACCATAGGTCCTTCACGGGTTCAATCTTTTGGAGGTAAGTGGTATGTGCCCGTAATTGTTGATGACTATTCTAGATACTCTTGGGTATACTTTATGGCATCTAAGAATGAAGATTTTAATCACTTTAGAAGTTTATTTCTTACACTTTCACTTGACCACCCGGGATCTTTAAAAGCAATTAGAAGTGACAATGGAACTGAATTTAAAAACCAATCATTTGATCACTTTTGTGCTGAAAATGGCATAGATCATCAATTTTCTTCACCATATGTATCTCAACAAAATGGTGTTGTAGAGAGAAAGAACAGAACCTTAGTTGAGATGGCCAGGACTATGTTTGATGAATATCAAACTCCTAGAAAGTTTTAGGCTGATGCAATTGCAACCGCTTGTTATGTCTTGAATCTAGTTTTCTTACGTGCTAAGCTATGTAAAACCCCATATGGGTTGCGGTTTGGACATAGGCCTAGTGTCACACACTTATGGTCTTTGGCTGCAAATGCTTTGTTAAGAAACATGGTAATCTTGATAAATTTGAACCTAGATCTGTTGATGGCATGTTTATTGGTTATTCATCTCGTACTAGAGGCTACCGTGTGCTTTTACTTGACACTAACAAAATTGTGGAGACATGTGAGGTTTCTTTTGACGAAACTAGCCCAGGTACTAGCTCTAATATTGCAGGTCAAGATGCATATCCGCAGGGGGAGAGTATTTTCATTGAAGGTGAGGAATAAGTGGAGCTGCTGCCCAAAAATTCAGTAGCTAATGACATAGCTCCAGCACCTGATTTTGATTCACAACTAGCACTGACGACCATCATTGCTGGTACAAATCATCCTCAAGTCACAAGATCATCGATTTGTGATGAACATGAAGAAGTAGAAGAAGCTTGTGAAGTGTCTTGTAACACCCTCATTTTCATCCATCATGGATTGCATTCATTCTCATACATGTCTACTATTATTTAACACAAGAAGGAACAATATCAAAATGAGTTAGAGGCAAAACAACTATTAAAATCAGTTTTGCGTACGGACTTGTCCGGAGCTATCCACGGACTAGTCTGGTATACCCCTCTGTAATGGCTTGATTCAGTTTTCTTTAGAACAACAGACTTGTTCGCTACTCTGTACAGGCTAGTCTGGTTTTGTTTTTGTTCCTATTCGGAATTGTCCGTTATATTTATGGACTAGTCCGATTTTGAAACTATAAAGCCTCGAACTTATCCAGATAGTTGAATTTTAGTTCGAATTCCTCCTTCGCGCTGTGGTACAGCAGACTTGTCCAATTGACAACAGACTAGTTTGTTGTGACAATAGAGCCAAAAGCGGACTTATTCGACAAAGGATCGGACTTGTCCGGTGTACCTCTCTGTTCCCAGACGGACTTGTCCACCATCATACAGACTAGTCCGGTTCCTAGGTTTTTGACTCGGATTTCTATTTTCCTCCAAGATGAGTTATTAGGTAATTGACTTCTTTAGGGCCTTGGAACGTCGTGCCCCATCCCTAAGGAGCCCAAGGGGGACCCCACCAAGGCCCCTACTTGCCCCCCCCCCCTTTTCTTACTTGGATTCCACCCTAACCCCATCACTCCTTCTCCTACATAAACACCCGAAGCCCCTCCTCTCACCCTCCCACATTAAAGGGAAACCCTCACCGCCCTGTCCTCCTCGTGAGCCACCATCCAAGAGGCAAGAAGCCCTCATCGCAAGGGAGGAGAAGGAAGAGGAAGGAGAAGGACAGGGATAGAGAAGAAGAAGAAGGAGGAGGATAAAGCAAGATCCTCGTCACTGATGTGATCTTCTTTAACAACGTTCTTCTTCTACTTCTTGTCACCGATTCGTTGTCAACGGATCTAGACGTCAGGTTTCACGCGTTGCACCAAAATCCTCAATCATTGAACCTTTTCCATTCACGGTAACTATCTTAGATCCAACCCTCCATGTCAATTTCAATCCCACCGTTGATTCAAACCATGCCCTAGTTTGGAAGTTCACAAAACTCTGGACATAGCGGACATGTCCGGTCCAGAGCGGACATGTCCGGCCCCAGTGCAAACTAGTCCGGCCTCTGAATTCTGAATTCATGAAACTTTCCCAGTTTTTCTTGAAATGACTCGAAACTTGCTCAAACATGTAAAACTCGATCGTAATTGGTTAGTAAGCAATAGTAGTAACTTAATAACATGCATTACATCATTATTGCATCATTCATGCACATCATGACATATTGAGTACGATATGAGCATTTATTGATTGTAATGCTTGTTAACATGTTTGTCGTGCATAATAGAAGGTAATGCTCTAGAAGGTGCTTACGGGGATCTTCAACACTAGAACTTTGAAGCTTTCGATCAAAACCAGCCACGAAAGCAAGGCAAGTTCCCTTGAACATTTTGATCTTGTTTTAAATGTTTTATTTTGAAAATTGCATGCTTGTGTCAAATTGATGGGTACCCCATGAATAGGTGTTTACTAGACTTGTGTGCCCATCCTTTTCGCTCGGGATACGATGCAGAGAGCCAGGAAGGGTATTTTAGACTTTTGCTCCGATTTACTTAATTGTGACTGGGAATAACCAAATGTCTTAATTATGAATTAATGAACATATGTACTATGTGAATTGATGATTTGTCTTTTAGCAACATGGAGCTTAGGTGATCTAATCGAGCATGGTTTTGTGGAATGGGTTGTATAGTATGGTGGTTTTGCTTGCCTCAGATCTAAGGATCGGTTCATGCAAATATATGCCAGGACAATAGTGCCACCACAAGGTCACGTATGGGTGCGCCGTACCTGAATAATTAGGTGTGATTCTAGTATTGTATGGACCATTGGATAGTGCGAAGAATGGGAGTCGAGTAGGGCTACCCTGGGATCTGCATGGCACACGAGGGGGCCCGTGGGTGGGAGAATGGAGATTCTAGCCTGCCGGTGAAACATTAGTGGGTCCGTACATGCTAGTAGTCCCTTTTGAAAGGATATTTTGTGATCTCTTGGCCACACACCAATGGACGTGTGATAAGGCATAAATGAGGTTCTTAGTCACCGAAAGGTGGTGAAATCACGAACATGTGGGTAAAGTGGTACAACCTCTGCAAAGTGTTAAAAAAACTATCATGATAGCCGCGCTCACTGTCACGAGCACATGGAAAACTTCCATGATTAGATAATTAACTTGTTTTTGGGATGGTTTGGGTATGTCAATAGAGTATGGATTGGTTATGGCATATGAGTATTATTTTGTTATGAGAAGTTATCGATTTGGTATATGGTTATGATAATAATTGTTGGCTGGTTATTATTGATTAATAATGGTATATGAAGATGATGGATATGAGATATATTGATTACTTGGGTTATGTGGAATTAAACAAACCTAGACATTGTAGGTTGCTTTTACATGTTTGTGAACTAAAATGTACTTTTTTTGCAATTAACCATTTATTCCATCCTTGCTTAAGCCACATGTCATACTTTCCAACACTTGTTGAGTACGACATGTACTAATCCTTGCTATTCCCACACTAAACAGCTACAGGAGACGCTTGAGAGTACCATGAGGATCACGTGGAGTACTAGGTTGTGTGCTACCATCAATTGTCTGTTGAGTAGAGTCGTACTACTTAGTTTAATTCCGCTACAATGATTAGAGACTTGTCATTAAAGAACCATTGAATTATTGTAATAAGGTACTTTAATTACTATTCTTCACATGATTAATTTTTGAATATCATTTGTGATGTTTCCGTATATGTGTGATGAACGTCCTGGGCACACATATACTCTTCACTTGGTTCATTTTCGGAATTGGGTGTCACAAATTTGTATCAGAGCCGTGTTGCCTCTAGGGCGCATACCTAGACAGAATGGACACTCTAGAGCACATAGGAACACTTCGTAATAGCTATAGCTGTGTGGTGTGCTGAATTTCTGTAGTGATTTCTTGTGCTTGTGTGCTTGGTAGAGGGTTGTGGGACGCATGGGCACTTGTCCATGTCCTCATATAGGTTTTTAGTAATAAAAGGGTTACTTAGTTCCATACACCTTGATGCATATAGTTGGGGACGTTTCCTCTCAAATTCTAAATTCTTCCATCCCTACTCTTTTTCCACCTACAGATGCCAAGGGTAACCCGTAACCAAAGGGACACCAATAGTAATGATGACAATGTGGAGGTTACTGAGAATGTCAACCTTGGAGTCGGTGCAAGCAACCTCGAGCGCTTGATGGCTATGAAGAACCACTTCATGTAGAGCATGATGCAAACCTTGGGACAGCTATAGGCGAATAACCATAACTAAAACCACATGCCTGCGCAGCCACCACCACCGCCACCCCGACTGCCCCACAATCGACTGGGGGAGTTTATGAGGACCAGGCCGCCTACCTTTACTCAAGCCAATGATCCTACGGAAGCTGATGATTGGCTGAAATCTGTTGAGAAGAAGCTTGCTATTGTTCAATGCAGTGACCGAGAGAAAGTTCTTTTTGCATCACACAAACTGGTTGGAGAAGTTGCGGACTGGTGGGAAGCCCTTTGCAATGATCATGCTAATCAGGAGACAATTACTTGGGTTGAATTTAAGAAGAGCTTTCGTTCTCACTATGTTCCTGAAGGTGTCATGATAATAAAAAAACAAGAATTTGAGGTTCTCAAGAAAGGGAAGATGAGCGTGAATGACTACTTGAACAAGTTCACGCAATTGTCAAGGTATACTCTAAAAGATGTTAAAACAGACAGTAGGCAATACTTGTTCATGTGGGGCCTAAACAATGAGATTCAAGTTTAGTTGCTTAATGGTGATTTTCTAACTTCCAGAAGCTTGTGGACAAGGCCATTCTAATTGAGAACAAAGTTCGTGAGATGAAACAAGATAACAAGAAAAAGATGCCACACTAGGGACAGCCACAAGGAAGCAATGTCCACCCCCTCTATGCACCACCAACTGCACCATACTACAACCCAACCACTCTTGCATATCGCGCTGCTTATCTACCGCATCCAAATTGGCACTGCAGCAATGCCCCTCCATGCAAGCACCTCGCTATCCCATTCCACCTGCACCACGTCCCAACACGGCGTCTAATGTTAAGAATTAGCTATGCTGAAGCTTTCCTTGTGTCATAAGAAACAACGCGTGCTATGTGTGTGGAGAGGCCGGACACTTTGGAAGTCAATGCCCCTAAAGAATCTGTCGACTGTTGGAGTCGGCAGATCCCCTGACACTACGAAAGTGTTGAAGGAGTTTGTGGTTCGGTTTGGGCGCGCGGAGACTCAATAAGGTGAAATGCGATTGGACACAAGTGACACAGTGGTTTACGTGGTTCGGGCCGCCTGAGCGTAATACCCTACTCCACGGGTGTGTATGTGTTGTATTAACTTGTGAACTTCAGAGTGCTCGAGCGTCCTCTCTTCGTGTATCGTTGGTTTGTCCTTTTATAGCACAAGGACAAACCGTTACAAGTCAGCCTGGCCCGACATGTGGCCCTGGCGGTTACTAGTATTGATACACGAGATTAATTGTTGTTAATAACCCTGTAACGGCTCCGACAGTGCCGTTACAGGTGTTAAGATCGTCCTGATTAAGTATCATTAATGTGGAATTAATGATAATTAATCGGGTCTTGAAGTCCGTGGTTGTCTTTTGAAGATCTGGTGCCGTTACAACGTCTTTCGGAGGTTTGAAGTGGCCAGCCCCGACGTATGGATACGTGGCAGCTCTGGAGCTTGCTTGGGAGAAGCGGGAAGCTCCGGGGTGGCCTGGCACGTGTCAGGTCCGGAGCTTCTCTCGGTCAGGGGTTACCTCCGGAGGTGCCGTTTCAGTACCTAGCCCGGAGCTTCACCCTTACGGGTAATAGCTATGGTCTGACAGTACACGTGGCAACCTAGGGGCTAACCATGTTGGAGAAGCGGGTCCGGTTACGTCTGGCGAGTGGGCCCCCGAGGGTCTTCAATTTGAGTAGATGTCCTTCCCTTGAGATCTTTGTAACCTCAGGGGGTGTATGGTTTTTAGGGTACCGACAGTGGCCCCCTGGACCTACCTCCGGGGAAGGCCAACGGGATGAAGTCATTCCGCCGGAGGTGGGTCCACATTTGCGACTCTTGAACTGGGTTTTCAAGGGTCTTCGGAGGTGCCTTTGGCGGGGCTTTACGGTTAAGTCCCGACGCGTGGCGCACCTCAGGCGGCAGATAAGATCTTTGACGTGCGGATCTCTCGCAATTGAAGGTCGCCGGTTCCCGATACGAAAACCTTATCGGTTCCGCGCGCCTTGTCAGTCCGCCGCCTTTGGGTTTCCCGCCTCGTGATGACAACTGTTTGCTTGGGTAAGAACCTCGACTTGATCGTCAGGGTGGTCCCGGGCCCTCTTGTCATCGGCTGGGTTGAATTCTTGAGTAGTATCCTTGACTCCCCTGCAGTTTCCATCCAAGCGTTGCGAGGGCTTACTTAAGAAGGAAAGCGCACAGTCGGGAGTTCTTTACGCTTTCCATCTGTTCTTGCGCTCAAACTCCCAACTCGTGCTTTGCTCCTCTTCTCTTGCCTAGCTGTGCTGCGATGGAGTTGGGTCTGCGTGAGAGTCGTTTGAAGACGGAGAGCGATCTGAAGAAGGTCCGAGCCCTCATGGGGTGGTCGTCGGACTTCTTCAACCGTTCGGTCCGCGCCGGCGGAGAGCTTCCCTTTAAAAAGGAGCACTCCGGCGAGATGGTGTACTTTTCATCGTACGCCATGGTGGGGCTGATCCCACCGTTTTCTTCCTTCTTCTTGATGCTGCTGGACTTCTATGGTCTGCAGCTATACCACCTTGGCCCTCACTCCATCCTCCTTGTGTCCATATTTGTCCACTTCTGCGAGATGTGGGTGGGCATTCCTCCCTGCATCGAGCTTTTCCGAACCTTCTTCACCGTCCAAACCACCGGCCGAAGCGACGAGTACCTTGGCTTCTACTACTTTGTGAAGCGCAAGAAGTGCCCGTTCAAGTACCTCCGGTCATTCCCTTCCGGGAAGTGGGATGACTGGAAGAAAGATTGGTTAGTCGTCCGGGTGGAGGAGCACGAGCGGTTGGAGTTGCCAGACGGTCTGCCCAGCATTGACACGTCGGTGTGGAGCGAAGTTCCGGTGCTGGCGGCAGCTTTCGACCCCGTCCTGTCCAGGATCCGCCAATGTGTGGAGGGAGGATTGACTCCCCAGGCGGTGTTCTGCAACTTCCTGTCCAACAGGTGGGCGCCGCTGAAGAGGAGGGAGAAGCTCGCCTGGGCCCTCAACAGCGTGATGGACGAGGACCGGGTTGAGACCGGGTTGAAGTCCAGCATGGTGGGGAAGTCCTTGGAGTTTCACCTCAAGAAATTCCAGCACGGCATCGATGTTGACGGAGAGTACTTGACTCCGCCGCCGGCTTTCCTCCCCCTGAACGTGGAAGTTGAGTTCAGCAGAGAGCTCCGGCGGAAGATGCCCGCGCTTGACGACCTTGGCGTCGTCGAGAGAAGATCGACCGCCCGGTTGGCGATCCCCGGGTTGTCGGAAGGCGGCTCCGCCCCTTTCTCTCAGCCGAGAACTGAGGTCACTGGCAAGGGCAAGGAGCTGGCGGAGGAGCTGGAGAGCCGGAAGAGGAAGCTGCGACATGCTGACGGAAGGTCCGTTGGGCTTGTTACTTCCCCCCCAGTTCCACATCCTCAGGAAGGAAGATCTTCCGCCGCCGTGGCAGCTGTCCCCGTGGTGGGGTCTTTTCGGAGCGCTACGGTTCCGGCGGTGGGATCCTCCCGGAGTGCGGCTGTCCCCGTGGTGGGTCCCTCCGGAGGTGCCAGCTCCGGGCCGGCGACTCCGGTACGAGAAGCGGTGAGGGCCTCCAGGTCCAGGAGTTCCTCCCGATCAAGGAGAGCTCCGACCCGGGAAACGCCCGCGGCCACGGCAAGTCCTGGGAGTCCTCCCGGAGCTCCTACGCCGACCGTGGCCAGCCCGGAACGTCTGGGAAAGAGGTTCCGCGCAAGCTGGTGCGTGAGCCTCCCAAGGTAATTTTTCTTGCTTACCTCAATTAACTTTTAGTTATAGCATCTGTTTGCTCAATTTCTTCGTTCTTTATCTGCAGCGTTCCCAAGAAGGGGAGTGAAGCTCCGCCCTCGGCCACAGTGTCTGAGGCTGCGGGGGCTTCTGCTCCAGCTCCGGTGCCGCCCCAAGCGGAGGCTGCGACAGCTCCGGTGCCGGCTGTCGTGGTCATGGACCTCGACTCGTCTCCAGAAGTTCCTGTGGTAGCGCCGGACCACGGGATTGAAGATGCATCAGCGGCACCCGTTCCGGAGGTTGAAGCTCCGGGTCCTGGTGCTGCAGAAGTAGAAGCTCCGGCTGTTGAGTCGGAGGAAGTTGCGGTCCCGGCTTCAGAGCCGGAAAATGCTGAAGCCCCGGCGGTTGAGCCGGAGGTAGCTGAAGCCCCGGCATGCGAGCCGGAAGTTGAAGTGGTTCCGGCAATTGAGCCGGTTACTTCTGAAGCTCCGGTCGCAGAGCCGGTAACTATTGGAGCGCCGGCTGCAGAGCCGGTGGTTGTGGAGGCGAGGGAGCTTGAGCCTCCCTCAGAAGGAGTGTCCCGGCCGGAGCCAGCGGAGGTGACGACGTCGATGGTACCCGTGGCGGAGCCAGAGTGCCTGAACGAAGTCGCCGGCCCCCAGCCTGAGGGGGCAAATGAAGGCTTGGTGACGGGACCTTCTTTGGTGGCAACTGGGGCCATCCCGGAAGAGTGCCCTAGTGCCTTGGAAGCTCGGGGTTCCGCTCTTGTAGAGTGGGACCCAATTTTTGCAAGTGAAGACCCGCTGGAACCAGCGGAGGGGACCCCAGAAGGTCCGGAGCCCATCTCGCTGTCGATGTCCATCGACAACGCTTGCTCCAGTCTACGTCAAGTCCAACTAGCCTTCTTCCACGACAGCAAGGCTCTCGAAGAGGAGCGCCAAACCCTTAGGAGGTGGCGTAATCGACTCCAATTCGAGACCAAGCTGGCGCAGTCGAGGATTGCGGATGACAAGGAATGGACCAGGCGGGAGAAGGTCCGCCTGGAGCTCTGGGGTGAGCTGCTGGACGAGAGGGAGAGCATGACTCACAACCTCGATGCCCAATCCCGGGAGTACCATGACCAAGCTAAGGCTGCTAACGACGCAGCCAACGCTCGGTTTGATCAACTCGAAGCCATCAGCACCGCACTCATCAAGCACCGAGAGGCACTTGAGGGAAGGGAAAAGCGGCTCGAGGATGAGGAGCAAAAACTCCTGGAGCTACGGGATGACGTCTTGCGACGTGAAGAAGAGCTCGCCGAGAAGACAGCTCTGGCGGACAAGGGTATCGAGGAGCGCACTAAAAAATTGGAAGAGCGCTGCCTCGAGGAGGAGGAGAAGACCTGGGTGCGGGGGCAGGAACTCTACGAGTACGAGTGTGCCCTTGTCGCCCGGGAGAAGAAAATAGAGGCTAGGGAGAAAGACCTGGTCGACCGCCGGAACAAGATCCACCTCCGGGAGGAGGAGCTCGGAAGACTTGAGAAGCGGGTTGCTGCGAAGATTCAGCAAAACGCCAAAGAAGTTGAGCGTCTCTCCCGCGAGAATTCGGAGCTGGCGGCGGCCCGGAGGTCCTTGGAAGAGATGAAGGGCCTGAGGAAGACGGACTCCCTGCAAATTTGGGAGTTCCTGAGCAAGGCCGACGATGCACTGGCGCCGATGGGTTTCAGCCCCGTGCTCCCGGACGATCCGGAGCCGGAGCCGGACCTTACGTTGCAAGCGTTGAGCGCTGCGGGCAGCAAGCTCTCCAAGGTGGGCGACGTCATCGCGGACCAGCTGGAGGTCGAGGGGCAATCCCTGGCTAGGAACATCACAGAGTATGTGTTGACGTGTTACACTAGCCGGAACCCTCGATTCTCTCTGGACCCGGTGCTTGAAGGCCCCGTCGAAGGAGAAGGCGAAGCTACCCGAGCCAGCGTGTCGGAGGTCGCCCATAAGGTCGCCGAATTCTTCCATAGGGTCTAGGACTGTCTCTCTTAGCCTTTACTTGTATCTTCTCTTCTTCCTCAATTTTGTAATCCCTTGTCTCCAGATGTAATCTCTGGTCTTCTGATGAAATGAAATCCTCAATTTTTCGTGAATTTCATTTTTTTGTCTTCAACATCTTTGTCTTCACTTGGCCCCCTGGTAGATGTGCATAATTTGATTGTGGACATGTACCAAAAGGATGTTGAGTTTCGTTGAAGACGAATTTGCTTCGAACTCGTATAATTTAAGTCCGAAGTTTTCGATAGTGAAGGTCCCTTGAAGTAGTCGGAGCTTAGAGGCTCCAGCACTGTCCATCGTCGGAGCTTAGTAGCTCCGGCAATAGCCTCTACCAACACGTTGAGCGTCGATAGTTAATACTCCAAGGTGTCGGAGCTTAGTAGCTCCGGCAATGACCCTTGCCACGCCTGGTTTGTTGGCAACGGACTCTAGTGGTAGAGTCTTCTCACCATCTTTAAGTCAACACCGACGGTTGACGCCCTGGTGGGAGTCGGAGCTTGGTTAGCTCCGGTTTTTCTCCCTCAACTTTGGGTTCATTTTTCCTGCACACTTAAGCCAAGAAAAACAGTAAAATTCGTTCCTTATCTATAACTTCGTCGCGGCTTACGGTTCTCAAGAGAATTTCAAGTTGAACACGATTTTTAGTACGATTGGATGAATTGTCTTTTCTTTTAGATCCGATTGTCCATGGACCCACCTTACTTTGGCCTGCCGGGATGTAGGTAGAGGGGCGTACTTAGGGTGCTTGACCAGGCTAAGTCGATAGCGCACTCCGGCCCTAGAATGGCTTGGCGGCTTTCAGGCGAGTTGGCCACAGACGACATTTAAATCTAAAAAATCCGACCATTCAACTCAAATCGTACATAAACCGGTTAAACTAGAACTTCTTAAGAATTGCACGCTTCTGTTATAGACAAGAAAGAGAAAAATAAAAATGTCGAGCCTATGCAAAAATGAATGCACGTGGAGTCTATTTCACATGAAGAAGTCTTTCATTATAGGTCCGGGGTACAAGGGAAACAAGTACACTCTTAGGGTACGGAACCAAGCTAAGTGTGTTTGGTTTCTCGTTTGACCCTGGGTAGTTAGCCACACTTCTAGTCCGGAGACTGTATCAAGTGTTGCATGAGCTCTCCAAACCTTTCGGGAAAGATCCGGCCGCTCTCCCGGAGGAACTACCCGACTCTGTACAATGACTCTATAACATACATTTCAAGTTACTTAAGACTCACCTCTATGGAATTAAGTGTAGAACTTACGGAGGTGCTCGATGTTCCAAGGATTTGGGAGAGGTGTCCCATCCTCAGTAGCCAAGCGAACGCTTCCGGGACGGGATACTTTGATCACTCGGAAGGGCCCTTCCCAGCCGGGGGAGAGTTTGTTTTGCCCTTCTCTGGATAGTATTCTCCGTAGCACCAGATCGCCTTCCTCGAGCTGTCGGTTGTGTACATGCCGCTGGTGATAACGCCGTAGAGCTTGGCGGTATCGAGCATTCCGAACAGCTGCTTGGCACCTTCCCTCCTCGAGGAGGTCTAGGTCTTCACGCCGGAGCTGGTCCTACGCGGCTTCGTCGAAGGTCCGGACTCGGAGGGAACCCAAGGTGATTTCCGGAGGAAGGATCGCTTCAGCTCCGTACACCAGGAAGAAGGGTGTTTCTCCGGTTGCCCGACTTGGAGAAGTCCTGTTGGCCCATAGAGTGGGCGGAAGCTCTTCGATCCAATTGGCTCCGTGCTTTTTCAAACGCTCATAAGTGCGCGTTTTGAGTCCTTTAAGGATCTCTGCGTTTGCTCTCTCGGCTTGCCCATTGCTGGCAGGATGAGCTACGGAAGCGTAGAAAACTTGTATGCCGAGGTCTTCGCAATATCCTTGAAATGCGGAGCTTGTGAACTGAGTCCCATTATCAGTGATGATCTTATTTGGGACTCCGAATCTGCTCACGATAGATTGTAGAAAATTGATTGCAGATTTTTTGTTGATCGTCACAACAGGAGTAGCTTCCGGCCACTTGGTGAACTTGTCGATGGCGACGTACAGGAACTTGTAACCTCCGACGGCTCTTGGGAAGGGTCCCAAGATGTCCATCCCCCACACAGCGAAAGGCCATGTAGGAGGTATCATTTGTAAGGACTGAGCAGGTGTATGAATTTGCTTTGCATGAAATTGGCATGCTTTGCATTTCCTCACTAGCTCAGTAGCATCCTGGAGCGCTGTAGGCCAGTAGAAGCCGTGCCGAAAGGCTTTTCCGACCAGCGTGCGGGAAGATGCGTGGTTCCCACACTCACCTCCATGGATTTCTGCGAGGAGCTCGCAGCCTTCTTCCCTTGTGATGCACCGCATTAGGATGCCGTTGGCACCGCGCCGGTAGAGATCCCCTTCTACCAACATGTATCTTTTAGCCAATCTGACTACCCGGTCAGCGGATACATCATCGTCAGGAAGGATGTTGTCTTTCAAGTAGTTCCGGATCTCCGAGATCCATGCATCGGAACTGACTTGAGCATTTGAGTCTTGCGTGCTGGGTTGCTCGGAGCTTCCGGCAGCACCTACGACCCTTGATGGCTGCCATGGTAACAGGGCCATCGGGACCGTCAGCTTCGGGATGCTGATCTCGCCCCCTTCGTTCAGTTCGGCAGGCTGAACTGTGGGTTTTGACAACCTCCGGACAAAGGTTCCGTCAGGAGCCGGAGCTCCGGTTGACGCCTTGGTCAATAGCTCGTCAGCTTCAGCGTTGTGAGCACGCTGAACATGGTGAAGGTCTAGGACTTCGAAGTCCTTCTGAAGCCTCTGGACTTCAAGGAGGTAAGCAGCCAGCTGGAGGTTATTGCAGGAGCATTCACCCTTCACCTATTTGATGACAAGTTGTGAATCTCCTTTGACCAGCAACTGCTTGACACCATATGATAGTGCCACCTTTAATCCATAGATGAGTGCTTCGTACTCCGCCATGTTGTTGGTTGCCTTGAAGTCAAGGTGCACCATGTATTTCACCTTCTCCCCGGTTGGTGCGAGGAGAAGGATTCCAGCTCCGGCTCCCTGCTTCTGCATGGAGCCGTCGAAGTAAAGGGTCCAGTGAGGCATAGTGAAGGCTGGAACTTGTGGTTCCGTCTTCTGCTCGCTGGGGCCCCCAGGGTTTAATGGAGAGGGAGTCCATTCTGCCACGAAGTCTGCCAACGCTTGACTCTTGATTGCTTGTCTTGGAATGAATTCAAGGTCGAATTCAGCCAGTTCCGCTGCCCACTTTGCAATATTCCCAGTTGAATTGGGATTATGCAGGATCGCTCGAAGTGGATATGAGGTTACCACCGAGACTTTGTGAGCTTGGAAATAGTGTCGAAGCTTCCTTGAGGCAATAAGAACTGCATAAAGCAGCTTATGCACCTCTAGGTATCGAGTCTTGGCATCATGTAACACTTCACTGATGAAGTATACCGGGCGTTGAATGGTCCGGACCCTCCCGGAGGGGTCCGGAGCTTCCTCTTCATTGATCCGGACCTTCTTGGAGGGGTCCGGACTATCTTCGGGGACCTCCGGGTTCTGGTTGGAGGAACCCGGAGCTTCTTCAGGAATGACCTGGATCCTCTCGGAGGAATCAGGGTCCTCTGAAGTGGCTTCTTGTGGGTTCAAGTCTGGGAGCTGGGACCCAGACCCGCTTTCAGGAACCTCCGGACCCTCCCGAAGGGATCTGGATTCCTGAGTATTGGGTAGTTCCGGTCTCTCCGCAACCAGAACCATACTGACAACTTTGTCAGCAGCTGAAATGTAAAGCAATAATGGCTCACCGGGGTTCGGAGCTACCAAGACTGGTAGGGTGGTGAGGAACTGTTTCAGCTCCTGGAATGCCTTCTCTGCTTCTTCAGACCATTGGAATGGTCTGGACTTCCTCAGTAACTTGAAGAAGGGAAGTGCCCTTTCCGCCAGTCTTGAAATGAACCGGCTGAGGGCTGCTAGACATCCAGTTAATTTTTGGACGTCTTTGATGCGGGTTGGTGGCCGCATGTCTTCAATGGCTTTTATCTTCGCCGGATTAGCCTCTATGCCCCGGTGACTTACCAGGAAACCAAGAAGCTTTCCGGAACTAACTCCGAAGACGCACTTGTCTGGATTTAGCTTCGTGCGGGTGGCCCGCAGCTTATCAAAGACAGCCTGCAAGGTGTCCAAGAGGGATTCCTTGTTTTTGACTTTGACCACGATGTCATCGACATACACTTCCACTATGTCTCTGATGAGTTCTTCGAAAGTTTTGTACATAGCTCGTACAAAAGTTGAAGCTGCATTCTTGAGACCAAAAGGCATGGCTGTGTAACAATACAATCCATCCACTGTGATGAATGAAGTATGTTCTTCATCTTCCCTAGACATCCTGATTTGATGATATCCAGAATATGCGTCTAGAAAACACAGTAACTCACACCCGGAGGTGGAATCCACTATCTGATCTATTCTAGGTAGTGGGAATGGATCTTTTGGACATGCCTTATTCAGTGTGGTGTAGTCGATGCACATCCGAAGTTTCCCGCCGGCCTTAGGCACAACGACTGGGTTTGCCAGCCATTTTGGATGGTAGACTTCTCGGATGAATCCGGCTTCGAGCAACTTCTTCACTTCTTGTCGGATGAAGTTCTGTCG
This sequence comes from Tuctoria greenei, assembly GCA_036927565.1. NCBI lineage: Eukaryota > Viridiplantae > Streptophyta > Magnoliopsida > Poales > Poaceae > Tuctoria > Tuctoria greenei. The sequence goes on along the minus strand of JAYESD010000001.1, from coordinate 221,766,203 downwards.
CTCTACAGATTGCTTCCGAGGTTTCTGATGCACAGGCCAAGCGTCGGGGTAAATCTTCAGATTGTGCTCAATCACTTCCCTGGGGATCCCAGGCATTTGTGACGGTTGCCAAGCAAACACGTCAACATTAGCCTGGAGGAAAGTGATGAGCGCGAGTTCCTATTTGTCGTTCAAGCCACCCGATATGCGGGTAGTTTGAGTGACATCGGAACCAATTTGGACGACTTTGACGGGAATGTCGGTGTCGCCGCTTGGCTGCACACGAGGTGCAGAGGTCGAGCCTCGTTGACGAATGCTCGGAGGTTGTGGAGCTGGCTTCTGTTTGGAGTCCTCTTCTTGCGCTGTGGTGAGCGCGTGAAGTTCCTCCAGAGCAGTTACTCCGGCAGTGCGATCTCCGCGGATCCGGAGAACGCCTACTGGTGTTGGCATCTTCAACACCAGGTATCCATAATGAGCAGCTGCCATGAATTTGTACAAGGCAGGTCTACCCAAGATGGCATTGAATGGTAAGTTGATCTGAGCGACGTCGAAGATCAACTTCTCGGTGCGATACTTCTCCCGAGTCCCGAAGGTAACGGGGAGAGTAATAGCTCCGAGTGGAGTGATGGCCCCCGGACCTACTCCGGAGAAAGGTCGAGAGGGCTGGAGGTCCGAAGGTCGGAGCTGGAGCTTAGTGAAAGCTTCAAAGCTGATGAGGTTAAGCCCCGAACCTCCGTCTACCAGGACATGATGGAGCTGGATGTTGTTGATGGTGGGAGATACCATCAAAGGTAATTGGCCAGCTCCGACCATGCTTTGAGGACAGTCCGAAGCTTCAAAAGTGATGGGTGTGTCCATCCACTTTCGATGTGGCTCCGGTCTAGCTGTAGGAGCTACAGCAGCCATATCCCGTCGCATAGTCTTGATGACATGACGAGAAGTGATGTCCCATGATCCACCAAAGATGGTGTTCATGGTTTTTCGACGCTCGTTGTCGGAGACGTCGGAGTCATCGTCGACGGAGGTGTAGACGGCTTTCAGGACCTTTTTGGGGTCCTGAAACCCTGACTCCTCTTCAGCCGGAGCTTCATCGACCTTTTGTTTTCCCTCCCTCTGTCGGAAGGGAGACCCTTCCCGGCGCTTGTGGTAGCGCTCGGCAAGGTTTTTGGACCTCCCGGCAGTCTTCCAACCTGTGGCTGCCCGTTTTGTGAATGGGGCACCACATCTTGGATTTGCCACCGTCTTCAGAAGACGGTCGAGGTCGCTTCTCGGGGCGTGGCCCCCGGCCACCAGGAGTTGCAGTGGCTGCAACGTTGGATGTGCCGGCCGACGGCTTCTTCTTGCCGTTGGTCTTCTTTTTTCTTCTTGCCACTCCCGGAGGTAGCGGCTTCTTCTTTGGAGGATTTTTTATGATCCTCCAAGGCTGGTTTGGAGTGCATTTCACGGCCCTCCGCAGCTCTGGCACATTTGTCAGCCAGGCTGAAGAGCTCCGTGACGCTGGTGATCTCTTTGATCGCCAGCTTCTCCAACATCTTCTTGTCTCGTACACCGTGTCTGAATGCCACAATGACAGAAGCGCTTGAGATAGAAGGGATTGTGTTACATACCTGAGAAAATCTCTGGATGAATGACCGCAAAGATTCTCCTCCTTTTTGCACGACCGCAAAAAGGTCCAGTTCAGTGCCCGGACGGGTGTATGAACTCCCGAAATTGGCGGTGAACTGGCGGCACAATTCCTCCCAACTGTCGATAGAGTTGGGTGGAAGGCTCATAAACCAGGACCTGGCGGTCCCAGTTAAAGCCACTGGAAAGTAATTGGCCATTACGGCCTCGTTTCCTCCAGCTGCTAAGATCGCAGTGGAGTATATCTGTAGAAATTCTACGGGATTGACAGTCCCGTCGAATTTTTCCGGCAAGTGTGGCCGGAACTTCTGTGGCCATCTAACCATGCGCAGGTGCATGGCTAGGGCGGAACAGCCTCCTCCTACTCCTTCCAGAGTAGAAAGGTCTTGAGCATCTCGTCTTTCTCGAGCTCGCTCGATGTGGACACGGCCATCCTGTTGGCGGTATCGGCAATCAAGCTCCGCCCGGAGGTCATGTGTCGAAAGCCGAGATGCGGTATGGGCGCGTCGTGCCCCAGAGGGCAACGACGTCACTTGCTGTGACGCAGCTCTTCTCCGGTTGTTGGAGACATGTGGACCAAGTCTTCCAGACAACGTTCGTCGCTGCGACGGGGCCCGCCCTGAAGGAGGTGGACCCTGGTTGTTGAGGCGTTCGGCCGCTGCTGCGACCAAATGCTCAACATCAGCTCTCCATTGCTCCATGGCACCTTGAGATGCATCCGGAGGTGGTGGTCGCTGGAGGAGAGCACGCGCTGCATGGAGCGCGTGTTCTGGGTTGTCACGACTTGCCGGCGCAGAATGTGACGCCGGTGCACCATCATGTCGTCCGGCATGTCTTACCGGAGAAGATGGTGGTGGTGGGAGTGTGACTCCTGCTGGAACTGAGGCTCCTGCCGGTGGCTGCATGTTGGAGGGATTGCCTCCGACAGCTTGAACAGCAGGTTGCCCGTTGGATGATCCAGCCGCAGAATTCACCATTCTTGAAGATCTCAGGCGCCCCTACCTAGCGCGCCAACTGTCGACTGTTGGAGTCGGCAGATCCCCTGACACTATGAAAGTGTTGAAGGAGTTTGTGGTTCGGTTTGGGCACGCGGAGACTCAATAAGGTGAAATGCGATTGGACACAAGTGACACAGTGGTTTACGTGGTTCGGGCCGCCTGAGCGTAATACCCTACTCCACGGGTGTGTATGTGTTGTATTAACTTGTGAACTTCAGAGTGCTCGAGCGTCCTCTCTTCGTGTATCGTCGGTTTGTCCTTTTATAGCACAAGGACAAACCGTTACAAGTCAGCCTGGCCCGACATGTGGCCCTGGCGGTTACTAGTATTGATACACAAGATTAATTGTTGTTAATAACCCTGTAACGGCTCCGACAGTGCCGTTACAGGTGTTAAGATCGTCCTGATTAAGTATCATTAATGTGGAATTAATGATAATTAATCGGGTCTTGAAGTCCGCGGTTGTCTTTTGAAGATCTGGTGCCGTTACAACGTCTTTCGGAGGTTTGAAGTGGCCAGCCCCGACGTATGGATACGTGGCAGCTCTGGAGCTTGCTTGGGAGAAGCGGGAAGCTCCGGGGTGGCCTGGCACGTGTCAGGTCCGGAGCTTCTCTCGGTCAGGGGTTACCTCCGGAGGTGCCGTTTCAGTACCTAGCCCGGAGCTTCACCCTTACGGGTAATAGCTCTGGTCTGACAGTACACGTGGCAACCTAGGGGCTAACCATGTTGGAGAAGCGGGTCCGGTTACGTCTGGCGAGTGGGCCCCCGAGGGTCTTCAATTTGAGTAGATGTCCTCAGGGGGTGTATGGTTTTTAGGGTACCGACAGAATCTATGGACCAATGAACAATGCACCAAGGCCAAACCACCCACGGCCGAATGGAGGAGCAACACAAGGCAACCGTGGACGACAGAATTTTGCTCGTGGCAATATGGATCACGTCTCTACTGAGGAAGCCCAGCAAGCTGACGACGTTGTGATGGTTATGTTCCTCGCCAACTCCAACCTCGCGACTGTTTTATTTGATTCTGGAGCATCTCATTCATTAATCTCATCAAAGTATGTCACAAAGTATAATTTGCCTATATCTCATATAAAGCACACTATGTTAGTAAATTCTCGTGGTGGAGAGATGAGGACAAATGTAGTATGTCCGAAGGTAAGCATTTAAATAAGGGGGTCCTCTTTCTTCCAAATCTCATTGTCTTGGTTCCCAAGGGATAGATATAATACTTGAAATGGACTGGTTGAGCAAGTATAAGGAAGTGATTTAATGCGCTAAGAGGATTGTGCAGTTGACAAGCAAGCACGGTACTCGCATCGAAGTTGACGCAGCCCAACCTGCAACAGAAAAAGCGATGCTGAATCACGTGGAAGGTGTGACATTGGAAAGCATTCCGATTGTTCACGAGTTCCCAGATGTGTTTCTGGATGAGTTGCCGGGTTTGCCGCCCGGTCATGGCATAGAATTTTCCGTTGACATGATACTCGAAACTGCACCTATAGTTAAGAGGCCGTATAGGATGCCTCCTAAGGAATTAGGAGAGCTCAAGAAACAAATTCAAGAGTAGCTAGAGAAGGGTTTCATACACGCAAGCTCATCTCCATGGGGAGCACCAGTGCTCTTTGTAGATAAGAAGGATGGAACCCAAAGGATGTGTGTGGATTATAGGTCTCTCAACAAAGTGATGATCAAGAAAAAGTACTTGTTGCCCCGTATAAAAATTTGTTCGATCAAATGAAGGGCACCTGCATTTTCTCCAAGATCGATCTACGGTCAGGATACTTCCAAATGAAGATTAGATTATCGGATTAACCCAAAACACCCTTATCTTCATCCATCATGCATTGCATTCATTCTCAAACATGTCTTATGCAATGCAACACGAGGAGGAACAAGATTAAAATGAGTTAGAGGCAAAACAACTATTAAAATCAGTTTTGGGTACGAACTTGTCTGGACCTATCCACAGACACGTCCAGTATACCCCTCTGCTCTGGCTTGATTCAATTTTCTTCAAAACAACGGACTTGTCTGCTACTCTGTACGGACTAGTCCGGTTTTGTTTCTATTCCCATCTGTACGATTTGGAAATTTTAAAGCCCCGGACTTGTTTGGATAGTGGAATTTTAGTCTGAAGCCCCCCTTCTCGCTGTGGTACAGCGGACTTGTCCGCTTGACAACGGACTAGTCCGTTTTGACAACAGAGCCGAAAGCGTACTTATCCGGCAAAGCAACGGACGTGTTCGATGTGCCTCCCTGTTCCCAACGGACTTGTCTGGCCATCATACGGACTAGTCTTGTTCCTAGGGTTTCGACTCGAATTCCTATTTTCCTCCACGATGAGTTATTAGGTAATTGATGTATTTGGGCCTTAGAACGTTGTGCCCCACCCTTGAGGAGCCCATGTGGGACCCCACCAAGGCCCCTACTTCTCCCCATTGTTTCCTACTTGGATTCCACCCTAACCCCACCGCTCCTTCTTCTATATAAATACCCGAAGCCCCTCCTCTCACCCTTCCCATGTTTTAGGTAAACCCTCACTGCCCTGTCCTCATCGTGAGCCACCATCCCTAGAAGCAGGAAGCCCTCACCACAAGGAAGGAGAAGAAGAGGAATGAGAAGGAAGAAGAAGGAGGAGGATCAAGCAAGATTGTCGTCGCTACTGCGATCTTCTTCATCAACTCTTCATCATCAACGTTCTTCTTCTACATCTTGTCGTTGATTCATCGTCAACGGATATAGACCTTTTGCATTCACGATAACTATCTTAGATCCATTGCTCCACGTCAATTTCAATCCCACCCTTGATTCAAACCATGCCCTAGTTGCGAACTTCGCAAAACCTGGACATAGCGGACTTGTCTGGTCCAGAGCGGACTTGTTCGGTCAAGAGCGGACATGTCCGGCCCCAGTGCGGACTAGTCCAGCCTCTGAATTCTAAATTCCTGAAACTTTCCAGTTTTTCTCGAAATTACTCGAAACTTGCTCAAACATGTAAAACTCAATAGTAACTAGTATGCAACAGTAGTAAGCTATCAGAAGTATTACATCATAATTGCATCATTTATGCACATCATGGCATATTGAGTACTATAAGAGCATTTATTGATTGTAATGCTTGCTCGCATGTTTGTCGTGCGGAATGGAACGAAATGCTCTAGAAGGTGCTTACGGGAATCTTGACCACCAAGACTTTGATGCTTTTGATCCAATACAGCAACTGGAGCAAGGCAAGTGCCTTTGAACATTTTGATCCTGTTTTAAATTTTATATTTCGAAAATTGCATGTTTGTGTCAAATTGATAGGAAACCCATGAATAGGTGTTTACTAGACTTGTGTGCCCGTCCTTGTCGCTCGAGATATGATGTAGAGGGTCGAGAAGGGTATTTTACACTTTTGCTCCGCTTTACACGATTGTGATTGGGAATAACTGAATGACTTAATTATGAATTAATGAACATATGGACTACTTGAATTGATGATTTATCTTTTAGCAACATGAAACATAGGTGATCTAAGCAATCATGGTTTTGTGGAATGGTTTGGATGGTATTTTCGTTTTTCTTGTCTTAGATCTAAGGACCAATTCATGCAAATATATTCCAGGACAACAGTGCCATATATTCCAAGACAACAGTGCCACCACAGGGCCAAGTATGGGTGAGGCATAGCAGAATAATTAGGTGTGCTTCTAGTATTTTATGGACCATTGGATAGTGCGAGGAATGGGACTCGAGTAGGGCTACCCTGGGATCTGCATGGCACACGAGGGGGCCCGTGGGTGGGAGAATGGAGATTCTAGCCTGCCGGTGAAACATTAGTTGGTCCGTACATGTTAGAAGTCCCTTTTGAAAGGTTGTTTTGTGACTTATTTGCCACACACTAATATAAGTGTGAGAAGGCATTAAGGAGGTTCTTAGTCACCAAAAGGTGATGAAATCAAGAACATGTGGGTAAAGTGGTACAATCTCTCCAGAGTGTTAAAAAAACAATCATGATGGCCGCGCTCACGTCACGAGAAACTGGACAACTTCCATGATTAGAGAATGAACTTGGTTTTGGGATGGTTTGGGTATGTCAATTGAGTATGGATTGGTTATGGCATATGAGTATGTTTTTGTTATGAGAAGTTATGGATTTGGTATATGGTTTTGATAATAATCGTTGGCTGGTTATTATTGATTAATAATTGTATATGAATATGATGGATATGATATATATATATATTGTGTAGGATCGAAGAGAACATGAAAATCTACCAGGGGCGGGTGAATGGTAGATTTAAAAATCTTACACAGCGAAACAATTCAAACCCAACCCCTTCGGCAGAAAAACGATCTGTTAAAGAAATCATGTGTGAGACTAATCTAAACGTGTCTCACTGGGACAAATGTGATATATATCGGAGAGAATCAAGTCACGAAGAAAGAACAAGAAGAATGACTCAAATCCGTCGAGGGAAACTCAAGTTATGATCAAAAGATTGAACAAAGGTCAATCTGTCCTACCCGAGAAAAACAGTTCTGGAACACTGCAAAGAAACTCGTGTAGATCAAAAACCACAAATCCAATAACCATGAAATTTTGATAGATGATAGATAGTCATGTTTTGAAGACAAACCAAAAAGAAACACATAAATTGGATCTGTAAAACTCGAGTTATGATAAAACCATCGACAAAAGGTAGTGCTGTCCAGAAACTCGACAAGTAAAACTTGTCTGGAACAAGTCGGACGAACAAGGCACAAAAGTTCCTTCAAACTACGAATTTTATTCAATATAACACTAGAGGAACAGCCCCCAAAGTCGTGCACCCCGATCTTTGGCCTTCCTTGCTTATATAATCCGCCCTTAGGCCGACCCAATCTCAACTAGGACTATAATCCTACTCAGATCACGAATGGAAACTTTCCATAACTGCTTATGACTCTTCTATATGCAGATAGAAGCAATCTTAAGACTTCCAAACAACTTAGGAACGTATACCACATTCCTAAAACAACTCAAATCCGTGGTCCACACGAAATTCTATCATAACCAACTCGATACTTTCATACCGAGCCATAACTGACTTCGCCGCAGCCAAAGTCATCAATCGATACGATCCGATCCTTCCAACCAGATCTTCCCTTCCATAAACCATCTTCGGAACCTTGTTGCCACATCATGCACCGCATGCATACGTGCAAACACCTTCCTTCGATGTCCAGTAACCTTCATATGCACTATCCTTTATTCAATCATCCTGCGCGACCTCATGACCCGCTCAACCACAATTTCTCCTGAATTTGGTTGTTGGAACCTCATATCCTCCCTGAGACTAGTCTAAGGGACCCAGTCACCAGCCATGACATGAACTCAAGCAACACCTGCACATGAACAAACAACCAATCCATACGAGCCCAAGTCCACGACTTGACTCAAGTTAGTTCCGAACACAACACCTTACGTGAGCACCTCACATAAGCATGTTGCAAAGCATATCAAAACGATATCAGCCATATCAACCAAAATGCACCAAAAACTTAGCAAATGAATACTAAGCAATCTTTCTAAGAATATAAAGCATGTTCGAAACATTGCAAGTTAAAAGCAGGAACATTCCGATCAAGCTCCGAACCTAGACAAAGCTAACCGGAGGTTGAGCTGGAGCTTACCAAAGCTAGTACAACCTAGCACTGGAGCTTACCAAAGCTAATACAACCTAGCGTCGGAGCTTACCAAAGCTAGTACAACATAGCGTCGGAGCTTACCAAAACTAGTCAGAACTAGTCATCCTAAAAGTCGGAGCTAGAGAAACATGTCGGAGCTAGCCAACATAAGTCGGACCTAGCAAAACATATCAGAGCTTAACAAAGACATGCCGAAGCTATCAAAGATATGCCGGAGCTAAAGACAAAGCTCCCCGGAGATACCCAAAAACATGTCGTATCTAGACAAAGAAAGTCGGACCTATTGTTGGACGTTGCAAAACCTCGAAGCTAGAGTCAGACCTTGCTAAAAAGATGTCATGGCAACATTCAAAACTTTTATTGTCAAAGCCAATGTATTCAGCACACATAGGACTCACATATTGATTACTTGGGTTATGTGGAATTAAACACAACTAGACATTGTAGGTTGCTTTTACGTGTTTGTGAACTAAAATGTACTTTTTTGCAATTAACCATTTATTCCATCCTTGTTTAAGCCACATGTCATACTTTTCCACACTTGCTGAGTACGACATGTACTGACCCTTGCTATTCCCACATTAAACAACTACAAGAGATGCTTGGGAGTACCATGAAGATCACGTGGAGTACTAGGTTGCGTACTACCGTCAATTGCCTGTAGAGTGGAGTCGTACTACTTAGTTTAATTCGCTGCAATAATTAGAGACTTGTTGTTCAATAACCATTGAATTATTGTAATAAGGTACTTTAATTACTATTTTAGACGCGGTTAATTTCTGAATATCATTTTTCATGTTTTTTTATGTGTCATTAACGTTCTGGGTGTACTATTTTAGACGCTTCACTTGGTTCATTTTCGGAACCAGGTGTCACATGTCTACTCTCCTCCGAATCCTCAAAGGTCATCCTCCACAACAAATTATTGTAAGCTTACATGAACGAGTCACACGGTTCAGGTTTTATGATCCAAACTCTCATGCTCATTCCGCTTTTGTTGCTTCTTTTGAACTCAAAGATATATCACTCACTCACTAATGAATTTTGGATTATTGCCATGCATGAAGTGTTAGAAAATTTTGAAAGAAATAATGTTTGGAAACTTGTACGTCCACCTCAAGATCACACTTCAATTGGAACTAAATGGGTGTTTAAAAATAAACAAAGTGAGGATTAGGTTGTGGTTAGGAATAAGGCTAGGTTGGTTGCTCAAGGTTTCACACAAGATGAAGGTTTAGATTTTGATAAAACTTTTGCTCGCTCACTAGACTAGAAGCCATAAGAATATTGTTTGCATTTGATGCGTCTAAATATTTCAAGTTATATCAAATGGATGATAAAAGTGCTTTTCTAAATTGCTACATAGATGAGGAGGTCTATGTCAAGAAACCACCAGGTTTTGAAAATCCTGATTTTCCTGATCATGTTTACAAACTGTCCAAAGCCTTGTACGGTCTCAAACAAGCCCCTAGAGCATGTTATTATAGGTTAAAAACATTCTTACTTGAAAAGGGGTTTACCATGGACAAGGTTGATAAAACTCTTTGTGTACTTAAGCATGGCAATGACTCACTATTCGTTCAAGTGTATGTGGATGATATTAACTTTGGTTGTGCTTCTCATGATCTTGCGTCCAAGTCTTCAACTTTGGTGAGTTCAGAATTTGAAATGAGTGTGATGGGAGAACTCACGTTTTTTTTGGGCTGCAAATCAAGCAATCTATGGAGGGAACATTTGTGCATCAAAACAAAGTATACGAAAGACCCCCTTAGATGTTTCAACATGGAAAAGAGCAAGCCGCTTCAGATACCAATGGAAACAATAGCAACACTTGAACTTGATGAAGATGGTGAACCATTTGATCAAAAAGTATATTGAAGCATGATCGTATCACTTTTATACCCCACGACATCGAGACCGGACATACATTTCAGCGTATGTCTTTGTGCAAGATTTCAAGCTTCCCTACATGTTTCACATCGTCAAGCCGTCAAAAGGATTCTCAAGTACTTATATTAAACTCAAGTTTTGGCATTTTTCTTCCTTCTTCCTCAACCATTACTTTGAAAGCTGCTTTTTTGGATGCTGATTTTGGGGGTTGTAGGATTGATAGGAAAAGTACTTCGGGTGCTTGTCATTTTCTTGGTATTCACTTGTTGCTTGGTCTTCTAGACAACAAAATTAAGTAGCACAATCAATGGCCGAATGTGAATATGTAGATGCTTCTAGTGCTTGCTCACAAATTCTTTGGATTGTTAAAACACTTAAGGACTATGGGGTTGATTTAGATAGTGTTCCACTATTTTGTGATTATACTAGTGCCAATTGAATTCCTAAAAACCTCGTGCAACACTCTAGAACTAAGCACACTTACATTAGGTATCACTTTCTACATGATAATGTTGAAAAAGGAAAAACATTGTGCTTCACCATGTAGACACTGAACAACAATGGCTGACATTTTCACAAAACCTTTGGATTTCACTCATTTTTCATTCATTCGTAGTGAAATAGGGGTTATACATCCTCATGACTTAAATTGAGGAGGAGTTTTGCAACTTGGGATGTCTATGTGAGAATCTGATGTTAAATTAATATGAGTGTAAGTGTTTCATACATATATGACTCTGTGATTCTTTTTACATGCTAAAAGTTCTTACTACGTTACTCGTGTTATACATTATGTATTTTCTGCCATGATTAGTAATTGGAAGAATTACTTACACTAAATCTGGTCATGATTGAACTTTCTTGCTGTTTTGAACTTGTTGCATGCTCACAAGTGCTTTTAATCATGAAAAAAATAATCAATCAATAGTCCACATGTTGAGCTTTTATGATCAAATAAAAATCTGAAAAGATCAAGAGAATATGCATCACACTTCTTCTTTTGAGACTGCTTATCATTGCACTTTGATATGAACTTGAAAGGAGTTGTGTATGACTAAAACCATGTCCTTAAGCTTCTGATTCTCAAATGAAATACGCTTGACTTGGTTGGTTAGAATAAGACTGATGTGACATATAATCTCTTGCAAATGTCATATGATCAAAATTTGTGCTTTCAATTATGATAAAAATGATGCAACATGTATCATGCTTTCAGGTTTTGAAATAGTTAAGTTTGTGAGATCATGACTTGCTTAAATTGAAAATTACTTTTGATCTCTAGCATGGCTTACACTACTTTATGTATCTCGTTGATGTGATAGTGTAAGTTACTTGATAGTATGACTTGGATGATCCTTGTTTTATATGTATACGTCATATAATGCTCATAACAATTGAAATTTCCCTTTTGAACCTTACTGAATATGTTGCCAAAGGGGGAGAAATATGTCACACCTTGCACATTCACGAGTTTTTACACTTTTGAATTATGATCTTCAAAACGGGGGGAGAAATTTGCTTTCAAAACTTTTTCATATGAATGAGCCAATGTTCAGATTCTAAGTGGTGTTGCCAATTCATTCCTCAAGGAAGAGATTGTGAGACCTGTGTGTGCTGAATACATTGGCAATTAGAATGAAAGTGAGAGTTTACATTCAAAGTTTTGAATATTGCCAAAACATCCGCTTCGCATTGTCCAAACTTTTCTTCACGTGATTCGCACGTGTTTCTCGCTTCAGATTGTCCGAACTTTCACTCACATGAGCTGCACGTGAGTCGACATGGTTGATCTTTACAAATGTGTTTTCGGGAGTACCATTTACTCTTTAAATGGCTAGAACTGTCCGAACTTTCCTATATGTGATTTGCACTTGAGTTTCGGATTGGAATGTCCGGTCTTTTGCCTTTATATTGCAGCCCCGCTTTCAGTCGATTCAATAATTCTATTTGTTGAAATAATTGAGCGACAGGTATGTTTTAACTTGCAATGTTTCAAACTTGCTTTTTGACTTATGGAAAGTATGCTTAGTATTCTCTTACTATGTTTTTGATGTGTTATGGCTGATTATGGTGTTTAATATTTTGCTATGGTTTGCAACATGCTTAAGTGAGGTGCTCACATAAGGTGTTGTGGTTTTCGGACTAACTAGAGTCAAGTAGAGGACTTAGGCTCGCAAAGAATGGTTGTTTCTTCATGTGCAAATGTTGCTTGAGGTCAAGACATGGCTGGTGATGGTGATCCATTGAACTAGTATTAGGGAGAAGATGAGGTTCAACAATCAAGTTCGGAAGAACTGTGGTTGAGTTGATCGGGAGGTCACGCAACATGTTTGGGTCAAGAACAATGCATATGAAGGTATCGTGGACGTTGTTGGAAGGTGTTTGCACGTGTGCAAGGGGTGCATGGTCATCGTAACATTGCCTCAAGGTGTGATGAAGAGAAGTGGACATGAAGATGTGGTCGAGAAGGTGTAACCGACAGTTGTATGCCTCAGGCTGCGGCTGAGGTGGTTATGGCTTGTTTATGAAAGGTTTAGAGTTTGTTTTGGTTAGATTTCATGGTTAGCACAAAGTTGGTTGTTTTGGGAATGTTTGGTATGTTTATAAGGTGTTTGTAAGTTCTAAAATTGCTTCTATATGCGTTTAGAAGTGTCTTAAGCAGTTTTGGTAAGTTTGAGTTACAATCCAAGTGGGATTAGAGTCCTAATTTTGATTAGGTTGGCCTTAGGGCAGGTTATATAAGCAAGGGAGGCCAGAGCTTGTGGAGCATGAATTTTGGGCTGTTCCTATTGTGTTTTGATTAATAAAATTTTTAGTTTAGAGGACCTTTCATGCCTTGTTCGTCCAACTTATTTTCGTCAAGTCTTTCTCATCGAGTTTTTGCGCTGCCCGACCTTTCTTAGGTGTTTTTATCGTAACTCAAGTTTTACAGATCCAATTAACATGATTCTTTTTGTGTTGTCTTCACAACTCAATACTCTACCATCTATGAAAATTTCATGGTCATTGGCTTTGAGATTTTTTATTACACGAGTTTCATTACAGCATAGAAGATCTGAGTTGCTCTCTGTTAGAATAAATTGACCTTTGCTCAGGTTTTGGTCATAACCTGAGTTTTACTCGACATTTTCTCGTGATTATTGTTCATGTTTTTGTGACTTGAATTTTTATGATCTACACTTATTTGTCACATTTTGAACACGATTGGACACTCACTCACACTGTTTCTTTATCGGGCTGATTTTCTGCCAAGGAGTTTTTTGTTGCTTCCGATGAAAAAGTTTTAATCTGCTTTTCATCCCCCTCTGGTAGAATTTCATGTGCTCTTCAATTCTACACAAAATAAAATCTTGAAGGTCGAAATGACACTCCTCGTAAGTGGACATCCTTATTGCCTTTATGAATAATGAGGAGACTCCATCATGTCATCCACAATGACATTCTAAGAAGACGGAGAAGCCAGGGCCATTAAAATGGCCCAAGTCCACTAAGATGCCGACAAGAGAATTGTGTAAGAAGGACAAGCCTCACCAGGTTCATGAAAGGATATCTTGAAAGATATGTTATCGCAACATGTGAGACCCAATTCTGAAAAACGAACCAAGTGCAGTGTATGTGTGCCCAGGATGTTGTTTCACACATACACATCAACATCACAAATGATAATCAGAATTTAACCATGCCACGAATAGTACAAATACATTAATTCTATTGCAGCAGAAAATAAACTAGCATAGGTGACTCCAACTCCACAAGCTATCGACGGTAGTACGCACGCCTAGAACTCTCAAAGTCCGTTGGATACTCTAAATTGTCTTCTGTTACTGAATTAATATGGGAATAACAAGAGTTAGTACATGTCGTACTCAGCAAGTGTAGGAAAGTATGACATGTAGCTAAAACAAGGATGATAATAAATGGATAATTGCATAAAAGTACATTTCATAAACATATAAAAGCAGCCTAAAATGTCTATGCGAGTTTAAATCCCATCATAACCCAAACATATCCAACATTCTCATTTACCATCATAATTCATTTATAGCCAACTATCAATTAATATCGTCACCATATGCCAATTTCATAACTTCTCATAACCAACCATACTCTTATGACATAACCAATCCCATACCGAACCATCCCAAAACCCAAGTTCAATTCTAATCATGGAAGTTGTCCAGGTGGTCGTGACTGTGAGCATGGTTATCATGATAGTTTTACACTCTGCAGAGGTGGTACCACTTTACCCGCATATTCGTGATTTCGTCACACATCGGCGACTAAAGAACCTTCATTATGCCAATTACACTTCTTTAGGTGTATGGCCAAAAGATCACAAAATAGCCTTAACAAAGGGACTACCAGCATATTCTGACCCACTAAGGTTTCACCGCTGGTGATGCCCCCAACTGAGCACATCCAACAAAGGGCCCCCTCTTGTGCCACTCGGATCCCAGGGCAGTCCCGCCACTATTGCGAACCCAACTGACTCCCATTCCCCGCTCCTCCAAATGATACGAATCAATGCTGGTAATACTCCTATTAATTGGCTAAGCTGCACCCATACTTGGCCTTTTGGTGTTACTGTAGTCCTGGCCTATTCTCTCATGAACCGGTCCTTAGATCCAAGGTAAGCAAAACCACTGTAACATCCAACCAAAGCCACAAACCATGATTGCTTAGACCTCCCAAGTCCCATGTTACCAATTATCCATATTCATCAATTTATATCATCTATAGGGTCATTAATTCATAATTAATCCATTTGATTTCTTTCACATCCCAATTAGTTTAGAGCGAAGCAAAAAGGTAAAAAGCCCTTTTCGACTCTCTACCGTCGGTGTTTGGATCTGGCAGATCTCTAGACACTACTGTTGGTAGATTGAGGAGTTGTAGTTCGGTAATGGGCACGCAGAGATTCAAGAAGGTGAATGACAGGTGGACACAGAGATTTACATGGTTTGATCCACCTGAGCATAATACCCTACTCCATGGGGTGTGTTAGTGATGTATTAAGCGTGTAAGTCTAGAAGAAGCTCTAGAAGAAGAAGCTCGTCTAGGTCAGGGAGTCCAGTAGTGGTCTGGAGCCGTCTGTTGTGCATCGTCGACCAGTCCTTTTATAGTACAAGGACAGGTCATTACACCGTTAGCCTGGCCCGACACGTGGCCCCAGCGGTTAAACATGCTTGATACACAATTAATGAGGTTAATTACCCTTAATAACCTGGTAACGGGCCTTAACAGTGCTATTACCAGTATTAAGGGCCATCCGATCATGTGTAATTAATATGACATTAATGACACATAATCAGTTCTTGAAGTCTTTGATTACTCCTTGAAGGTCCAGAGCCGTTGGGGGTCCACCAGCCTAATTGTTGAAGTTGAAGGTCTGGCGGTTCAGCTATGTGGCAGCTCCGAAGCTTATCGTCGTGGACGGGTAGGACCGGTGCTATTGGACACATGTCGACACTGGAGCTTCCCTCTGTCTGGGGTTAGGTCCGGGGATGCCATACTGGTATCTAGCCGGAGCTTTCCCATGTGTGGGCGATAGCTCCGGTCTTATGATACACGTGGCGGCCCTGTGACTAACCATGTCGGGGAAGCAGGTCCGGTTACACCTGACATGTGGGGCCTTCAGAGGTCTTCAAATCTGGTAGATGGAGTTTCCTTGTGATCTTTGCAATCTCAAGGGGTATCCGGTACATAGGGTACCGAAAGTGATGTTGGCGAGCCAGGAAGGGGCGCCCAAGATTTCAAGTATGGTGAACTCAGCTGCTGGATCATCCAACGGCAATCCTGCTGTTCAACCCGCTTGGGGCAATCCCTCCAACATGCAGCAACCAGTAGGTGCCATGGCTCCAGCAGGAGTCATGCCTCCACCGCCACCGCCTGCACCAGCATGTCGAGATGGGTAGCGTGACAGTGCATCGGCGTCGATCACCGCATCGGCGAATAACAACAACCCTGAACACGCGCTTCATGCTGCGCATGCTCTCCTCCAACGTCCACCACCTCCAAGTGCATCCCAGGGTGCAATGGAGCAGTGGAGGGCGGACGTGGAACATCTGGTTGCAGCAGCAGCCAACCACATCAGCAACCAAGGTCCTCCCCCTTCGGGGCGGGCCCCATCGCAGCGTCGGATTGTGTCGGGCAGACTTGGTCCACACGTTCCCCAAAATAGGAGGCATGCTGCATCACAGCAAGTTACGTCGCTACCTTCCGAGGCGCGACACACTCATACGGTAACCAGGATTTCAACTCATGACCTTAGGGCGGAGCTTGATCGTCGTTGCCTTCAACAGGACGACCGTGTCCATATCGAGCGTGCTTGCGAAAGGCGAGAGGCTCGAGACAGTCCTGCTCCCGAGGGAGTAGGAGGAGGCTGTTCTGCCCTAACCATGCACCTACGCATGGTTAGATGGCCACAAAAGTTCCGATCTCATATGCCAGAGAAATTTGACGGGTCTGTTAATGCCGCTGAGTTTCTCCAGATTTACTCCACTGCAATCCTTGCGACCGGAGGTAACAAGGCCGTAATGGCCATCTACTTTCCAGTGGCCCTGACTGGGACCGCCAGGTCCTGGTTCATGAGCCTCCCTCACAACTCCATCAATAGTTGGGAGGAATTGTGCCAACAGTTCACTGCCAATTTTGGGAGTTCATACACCCGACAAGGCACCAAACTGGACCTTTTTGCAGTCGTGCAGAAGGGGGGAGAATTCTTGCGCTCATTCATCCAGAGCTTCTCCCAGGTACGGAACACTATACCTTCTATCTCCAGCGCCTCTGTTATCATGGCATTTAGACTGGGCGTACGAGATAAGAAGATGACGGAGAAGCTGGCGATCAAGGAGATCACTAGCATCACGGAGCTCTTCAGCTTGGTACACAAGTGTGCCAAAGCTGCGGAGGGCCGTGAAATGCTCTCCAAACCACCTCCGGAGGATGGTAAAAAATCCTCCAAAGGCGAAGCCACTACCTCCGGGAGTGGAAAAAAGAAGAAAAATTCCAACGGCAAGAAGAAGCTGTCGGCCGGCACATCTACTGCTACAGCTGCTGCAGCTCCGGGTGGCCAGGGGCCACGCCTCGAGAAGCGACCTCAGCCGTCCTTTGAAGACGGTGGCAACTCCAAAGTGTGGTGTCAAATTCAAAAGTCGAATAGCCACAACTTGGAAGACTGCCGGGAGGTCCAAAACCTTGTCGAGCGATACAACAAGCGCTGTGAAGAAGTTCCTTTCCGTCAGAGGGAAGGAAAACAGAAAGTCAATGAAGCTCCGGATGAAGAGGAGTTAGGCTTTCAGGACCCTAAAAAGGTCCTAAAGGCTGTTTACACCTCCATCGACGACGACTCTGACGTCTCTGACAATGAGCGTCGAAAGACCATGAACACCATCTTTTGTGGTTCGTGGGACATCACCGCCCGCTGTGTCCTGAAGACCATGCGGCGAGACATGGCCTCGGTAGCTCCTACAACCAGGGCGGAGCTTCATCGGAAATGGATGGACACCACCATCACTTTTGATGCTTCGAACTACCCGCGGAACATGATTGGAGCTGGTCAACTACTTTTGATGGTATCTACGACCATCAATAACATTCAACTCCACCATGTAATGGTGGACTGAACCTCATAATCTTTGAAGCTTTCGTCAAGCTTCAGCTCTGAACTTTGGACCTTCGCCCCTCCCGACCTTTCTCCAGAGTAGGTCCCGGGGCCATAACACCACTCGGTGCCATTACTCTCCCCGTGACCATCAGGACTCGGGAGAATTATCGCACTGAGAAGTTGATCTTTGACGTTGCTCAGAACAACTTACCTTTCAACGCCATTCTGGGCAGGCCCGCCTTGTACAAGTACATGACTGCTGCTCATTATGGTTACCTGGTGTTACAGATGCCAACACCAGCTGGTGTTCTCCAAATCCGCAGAGACTGCACTGCCGGAGTGACTGCTGTGGAAGAACTTCATGCGCTTGCTACAGTGCAGGAGGAAGAATCCAGGCAGGAACAAGCTCTGAAACCCCCGAGCATTCGTCAACGAGGCTCAACCTCTGCACCTCGTGTGCAAACAAGCGGCGACACCGGCGTCCCCGTCAGTGTCGTCCAAATTGGTTCCGATGCCGCTCAGACCACCCGTATTCAGGAGGTCTGAATGACAAATAGGAACTCATGCACATCACTTTCCTCCGGGCTAACGTTGACGTGTTTGCCTGGCAACCGTCGCAAATGTCTGGGATCCCTAGGGATGTGATCGAGCATAATCTGAAGATCTATCCTGACGCTCGGCCTGTGCACCAGAAGCCTCAGAAGCAATCAGTAGAGCGACATAACTTCATATAACAAGAAGTGAAGAAGTTGCTCGAAGCTGGATTCATCCAAGAAGTCTTCCACCCAAAATGGCTGGCAAACCCAGTCATTGTACCCAAGGCCGGCGATAAGCTTCGGATGTGTATCGACTACACAACACTGAATAAGGCATGCCAAAAAGATCCATTCCCACTACCTAGAATAGATCAGATAGTGGATTCCACCTCCGGTTGTGAATTACTGTGTTTCCTAGACGCATATTCTTGGTACCATCAAATCAGAATGTCTAGGGAAGATGAAGAACATACTTCTTTTATCACAGTAGATGGATTATATTGTTATACTACCACGCCATTTTCTCATGAATGCAGCCTCAACATTTGTACGAGCTATGTACAAAACCTTTGGAGAGCTCATCAGAGACATAGTGGAAGTGTATGTTGATGACATCGTCGTCAAGATCAAAGACAAGGAGTCACTCCTTGACACTTTGCAAGCTGTCTTCGACAAGTTGCGAGTCACTCGCACGAAGCTGAACCCAGAAAAATGCGTCTTTGGGGTTAGCTCCAGAAAGCTTCTTGGTTTCCTGGTAAACCACCGGGGCATAGAGGCGAATCCGGCGAAGATAAAAGCCATTGAGGATATGTGGCCACCAACTCGCATCATGGACGTCCAGAAACTGATTGGATGTCTAGCCGCCCTCAGCCGGTTCATCTCAAGACTAGCAGAACGGGCGCTACCCTCCTTCAAGCTATTGAGGAAGTCCAGACCATTCCAATGGTCTGAATAAGCAGAAAAGGAATTCCAGGAGCTAAAGCAGCACCTCACCACTCTACCAACCTTGGTAGCTCCGAACCCTGGTGAGCCCTTACTGCTTTACATTTCAGCAACCGATGAGGTTGTCAGCATGGTCTTGGTTGCGAAGAGACCAGAACCATCCCAAGCTCAAGAATCCAGACCCCTCTGGGAGGGTCCGGAGGTTCCTGAAGGTGAGTCTGGGTCCTAGCCCCCAGACTTGGATCTACAAGGAGTTATTCCAGAAGATCTGGACCCTTCCGGGAGGATCCGGGTCGCTCCAGTAGAAGCTCCGGGTTCCTCCAGCAAGGACTCGAAGGTCCCCGAAGCAGGTCCGGACCCCTTTGGGAGGGTCCAGGTCAATGTGGAGGAAGCTCCGGGCCCCTCCGGGAGGGTCCGGACAGTCCAGTGCCCAGTGTACTTCATCATCGAAGTACTACATGATGCCAAGACTAGATACCTAGAGGTGCACAAGCTGCTCTACGCAGTTCTCATCACCTCCAGGAAGCTTCATCATTACTTCCAAGCTCACAAGATCTCAGTGGTGACTTCTTATCCACTGCTTGTGGTCTTGCATAATCCCAACTCTATTGGGAACATTCCAAAGTGGGCAGCGGAATTGGCCGAATTCGATCTTGAATCCGTCCCAAGACAAACAATCAAGAGTCAATCATTGGTAGAATTCGTGGCGGAATGGACCCCCTCTCCATCAAATCCTGGGGGCCCTAGTGAGCAGAAGCCAGAACTCAAGGCTCCGGTCTTCACCGAACCTCACTTGACCCTCTACTTCGATGGCTCCATGCAAAAGCAGGGGCCAGAGCTGGAGTCCTTCTCCTCGCTCCAACCTGGGAGAAGGTAAAATACATGGTCCACCTTGACATCAAGGCGACCAACAACATGGCGGAGTATGAAGCACTCATTTACGGACTAATGGTGGCACTATCATATAGTGTCAAGTAGCTGTTAGTCAAGGGAGATTTGCAGCTCATCATTAAACACGTGAAGTGTGAATGCTCCTGTAACAATCCTTAACTAGCTGCTTACCTCCTTGAAGTCTAGAGGCTTCAGAAGGACTTTGATGTCCTGGATCTCCACCATGTCCAGTGTGTCCATAACGCTGAAGCTGACGAACTCTCGACGAAAGCGTCAATCGGAGCTCCGGCTCCTGACGGAACCTTCGTCCGGAGGTTGTCAAAACCCACAGCTCAGCCTGCCGAACTGAGCGAAGTGGGCGAGACCAGCATCCCGATGCTCGCGGTCCTGATGGCCCTGTTACCATGGCAGCCATCAAGGGTCGTAGGTCCTGCCGGAAGCTCCGTGCAACCCAGCACACAAGACTCAAATACTCAAGCTAGCTCCGATGCATGGATCTCGGAGATCCAGAGCTACTCAAAAGACAATATCCTTCCTGACGATGATGTATCCCCTGACCGGATCGTCAGATTGGCTCAAAGATACACGCTAGTAGAAGGGGATCTCTACCAGCACGGTGCCAACGGTGTCCTAATGCGGTGCATCACAAGGGAAGAAGGTTGCGAGCTCCTCGCATAATTCCATGGAGGCGAGTGTGGGAACCACGCGTCTTCCCGCACACTGGTCGGTGAAGCCTTCCGGCATGGCTTCTACTGGCCTAAAGCACTCCAGGATGCAACTGAGCTGGTGAAGAAATGCGAAGCATGCCAGTTCCATGCAAAGCAAATTCACACACTGGCTCAGCCTCTACAAATGATACCTCCTACATGGCCTTTCGCTGTGTGGGTGATGGACATCTTGGGACCCTTCCCAAGGGCCGTCGGAGGTTACAAGTTCCTATATGTTGCCATTGACAAGTTCACCAAATGGCCGGAAGCAACTCTAGTTGTGACAATAAACAAGCAATCAACTATCAACTTCTTGCAATCCATCGTATGCAGATTTGGAGTCCTGAACAAAATCATAACAAATAATGGGACCCAATTCACAAGCTCTGCTTTTCAAGGATACTGCGAAGACCTCGGCATTTAAGTCAGCTACGCCTCCGTAGCTCACCCGGCAAGCAATGGCCAAGCCGAGAGAGCAAATGTAGAAATCCTGAAAGGACTCAAGACACGTACATATGAGCGCCTGAAAAAACATGGAGCCAACTGGATCGAAGAGCTTCCGCCCACTCTATGGGCCAACAGGACAACTCCAAATCGGTCAACTGGAGAAACACCCTTTTTCCTGGTGTACGGAGCTGAAGCATTCCTTCCTCCAGAAATAACCTTGGGGTCGCTCTGGGTCCGGACCTCCGATGAAGCCACGCAGGACCAGCTCCGGCGTGAAGACCTTGACCTCCTTGAAGAGGGAAGGTGCCGAGCAGCTGTTCGGAATGCCCGATACTGCCAAGCTCTTCGGTGCTATCACCAATGGCATGTTCACAGCCGACAGCTCGAGGAAGGCGATCTGGTGCTACGGAGAATACAATCCAGAGAAGGATTAAACAAACTCTCCCCAGCTGGGAGGGACCCTTCCGAGTGATCAAAGTATCCCGTCCCGGATGTGTTCGCTTGGCACCCGAGGAAGGGACACCTCTCCCAAATCCTTGGAACATTGAGCACCTCAGTAAGTTCTACGCTTAATATCATGGAGGTGAGTCTATAATTACAATGAAGACAATGGTGTCAACCTCCAAGCCGCTTGAACTACTCCACATGGACCTCTTCGGACCGTCCACATTTCAAAGTCTTGGTGGTAACCTCTATTGTCTTCTTATTGTTGATGACTATTCTAGATATGCTTGGACTTTGTTTCTAGGTGACAAGGGTGAAACTCCGGAAGTCTTCAAGACCTTTGCTAAACGTGCTCAAAGGGAATTTCAACTTCCCATCATCAAGGTCCGGAGTGACAACGACACCGAGTTCAAGAACTACAACATTGGGGAGTGGTGTGATCGTGAAGGCGTGAAGCATGAGTTTTCGGCCACATACACCCCTCAACAAAATGGTGTCATTGAAAGGAAGAACAAGACTCTCATCACCCTTGCTAGAGCAATGCTTGATGACTATGGCACGTCAGAGAAGTTTTGGGCCGAAGCAATCAACACGGCGTGCCATGCCGCTAATAGGGTCTATCTTCATCGACTACTTCAAAAGACCCCATATGAGCTCCTCATTGGGAGAAAGCCCAACATCTCCTACTTCCGAGTCTTCGGGTGCAAGTGATACATCTACCGCAAGAAAAGGCTCGAGGAGAGTTTTGGTCATGATGATATAGATGATGAGCCTCTACGAGAAGCCATGAAAAACATGACCATTGGAGACATCAAGCCCGAAGTTGAGGAGAGCCATGATCAAGGGGGAGCATCAAGTTCCAACATCAACACATCCATGGCTCCTCAAGTTGATGAAGAAGAAGAAAAAGATGATGATCCATTGCCAATGCAAGATTCACAAGCCACACAACATCAACAACAAGAAGAAGAAGTCCAAGATCAAGTCCAACCACAGGACGAGCAAGATGCTTCACCACCGCCAAGTGCTTCACAATCACTTATGAGGCATGGCCGCATCTCCAAGGCGCATCCGATTGATCAAATCATCGGAAGTCCGTCAAGGGGAGTAAGTACTCGTTCTCGCCATGTCGCTTCGTTTTGTGAGCACTACTCGTTTGTTTCATGTGTAGAACCCACTCATATAGAGGAAGCACTTCAAGATCCAAATTGGGTGATGGCCATGCAAGAAGAACTCAACAACTTCACCCGAAATGAAGTTTGGGTGTTGGAGGAGCGACCCAAGGACAAGAACGTCATCGGAACGAAGTGGGTGTACCGCAACAAGCAAGACGAGAATGGCGTTGTGGTCCGCAACAAGGCAAGACTTGTGGCCAAGGGTTTCTCACAAGTTGAGGGACTAGACTTTGGAGAAACATTCGCTCCGGTTGCTCGGTTAGAAGCTATTCGTATACTCCTTGCTTTTGCTCCGCATCACAATATAATGCTTTATCAAATGGATGTTAAAAGTGCCTTTCTTAATGGTTATATTAACGAGCTTGTTTATGTTGAGCAACCTCCCGGGTTTGAAGATCCGAGGAATCCTAATCATGTGTATAGGTTATACAAGGCGCTCTACGGGCTCAAGCAAGCACCTAGGGCGTGGTATGAACGTCTAAGTGATTTCTTGGTCATGCAAGGATTCAAGATCGGGAGGGTGGACGCTACACTCTTCACCAAGGACATCGACGGGGATTTATTTATTTGTCAAATTTATGTTGATGATATTATTTTTGGCTCAACTAACAAATCTCTTAGCCATGAGTTTGGCACCATGATGTCTAGGGAATTCGAGATGTCAATGATTGGAGAGCTCAACTTCTTCCTTGGATTTCAAATCAAGCAACTTCAAGAGGGAACCTTCATCTACCAAGAGAAGTACACCAAGGACCTCTTGAAGAAATTTGAGATGGGAGATTGTAGCTCAAGAAGTACTCCAATTGCGACAAATTGTCAACTCGACGCGGACTTGGATGGTAAACCTATTGATCAATCTCTCTACCATTCCATGATTGGTTCATTGTTATATCTTACCGCATCTAGGCCCGATATCATGTTTAGTGTGTGATTGTGTGCTCGCTTTCAAGCGGCACCTAAAGAATCGCATAAGAAGGCGGTCTTTAGGATACTTCAGTATCTCAAGCATACCCCAAGTGTAGGTTTCTGGTACCCCAAGAACGCTAGTTTCCATCTCTTGGGTTATTCGGATTCGGACTTTGCCGGATGCCGTGTGGATCGCAAGAGTACCTCCGGTGGGTGCCACTTACTTGGGCGTTCCCTAGTATCTTGGTCAAGCAAAAAGCAAAATTCCGTGGCTTTGTCCACCGCGGAGGCGGAGTATATAGCGGCCGGTGCATGTTGTGCCCAAATTCTATATATGAAGCAAACCCTTTTTGACTTTGGAATTAAATTTGATTGTGTGCCTCTCCTTGGTGACAATGAAAGTGCGGTTAAGATAGCTAGGAACCCCATTCAACACTCCCGCACTAAGCACATTGATATTCGCCATCACTTCTTGCGGGATCATGAGGCTAAAGGAGACATCTCTTTGCAAGGTGTTAGATCTGAAGAAAAATTGGCGGATATCTTCACTAAACCACTTGATAAGAAAACATTTTCTAGACTTAGAAGTGAATTAAATGTGCTAGATGCATCTAACGTCATGTAAGTTGCCATGTTCATGTAAGGTTGCATATCATATAGGTCTTGTCTAACTCCCAAAGGATAGGGGCGAACTAGAAATAGTTTTCCCTGAGGAAGCCTTTAGAAGGTTTAAACTTGGCAAGATAGAGTTATTTTATGCCTTGCATGATCCCTGCCATATAGACTTGCACTCATTTTAATTTCTTGCACTATAATTTGTTTGGCATTGCATACGGTAGATTGTCACAAAGGGGAACCCACCTACATGAGAAGGAGACTTGTTTGAAATACAATATCTCAACTCATATAAGGTGGAAAGAACAAAATATTAGGTACGTTAATGCCTAGAGGAACATGCTTCAAAGAGATAGAAGTCTTCATATTCTACCTCACAAAGCATGGGCCTTACATTTTATTTGGATATTTTCTCCTCCATTTTTTTCTCGGTGTTCCATTTGCTTTAAGGTTTAGCCAAGCTATTGGCACATTAGCTTCTTGAGGGGTAAGGGGTTGCCCAAAAAGTCCTAAGACATGTGTTTCTCCTTGCTTGTTGGTTTGGTCAAAGGACATATATGGGATGTTTTGTTCCGTTGTCATCGGATTATCCGATGCCTAAGTCAATCCCTCATCGGATCAATAGGTGTTCAATCTTCAAGGGCCAGTTCAGTCAGAACCTCAAATGATCCGACGAGTTCATTCTGTAAAACATCGGTCCATCCAATGTTCACTCTTCTGGTGCTATGGTCAATTCAACCGATGTTTACTTCCTCCAACGTCAGACCATCCGGTGTCAACATCACTCTTTTGAACATCCTTACTGTGCCATTCGACCGATGACCCAAACCCTAAACGTCGGTCCATCCGATGTCAACAGCAATTTTTGAGTATCCTTACTGTGGCGTTTGACCGATGTTCATTTCACCTAGCATCGGTCCATCCGGTGTTAAAAATACGGCTAGGGTTTGGGGTCCACTATTTAAACCCGCGCGCCGCCGCCTTTTTCCTCTCTCCCCGTCGCCTCGCTCTCCCGTGCCCTTGCCGCCGCCTCTCGCCCACCTCGCCGCAGCCGACCACGCCGCCACCTCCTCCACCGCCGGTCGCCGCCGCCCACAGCGCCGCCGCCGTGCTCCCGCCGGGCACCGCCTCACCTCCCATCAGCCGCGCCGCCGCCATCCACCACTTGCCACCGCGCCCAAGCGTCGCCACCGCCTCTCTCCACCGCCACAGCTGCCCCACGCACACACCGCCCCTCTCCATCATCTCCGTTGTGCCTTCCAAGCTCCATCACCGCTAGGGTTTCGACCGCGACACTTTTGTCGTCTCCCCGTGCGCTCGACCCCGTCGAAGCTCACCCCGCGTGATTGCAATGGCTCGCGACAAGAAGAACAAGGGAAAGGCTATCACGGAGCCCGCCGCGAAGAAGCAGAAGCTGTCCAAAGAAGAAAAGAAGGCGTTGATGGCCGCTCGCGCCGCCGAGGAGCGTGAGCGTGGCCGAGGAGGGTCCCTGAGGATCCGCGAGGCTCGTTCCAGGCAGCCTCCCGTGATCGACGACTCCGAGGCCGAAGAGGAGCCGGTTGAGCCTCTCGTCCGCCGGCGCTCAGCCCGGACACGTGGAGGTCACACCGAGGCTGCTCCTCGTCCGAGGCCGACGGCTGCCGACTGTCGTGAGGACAGGGAGGCCGAGAGGGCCATCTACCAGATGGACACGGCAGTCCGTGTCGGTGAGGGAGTCCATCTCACAGACTACCGGAAGATGAAGGCCAAGAAACTTCGGAAGATCAGATGGAGTGTGTTGTTTGAGGAGTGGTACCCGCAGCCCCGGGAATCTTTGGTGGACAGTCGCTTCTGGACGGTCACACAGGCGTCTCTCTACGAGACCTACAGACGCCGAGGCCACAAGCTGTTCCAACACAACTACATGGATTGGGTTCAGCTTGCAGTAGTCGCAGGGACAGAGATCAAGCCATTCTTTGAGAGATACAGGGGTCTGGTACAGTTGCTATCTTATGAGCGGATTGCTTACGTGGAGGATTGGGTTCGCGTGTTCTACGCCACCCTCTACGTCTCTGAGGGCAGACGATCCATTGACTTCATGTTCATGGGTCAGCACTACCACCTGAGGAGGCAGACGCTGGGACATTTGCTTGGAGTAGACTTGCACGACACTTGCATACATGAGAGAGTCTACGGTCAGGCAGACCCGCCGAGGAGGCCGCTCACTAGAGGAGTGACACCTACTCTGGAGGAGATCAGATCTTTGTTTGGACCCACTTTCTCTCCAGACCAGCTGAGAGTACCGGCCTTGTTGACTCCTGCAGCGCGTATGGTGCACCTCGCCCTGCGTCGCTCTCTCCTGCCGAGGTCCGGCTATCTTGAGGGTTTCACCAGCCTCCAGCAGACGATCCTGTTCTACATCATGAACGGGATGGACTTTGACATAGTGGATGTCATCATTTGCGAGATGGAGGATGTAATCACAGATGGTGTGGGCATGATGAGGCAGCTAGTATATGGGCACTGGATCATCTACCTGCTCACTATGATGGTTCCCGAGGGGTTCGCTGCACACGACCGTCTCTCTGACGAGAGTGTGTCACGGTTCGGACACTACCGAGCTCTAGCTCCTGGTGACCGCAACTTTGGCCGTCCAGTTGAGCGCCAGGTCAGGGCCCGACTGACTGAGGAGGAATGGTCTGATCTTGAGAAAGAGGATGAGCGACTAGCAGAGGCAGAAGCTCAAGGAGGAGACCTCCAGCACGTCTGGTCCGAGAGCGACACAGACGAGAGTGTCGAGGAGTACTTCCCTCCTCCTCCACCCTCACCGAGGCAGCACGAAGCCGAGGCAGGAAGATCAGCTGCTCCACCGCCGACACCACCTCCTGTGTCCGAGGCGCAGGTGTCACATCCGTTAGAGCTGTCGACACTTCTTCAGCAGATGACCGAGCAGCAGCGCCAGGACAGGCTTGCGGCTGAGCAGGCCAGGGCAGAGCAGGCTGCTCACCTGGCACAGCTTCAGAGGCAGCAGCAGGAGCTTCAGCTGGAGATCGCCCGACAGAGGCGAGAGGATACGAATCAGTTCACCAACTTGGTCGATCAGATGCACCGCCGTACCCTCGACCAGTAGCAGCAGATTCAGCAGGCCATGATGAGGATCCTAGGGTTGATCACCAACCTACACACTCATACTGGGATCGCCCTTCCTCCACAGCAGCCTGGACTGGGACTGGCTCCAGGTGTCGCTCAGGTGCCTACTACTCCAATTCCTTCGATCAGTATGTCACCACTTCTTGCACCCAGCGCACCGATCCACTCACCTTTGCCGGCGACGACTCTGTTCCAGCAGACGCCGGCATCCGTGGTCATTGCCCCGCTTCCTCCAGCTCCACCGGCGCCTCCCGTACCTGCTACTTCCTCTCCAGCACCGACAGCGGATCCCCCAGCTCCCTCCGCTCTAGCTCCTGCGACCGGCGACTCCAGCTCCGACGACAGCGATGGTGACCAGTTCATCATCGCGCCTAGCTCTCAGGGTCAGTAGGATCTCTGATCTCTTTTTGGTGTCTTGATGCCAAAGGGTGAGAAGAGGTAGAGGAGTCAGGGGGAGTAGTAGTAGTAGTCTTAGGGGGAGTTTATCAGTAGTAGTAGTAGTCTCAAGGGGAGTTTATCTTGTGTGCTTGAGTATCCTTTGTATTTTAATTAAGCACTTTTCCGCTTGTCACATTTGCTTATGGTTTTAATCGATTGAACTTTTCGCGCCATTAATCTCATTTGCTTTCTACAAGCTCGATGTGTCTTATCTTGTATTCATTGCATATCTACTTGAGTATTGTACAATCAAATTCATTATTATTGCGCTTTAAATTATTGTGTTGTCATCAATCACCAAAAAGGGGGAGATTGAAAGCATCTAGGCCCCATGAGGTACGGTTTCGGTGATTAATGACAACCATTCGATATTACTAATGAATTTGTGAATGCAAGGTCCCAATAATCGCTCAATCAAATGAAATCAAAATTACATTGGAGACCCATATAAAATCAACCAATGAGATCAAATCGAATCATATGAAGACAAGAAGTGAAAGCTCTAACTTGACATCACTCAATGCTTGAAGACTATCAGAACAACACTTCAAACAAGTATCAAAGAGGTCACAAGTTCAAATTCCAAAAGAACAACTCAAAACAACTCGAAGTCAACAAATTGAAGACACCGGATCATCCGATGTTTTCTGAGTTGACTGCATCGGTCGAGTTGTGTCAACAGAAGAAGAAGACCTCAGAGCAAAGAACTCACCGGATCATCCGATGTGAGTGGCTCAGTTACATCGGTCCATCAGCACAGATTGCAATACCATTGGACCAAGTGAAGCACCGGATCATCCGATGTGCAGATTTACACACATCGGTCGATTACTCCAGTAAGCATCAAGATCAAGCAAATTCTGGAGGAAGAGCCACCGGATCATCCGATGAGAAGACAGGGTCAACATCGGTCTAACAACGGTCATATCTGACACAGTGACATCAGCTAATTTGGCTTTGACCGATGATAACTGAAGGGGAGACATCAGATCATCCGGTGTTCGCAAAGCAGTTATGTCAACCTACTTTTCCAACGGCTATTTCGTGGATGCTGGCTATTTATACCCCTTCAACCTATCAAATCGAAAATACTTGAAGCCCAGACATACTCTACACATCCTAGAGCATTCAAGACATAGAGCTACCATTTTCACATCATTTGTTCATCATTTGTACACCAAGAGATAGGCTAGAACTAGCTAGAGATAGTGCTTGTGTGCCTCCATTCTTTGTGATTGGAATCTCTAGTGTAGTGAGAGCCATAAGGGAGTGTCCCTTGGTGTGTGTGAGACTTCCGGAGCTTGCCAAGAGGATTGTGGAAGCCCGGAGGATTCAAAGTGTACAAGGCTTGAGCTCCACCTTGCCAAGGTTGGCGAACGGAGAAGAATAGTGAAGACCCCCTTGTCTCGGTGACTTGGGAGTGGCAAAACCCTTCGGTGGGTGCCACAACGTGGATGTAGGAAGATCCTTGTGATCTTGCCGAACCACGGGATAAACTCCGTGTCCCTTGAGCGTTTGCATCCCTCTCCCTTTTACATTTATGCAATCTTCATTCCACAACTTTAATTTACATTGATTGCATAGATTAATCGCATAGGGAATTGGGCTTTATGTTGTTAGCTTTTAATTACCTTAAAATTTGAAAGAAAGCCCAATTCACCCCCCTCTTGGGCGTTTCGATCCTTACACCTAGTCAAGCACCCTAAGTACGCTACTCTACCTACACCCCGGCAGGCCGAAGTAAGGCGAGTCCAGAAACGATCGGACCTGAATGAAACAAGACAGTGCTCTTGATTGTATTTAGAATTGTGTTCGACCTAAAACTTTCTCCGGAATAGTAAGCCGCAATGAAGTTATAGATAGGAAATGGATTTTACTATTTTTCTTGACTTCAGTGTGCAGGAAAAATAAATATTTCATGATGATGGTGAATGAAGCTGGAGCTGCCAAAGCTCCGACATCCTCTAGGCGGCTTGTGGTCGATGTTCAAACATTGATATCGAGCGTCGCTGGAGCTACTCAGCTCCGGTAAAGCTAGGGGGCAAGCCGTCAACATGAAGAAAAGATGGTGGAAAGACTCTATAGTGGAGTCTGCTGTCGATACACCATGTGTTGACAGAGGTCACTGCCGGAGATACCAAGCTCCGACACCCTAGAGGGCTAACCATCGATGCTTTACGCGTTAATGGAGACTACTGCCGGAGCCACTAAGCTTTAGCGATGGTCAATGCCGGAGCCACTAAGCTCCGACAGCCTCAGGGGGACTACACCATCGAAGACTTCGGACCTACATTCTAAAAGTTCGAAGCACGCAAGTCTTCAACAACTGTTACATCCTCTTGGTACATGTTCACAATCAAATTGTGTTCATCTACCAGGGGGCCAAGTGAGACAAAGGTGTTGAAGACAAAAAATGAAATTCATAAAAAATTTTGGATTTCATTCATCTAGAGATAAGAGATTACAAAATTGGAGAAGAAGAAGAGAGAATACAAGCGGGAGCTATAGAGAGATGGTCCTACACCCTATGGAAGAACTGGGCGACCTTTTGGGCCACCTCTGACACGCTGGCTTGGGTGGCTTCACCCTCTCCTTTGATGGGACCTTCAAGCACCGGGTCCAGAGAGAATCGAGGGTCCCGGCTGGTGTAGCACATCAGCACGAACTCTACGAAGTTCTTCGCCAGGGACTGTCCCTCAGTTTCTAGCTGGTCCGCGATGACATCACCCATCTTGGTGTGCTTGTTGCTTGCAGAACTCAGCGCCTCCAACGCCTGGTCTAGCTCCGGCTCCGGATCATCCGGACGCATGGGACTGAAGCCCATTGGCATCAGCACGTCGTTGGCCTTGCCCAGGAAGTCCCAAACTTGTTGGGACTCTGGAACCCTTGCGCTTCGCATCTCCTCCAATGATCTTTTGGCCGCCGCAAGCTCCGAGCTCTCCCGAGCAAGACGCTCCACATCTTTGGCATTCTGCTGAATCCTTTCAGCAACCTGCCTTACGAGTTTACTGAGCTCTTCCTCCTGGAGGTGGATCTCATTCCGGTGGTTGACCAAATCCTTCTCTCGGCCCGCACTTTCTTCTCCCTGGCGACGATGGCATTATCCTGCTTGTAGAGATCTTGCCCTCGCTCCCAGGCCTTCTTCTCCTCCTCCTCGCAACACTCCTCCAATTTGTTGGTGCGTTCTTCGAGGCTCTTGTCATCCAGAGCTATATTTTGGACAAGCTCTTCCTCCCTCTTCACGAGGTCCTCCCGCAACTCCAGGAATATTTGCTCTTCATCCTCGAGCCTTCTCTCCCGCGCTTCACGAGCCTCCTGACGCTCGACGAGACTATCTTGGATGGCGGCAAGCCTTTCATGGTGATCATCCGCTGCGCTATTTGCAGCCTTGGCCTGCTCATAGATGGCCCGAGACTGGATGTCGAGGGATTGCGTGATGCTTTCCCTCTCATCCATCAGCTTACCCCAGTACTCCAGGCGGACCTTCTCCCTCTGCACCCACTCCTTGTCGTTAGCCAGCCTCGACTGCGCCAGCTTGGTCTCGAAATGGAGTCAGTTGCACCACCTCCTAAGGTTTTGGCGCTCCTCCTCGGGGGCCTTGCTGTAGTGGTAGAAAGCCAGCTGGACCTGGCGAAGACTGTAGTAGGCGTTGTCAATAGACAACGATAGGGGGATCGGGTCCGGACCTGTTAGGGTCCTCTCCGCTGGCTCCAACGGATCTTCAGTGACAAAAATTGGGTCCCACACTACAAGGGCGGTCCCCTGAGCTTCCACGTCACTAGGGCCGTCCTCCGGGATAGCCTCGACAGCCGCCGAGGAAGTACTTGCAGCAGAAGTTCCGACCTCTGGAATTGACTCCGAAGGTCCCGCCGCTAGGTCATCAACAACTGACCCCTCAGGCGGGGGGCCAACATCTTCATCTTGGCACCCTGGCTCAGCAGTGGGCGCCTCCGGGATCACCACTTTCGGAACAAGTGTTGAAGGTTCAGTCAGAGTAGGAGCTACTTCTGGCTCTGGCGCAGGCGCCTCCTCCGCCGCCGGCTCAGGTGCTGGCTCTTCGACCATCATGGGCTCACGCGCTGCGCTTCGACCACCATAGGCTCAGGCGCCAACACCTCCGTAGCAACTGGCTCGGATGCCAGAACCTCTTCAACGACCAGCTCTACAGCCGAAACTTCTGCAGCAATCGGCTCTACCGCCAGAGCTTCCTCGACAACCGACTCAAGTGCCGGAGCTTCATCAACACTCGGATCCACCACCGGGACCTCATCAACCACCAGCTAAACTGTCGCGGCTTCAACAACATCTGGCTCTAGGGCTGGAATCGCAGCTACCTCCGGCTCTGCGGCCGGAGCGTCCAACATCTCAGCATCCAAGCCTGGAGCTTCAACCTCCAAGGCTGGTGCCGCTGGTACATCTTCATTCCTGTGGTCCGGCGCTACCACAGGAGCTTCTGGGGATGAGTTGAGGTCAATGACCATGACAGCCAGCACTGGGGCTGCTGCAGCCCCAGCCACCTCTTGGGGCAGTGCCAGAATCGGATCCGGAGCTTCAGCCTGTACAGCCTCAACCACTGCTGCACGGACAGGAGCTTCAGCCCTTTTCTTAGACACGCTGTGGATGAAGGACGAAGAAACTCAAAATACAGATATAAAAATAAAACAACTAGCTGAGGTAAAAAAATCAAAAATTACCTCGGAAGGCTTCCGCACCAGTTAGCACGGAACCTCTTTTCCGGACGCTCCGGACTGACCCCATCCGCCACCGTCGTGGAAGTCCCGGAAGGTCCCCCGGAGCTTGCTGCTGCTACCGGCGTTGCCTTGGTCGAGGCCCCCTCGACCGGGAAGGACCTTCAGACCCAGAGCCCTCAGCTGGCCCTGGTGCTGGAGTCACACGACCAGGAAGGACCTCCGGACCCAGAGCCCTCAGCTGGCCCTGGTGCTGGAGTCACTCCGGGGAGAAGGAGCCACCATGGAAGAAGTAGGCCTAACGGACCTTCCATCGGTATGCTTCAGCTTCCTCTTACGGCTCGAGGGCTCGGCCAACTCCTTGCCCTTGCCTACGACTTGGGTTCTTGGCTTAGGGGCGGGAACAGAGCCACCTTAAGGAGCTTCGGATATCGCCAACCCGGTGGTAGAACGCCTCTCAACGACTCCAAGGTCGTCAAGCACTGGCATCGTCCATCGGAGCTCTCTGCTGAACTCTGCCTCCATGTTCAGAGAGAGGAAAGCTGCCGGCGGAGCTAAGTCGTCACCCTCGACGTCGATGCCGTGCTGGAACTTCTTGAGGTGGAACTCCAAAGTTGCACCCTCCATGTTGGACTTCAAACCGGTCTCAATCCGGTCGTTGTCCAGCATATTGTTGAGGGCCCAAGAAAGCTTCTCCCTCTTCTTCAGCGGAGCCCACCTGTTGGTCAGGAAGTTGCAAAACATCGCCTAAGGAGTCACACCTCCTTCCACGCACAGGCGGATCCTAGTCAGAGCAGGGTCAAAGGGGTCCGACAACACCAGAGCTTCACTCCAAACTGCAATGTCGATGTTGGGGAGGCCTTTCGGCAACTCCAGCTTCTCGTTCTCCTTTACCCTGATGACAATCCAATCCTTCTTCCAGTCGTCCCACTTACCAGAAGGGAACGACCGCAAGTACTTGTACGGGCACTTCTTGCGCTTCACAAAATAGTAGAAGCCGAGGTACTCATCACTCCTGCCTGTAGTTTGGATAGTGAAGAAGGTGCGGAAGAGCTCAATGCAGGAGGGAATGCCCACCCACATCTCGCAGAAGTGGACAAAGATTGACACCATTAATATGGAGTGGGTCCAAGGTGGTACAGCTGCAGACCATAGAAGTCTAGTAGCATCAAGAAGAAAGAAGAGAAAGGTGGTATCAGCCCCACCGTGGCATACGTGGATAAAGTACACCATGTCGCCGGCATGTTCCTTCTCGAACGGAAGCTTGCCGGCGCGTACCAAGTGGTTGAAGAAGTCTGGGGACCATCACATGAGGGACCGGACCTTCTTCAAATCATCATCGATCTTCAGTCGGCTCTAGCGGAGACCCAACTCCATCGCGGCGCAGCGAGGCAAGAGAGGAAAAGCAAGCAAAAGATTGGAAGGTTTGAGTGCAAGTTAGAATGAAAGGCGTAAAGAACCCCAAATGGTGCATGCTTTCCTTTTTAAGTAAGCACCCGCAACGCTTGGATGGAAACCGCAGAGGAGCCGACGATACTAGTCAAAAACTTCACCTCGCCAATGACAAGGGGGCTCGGGGCCACCCCGACGATCAAGTCGAGGTCCTTACCCCAGGCAAACATTTGTCATCATGAAAAGCGGGAAACCCGATGGCGGCAGCCCGAAGGGGCGCGTGGAACCGATACGATTTTCGTATCGGGAACCGGCAACCTTCAATTGCGTGAGATCCGCACGCTGAGATCTCACCTGCCGCATCAAAGATATGCCACGCGGCGGTGGTTTAACTGCGAACCATCGCCAACAGCATGTTTGAAGACCCTTGAATACACGGCTCAAAAACCAAAGAATAGACCCACCTCCGGCAGAATGACTTCATCCAAAAAGTCTCTGCCGGAGGTGGGCCCAGGGGCCCACTGTCGGTACCCTATGTACCGAATACCCCTTGAGATTGCAAAGATCACAAGGAAACTCCATCTACCATATTTGAAGAACTCTGAAGGCCCCACATGTCAGATGTAACCGGACCTGCTTCCCCGACATGGTTAGTCCCAGGGCCGCCACGTGTATCATAAGATCGGAGCTATCGCCCACACATGGGAAAGCTCCGGCTAGATACCAGTATGGCATCCCCGGACCTAACCCCAGACAAAAGGAAGCTCCAGTGCCGACACGTGTCCAACAGCATCGGACCTACCCGTCCACGACGGTAAGCTCCGGAGCTGCCACGTAGCTGAACCGCCGGACCTTCAACTTCAACAATCAGGCTGGTGGACCCCCAACGGCTTCGGACCTCCAAGGAGTAATCAAATACTTCAAGACCCGATTAAGTGTCATTAATGTCATATTAATGACACACGATCAGATGGCCCTTAATACTGGTAACAGCACTGTTAAGGCCCGTTACCAGGCTATTAAGGGTAATTAACCTTATTAGTTGTGTATCAAGCATGTGTAACCGCCGGGGCCACATGTCGGGCCAGACTAATGGTGTAACGACCAGTCCTTGTAGTATAAAAGGACTGGTCGACAATGCACAACAGACAGCTCCAGACCACTACTGGACTCCCTGACCTAGACGAGCTTCTACTTCTGGAGCTTCTTCTAGACTTACACGCTTAATACATCACCAACACACCCCGTGGAGTTGGGTATTATGCTCAGGCGGCCCGAACCATGTAAATCTCTATGTCCACCTGTCATTCACCTTCTTGAATCTCTACGCGCCCATTATCGAACTACAACTCCTCAATGTACCAACAGTAGTGTTGAGAGATCAGCCGGATCCAAACACCGACACACAACCAAGGTGGTAGATTATAGGGGATTAGTATCACAGACTGTCGGTACCCTAAAAACCGTACACCCCCTGAGATTACAAAGATCTCAGGGGAAGGACGACTACTTGAATTGAAGAACCGCGGAGGCCCACTTGTCAGACATGACCGGACCTGCTTCTCCAACATGGTTAATCCCTAGGTCGCCACGTGTACCGCCGAACCGGAGCTACCGCCCACAAGGGGGAGGCTCCAAACCAAGTACCGAAATGGCACCTCCGGACCTAACCCCTGACCGAGAGAAGCTCCGGACATGACACGTGTCAGGTATCCCCAGAGCTTCCTGCTTCCCACAGTAAGCTCGCAGCCACGTGTCCAAACGTCGGAGCTGGCAGCCTCTAACCTCCGGAAGACATTGTAACGGCTCCGGATCTTCAAAGGAGAGCCAAGGACTTCAAGACCTATTTAAATGACATTAATGCCATATTAATGACACTTAAATGGACGATCTTAACACCTGTAACGGCACTGTTGGAGCCCGTTACAGGATCATTAACAACAGTTAATCGTGTATCAATTCTAGTAACCGCCGGGGCCACATGTCGGGCCAGGCCAGCTTGTAACGACCTGTCTTTGTACTATAAAAGGACAGGCCATCGATACAGATAGGGACACGCACACAGACGTAGAGATCATACGTGACAATCTAATATAACACCAACACACCCGTGGAGTAGGGTATTACGCTCAGGCAGCCCAAACCACGTAAATCCTAGTGTCTCCTGTGTTAAACCGCAATTCACCTTCTTGAGTCTCCGCGCGCCCACATCGAACTACGAACTCCTTCAACACTTTAGCAGTGTCAGGAGATCTGCCGACTCCAACAGTCGACAGTTGGCGCGCCAGGTAGGGGCGCCTGAGATTTTCGAGAATGGTGAACTCCGCGGCTGGATCATCCAACGGCCAACCTGCTGCTCAAGACGTTGAGGACAATCCCTCCAATAGGCAGCCACCAGTAGGAGCCTCGGCACCAGCAGGAGCCACTCTCCCACCACCACCATCTTCTCCGGCAAATCGTGCTGGACAACGTGATGGTGCGCCGGCGTCACTGACTGCGTTAGCAAGTCATGACAACCCGGAACACGCGCTCCATGCAGCGCGTGCTCTTCTCCAACGACCACCACCTCCGGACGCATCTCGAGATGCAATGGAGCAGTGGAGGGCCGATGTGGAGCATTTGGTTGCAGCAGCGGCCGAACGCCTCAACAACCAGGGTCCTCCTCCTTCGGGACGAGCCCCGTCGCAGCGACGGACTTTGTCTGGGAGACTTGGTCCACACGTCTCCAACAATAGGAGACGGTCTGCGTCACAGCAGGTGACATTGTTGCCCTCTGGGGCACGATGTACCCATACGGTATCCAAGCTTTCGACTCATGACCTTCGGGCGGAGCTTGATCGCCGATACCGCCAACAAGATGGCCGTGTCCATATCGAGCGTGCTCGTGAAAGAGGGGAAGCTCAGGACATTTCTACTCTGGAAGGTGTAGGAGGAGGCTGTTCAGCCCTAGCCATGCACCTACGTATGGTTAGATGGCCACAGAAGTTCCGGCCACACCTGCCGGAAAAATTCGACGGGACTGTCAACCCCGCTGAATTCCTTCAGATATACTCCACTGCAATCTTGGCAGCTAGAGGAAACGAGGCTGTAATGGCCAATTACTTTCCAGTGGCCTTAACTGGGACCGCCAGGTCCTGGTTTATGAGCCTTCCACCCAACTCTATCAACAGTTGGGAAGAGCTGTGCCGTCAATTCACTGCCAACTTCGGGAGTTCATACAACCGACCAGGCACTGAACTGGACCTTTTTGCGGTCGTGCAAAAAGGGGGAGAATCTTTGTGGTCCTTCATCCAGAGGTTCTCTCAGGTACGCAATACAATCCCTTCTATCTCAAGCGCTTCTGTCATTGTGGCATTCAGACAGGGCGTACGGGACAAGAAGATGTTGGAGAAGTTGGCGATCAAAGAGATCACCAGCGTCACGGAACTCTTCAGCCTGGTAGATAAATGTGCCAGAGCTGCAGAGGGCCGTGAAATGCACTCCAAACCAGCTTCGGAGGATCACAAGAAATCCTCCAAAGAAGAAGCCGCTACCTCCGAGGGTGGCAAGAAGAAAAAGAAGACCCACGGCAAGAAGAAGCCGTCGGCCAGTACATCCAACATTGCAGCTGCTGCAACTCCTGGTGGCCGGGGGCCACGCCCCGAGAAGCGACCTCGACCGTCTTCCAAAGACGGTGGCAAACCCAAAGTGTGGTGTCCCATTCACAAAACGAGCAGCCATGGTTTGGAAGATTGCTGAGATGTCCAAAACCTTGCCGAGCGCTATAGCAAGCGCCGGGAAGGGTCTCCTTTCCGACAGAGGGAAGGAAAACAGAAGGTCGACGAAGCTCCGGCTGAAGAGGAGTTAGGGTTTCAGGATCCCAAAAAGGTCCTGAAGGCCGTCTACACCTCCGTCGACAACGACTCTGACGTCTCTGACAACGAGCGTCGGAAAACCATGAACACCATTTTTGGTGGATCATGGGACATCACCTCCCGTCGCGTCATCAAGAATATGCGGCGGGATATGGCCGCTGTAGCTCCTACAGCTAGGCCGGAGCCACATCGAAAGTGGATGGACACATCCATCACTTTTGATGCTTCAGACTGTCCTCGAAGCATGGTCGGAGCTGGACAGCTACCTTTGATGGTATCTCCCACCATCAATAACATCCAGCTCCATCATGTTATGGTGGACGGAGGTTCGGGGCTGAACCTCATAAGCTTTGAAGCTTTTACCAAGCTTCAGCTCCGGCCTTCGGATCTCCAGCCCTCTCGACCTTTCTCCGGAGTAGGTCCAGGGGCCATTACTCCACTCGGAGCTATAACTCTCCCTTTTACCTTCGGGACACGGGAGAAGTATCGCGCCGAAAGGTTGATCTTCGACGTCGCTCAGATCAACTTACCATTCAACGCCATCTTGGGTAGACCTGCCCTATACAAATTTATGGCAGCTGCTCATTATGGATACCTGGTATTGAAGATGCCAACACCAGTAGGCGTTCTCCGAATCCGCGGAGATCGCACTACCGGAGTAACTGCTCTGGAGGAGCTCCATGCACTCACCACGGCGCAAGAAGAGGACTCCAGATAGGAGCAAGCTCCGAAACCCCCAAGCATTCATCAACGGGGCTCAACCTCTGCACCCCGTTTGCAGCCAAGCGGCGACACCGACATTCCCGTCAAGGTCGTCCAAATTGGTTCTGATGCCGCTCAAACCACCCGTATATCGGGAGGGTTGAATGACAAATAGGAACTCGCGCTCATCACTTTCCTCCAGGCTAATGTTGACGTGTTTGCCTGGCAACCGTCACAAATGCCTGGGATCCCCAGGGAAGTGATTGAGCACAATCTTAAGATTTACCCCGATGCTCGACCTGTGCATCAGAAGCCTCGGAAGCAATCCGTAGAGCGGCAGAACTTCATCAGACAAGAAGTGAAGAAGTTGCTCGAAGCCGGATTCATTCGAGAAGTCTTCCATCCTAAATGGCTGGCGAACCCAGTCGTTGTGCCCAAGGCCGACGGGAAGCTTCGGATGTGCATCGACTACACCACACTGAATAAGGCATGTCCAAAAGATCCATTTCCACTACCTAGAATAGATCAGATAGTGGATTCCACATCCGGGTGTGAGTTACTGTGTTTCCTAGACGCATATTCTGGGTATCATCAAATCAGGATGTCTAGGGAGGATGAAGAGCATACTTCATTCATCACAGTAGATGGATTGTATTGTTACAAAGCCATGCCATTTGGTCTCAAGAATGCAGCTTCAACTTTTGTACGAGCTATGTACAAAACTTTTGAAGAAATCATCAGAGACATAGTGGAAGTGTACGTCGATGACATCGTGGTCAAGGTCAAGAACAAGGAGTCCCTCTTGGACACCTTGCAGGCTGTCTTCGACAAGTTGCGAGCCACCCGCACGAAGCTAAACCCAGACAAGTGTGTCTTCGGGGTTAGCTCCGGAAAACTTCTTGGTTTCCTGGTAAGTCACCGGGGCATAGAGGCTAATCCGGCGAAGATAAAAGCCATTGAAGACATGCGGCCACCAAACCGCATCAAAGACGTCCAAAAGTTAACTGGGTTTCTAGCAGCCCTCAGCCGGTTCATATCAAGACTAGCGGAACGGGCACTTCCTTTCTTCAAGTTGTTGAGAAAGTCCGGACCATTCCAATGGTCCGAAGAAGCAGAGAAGGCATTCGAGGAGCTGAAACAGTTCCTCACCACC
Organism: Tuctoria greenei; assembly: GCA_036927565.1. Classification (NCBI taxonomy): domain Eukaryota; kingdom Viridiplantae; phylum Streptophyta; class Magnoliopsida; order Poales; family Poaceae; genus Tuctoria; species Tuctoria greenei. The sequence goes on along the minus strand of JAYESD010000001.1, from coordinate 221,726,412 downwards.
CTACCAATTCTGGTAGCTCCAAACCCTGGTGAGCCTTTGTTGCTTTACATTTCAGCTACTGACGAAGTTGTCAGTATGGTTCTGGTTGTGGAGAGACCAGAACTACCCCATACTCAGGAATCCAGACCCCTTCAGGAGGGTTCGGAGGTCCCTGGAAGTGAGTCTGAGTCCCAGCTCCCAGACTCAAATCCACAAGAAGTCACTTCAGAAGACTCAGACCCCTCCGAGAGGGTCCAGGTCGTTTCTGAAGAAGCTTCGGGTTCCTCCAGCCAGAACCCGGAGGTCCCCGAAGAGAATCTGGACTCCTCCGACAGGGTCCGAATCAATAGAGAGGAAGTTCCGGACCCCTCCGGGAGGGTCCGGACCATTCAACGCCCGGTATACTTCATCAGTGAAGTATTACATGATGCCAAGACTCGATACCTAGAGGTGCATAAGTTGCTTTATGCAGTTCTTATTGCCTCCAGGAAGCTCCGACACTACTTCCAAGCTCACAAAATCTCGGTGGTGACCTCCTATCCACTTCGAGCGATCTTGCATAATCCCAATTCAACTGGGAATATTGCAAAGTGGGCAGCGGAATTGGCTGAGTTTGATCTCGAATTTATTTCGAGACAAGCAATCAAGAGTCAAGCGTTGGCAGATTTCGTGGCGGAATGGACTCCCTCTCCATCAAACCCTGGGGGCCCCAAGGAGCAGAAGACGGAACATCAAGTTCCAACCTTCACCGAGCCTCACTGGACCCTTTACTAAGATGGCTCCATGCAGAAGCAGGGGGCCGGAGCTGGAATCCTTCTCTTCGCACCGAATGGGGAAAAGGTAAAATACATGGTACACCTTGACTTCAAGGCAACTAACAACATGGCGGAGTATGAAGCACTCATCTGCGGGCTAAAGGTGGCACTGTCATACGGTGTCAAGCAACTGCTGGTCAAAGGAGATACACAGCTCATCATCAAGCAGGTGAAGGGTGAATGCTCCTGCAATAATCTCCAGCTAGCTGCTTACCTCCTTGAAGTCTAGAGGCTTCAGAAGGACTTTGAAGTCCTAGATCTCCACCATGTTCAGCGTGCCCACAACGCTGAAGCTGACGAACTCTCGACCAAAGCGTCAACCAGAGCTCCGGCTCCTGACGGAATCTTTGTCCGGAGGTTGTCAAAACCCACAGTTCAGCCTGCCGAAATGAATGAAGGGGGCGAGATCAGCATCCTGAAGCTGACGGTCCCGATGGCCCTGTTACCATGGCAGCCATCAAGGGTCGTAGGTGCTGCTGGAAGCTCTGAGCAACCCAGCACGCAAGACTCAAATTCTCAAGGCAGTTCCGATGCATGGATCTCGGAGATCCGGAACTACTTGAAAGACAACATCCTTCCTGACGATGATGTATCTGCTGACCGAGTAGTCAGATTGGCTAAAAGATACACACTGGTAGAAGGGGATCTCTACCGGCGCGGTGCCAACGGCATCCTAATGCAGTGCATCACAAGGGAAGAAGGCTGCGAGCTTCTCGCAGAAATCCATGGAGGCGAGTGTGGGAACCACGCATCTTCCCGCACGCTGGTCGGAAAAGCCTTTCGGCATGGCTTCTACTGGCCTACAGCGCTCCAGGATGCCACTGAGCTGGTGAAGAAATGCGAAGCATGCCAATTTCATGCAAAGCAAATTCATACACTTGCTCAGCCCTTACAAATGATACCTCCTACATGGCACTTCGCTTTGTGGGGGATGGACATCTTGGGACCCTTCCCAAGAGCCGTCGGAGGTTACAAGTTCCTGTACGTCGCCATCGACAAGTTCACCAAGTGGCCGGAAGCAACTCCAGTTGTGACGATCAACAAGCAATCTGCTATCAACTTTCTGCAATCCATTGTAAGCGGATTCGGAGTCCCAAACAAGATCATCACTGATAATGGGACTCAATTCACAAGCTCCGCATTCCAAGGGTAATGCGAAGACCTCGGCATACAGGTTTGCTACGCTTCCGTAGCTCATCCCGCCAGCAATGGCCAAGCTGAGAGACCAAATGCAGAAATCCTTAAAGGACTCAAAACGCGCACCTATGAGCGTTTGAAAAAGCACGGAGCCAATTGGATCGAAGAGCTTCCGCCCACTCTATGGGCCAACAGGACTTCTCCAAACCGGTCAACCGGAGAAACACCCTTCTTTCTGGTGTACAGAGCTGAAGCAATCCTTCCTCCGGAAATCACCTTGGGTTCGCTCCGGGTCCAGACCTTCGACGAAGCCGTGCAGGACCAGCTCCGGCGTGAAGACCTAGACCTCCTCGAGGAGGGAAGGTGCCAAGCAGCTGTTCGGAATGCCCGATATCGCCAAGCTCTACAGCGTTATTAGCAGCGGCATGTACACAACCGACAGCTCGAGGAAGGCGATCTGGTGCTATGGAGAATACTATCCGGAGAGGGGCTAAACAAACTTTCCCCCGGCTGGGAGGGGCCCTTCCGAGTGATCAAAGTATCCCGTCCCGGAAGCGTTCGCTTGGCTACTGAGGATGGGACACCTCTCCCAAATCCTTGGAACATCGAGCACCTCCGTAAGTTCTACACTTAATTCCACAGAGTTGAGTCTTGAGTAACTTGAGATGTATGTTATAGAGTCATTGTACAGAGTCGGGTAGTTCCTCCGGGAGAGCAGCCGAACCTTTTCCGAAAGGTCTGTAAAGCTCAAGCAGCACTTGTCACAGTCTGTGGACTAAAAGCGTGGCTAACAACCCTGGGTCAAACGAGAAACCAAGCACACTTAGCTTGGTCCCGTACCCTAAGAGTGTACTTGTTTCCCCTGTACCCCGGACCTATAATGAAAGACATCTTCATGTGAAATAGACTCCACGTGCATTCATTTTATGCAGGCTCGACATTTTTATTTTTCTCTTTCTTGTCTATAACAGAAATGTGGAATTCTTAAGAAATTTTAGTTTGACCGGTTTATATACGACTCGAGTTGAATTGTCAGATCTCTTGGATTTAAATATCGTTTATGGCCAACTCGCCTGAAAGCCGCCAAGCCAATCTAGGGCCGGAGTGCGCTATCGACTTAGCCTGGTCAAGCACCCTAAGTACGCCACTCTACCTATACCCCGGCAGGACAAAGTAAGGCGGGTCCATGGACAGTTAGATCTAAGAGAAAAGACAACGCATCCAGTTGTATTTAAAATCGCGTTCAACTTAAAATTTTCTTGAGAATCATAAGCCGCGACAAAATTATAGACAAGGAACAAATTTTACTATTTTTCTTGGCTTAAGTGTGCAGGAAAAATAAACTCTACGTTGATGGAGAAAAGCCGGAGCTAACCAAGCTCCGACCCCCCCAAGGGGGTCAACCGTCGGCACTGAGTAAAAGATGGTGAGAAGACCCCGTACATGGAGTCTGTTGCCAACTAACCAAGTGTTGGCAAAGGTCATTGCCGGAGCTACTAAGCTCTGACACCTTGGATAACTAACTATCGACGCTCTACGTGTTGATAGAGGCTATTGCCGGAGCTACTAAGCTCCAGCGATGGACAGTACCGGAGCCTCTAAAGCACCGACAACTTCAGGGGACCTTCACTATCAAAGACTTCGGACCTAAATTCTACAAGTTCGAAGGGGCCAAGAGAAGATAAAGATGTTGAAGACAAAAAATGAAATTCGCAAAAATTTGGGGATTTCATTCACCTGGAGACAGGAGATTACATCTGGAGACAAGGGATTACAAAATTGAGGAAGAAGAAGAGAAAATACAAGCGAGAGCTAAAGAGATGGTCCTAGACCCTATGGAAGAACTCGGCGACCTTCTGGGCGACCTCCGATACGCTGGCTCGGGTAGCTTCGCCTTCTCCTTTGACGGGGCCTTCAAGCACCGGGTCCAGAGGAAATTGAGGGTTCCGGCTGGTGTAGCACGTCAGCACATATTCTGTGACGTTCCTCGCCAGGGATTGCCCCTCGACCTCCAGTTGGTCCACGATGACGTCGCCCACCTTGGAGAGCTTGCTGCCTGCTGTGCTCAACGCTTGCAGCGCAAGGTCCAGCTCCGGCTCCGGATCATCCGGGCGCACGGGGCTGAAACCCATCGGCGTCAGCGCATCGTTGGCCTTGCCCAGGAACTCCCAAATCTGCAGGGAGTCCGCCGTCCTCAGGCTCTTCACCTCTTCCAAGGATCTCTTGGCCGCCGTCAGTTCGAAATTCTCACGGGCGAGGCGCTCAACTTCTTTGGCGTTTTGCTGAATTTTTGCAGCAACCCGCCTCTCAAGTCTTCCGAGCTCCTCCTCCCGGAGGTGGATCTTGTTCCGACGATCGACCAGGTCCTTCTCCCTAGCCTCCACTTTCTTCTCCCGGGCAACAAGGGCACACTCGTATTCGTAGAGTTCATGCCCTCGCACCCAGGTCTTCTCCTCTTCCTCGAGGCAGCGCTCTTCCAACTTCTTAGTGCGCTCCTCTAGGCCCATGTCAGCCAGAGCTATTTTCTCGGCGAGCTCCTCTTCCCTTCTCAAGACGTCATCCTGCAGCTCCAGGAGTTTTTGCTCTTCATCTTCGAGCCATCTCTCCCTCCCTTCAAGTGCCTCTCGGCCCTTGATGAGCGCTGCGTTGATGGCCTCAAGCTGCTCGAACCGAGCATTGGCCGCATCGTTGGCAGCCTTGGCCTGATCGTGGAACTCCCGAGAATGAGCGTCGAGGGCATGGGTCATGCTCTCCCTCTCATCCAGCAACTTCTCCCAATACTCCAGGCGGATCTTCTCCCGCTGGATCCACTCCTTGTCATCCGCTAGCCTCGACTGCGCCAGCTTAGTCTCGAAGTGGAGCCGATTACGCCACCGCCTAAGGGTTTGGCGCTCCTCTTCAAGAGCCTTGCTGTCATGGAAGAAGGCCAGTTGGACCTGACGTAGACTGGAGCAGGCGTTGTCGATAGACATCGACAGCGGGATGGGCTCCGGACCTGCTGGGGTCTCCTCCGCTGGTTCCAGCGGGTCTTCACATACAAAAATTGGGTCCCACTCTACGAGAGCGGAACCCTGAGCCTCCAAGGCGCTAGGGCCGTCCTCCGGGATGGCCTCAGTCGCCATCGAAGAAGGCCCCGCCACCGAGTCTTCATTCGCCCCCTCAGGCAGGGGGCCGACGACTTCGCTTAGGCACTCTGGCTCTGCCGCAGGTACCATCGACGTCGTCGCTTCCGGAGCAGGAGCTACTACTGGCCCCGACCGGAGAACCTCTTCCGAGGGAGACTCGAGCTCCCTTGCCTCTCCAACCGCCGGCTCTGTGACCAGCGCTCCAACAACAACCGGCTCAGTGACCGGTGCTTCGAAGGTAACCGGCTCCACTACCAGAACTACCTCAACTTCTGGCTCGCATGCTGGAGCTCCAGTCACCTCCGATTCAATCGCCGGGGCTTCAATGAGTTCCGGCTCCGAGGCCGGGACTACTACTTCTTTCGACTCTGCAGCCGGAGCTTCCATTACTGCAGCACCAGGACCCGGAGCTTCAACCTCCGAGACAAGTGCCGCTGGCGTGTCTTCACTCCCGTGGTCCGGCGCTACCACGGGAAGTTCTGGAGACGAGTCGAGGTTCATGACCACGACAGCCGGTGCCGGAGCTGTCGCAGCCTCAGCCACCACCTGGGGCGGAACTGGGACAGGAGCAGAAGTTCCCATGGCCTCAGAAATCGTGGCCGAGGGTGGAGCTTCACTCCCCTTCTTAGGGACGATGCAGAGGATGGATAAAGAGAATTAAGAAACAATCGCTACAACTAAAAAGTTAACCAGGGTAAACATCAGAAATTACCTTGGAAGGCTCCCGCACCAGCTTGCGCGGAACCTTTTTCCTGGACGTTCCGGGCTGGCCATGGTCGGCGTAGGAGCTCGAGGAGACCTTCCAGAACTCGCCGCAGCCACGGGAGATTCCCGGGTCGAGGCTCTCCTCGATCGGGAGGAACCCCTGGACCTGGAGGCTCCAACTGCCCCGAGGGACGGAGTCGTACACCCGGAGCTAGCACCACCGGAGGGCTCTACCACGGAGACAGACGCGCTCCGGGAGGATCCCACTACAGGAACAGTCTCGTTCCGGGAGGACCCCACCACGGGGACAGTCGCCACGGCAGCAGAAGATCTTCCCCCTGGGGAGAAGGAGCCAAGGTGGAAGCAGCGGGCATGACGGACCTTTTGTCGGCATGCCGTAGCTTCCTCTTCCGACTCTCCGGCTCCTCCGCCAGCTCCTTGCCTTTGCCGATGACTTCAACCCTCGGCTGTGGAGCAGGGACCGAGCCATATTCGGGCACCCCAGGGATTGCCACCCGGGTGGTTGGTCTTCTCTCGACGACACCAAGGTCATCAAGCACAGGCATCTTCCGTCGGAGCTCTCTGCTGAACTCCACTTCCACGTTCAGAGGAAGAAAGGCCGACGGTGGAGTCAAGTAATCTCCGTCGACGTCGATGCCGTGCTGGAACTTCTTGAGGTGGAACTCCAAGGTCTTCCCCACCATGTTGGACTTCAACCCGGTCTCAACCCGGTCCTCGTCCATCACGCTGTTGAGGGCCCAGGCGAGCTTCTCCCTCCTCTTCAGCGGCGCCCACCTGTTGGTCAGGAAGTTGCAGAACACCGCCTGGGGAGTCAATCCTCCCTCCACACATCGGCGGATCCTGGTCAGGACAGGTTCGAAAACTTCCGCCAGCACCGGAACTTCACTCCATATCGACGTGTCGATGCCGGGCAGACTGTCTGGCACTTCCAACAGCTCATGCTCCTCCACCCTGATGACTATCCAATCTTTCTTCCAGTCATCCCACTTCCCGGAAGGGAACGACCGGAGGTACTTGAATGGGCACTTCTTGTGCTTCACGAAGTAGTAGAAGCCAAGGTACTCATTGCTCCGGCTGGTGGTGTGAACGGTGAAGAAGGTCCGGAAGAGCTCGACGCAGGGGGGATGCCCACCCACATCTCGCAGAAGTGGACAAAGATGGACACGAGGAGAATGGAGTGAGGGCCAAGGTGGTATAGCTGCAGACCATAGAAGTCTAGCAGCATCAAGAAGAAAGAAGAAAACGGTGGGATCAGCCCCACCATGGCGTACGAAGAAAAGTACACCATCTCACCAGCGCGCTCCTTCTCAAAGGGGAGCTCTCCGCCGGCACGGACCGAGTGGCTGAAGAAGTCCGAGGACCACCCCATAAGGGCCCGGGCCTTCTTCAAATAGTTGTCGGTCTTCAGGCGACTCTCGCGCAGACCCAACTCCATCGCATCATAGCTAGGCAAGAGAAGAGGAGCAAAGTACGAGTCGGGAGTTTGAGCGCAAGATCAGATGGGAGGCGTAAAGAACTCCCGATGGTGCGCGCTTTCCTTCTTAAGTAAGCCCTCGCAACGCTTGGATGGAAACTGCAGGGGAGTCGAAAATACTACTCAAGAGTTCAACCCAACCGATGACAAGAGGGCCCGGGACCACCCCGACGATCAAGTCGAGGTTCTCACCTAGGCGAACGGTTGTCATCATGAGGCGGGAAACCCAAAGGCGGCGGCCTGACAAGGCGCGCGGAACCGATACGGTTTTCGTATGGGGAACCGGCGACCTTCAATTGCGTGAGATCCGCACGTCAAAGATCTTATCTGCCGCCCGAGGTGCGCCACGCGTCGGGATTTAACTGTAAAATCCTGCCAACGGCACCTCCGAAGACCCTTGAAGACCCAGTTCAAGAGTCGCAAAGATGGACCCACCTCCGATGGAACGACTTCACCCCAGTGATCTTCCTCGGAGGTAGGTCCAGGGGGCCACTGTCGGTACCCTAAAAACCGTACACCCCCTGAGATTACAAAGATCTCAGGGGAAGGACGACTACTTGAATTGAAGACCCGCGAAGGCCCACTTGTCAGACATGACGGGACCTGCTTCTCCAACATGGTTAATCCCTAGGTTGCCACGTGTACTGCCGAACTGGAGCTACCGCCCACAAGAGGGAGACTCCAAACCAAGTACCGAAATGGCACCTCCGGACCTAACCCCTGACCGAGAGAAGCTCCGGACCTGACACATGTCAGGTATCCCCGGAGCTTCCTGCTTCCCACAGTAAGCTCCAGAGCAGCCACGTGTCCAAACGTCGGAGCTGGCAGCCTCTAACCTCCGGAAGACCTTGTAACGGCTCCGGATCTTCAAAGGAGAGCCAAGGACTTCAAGACCTGTTTAAATGTCATTAATGCCATATTAATGACACTTAAACAGACGATCTTAACACCTGTAACGGCACTGTTGGATCCCGTTACAGGATCATTAACAACAATTAATCGTGTATCAATTCTAGTAACCGCCGGGGCCACATGTCGGGCCAGGCCAGCTTGTAACGGCCTGTCTTTGTACTATAAAAGGACAGGCCGTCGATACAGACAGGGACACGCACACAGACATAGAGATCATACGTGACAATCTAATACAACACCAACACACCCGTGGAGTAGGGTATTACGCTCAGGCGGCCCAAACCACGTAAATCCTAGTGTCTCCTGTGTTAAACCGCAATTCACCTTCTTGAGTCTTCGCGCGCCCACACCGAACTACGAACTCCTTCAACACTTTAGCAGTGTCAGGAGATCTGCCAACTCCAACAGTCGACACAGACCGTGTACTGTAAGAAACATTCATTATTCCAAAAGGATGAAACCATCAGATGCTAGTCCAAGTCTTATGTTGCGAGGATCAGATGAGAAATTTGGGTGAATGCTATAAAAATGCTTCCATGCTTTCGAATCTGCAGGATGGTGTAATATTCCATCATCAATACGTTCTTCTTTGTTCCAGTGCATGTTTGATTCCATTTATATTGCCAGATGAAACCTTTGAAGATGGGGAATAAGAGGAAAGTATCATAGAATTTTGCGTGCTACAAGCTTCTTGGCTTTTCCACAAGGTAAAGCCTCTCTTGCATCCCCACTAGTACTATTTTTCCATCTTAATTCACCATATTTTTGGCATTGATCCAGCAGAGAATAGTCCTTCTGGAATAACACACAGTCATTGACACATGCATCGATCTTTTGGTAGTCCATCCCGAGGTCATGAACAACCTTCTGAAATTTATCAAGTGTATTAGGAATGCAGTGGCCCTCTCGAAGCACATATGATAATAGTTCAAGGATCAACTCACATGCTTTTTTGCTCAAACCAGTTAAACACTTAATCTCATACAACCTGACAATGAAAGATAATTGGATCACCTTCTCACAACATGGATACAATTCCTTTTTGGCATCATTTAATAATTCATAAAATGCCTTCGTACATCCATTTGGCTCCTACTAGTTTATAGCATTTTTTGGATCATCAACATCTGTTGAAGTACCACCATGATCATTGCCTCTAAGTAGACTAGACAACATATTTTCCATAGCAGCATCAACAAAAATTATCTCCTCATTATCTGTTGATTGCTCAACAATATTTTTCTAAACACGTTTTTCTCCATGGTGTACCCAACAAGTATAATCCAATGACATCCCATTAAGAAGCATGTGAATATGAACTTTGTTGTGTGTCCTGTGGCAAATATTACGACATTTCGTGCAAGGACAAGGCATAGTTCCTTCTTTACGAGTGCCTTGGAATGCAAAATTTAAAAATGACTTCATTCCATCCTGCCACTCCTTCGTGCACCTATCTTTTCCCATTCATGTCTTATCTTCTGACATCGCTTCCTGCAATTCAATCAGCCTATCTGTAAGAGGATAGATCTACAATAACATTTTATGTGAGAAATTGTACCTAGCGCCGTTGCTCCTTTACGTGCGGCAGCAGTGGATGCTCCTCCACGCGTGGTGGCCGGCGGGTGCATTTCCAAGAGCGTGGCTGTCGGCGGATGCTACTCCAAGAGCATAGCGGTTGTCGGATGCTCCTCCAAGAGCGTGGCGATTGATGAATGCTCCTCCAAGCACATTTCGTACAGTCGGGAGAGGGGCCATTGTGGATCGAAGGGTCTAGTAATAAAAAACATATTTTCTTTTCATATTTTCCTTCTTTATTGACGTCAAAAAAATTTCCCGCTGCGGGCAGGCAGCTAGAACAAAGCGTACGTGAATCTATTAGAGTAGGGTCAACACTGTGTTGGGCTGCTTGATATTTGTGGGCTGAAACTATGTTGATTTACTTTGTATTCGTTGGCCAAAATTGCTCTGGAACGCTTGGTGTTTGTCCCTACGATGCGCGAGCCCATCTACAGACGCGCGTCGGGCTCTGGCAATTTGTTATCAAAGTAAGTTAATGTAGCAACTGGGGTGGTATTCTGATCAAAATAAAGCATACACATAAATCTCTCGAACCGCAAAAACACGGTGATATAAACAAGGATTAAATAATAGATATAAACATCGACAAAACCAAACAGTAGTGTTCAATGTACCATTCCAGGCAACAAACTAATCGATAGAACTACCTGTTCATAATCCCCAATAAACACAAAATAAACTAATTGGCACATCTAGTCTGCAGCACTTCCCTTCCATCAGTGGTAATAACTTCTGGCCATGTATAGGAGTAGTGGTAATGATGACACCGCGTATAGGGTCATAGGGACAGTGGTATGTTGGAGTTCTACCTATCTTTTTCTAACATTTTTCTTGTGCTTTTTTTTCTTTTCTCCCTATTCATTGTCTCCACTTTTCTTTCTAGTCGTTGCTACCTGTTGCGTTTTCCTATTACTACATACTTACTGTATACTACTTTACAGACCGCATTGCAAGCCCCGCTACTGGCTATCTCCTCTGGCACCACCAGCAGCTAAAGTACCGTACAGGCCACTTTAGAGGTAATGGCAGTGTGGATAGTTCTTCATTAACAGAGAATACAGATAGAACAGATAGATCACTAATCTAACAAATAGAAAACAAAATAACAGATGGAACCGACGAACAACATTGAGTTCATCAACATAAAAAACATTACTACAAAACACGAAAAATGACATCATGGAACAAGAAAAACAACATCACAGCCTTATAAATCTATTTTATATACAGCACATACCCGATAACACTGCACGACAGAATGCGACATGCTCGTATTTAATCCTACAGTCTTCACTACAGAAGACTCAGCAGCCGCTCCAACCTTGCTTCCCGCAGCTGGCAGCCGTGCACGAGTCAACCTCCTTGTAGGGCAGCGACACCATCGGCGGTCTTGGAGGCGGGCGCAGATGCACCCACATCACATTACTGATTTAAGCCAGAGTATGAATCCGACACCGCTTGCACTTATTGTTGGTCCTCATGATGGCGACAGACCCGACCGCTTTCTCATCGATGTCAACCTTGCCTTCAACATGCCAGATATACTCAATGGCGTCGCGGCCCCTGCGGTCGGCGTCGTAGCGGGGGAGGCCAAGGATGTAGGCCACCTCCATGTGGCCAACCCTGACCGCCCGGGCGAGCAACTGGGTGCCCGACAATGCGCGATCGACTTTGAAGACGAGCTTGAGCCCGGTGACGTAGCACCCAAGAGGGTTGCCGATGATGGCAGGTTCTCGACGAAGGCTTTGTAGCGCCCCGGGTCGCACCACATCCTCCGGGTCTCTCGCTCCAGCGCCACATGCCTGCCCACGGTGCCATCTCGGCATGCCGCATGCATGGCCTTGCAGGTGGCACGCGGACTGGAGAGGTTGTCCAAGGGTCGCAAGGAGCTTGCAACGAGGTGCCCCGCGATGTCGATCGCAATATCGTGCGTGAACAGCAACTCCATAGGATTCGGCCTCACCATGCTGCGAAGGGAACCAATCAGGGTGCGCGCGGTGGAGACAAAGAAGAATATAGAGTACATGCGGAGAAGACAATGGTGTGTCTTTAGAGTACGCGCGAAGACGATGGAGTCGTACTGATGGGGTCACGCGCAGTGATGGTTTGGCTTCCGGTGGTGGCGGATTCACATCCTCTGCAGTACTACAGATGCATTAAGGGTGCTTGACATGTGAACACCACAACCTATGGGACCCAAGCCTCTCTACATGCACTCATGGGACTTGGAAGTAATGGAACCACTCTGTTTTCAACATCAGCACAAGAATAATATCCTGTCATCAATAAATATAACATGCTATGTTTGACAGGATTAAGGCTCTGTTTGGGAACAAAATATTTTTTGAGTTTTAGAGCAATACTTTGGTATGTCAGATTACCATGGTATTTTTTACAGAATGGTGTTTGGCAACCAACTCAAAAACTATGTATTTAAAACTATGGTTTTATCTATACTACGATATTTTTGGTGTATAGAAAACTTTTGTCCGAACCAAAGTTTTTCTCTGCTTGCTTCCTCTTGATGCTTGCTACTTTGCTCCAAAACAATCTTATGTATTGCAAAACTGCAGTATTACAAAACTGTGGTATTGGAATACTTTGATATTGTCATGACATCTTAAAAACCGTGGTTTACTAAAACTTTAATATTAAAAACTGTATTCCCAAACACAACCTAAGACTGGAGTAATCAGCGCCAAAAATTTCATGTTTACAGTTTGGTTCTCCACACTCTTCCACCTTAATTCGTACGTACTACCTATCTTTTTCTAACACTTTTCTCGTCCTTTCTTTTCTTTTCTCTTTGTCCATTGTCTCCATTTTTCTTTCCAGTCGTTGCTACCTGTTGTGTTTTCCTATTACTACGTACTAGTACTGTATACTACTTTGCAGACTGCTTTGCAGGCCGCGCTACGGGCGATCTCCTCTGGCACCTCCAGCAGCTAAAGTATCGTACATGCCACTTTAGAGGCTACCAGCGGTGTGGAGGGTCGTTCATTAACAGAGAATACAGATAGAACAGATAGTTCACTAAACAAATAGTTAGAAAATGAAATAAGAGATGGAAAAGATGAACAACATTGAGTTCATCCACATAAAACATTACTACAAAACAAGAAAAATGACATCATGAAACAAGAAAAACAACATCACATCCTTATAAGTCAATTTTATATATAGCCCATATCGGATAACATCGCACGGCAGAGTGCGACATGCTCATGCCTAATCCTACAGACTTCACTACAAAAGACCCTACAACCGCTCCACCCTTGCTTTCCCGAAGACGGTAGCCGTGAACGGGTTAACATCCTTGTTGGGCAGCGACACCTTTGGCAGTCCCAGAGGCGGGCGCAGATGCGCCCACGTAATATTACCAATTTCGGACAGGGCTTGAACCATCACCGCCTGCACTCATTGTTGGTCCTCATGATGGCGATGGACTTGGTCGCTTTCTCATTAATGTCGACCTCGCCTTCGACCTGCCGGATATACTCGACGGCGTTGCGGGCCTCGCGGTCAGCGTCGTAGTGGAGGAGGCCAAGGATGTAGGCCACCTCCATGTGGCCGACCGCGGCCGCCTGGGCGAGAAACTGGGCGCTCTGCTGTATGCAATCGTCTGTGAAGATGAGTTCGAGGCCGGTGACATAGCACGCACGAGGGTTGCCGACGATGGACAGGTTCTCCACGAGGGCTTCGTAGCTCCCCGGGTCGTGCCACATCATCCGGTTCTCCCGCTCCAGGGCCACACGCCTGCCCACAATGCCATCCCGGCATGCCGCATGCATGGCCTTGCAGGTGGCACGCAGACTGGAGAGGTCGTCCAATGGTTGTAAGGAGCTTGCGGTGAGGCGCCTTGCAATCTCAACCGCAATGCATGAACGACAACTCCATAAGCTTCGGCGTCACCGTGCTACGAAGGGAACCAATGAGGGTGCGCGCGACAGAGACAAAGAGGAAGCTAGAGTATGCGCGGAGAAGATGATGGTGTGTCTCTAGAGTACGCGCGGAGAAGATGATAGAGACATTATATAAAGACACACGCCATCATCTTCTCCGCGCGTATTGATGGGGGTCGCGTGAAGTGATGGTTCTGCTTATAGGTGGCTGACATGTGAACACCACAACCTATAGGACCCACGCCTCTTTGCATGCACTGATGGGACGCGCGAGGTAATGGGACTGCTCTGTTTTCAATATCACAAGAATAATATCCTGTCTTCAATAAAGATAACATATTATGTTTAACAGTAATCTGCGCCAAAAATTTCCTGTTTTAGAGTTTAGTTCTCCACACTCTTTCACTTTAATTCATATGTACTACCTATCATCTTCTAATATTTTTCTCGTCCTTTCTTTTCTTTTCTTTTCTCTCTATTCATTGTCTCCATTTTTCATTCTAGTCATCGCTACCTGTTGCATTTTCCTGTTACTATACTACTTTACAGACTGCTCTACAGGCCCCGCTGCGGGCGATCTTCTGGCACCTCTAGCGGCTAAAGGATCGTACATGCCACTTTAGAGGCCACTGGCGGTGTGGATTATCATTCATTAACAGACAATACAGATAGAATAGATAGTTCACTAAACAGCAGATAGAAAACAAAATAACAAATGGAACAGACGAACAACATTGAGTTCACTATGATAAAACATTACTTCCTCCTTCCTATATTACTTGTCATTAGAACAAGTTTTTTGGTTCATTTTTTACGTAGAAAACTTGTCCTAGTTATTAACAACATCACAAAACAAGAAAAAATAAACATCACAAAACAAGAAGAGAAAAACATCCACGACTGGATTAATCCATGTCAAAAGATTTTTGTTTTAAAGGTGTAGGATCGAAGAAAACGTGGAAAGCTACCAGAGAGGGGGTGAATTGTAGATTACAATTTTTTAGCGGAAACAACAAAAACCCCTTGGCAGAAAATTGATCTGTTAAAGAAATCATGTGTGCGACTAATCTAATCATGTTCAACTATGACAAAAATGGTAGATATTATAGAGGATCATGTCGCGAAGACACGACAACAAGAATCATTGAATCCGTCGAGAAAAACTCAAGTAACGATCAAAATATCCAACAAAGGTGAATCTATTCTACCTGAGTAAAAACAGATCTGCAAGACTGCAAAGAAACTCGTGTAGATCAGAAACCACAACTCCAACGACCGTGAAAATTTCATAGATGATAGATAATCAAGTTGTGAAGACAACACAACAAGAATCACTTCAATTGGATCTGTAAAACGTGAGTCATGATAAACCCACCAAAGTAAGGTAGTGTTCTGCAGAAACTCAATGAGAAAACTTGTCTGAAACAAGTAGGTCGAACAAGGCACAAAAGCTCCTTTAAACTACGATCTTTATTCAATAGAACATAAGAAGAACAGCCCAAAATTTGTGCACGACGAGCTATGGCCTCCCTTGATTATATAACTAGCCACGAGGCCAACTCAAACCAAACTAGGACTTGTATCCTACTTAGTTTCCACCTAAACTTTCCTTAAGTCCTCAAGACTTCTCCATACGCAGATAGAAGCAATCTTAAGACTTTGAAACACCTTAGGAACGTGTCCCAAATTCCTAAAAACAACTCAACTTCGTGCTCACCACGAAATCCTAACATAACCAACTCAAATCTTTCCATATTTGAGTCAAACCCAACTCAACCGCAGCCTGAGTCCATAACCTAGTCGGTTGGACCTTTTCGACCTATTCTTTACGTCCACATCTCTTCATCACGCCTTGGAACCATGTAGCCGCATCCATGCACTCCTTGCACACATGCAAACATTTTCAAAAGACATTCACGATACCTTCATATGCATTGTTCTTGATTCAAACATGCTGGGCAACCTCCCAATAACATCAACCACAATTCCTCCTCAAATTGGTAGTTGAACCTCATTTTCTCCCTAAGACTAGTTCAATGGATCCCGTCACCAGCCATGTCTTGAACTCAAGCAACACCTCCACATGAATAAACAACCGATACCTCCGAGCACAAGTCCTCAACATGACTCTCGTTAGTTCCGGTAACCACAACACATTATGTGAGCACCTCACATAAGCATGTTGCAAACCATAGCAAAATGATATCAGCCATAACCACCACCATACACCAAAAACATAGTAAAAGAATATTAAGCAAGATTTCCATAATCCAGAAAGCAAGTTCAAAACATTACATGTTAAAAGAAGAACCCTTGGAATCTAGGACTGGACCTTGCAAAGCTAACCAGACCTTGAGACGAAGCTTACCAAATCTATTAGGACCTAGCGCCGGAGCTTACCAAATCTAGTCGGACCTAGCGCTGGAGGTTACCAAATCTAGTCGAACGTAGCGCTAGAGCTGACCAAAGCTAGTCGGACCTAGCCACAACATGACGGACCTAACCAAAATAAGTCGGACCTAGACAAATAAGTCAGACCTAGCCAAAACAAGTTGAACCTTACGTCGGACCTTGCCGGAGCTCGGACCTAGAGTCAGACCTTGTTAAAATGGGTGATTTGCAGTATTCAAAACTTTTATCATCATAGCCAATGTATTCAACACACATAGGTGTCACAATCTCCCCATTGATGATTGCATTGGCAACACCAATTAAAATTCGAACATTGGCTTATGAAAAGTTTTGAAAACAGTCAAATGAGAAAGAAAGAAATTTCAAAAAAATATATTTCTCCCCCTTTGTAAATCAGAAATAAAATGAGAAGAAAAACAAAACATTCTCCCCCAACGTGTGACCAATTTCTCCCCTTTGACAATGTATTCAGCAAGGTACAAAAGAAAATTCTAATTTTTTATGAGCATATTATAACATTCACATATAAAACAAAGCTCATCCAAGTCATACTATCAAGTAACTTACACTATCACGTCAATGAAATACATAAAGTAGTGTAAGCCATATTAGAGATCAAGTATAGTTTTCAATTTAAGAAAGTCATGATCTCACAAACTTAACTATCTCGAAACCTCAAAGCATGACACTTGTTGCTGCATTTTTCTAATTTTTCAAAGCCCAAATTCAGATCATATGACATTTGCAAGAGACTATATGCCGCATCTGCCTTATTCTAACCAACCAAGCCATGCCTATGTCATTTGACAATCAAAATTTTAAAGACATGGTTTTAGTCACACACAACTTCTTCCAAGTTGATATCTAAGTGCAACGATAAGCCATCTCAAAGAAAGAAGTGCGATCCATGCATATTCTCTTGATATTTTGTCATTTTTGTTTGATCATAAAAGCTCAACATGTGGATAGTTGATTGATCAATTTTTAATTATTAAAAGAACTTGCGAGCGTGCAACAAGTTCAAAACAGCAAGAAAGTTCAATCATGATCAGATTTAGTGTAAGTAATTATTCCAATTACTAGTCATGGCAAAAAACTACAAAATTTATAACATGAGTAATGTAATAAGAACTTTTAGCATGTAAAAGGAATCACAAAGTCATATATGTATGAAATACTATACTCAAATTATATTAAATTCAGATTCACACATAGACTTCTCAAGTTTCAAAACTCCCCATCAATTTAAGTCACGAGGATGCATAACCCCTATTTCACTACGAATGAAACAAAAACAAGTGAAATCTAAAGGTTTTGTGAAAACATCCGCCAATTGTTGTTCGGTATCTACATGGTGAAGCACAATATTTCCTTTTCAACATTATCATACCTAATGTTAATGAGCTTTGTTCTCGAATGTTGCACAAGATTTTTAGCAATGCAAACGGCACTATTGTTATCACAAAACAGTGGAACACTATCTAGATCAACCCCATAGTCCTTATGTGTTTGAATAATCCAAAGAATTTATGAGCAAGCGCTAGCAGCAGCTACATATTGAGATTTGACTGTGAATCGTGCAATTAAATTTTGTTTTCTAGAGGACCAAGCAACAAGAGAATTACCAAGAAAATGACAAGCACCCGAAGTACTTTTCCTATCGATCCTACAACCGCCAAAATCAGCATCCAAAAAAGCTTTCAAAGTAACGGTTGAGGAAGAAGGAAGAAAAATGTCTAATTCTCGAGTTCCATGTAAGTACCAGAGAATTCTTTTGATGGCTTGACGATATGAGGCACGTGGGGAAGCTTGAAACCGTGCACAAAGACATACGCTGAATTGTATGTCCGGTCTTGATGTCGTGAGATACAAAAGTGATGTGATCAAGCTTCTATATTCTTTTCAATCCACGGGTTCACCATCTTCATCAAGTTCAAGTGTGGTTGCTGTACCCATTGGTGTTCGAAAAGGCTTACTTTTGTCCATGTTGGAGCACTTAATAAGGTCTCTTGTATACTTCGTTTGATGTGCAAAGGTACCTTCCTTGATTTGCTTGATTTGCAGCCCTAAAAAGTACGTGAGTTCTCCCATCATACTCATCTCAAATTCTGAACTCATCATAGCTGAAAAATTGGACACAAGATCATGAGATGCACAACCAAAGATAATATCATCCACATACACTTGAACGAATAATGATTCATTGCCATGCTTAAGCACGAAAAAGAGTTTTATCAACCTTGCCCATGGTAAACCCATTTTCAAGTAAAAATGTTTTTAACCTACCATACAATGCTCTAGGGGCTTGTTTGAGACCGTACAAGGCTTTGGACAGTTTGTAAACATGAGTAGGAAAATCTGGATTTTCAAAACCTGGTGGTTGCTTGACATAAACCTCCTCATCCATATAGCCATTAAGAAAAGCACCTTTAACATCCATTTGATATAACTTGAAACCTTAGATGCAGCAAAAGCTAACAAAATTCTTATGGCATCCAATCTAGCAACAGGAGCAAAAGTTTCATCAAAACTAGTCCTTCAATTTGTGTGAAACCTTGAGCAACCAACCAAGAATTATTCCTAACCACAACCCCATCCTTACTTTGTTTATTTTTAAACACCCATTTAGTTCCAATTAAAGTGTGACCTTGAGGTGGAGGTACAAGTTTCCAAACATTATTTTTTTTCCAAATTTTCTAACTCTTCTTGCATGGCAATAATCCTAGATTCATTAGTAAGTGCGTGTGATATATCTTTTGGTTCAAAAGAAGCAACAAAAGCAGAATGAGCGTGAGAGTTTGGATTGCAAAACATAGACCGTGTGACTCGTTCGTGCAAGCTCCCAATGATTTGTTTTGGAAGGTGTCATTTGAGGATTCAGAGGGGAGTAGACACTTCACATGATCCTTGTTCTTCATGTTCATCACAGATCGAAGAACTTGTGACTTGAAGACGATCTGTACCAGCTGGAGTAGTTGTTGGTGTTGGTTGTGGTGCAAAATCAGCAGCGTGATCAACATCATTTGCTTCCGAATTTTCTGGAAGCAGCACCACTTTTTTGTCTTCTTTAATGAAAATACCCTCCCCTGCAGATATGGATCTAACCTGCAATATTAGAGCTAGTACCTAGGCTAGCTTCATCAAAAGAAACCTCACAAGTCTCCACAATTTTGTTAGTGTCAAGTAAAAGCACACGGTAGCCTCTAGTATGAGGTGGATAACCAAGAAACATGCCATCTACAGATCTAGCTTCAAATTTATCAAGATTACCATGTTTCTTAACAAAGCATTTACAACCAAAGACCCAAAAGTGTGTAACACTAGGCCTATGTCCAAACCGAAGTTTATATGGTGTTTTTCCTTGCTTAGCACGCAAGAAAACACGATTTGAGACATAACAAGCAGTTGCAATTGCATCTGCCTAAAATTTTCTAGGAGTTTGATATTCATCAAGCATAGTCCTAGCCATCTCAACTAAGGTTCTGTTCTTTCTCTCTACAACACCATTTTTTTGAGGTACATAAGGTGAAGAAAATTGATGATCTCTTACATTTTCAGCACAAAAGTTATCAAATGATTGATTTTTAAATCTGGTTCTGTTATCACTATAATTGCTTTTAAAGATTTTGCGTGATCAATTAATAATCTAAGAAATAAAGTTATAAAGTGACTAAAATATTCATTCTTAGATGCCATAAAGTAAACCCAATAGTATCTAGAAAATCATCAACAATCACAAGAACATACCATTTACCTCCGAAGGATTAAACACGTGAAGGTCCTACGGTGTCAAGGTGCAAAAGTTGACTCAGTTCAGTTGTCATGGTCATTGTGAGAGGAGCATGTGAACCTGCAACCATCTTAGCATGTCTACAAGAAGAGCACACCGTTTTTTGTCCCCTTTAAGCTTAGGCAGCCCACGTATGCGATCAAGAGCAATAACACGCGTTAGATGATCAAAGCCTACGTGATGAAGTCCTTTGATTCATTTGCAACTATATACCTATGCTTAGAGGATGACATATCAAAATCAGCTTTAAAAACTCTTCCAAACCGATACATGTTAAAAATAAGCTCAATATTTGAGTCTACAATCTTGTAGCAATTTTTAGTGAAAATAATTTTCATATTTTCATCTAGCAATTGGGAAAAAGAAAGCAAGTTGTATTTCAAATTTTTGACAAGTGCCACATCATTCAAAGTGTAGTGATTATTTACCATAACCGAACCCTTAGCAATTATAGGACTTGAAGAATTATCAATAAAAGTAACATTCTCTACACGTGACACAAAAGAGAGGGAGGAGAACCATTCTTTGTTACTGGTCATGTGGCCTGAGCAACCTGAATCCACAATACAAATGTTCTCCTTCCTCAAGTGTGTAGCCTACATAGAACAACAATACGTCGACGACTCAATAATGGGGTTAGTAAAAAGGTATTTAAGAATCCAGTTCTGAGTCACACGACGTCCAGCAGGAATAACACGCGAAAGCTGAGATAAAACAGCAGCTTTATGAGCCAAATCTTGAGAATTCTTGTACCCAACTACTGACCTACGAGGTATTACATGTGTGGCACGAGAAACAGTAGGTTTGGGAGCAATCTTTGCATGTTTTCGACTCATTACAGGACGTTGCAAGTTCCTAACATTTGGTTCAGCATGTGCGGCAAATTTTGCATGAGAGTTATGAGATCTAGCTTGCATTCTTTCATTTTTATGCTGTTTAGCTAATCTATAACCAAAATATATGATATGACCATATTTATCACAGTAGGTACAATGAAATTTAACTTTGTTTTCATGTCTAGATGAGCAAGCAACATGTTTATTTGCAACCGAATGAGACAACAATCTTGAAGATTTGAAAACCACTTGTTTTTGTTTAGGAACTGTTTTAATCAAACCACTTCTAATGACTTCAAAATTTTCGGTGGATGTGCCTTAGCATGAGCATGGGAATCGAAGCCTAAACAAGATTTATCATTGCAAGATTTAGAAGAATTTAGCAGCAAGTTTAGATTCTTATTCCCATCACAAAACCGCTCTAGTGTCCTATTCATGACATCAAGTTTCTTTGACAAATCTAGGCAGTTTTCACATGAAGTTTTTCCTTTTATTTTGCAATTAGAACAATATTTAACTTCTTGAGAACGTAAATCATTCTTCAATATAGAAATTTCATTCATACCATCTTGTAGTTTCTTATCAAGATCATCACAAGTAGAACAATGCAAATCAATTGTAGAACAACAAGCATCATTCAAGTTTTTATCATTAATGCAGCAAGCTTTTTGTTCTTTTCAATTTCTAACTCAAGTTTATCAAGTGTGGAGGTGTGTGCACTTCTTAGAGAGGACAAATGTTCATATATTAAATCACATGAGGAACAAGAATCATGACTAGGAATCAATGATTTGAAATGATTAATTTCAAATTCTAGTGACTAAATTTTAACAGCACTGTCCCTAAGCTTTTTGTCCTTTTTTCATAAGTATAAAAGTGGCACGAGAAATATCATCACACATTTCTTTACAAGTAGGACATACCTCATCATTATCGCTGTTGTATTCTGCCTCCTCCGTACTTGATCTTGACTTGCCCGCCATGAAGCACAAGTTTGTCAGATCATCTTCATCTTTGTCACTTCAGATGTCCACATCACTCGAGCCAAGTTCTTGAAGTGCGGAGATAAAACTATTAATCATTCGGCATCCTGTAAAACCCTTCTTTTTCTTGTTGTTGTTTGCAGAAGAGTGCTTCGTTCTTGTTTGTTTTTCATCCTGGGGAGTAGTGCCTGAAAGGTTAGGGCAATTTGTGCGAAAATGTCCTTTTTTATCACATTCGAAGCATCGTTGATGTCTGACACTCCCTATCCTTCTAGTTCTCACATTTTGCAATGCTTTTGAGAACTGAGTAGAGATGAGTGCATGTTCTTCCTCTGGAAACTCTTTAATCTATTCAAGGGTTAGAGAAGACAACAAAACAAGTGTTTCCATAAGATGAAGATTGGCCAGAGCTAGGCATGTCACGTTGAGAAACAAATGCAAGAGACTTCCTGGGGTTCTTACGTGAGATTATGTCAATTTCATGAGTTTTCAATTTCGAATATAGAACATCTAAAGTAAGTGTACTCATGACAGTAGATTCATGAATATATGTGACTTTCATCTCCCAAATTGACATGTCTAATGCACTTAGTAATTGTCTAGCATTCTCAACATCTGAAAAATTAACATTTACACTATGCAAGTTGCTAATAATTTTATTAAAGCGAGCAAAGAGGTCGTCGATGGACTCACCTGGTTGCATCTCAAAGCGCATGTACTCCTTTTTGAACATGTCTTGCATTACCTCCTTGATCGTGTTGGATCATTTGTGGTAATCACATAGAGTTTTCCAAACATCATACTATGATTGGAGGTGAGCAACACGGTCGAAGTCGCTTTGAGTTAATCCTTGTATGATCAAGTTCTGAGCCTTGTTGTTGTTGTTGCTGTGGACATCTCTCATATTTGTAGCCGTAACTTGATTGTTTGAAGGCACTTCGTATGGCTTGTACACCTTTTCCCATATTGCAAAGCATTGCATTTGGATAAAAGCCTCCATGTGTTCCTTCCAAACCTGAAAATCAGTACCACTAAATACACAAGGTTTGGCGGAGTATTTCCCCATGATGATTAGTCAAAAACCCATGCAAGTCACAAATATTAGAGCATTGTGGCTCTAATACCAATTGTAGGATTGAACAGAACGTGAAAAGCTACCAGAGGGGGCGTGAATGATAGATTACAATTTTTTAGTGGAAGCAATGAAAACCCCTCAGCAGAGAATTTATCTGTTAAAGATATTGTGTGTACGACTAATGTAATCGTGTTCAACTGTGACAAAATGGTATATATTATATAGGATCAATTCACGAAGACATGACAACAAGAATCACTGAAATTTGTTGAGAAAAACTCAAGTTATGATCGAAAGATTGAACAAAGGTCAATCTATTCTACCTGAGTAAAAACAGATCTGCAACACTGCAAAGAAACTCATGTAGATCAGAAACCACAAATCCAACAACTGTGAAATTTTCACAGATGAAACATAATAGAGTTGTGAAGTCAACCCAAAAAGAATCATGTCAATTGGATCTATGAAACTCGAGTTATGATAAAACCACCGAAGCAAGATAGTGTTGTGCAGAAGACTTGTCTGAAACAAGTAGGACAAACAAGGCAAAAAAGCTCCTTTAAACTACGATCTTTACTCAATAGAACACAAGAGGAACAACCCAAGATTTTTGCACCACAAGCTGTGGCCTCCCTTGCTTATATAACCAGCCACGAGGCCAACTCAAACCAAACTAGGACTTGTATCCTACTCAGTTTCCACCGAAACTTTCCATAACTGCTCAAGACTCTTCCATACACGGATAGAAGCCATCTTAAGACTTCCAAACACCTTAGGAATGTATCCCACATTCCTAAAAACAATTAAACTTCGTGCTCACCACGAAATCCGAAAATAACCAACTCAAATCTTTCCATATTTGAGGCAAACCCGACTCAGCCGCAGCCTGAGTCCATAACCTAGTCGGTTGGACCTTTCTGACCAATTCTTTATGTCCACATGTCTTCATCATGAATTGGAAACATGTAGCCACGTCCATGCACTTCTTGCACATGTGCAAACATCTTCAAACGACATCCACAATACGTTCATATGCATTGTTCTTGATTCAAACCTGCTGCGCGACCTCCCGATCAACTCAACCACAAATCCTCCGAACTTGGTTGTTGAACCTCATCTTCTCCCGAAGACTAGTTCAATGGATCCCATCACCAGCCATGTCTTGAACTCAAGCAACACCTACACATGAATAAACAACTGATACTTCCGAGCACAAGTCCTCGACACCTTACGTGAGCGCCTAACATAAGAATGTTGCAAACCATAGCAACATGATATCAGCCATAACTACCAACACACACCAAAAACATAGTAAAAGAATACTAAGCAAGCTTTCCATAATCCAAAAAGCGAGTTTGGAACATTGCAAGTTAAAATCAGAACCATTGCAATCTAGCACTGAACCTTGTCAAAGCTAACCGGAGCTATAGATGAAGCTTACCAAAGCTAGCAGGACCTAGCGCTGGAGCTTACCAAAGCTAGGTGGACCTAGCGCCAGAGCTTACCAAAGCTAGTCGGACCTAGCGCCATAGCTAACCGAAGCTACTCGGACCTTACCACAACATGTCGGACCTAACCAAAATAAGTCGGACCTTGATAAAGAAGTCAGACCTAGCCAAAGTAAGTTAGACCTTACATCAGACCTTACCGGAGCTCGGACCTAGAGTTGGACCTTGTTAAAAGGGTGTTTTATAGTATTCCAAACTTTTATCGTCATAGCCAATGTATTCAACACACATAGGTCTCACAAAAGTTGGGTTTGACTAGAATGTTATCAGATGTTTGGTGCAATCGTGCAATCAACCACCTTCAACCGTTGGATCGATCTACATCTTACAATCGTTGAATATTTTTATTCAACCCCCTCCACCAGGTGGAGGGGTGGTGGTGGAAGGGGTTAACTAAAAAGATGTAATAATGGTAAGATGTAGATCCAACGGATTAAAATCGTTTATTATACGATTGCACCAAAACATTAATTGCATCTAGGGCTGTCAACGAGTCAAAATCGAGCGATCTTGTCTTTCTAAGCTTGAGTTTGATAAAACACCGAGTCGATCTCGAGTCGAGCCAAGAATTCATGTTATTACAATAGAATCAATTAAATTTAGGTTCACAACTAATAGACTAGGAAGGTGGACAATGTTGCACATTATTTGTTGCTATCATATATATAAATTGTGTATCATAAAACATTTTTAATAGAATTAGATAGTTTAGTTAATCATACGTAAATATCATAGATGACAACAATAAATGAGCTTACTCGAGCTTTTCGAGTTTGAGCTCATCAAGCTCGCAAGCTTAAGCTTGGCTCGTTTAGAATTGGCACAATACTCAACTTCATCCTCAAACTTTCAATCAAAACTCAGTTTGGTCCTTGAACTTTCAAATGGGTCAATTTAGTCCCTCAACTTCACACAACAACCATTTCACTTTTATCCTTAGTCTGAGTTGGACATCCACATTGGCATGCAAGATAATCTTTTATTCCACATCACCTAGCCCGGCCACCTCACTTAGAAAAAGATAATAATTTTTTATCACCTTAGAAAATAACTAGCTAATTAATTGGGGCGGATTTACGTAGTTGCGTGGGATATACATATGTCTCCTCCATTTTTTTGCAAAACTATCAAGTGATATATCCTATGTCATATTACATATGTAAAAATATTGTAAAATATAAAACTTGTAAGCCTAGAGAAGAGCAAACAGAGAGGAATAGCAAACTTTCAAGCCTAGGGAATAAAATATAAAACGAAGCTATGAGGTTGGCTGGGTACACGTATGGTCCGGTTGTGCCGGTGCACCTTAACACCCGTTGCGCATCCCCGGTGGTGGTTGGGAAGACCCTTGCAGGTATGCTCCGATTCCTGTCCTCCAACTCCATCTAGGCTTCTGATGACGTAGGCGGTTCACCACCAGACTGTAAAAAGGATAAGCACGCACACATGTAACAGTCATTGTTGACTGTGTTTGTCTACATTAACTATCATTGTTTGACTGTGTTGGCCTATGTTTAGTCATTAACGCAAGCCTTTGAATTTGTGTAGTGTGAAAGGGTTTAATTTTCGTTTCACACTACACTGGCTAGCCTATATAAAGTGTACTTGTGTTCCCTGATGAATACACAACAAACATTCTCCATATAGATTAGTCTAGTAACCATTCTCTGTATGGTATCAAAAGACCAAGAATCTTTCCCTACTTCCGCTTTCTTCTACCATGGCATCGAGTCCAAAACCATCAAAGCCTCGGTGATGAGCGGCATGCAACAAACTGACTGCGGGGGCAGCCCTCGACATGCATGTTTGACAGGAAGGATGTTCCCTCGAGCATTTGAGGATAAAAGGTAAAGCATCTAGGCAGCCAGCCGGAGGATAGAACGAAGCTACACGGCTGGCTGGGTACACGTACGATACGGGTGTGTTGGTGTACCTTAACCCCCGTCGTGCATCCCTGGTGGTGGTTGGGAAGAGCCTTGCAGGTATGCTCCGATTCCTATCCTCCAACTTCATTTAGGTTTCCGATGATGCAGACGGTTCACCACAAGACAAACCAACAAAGCCTAAGTGATGAGCGCATGCAAGTTTCTTGATGAGAAACTGGCTGCGGGGGCGGCCCCCGGCATGCATGTTTTACATGAAGGATGTTCCCTGGAGGGTTTGAGAATAAAAGGTATACCATCTAGGGAACTAGTCGGAGGTTCGAACGAAGCTACATGAAGTTGCCTAGATGGTTGACTACATGAAGCTTCGTTCGAACCTCCAGATGGATGCCTAGATGGTATAACTGATGAGCAGTTTCGGCCTGATCTTCCGAAAGATGAGTTGATTGGGGTGGAGAACTTGACGTTGACAATCCGCGGCACTCGAGCAGTTTGAATACCCCTGCAATAACTACACCACTGCTCTGTTGGTTATCAACTGTGCTGCACACGCTTGACCTCGCCAAGAAGGATAATCCCTGCAAGTGCAACCGAGAACACAAGCAAGAACGTCAAAGACACGATCTGAAATTGCAAAGTTGGGGTCTCACAAACCATAGAACGGCAATATTTTTGATTTAAGCAAAACCCACCAAATATGACTGGCGGCTTCAGTATTTAAAGGCTAGGGTTTGACCAAAACACTCTTAGACTCATTCGGTGGTGCAGCACCAGACATAAATCTGGACTCAAATTGTTTCAATGATTCTCAATGACTCAAGAAGAATTTTGAGGTGATACCAGAGCCACTGGAAAGTTTATATTCTCCTCTTTCCATGCATATGTAGATTGTTGAAAACGGAGTCCGTGTGCATCTTGGGCATCCGTTTTAAGGTGGACTGCTATTGGACTTCGAGTTGAACTTGAGTCCGAGTTGTAAACTGATTCCATCAACTTGTGGACGTCCCAGCTGGTTCTCCATGTTCCCAAGGCCTCTTCCCTTCACTTGTTGATCTTATCCATTGTTCCTAATAACAATTAAATCATCACATAGCAATCTATTCTCAAACTCACATGCAAAGGAAGTTAGGAGCGAGTTCACCTGCTGATTTATTAACTGTGTTCGTGCTCTTGTGATTGGTTCTTGCAGTTCAATGTACGTCCCCGCTATTGTGATGTCATCATAATAATCCCCCTCTTGAATTGGAGTCGTCCTCGACTCAAGTTCATCTTCTTCTCCCAAGTACGTTTGCAAATCTGAAATGTTAAATGTGGGACTAACCCCAAAATCTGGAGGCAACTCAAGCTTATATGCATTATCATTAATCTTTTCAACAATCTTAAAAGGACGAGCAGCTCATGGCATACTTTAAGACTTTCTCAAGTTATGGAATCGCTCTTTTCTCAAATGTAACCACACCAAATCACCCGGATCAAGTGTTACTTCTTTTCTACTTTTACTACATGCAATCCTATACTTCTCATTCATCTTTTCAATATTTTTATTTGTAGTTTCATGCATCTTAAGAATGAATTCAGATCGTTGTGTAGCATCCAAATTTATTGTTTCAGAAGGAGGCAAAGGTAGTAAATCAATAGGAGCACGGGAATTAAAACCATACACTACCTGGAATGGACTTACCTTCATCTTGGAGTGAACGGATCTGTTGTAAGAAAATTCTATATGTGGTAAACACTCCTCCCACAAGTTTAAATTTGTTTTCAAGATAGCTCGCAACATAGTGGATAAAGTTGTAGGATCGAAGAGCACGTGAAAAAGCTACCAGAGGGGGGGTGAATGGTAGATTTAAAAATCTTACGCAGCGGAAACAATTAAACCCCAAACCCTTTTGGCAGAAAAATGATCTGTTAAATCGTGTGTGAGACTAATCTAAACGTGTTTCACCGTGACAAGAGTGATATATATCAGAGAGAATCATGTCACGAAGACAATACAAAAAGAATCACTCAAATCCGTCGAGAAAACCTCAAGTTATGATCCAAAGATCAAACAAAGGTTAATCTGCCCTACTCGAGAAAAAACAGTTCTAGAACGCTGCAATGAAACTCGTGTAGATCATAGACCGCAAATCCAATGACCGTGAAATTTTAACATATGATAGACAATCAAGTTGCGAAGACAACCCAAAAAGAATCACGTCAATTGGATCTGTAAAAATTGAGTTACCCGATGAATGATAGTGCTGTCCAGAAACTCGACGAGTAAAACTTGTCTGGAACAAGTCGGACGAACAAGGCACAAAAGTTCCTTCAAACTACGAATTTTATTCAATAGAACACAAGAGGAACAGCCCCAAAGTCGTCCACCACGAGCTCTGGGCTCCCTTGTTTATATAACCAGCCCTTAGGCCAACTCAACTCAAATCAGGAACCTAATCCTACTCTGTTCAGGAATCGTAACTTTCCATAACTGCTTAGGATTCTTCTATACGCAGATAGAAGCAATCTTAAGACTTCCAAACACCTTAGGAATGTATCCCACATTCCTAAACAACTCAAATTCGTGACCCACACGAAATCCTATCATAACCAACTCAAATCTTTCCATATTTGAGTCAAACCCGACTCAGCCGCAGCCTGAGTCCATAACCTAGAAGGTTGGACCTTTCCGACCAATTCTTTACGTCCACATCTCTTCATCACGTCTTGGAACCATGTAGACACGTCCATGCACTCCTTGCACACGTGCAAACATCTTCCAATGACGTCCACGATACCTTCATATGCATTGTTCTTGATTCAATCATGTTGCGCAACCTCCTGATCAGCTCAACCACAATTCCTCCTGAATTTGGTTGTTTGAACCTCATATCCTCCCTGAGACTAGTCCAATGGATCCCGTCACCAGCCATGTCTTGAACTCAAGCAACACCTGCACATGAATAAACAACCAATTCATACGAGCCCAAGTCCTCGACTTGACTCAAGTTAGTTCTGAACACAACACCCTACGTGAGAACCTCACATAAGCATGTTGCAAAACCACAGTAACACGATATCATCCGTATCAACCAAAACGCACCAAAAACATAGCAAATGAATACTAAGCAATCTTTCCAACAATGTAAAGCAAGTACGAAACATTGCAAATGAAAAGCAGAAGTACTACGGTCAAGTTCCGGACCTTGCCAGAGCAACCCGGACCATGAGCTGGAGCTAACAAAAGCTAGTAGAACCTAGCGTCAGAGCTTACCAGAACTAGTATAACCAAGCTCCCGCCGGAGCTTACAAAACTAGTATATCCTAGCACCGGAGCTTACGAAAAACTAGTCAAAACTAGTCAACCCAAAACCGGAGCTAGAAAAATCAACTCGGAGCTTAGCAAAAACATGCTGAAGCTATCGAAAACATGCCGGAGCTAAAGATAAAGCTCACCGGATCTAACCAAAGCTAGTCGGACCTTACCAAGAAACCGGACCTAGCATCTAACGTAGCCAGAGCTAACCAAAACAAGTCGGACCTATGGTCCGACCTTGCTATAGCTCGGAGCTAGAGTCGGACTTTAATAAAAAGTGTTTTGGTGATATTCAAAACTTTTATCATCAAAGCCAAGTGTATTCACTACAAGCCAATGTATTCAGCACACATAGGTCTTACAATCTCCCCCTTGATGAATGCATTGGCAACACCATTTAAAATCCGAACATTGGCTTATTCACATAAAAGTTTTGAAAACAATTTCTCCCCCTTTGTAAATCAAAAGTAAAGTGAGAAGAAAATCCAAAAAATTATCCCATATCATTTCTCCCATTTCTCCCCCTTTTTCTCCCCCTTTATTATCTCTCCTTATGCACATATTCTCTTTCTCTTCATGCTTATCTCTCCCCCTTTGACAATGTATTCAGCAAGTCATGAGCATATAAACAAATTATCTCTCCCTCTTTAGTTGTTATGAGCATATTATAACATATAAATATAAACAAAGCTCATCCAAGTCATACAATCAAGTACCTTACATTATCACATCAATGAAATACATAAAGTAGTGTAAGCCATGCTAGATCAAATGTAATTTTCAATTTAATCAAGTCATGATCTCACAAACTTAACTATTTCAAAACCTGAAGGCATGACACTAGTTGCTGCATTTTATTATTTTTCAAAGCATAAATTTAGATCATATGATATTTGCAAGAGATTATATGCGCATCTGCCTTATTCTAACCAACCAAGCCAAGCCTATGTCATTTGACAATGAGAAGCATAAGGACATGGTTTTAGTCATACACAACTTCTTCCAAGTTCATATCTAAGTGCAATGACAAGCCATCTCAAAAGAAGAAGTGCGATGCATGCATATTCTCTTGATCTTTTCTCAATTTATATTTGTTCATAAAAACTCAACATGTGAATTGATTACTCGATGAATTCTTAATGATTAAAAGCACTTGTGAACATGTAACAAGTTCAAAATAGCAAGAAAGTTCGACCATGACCAGTTTTAGTGTAAGTAATTATTCCAATTACTAGACATGACAAAAACTACAAAATGTATAACACGAGTAATGTAGTAAGAACTTTCAGCATGTAAAGGGAATCACAAAGTCATAAATGTATGAAATAGTATGCTCAAATTATTTTAATTTCAGATTCACAAATAGACTTCCCAAGTTTCAAAAAACTCCCCCTCAATTTAAGCCATGAGGATGCATAACCCCTATTTCACTACGAATGTAACAAAAACGAGTGAAATCCAAAGGTTTTGTAAAAATGTCAGCCAATTGTTGTTCGGTATCTACATGGTGAAGCACAATGTTTCCTTTTTCAACATTATCTCGGAGAAAGTGATACCGTATGTCAATGTGCTTTGTTTTAGAATGTTGCACAGGATTTTTAGCAATGCAAATGGCACTAGTGTTATCACAGAACAGTGGAACACTATCTAGATCAACCCTATAGTTCTTAAGTGTTTGAACAATCCAAAGAATTTGTGAACAAGCAGTAGCAGCAGCTACATATTCAGATTCGGCTGTGGATTGTGCAACTGAATTTTGTTTTCTAGAGGACCAAGCAACAAGAGAATTACCAAGAAAATGACAAGCAACGGGAGTACTTTTCCTATCAATCCTACAACCCCCAAAACCAGCATCCGAAAAAGCATTCAAAGTAACGGTTGAGGAAGAAGGAAGAAAAATGCCAAATTCTTGAGTTCCATGTAAGTACCTGAGAATCCTTTTGACGGCTTGACGATGTGAAACACGTGGGGAAGCTTGAAACCGTGCACAAAGTCATGCGCTGAATTGTATGTCCGTCTTGATGTCGTGAGGTACAAAAGTGATCCGATCATGCTTCTATATTCTTTTTGATTCACAGATTCACCATCTTCATCAAGTTCAAGTGTTGCTGCTGTTCCCATTGGTGTTCGAAGAGGCTTGCTTTTGTCCATGTTGAAGCGCCTTAGGAGGTCTTTGGTATACTTCGTTTGATGCACAAAGGTACCCTCCTTGGTTTGCTTGATTTGCAGCCCCAAAAAGTAAGTGAGTTCACCCATCATACTCATTTCAAATTCGGAACTCATCATTGCTGAAAACTTGGACACAAGATTATGAGAAGCACAACCAAATATAATATCATCCACATACACTTGAACGAATAATCAGTCATTGCCATGCTTAAGCACAAAAAGAGTTTTATCAACCTTGCCCATGGTAAACCCCTTTTCAAGTAAGAATGTTTTTAACCTATCATACCATGCTCTAGGGGCTTGTTTGAGACCGTATAAGGCTTTGGACAGTTTGTAAACATGATTAGGAAAATCTGGATTTTCAAAACCCGGTGGTTGTTTGACATAAACCTCCTCATCTATGTAGCCTTTAAGAAAAGCACTTTTAACATCCATTTGAAATAGCTTAAAACCTTTAGATGCTGCAAAAGCTAACAAAATTCTTATGGCTTCTAATCTAGTGACAGGAGCAAAAGTTTCATCGAAATCTAGACCTTCAACTTGAGTGAAACCTTGAGCAACCAACCTAGCCTTATTCCTAACCACAACCCAATCCTCACTTTGTTTATTTTTAAATACCCATTTAGTTCCAATTAAAGTGTGACCTTGAGGTGGAGGTACAAGTTTCCAAACATTATTCCTTTCAAAATTTTCTAACTCTTCTTGCATGGAAATAATCCAAGATTCATTAGTGAGTGCGTGTGATATATCTTTGGGTTCAAAAGAGGCAACAAAAGCAGAATAAGCATAAGAGTTTGGATCGCAAAACCTGGACCGTGTGACTCATTCGTGCAAGATTCCAATTATCTGTTGTGGGGGATGATCTTTGTAAAAATGTCGGGGAACAGATGTCTCACAAGCTTCTTTTTCATTAGGTTCATCGTAGATTGATGAGCTTGTGACTTGTGGACGATCAGGACCAGCATAGGTGATAGCCGGAGCTTGTTCAATGTCCGGAGTCAGACACGTGTCAACTTCGGAACTACTAGGCAGTATCACTGGTTCTTCTTCATCTTCGAAAATACCCTCCACCTAAGGATACGGATCTGGTCCTGCAACACCGGAGCTAGTACCTGGGCTAGCTTCATCAAAACACACTTCACAAGTCTCCACAATTTTGTTAGTGTCAAATAAAATCACACAATAGCCTCTAGTATGAGATGGATAACCAAGAAACATGCCATCAATGGATCTAGGTTCAAATTTATCAAGGTTACCATGTTTCTTAACAAAGCATTTGCAACCAAAGACCCGAAAGTGTGTAACACTAGGCCTATGTCCAAACCGAAGCTCATATGGTGTTTTACCTAGCTTAGCACGCAAGAAAACACGATTTGAGACATAACAAGCGGTTGCTATTGCATCAGCCTAAAATTTCCTAGGAGTTTGATATTCATCAAGCATAGTCCTAGCCATCTCAACTAAGGTTCTGTTCTTTCTTTCTACAACACCATTTTGTTCAGGTACATATGGTGAAGAGAATTGATGATCTATTCTATTTTTAGCAAAAAAGTGACCAAAAGATTGATTTTTAAATTCAGTTCCATTATCACTTCTAATTGCCTTTAAAGATCCTGGGTGATCAATTGATAATCTAAGAAATGAAGTCCTAAAGTGACTAAAAGCTTCATTCTTACACGCCATAAAGTAAACCCAAGAGTATCTAGAATAATCATCAACAATAACAAGAACATACCATTTACCTCCGAAGAATTGAACACGTGAAGGTCCTACGGTGTCAAGATGCAAAAGTTGACATGGTTCAGTTGTCATGATCATTGTGAGAGGAGTATGTGAACCTGCAACCATCTTAGAATGTCTAAAAGAAGAGCACACAATTTCTTTGTCCCCTTTAAGCTTAGGCATCCCACGTATGCGATCAAGAGCACTAACACGCGTTAGGTGATCAAAGCCTACGTGACCAAGTCTACGATACCAAAAATATAAGTCATTTGAATCATTAGCAACTAGACACCTATGCTTAGAGGAAGACATATCAAAATCAGCTTTAAAAACTCTTCCAAACCGAGACATGTTAAAAATAAGCTCACTATTTGAACTTACAACTTTGTAACAATTTTTATTGAAAATAATTTCCAGATTTTCATCTAGCAATTGTGAAACAGAAAGCAAGTTGTATTTCAAATTTTTGACAAGAGCCACATCCTTCAAAGTGTAGTGATCATTTACTCTAACCGAACCCTTAGCAATTATAGGAGTTGAAGAATTGTCGGCAAAAGTAACATTTTCTACACGTGACACAAAAGAGAGGGAGGAGAACCAATCTTTGTTAATGGTCATGTGGCGTGAGCAACCTGAATCCACAATCCAAATGTTCTCCTTCCTCAAACGTGTAACCTACATAAAAGCACAATACGTCGATGACTCAATACTGGGGTTAGTCATAAGGCATTTAGGAATCCAGTACTGAGTCACGCGACGTGCAGCAGGAAAAACACGCAAATGCTGAGACAAAACAACAGGTTTATGAGTCAAAGTTTGAGATTTTTTATTCTTGACTATTGACCTATAAGGTGTTACTTGTGTAGCACAAAAATCAGTAGCTCCGGAAGCAAAAACAGAAGGTCTGGAGGTAACTTTGAATATTTTTGACTCAAAACAGTAGGTTGTACATTCGATTCAATGTGTGCAGCAAATTTTGCATGAAAGTTATGAGATCTAGCAACCATTCTTTCCCTTTTCTGTTGTTTAGCTAGTCTATAACAAAATTCTATGACATGACCATCTCTACCACAGAAGGTACAATGAAATTTAACTTTGTGTTCATGTCTAGATGAGCAAGCAATATTTTTATTTGAAACTGAATGAGGCAACACTCCTGCAGATTTGAAAACCACTCCATTTTGTTTAGGAACTGTTTGAATCAAACAACTTCCTAATGACTTTACAATTTTAGATGGATGTGCCTTAGCATGAGCATGAGAATCAAAACCTAAACCAGTTTTATCATTGCAAGACTTGGAAGAATTCAGCAGTAAGTTTAGGTTCTTATTCCCATTACAAAACCGATCTAATGTCCTATGCATGTCATCAAGTTTATTGGACAGGTCAAGGCAATTTTCACATGCAGTTTTTCCTTTTAGTTTGCAATTTGAACAAAATTTAACTTTATGAGAACGTAAAGAATTTTTCAATATAGAAATTTCATTCATAGCATCCTCTAGTTTCTTATCAAGATCATCACGAGTAGAACAATGCAAATCAATTGTAGAACAGCTAGCATCTTTCAAGTTTTTATCATTAAGTGCAGCAAGCTCTTTGTTCTTTTCAATTTCTAACTCAAGTTTATCAAGTGTGGAGGTGTGCGCACTTCTTAATGAGGACAATTGTTCTTATATTAAATCACATGAGGAACATGCATCATCACTAGGAATCAAGGTTTTTAAACGGTTGATTTCAGATTCTAGTGATTCAATTTTAGCAGCACTATCCCTAAGCTTTTTGTCCTTTTTCTTAACAATAATAGTGGCACAAGAAATAGCATCACACATTTCTTCGCAAGTAGGACATACCTCTTCATTGTCGCTGTTGTGTTCTGCCTCCTCCATACTTGATCTTGACTTGCCCGCCATGAAGCACAAGTTTGCCAAATCATCTTCATCTTCATCACTTCCAATGTCCACGTTGCTTGAACTGAACTCTTGAAGCGCGGTGATGAAACTGTTGATCATCTTGCGTCCTATGGTACCTTTCTTCTTCTCGTTGAAATTTCCAGAGGAGGTCCGAACCTTGTTTTGTTTTTCTTCCCGGGTGGTCGGACCTGAAAGGTTAGGGCATTCTGTACGAAAGTGTCTTGTTTTACCACATTCAAAACAGCGTTGAGGTCCGGAGCTTCCTCTCCTTCTAGTTCTCACATTTTGCAATGCTTTTGAGAATCTAGTAGAGATGAGTACCAACTCCTCTTTTGGAAATTCTTTGATCTGCTCCACGGTTAGTGAGGACAACAAAGCAAGAGTATTGCAAGATGATGATTGGCCGGAGCTAGACATATCATTTTGTGAAACAAATGCAATAGACTTATTGGGGTTCTTACGTGAGATTATGTCAATTTCATGAGTTTTTAGTTTAGAATAGAGTACATCTAATGTAAGAGAACTCATGACAGTAGATTCACGAATAGATGTGACTTTCATCTCCCAAATTGACATATCTAATGCACTTAGCAATTGCCTAGCATTTTCAGCATCTGAAAAATTAACATTGACACTACGCAAGTTGCTGAGTATCTTATTAAAGCGAGCAAAAAGGTCATCAATAGACTCACCGGGTTGCATCTCGAAGCGCATGTATTCTTTCTTGAACATGTCTTGCCTTACCTCTTTGATCGTGTTGGATCCTTCGTGGTAGTCACAAAGTGCTTTCCACACATCGTATGCAGATTGGAGGTGTGCAACACGGTCGAAGTCGCTTTGTGTTAATCCTTGTATGATCAAGTTCCGAGCCTTGTTGTTGTTGTCGACATCTCTCAGATTTGTAGCTGTAATTTGATCGTTTGATGACACATCGTAAGGCTTGTATACCTTCTCCCATATTGCAAAGCCTTGTGCCTGGATGAAAGCCTCCATGCGTGCCTTCCAAACCTGAAAATCAATAACAGCGAACACACAAGGTTTGGCAGAGTACTTCTCCATGATGATTAGTCAAAAACACGTGCAAATCTCAAAGATTAAAGCACCGTGGCTTTGATACCAATTGTAGGATCGAAGAGCACGTGAAAAGCTACCAGAGGAGGGTGAATGGTAGATTTAAAAATCTTACACAGCGGAAACAATTAAACCCCAAACCCTTTTGGCAGAAAAACGATTTGTTAAAGAAATCGTGTGTGAGACTAATCTAAACGTGTTTCACCATGACAAAAGTGATAGATATCAGAGAGAATCAAGTCATAAAGACAACACAAAAAGAATCACTCTAATCCATCGAGAAAACCTCAAGTTATGATCGAAAGATCAAACAAAGGTCAATCTGCCCTACTCGAGAAAAAACAGTTCTGGAACGCTGCAAAGGAACTCGTGTAGATCATAGACCGCAGATCCAATGACCGTGAAATTTTGACATATGATAGACAATCAAGTTTTTAAGACAAACCAAAAAGAATCACGTCAATTAGATCTGTAAAACTCGAGTTATGATAAAACCACCGACGAAAGGTAGTGTTGTCCAGAAACTCGACGAGTAAAACTTGTCTGGAACAAGTCGGACGAACAAGGCACAAAAGTTCCTTCAAACTATGAATTTTATTCAATAGAACACAAGAGGAACAGCCTCAAAGTCGTCCACCACGAGCTCTGGGCTCCCTTGTTTATATAACCAGCCCTTAGGCCAACTCAACTCAAATCAGGAACCTAATCCTACTCTGTTAAGGAATCGTAACTTTCCATAATTGCTTAGGATTCTTCTATACGCAGATGGAAGCAATCTTAAGACTTCCAAACACCTTAGGAACGTATCCCACATTCCTAAACAACTCAAATTCGTGACCCACACGAAATCCTATCATAACCAACTCAAATCTTTCCATATTTGAGTCAAACCCGACTCAGCCGCAGCCTGAGTCCATAACCTAGACGGTTGGACCTTTCTGACCAATTCTTTACGTCCACATCTCTTCATCACGTCTTGGAACCATGTAGCCACGTCCATGCACTCCTTGCACACCTGCAAACATCTTCCAATGACGTCCACGATACCTTCATATGCATTGTTCTTGATTCAATCATGTTGCACAACCTCCTGATCAGCTCAACCACAATTCCTCCCGAATTTGGTTGTTTGAACCTCATCTCCTCCCTGAGACTAGTCCAATGGATCCCGTCACCAGCCATGTCTTGAACTCAAGCAACACCTGCACATGAATAAACAACCAATCCATACGAGCCCAAGTCCTCGACTTGACTCAAGTTAGTTCTGAACACAACACCCTACGTGAGAACCTCACATAAGCATGTTGCAAAACCACAATAACACGATATCATCCATATCAACCAAAACGCACCAAAAACTTAGCAAATGAATACTAAGCAAT
Organism: Tuctoria greenei; assembly: GCA_036927565.1. Classification (NCBI taxonomy): domain Eukaryota; kingdom Viridiplantae; phylum Streptophyta; class Magnoliopsida; order Poales; family Poaceae; genus Tuctoria; species Tuctoria greenei. The sequence goes on along the minus strand of JAYESD010000001.1, from coordinate 221,688,728 downwards.
CTTTCCAACAATGTAAAGCAAGTATGAAACATTGTAAATGAAAAGTAGAAGCACTACGGTCAAGTTCTGGACCTTGCCAGAGCAACCCGGACCTTGAGCCGGAGCTAACAAAAGCTAGTAGAACCTAGCACCGGAGCTTACCAGAACTAGTATAACCAAGATCCCGCTGGAGCTTACAAAACTAGTAGATCCTAGCACCGGAGCTTACCAAAAACTAGTCAAAACTAGTCAACCCAAAACCGGAGCTAGAAAAATCAACTCGGAGCTTAGCAAAAACATGCCGGAGCTATCAAAAACATGCTGGAGCTAAAGATAAAGCTCCGGAGCTAACCAAAGCTAGTCGAACCTTACCAAGAAACCGGACCTAGCATCTAACGTAGCCGGAGCTATCCAAAACAAGTCGGACCTATGGTCGGACCTTGCTATAGCTCGGAGCTAGTGTCAGACTTTAATAAAAAGTGTTTTGGTGATATTCAAAACTTTTATCATCGAAGCACAGTGTATTCACTACAAGCCAATGTATTCAGCACACATAGGTCTTACAAAAGTACAATTAACTACCTCGGTTTGTCCATCTATTTGTGGGTGACATGTAGTTGAAAATAGCAACTTGGTTCCCAATTTATACCACAAAGTTCTCCATAAAAAACTTAAAAATTTTGCATCATGATCAAAAATAATGGTATTTGGCACACCATGTAAAAGAACAATTTCCATCACAAACAAATCAGCAATGTGTGAGGCATGATCATTCTTATGACAAGGTATAAAGTGTGACATTTTGGAGTAACGATCAGCAACTACAAAAATACTATCCCCCCTCTTAGTCCTAGGCAATCCCAAAATAAAGTACATAGAAATATCCTCCCAAGGTACACTAGGAACAGGAAGAGGCATATAAAGACCATGTGGGTTAATACGAGACTTAGCTTTATTGCAAGAAGTGCATCATGACACGTAGCGCTCGACATCACACCTCATCTTCGGCCAAAAGAAGTGTGCGGACAGCACGTCCTCAGTTTTCTTCACTATAAAATATCCCATCAAACCTCCTCCATGTGCTTCCTGCAAAAGTAATAGATGAACGGAGCTAGCTGGAACGCATAGCTTGTTAGAATGATAAAGGAGACCCCCTCGCGACACATATTTATTCCAAGTTCTTACTTCTCTACATTTTTCAAAAGCATCTTTGAAGTCCAAACCAGAATGATATAATGCTTTTATTTTTTCCAAACCAAAGATTTTATGATCAAGTTGGGACAGCATGGTATAATGTCAAGATAATGCATCGATAGTGACGTTTTTCTTACCTTTATTATTCTTAATGATGTATGGAAATGATTCTATGAACTCAATCCATTTAGCATGTCATTTATTCATATTGGTTTTACACTTAAGATACTTCAACGGTTCATTATCGGAATGTATGACAAACTCCTTAGACCAAAGATAATGTTGCCAAGTTTGTAATACTCGCACTAAGGCATACAATTCCTTATCATAAGTAGAATAATTCATAGAAGGACCATGAATTTTTTCAATAAAGAAAGCAAAGGTTTTACCTCCTTGTATGAGAATGCCTCCAATACCAATGCCGCTTGCATTGCATTCTAGCTCAAAGGTCTTGTCAAAATCAGGAAGTAGTAGCAATGGTGCTTGTGTAAGATTCGATTTGAGAGCATCAAAAGCTTGTTGCTTTTGTTCGCCCCATAGAAATGGCACTCCCTTCTTCGTTAGCTCATGTAGAGGTGCTGCAATGGTGCTGAAATCCCGCACAAAGCGGTGATAAAAACCTGCAAGACCAAGAAAACTACAAACCTGGTGACGGTTGTTGGGGCTGGCCAGCTAGTGATCGCTTCAATTTTTGCCTCATCCATCTCAATTCGCTACAAGGAAATGACATAGCCAAGAAATTAGAGTCGATTTGTGCAAAAGATGCACTTTTCGAAGTTACCAAACAAGTGTGTATCTCTCAAAACAGTAAAAACAGCACGTAAATGATCAAGATGTTCATCATAGGACTTGCTTTAAATGAGGATATCATCGAAGTAAACCACCACAAATTGTCCAATGAAAGCACTTAAAACCTCATTCATTAGTCGCATAAAGGTGTTGGGTGCATTAGTTAAACCAAAAGGCGTGACTAACTACTCATAAAGTCTAAACTTGGTTTTAAATGCATTTTTCCATTCATCTCCTAGTGCCATTCTAATTTGGTGGTAACCACTATGCAAGTCAATTTTTGTGAAGATGATAGCACAACTCAATTCATCAAGCATGTCATCTAAGCGAGGAATAGGATAACAATATCGAATGGTGATGTTATTAATCGCTCGACAATCAACACACATGCACCAACTACTATCTTTTGTAGGAACCAAAAGAACAGGAACGAAATAAGGGCTAAGGCTTTCACTAATGTACCCGCACGTCCAAAAGATCTTGGACTTTACACTAAATTTCCTGTAGGATCAAAGAGCACGTGAAAAGCTACCATAGGGGAGGTTTGAATGGTAGATACAAACTTTTTCAGTGGAAGCAATGAAAATCCCTCGGCAGAAAAATGATCTGTTAAAGAAATCGTGTGTGAGACTAATCTAAACGTGTTTAACCATGAAAAAAGTGATAGGTATCAGAGATAATCAAGTCACGAAGACGATACAACAAGAATTACTCAAATCCATTGAGAGAAACTAAAATTACGATCAAAAGATCGAACAAAGGTCAATCTGTTCGACCGAGTAAAAAACAGTTCTGGAACACTGCAACAAAACTCGTGTAGATCAGAAACCACAAATCCAATGACTGTGAAATTTTTACAGATGATAGATAATCAAGTTGTGAAGACAACCCAAAAAGAATCACATAAACCAGATCTTTAAAACTCGAGTTATGATAAAACCACCGAAGCAAGGTAGTGCTGTGCAGAAACTCGACGAGAAAGACTTGACGAAAACAAGTCGGATGAACAAGGCACACAAGTTTCTTCAATCTGAATTTTATTTATCAAAACACAAGAAAAACAGCCCCAAAGTCGTGCACCACAAGCTCTGGCCTCCCTTGCTTATATAACCAGCCCCTAGTCCAACCCAAACCTAACTAGGATTCTAATCCTACTCAGTTCACGAATCGAAACTTTCCATAACTTCTCAAGACTCTTCTATACGCAGATAGAAGCAATCTTAAGGCTTCCAAACACCTTAGGAACGTATCCCACATTCCTAAAACAACTCAAATTCATTACCCACACGATATCCTATCATAACCAACTCCAAACTTTCCATATTTGAGTCAAACACGACTCAGTCGCAGCCTGTGTCCATAACCTAGTCGGCTGGACCTTTTCGACCAATTTTTTACGTCCACATATCTTCATCACACCTCAAAACTATGTAGCCATGTCCATGCACTCCTAACACGTGCAAACATCTTCCAACGACGTCCATGAAACATTCATATGCATTGGTCTTGATTCAAACATGTTGCACAACCTCCCGATCAGCTCAACCACAATTCTTCCCGAACTTGGTTATTGAACCTCATCTATTCCCTAAGACTAGTCAATGGATACTGTCACCATCCATGTCTTGAACTCAAAAAACACCTGCACATGAACAAACAACCAATTCGTACGAGCCCAAGTCCGCGACTTGACTCAAATTAGTTCCGAACACAACACCTTACGTGAGCACCTCACATAAGCATGTTGAAAAACCACAGTAAAACGATATCAGCCATTTCAACCAAAATGCACACAAACTTAGCAAATGAATACTAAGAAATCTTTCCAACAATGTAAAGCAAGTTCGAAACATTTCACAGTAAAAGCAGAAACATTGAGATCAAGCTCCGAATCTTGACAAAGCTAACCGGATCTTGAGACAGAGCTTACCAAAGCTTGTACAACCTAGCGCTGGAGCTTACCAAAGCTAGTACATCCTAGCGTTGGAGCTAGAAAAACATGTCGGAGCTAACCAACATAAGTCGGACCTAGCAAAAACATATCGAAACTTAACAAAGACATGCTGGAGCTATCAAAGACATGCCGAAGCTAAATACAAAGCTCACCGGAGCTACCAAAAAACATGTTGGACCTTGACCAAGTAAGTCGGACCTATTGTCGAACCTTGCAGAAGCTCTCGGAGCTAGAGTCAGACCTTGCTAAAAATGGTGTTTTGGCATAATTTAAGAACTTATATCATCAAAGCCAATGAATTTAGTACAAACCAATGTATTCAGCACACATAGGTCTCACAATCTCCCCCTTGATGAATGCATTGGCAACACTACTTAAAATCCGAACATTGGCTTATTCACATTAAAAATTTTGAAAACAATTTCTCCCCCTTTGGCAACACCACATAAACAATTTTTTTCTTTTGAGCAAAATCGTGCCAAAAACACTTGTGAATATGTGCAATGTGTAATCAATTTCTCCTCCTTGCATACTTCTCTTACAAAATTTACATATTTTCTCTCCCCCTTTGACAATTAATTCAACAAGGTTCAAAAGAGAAATTTTAATTTTTATGAGCATATTATAACATATACATATAAAACAAAGCTCATACAAGTCATACTATCAATTAACTTACACTATCACATCAATGAAATGCATAAAGTAGTGTAAGCCACGCTATAGATCAAGTGTAATTTTTAATTTAAGCAAGTCACGATCTCACAAACTTAACTATTTCAAGACCTGAAAGCATGACACTTGTTGCTGCATTTTTTTCAAACACAAATTTAGATCATATGATATTTGCAAGAGATTATGTGCGCATTTGGCTTATTCTAACCAACCAAGCCAAGCCTATGTCATTTGACAATCAAAATCTTAAGGACATGGTTCTAGTCATACACAACTTCTCCCAAGTTCATATATAAGTGCAATGATAAGCCATCTCAAAAGAAGAAGTGTGATGCATTCATATTCTCTTGATCTTTTTTTATTTGAACATAAAAAACTCAACATGTGAGTTGCTTACTTGATTAATTCATTATGATTAAAAGAACTTGTGAGCATGCAACAAGTTACAGCAAGAAAGTTTGACCATGACCATATTTAGTGTAAGTAATTATTCAAATTACTAGACATGGCAAAACTACAAAATATATAACACGATTAATGTACTAAGAACTTTCAGTATGTAAAAGGAATCACAAAGTCATATATGTATGAAATACTATGCTCATATTATTTTAAGTTCAGATTCACACATAGACTTATCAAGTTTCAAAACTCCCCCTCAATTTAAGCCATGAGGATGCATAACCCCTATTTCACTACGAATATAACTAAAACGAGTGAAATCCAAAGGTTCTGTAAAAATGTCGGCCAATTGTTGTTCGGTGTCTACATGGTGAAGCACAATGTTTTCTTTTTCAACATTATCACGGAGAAAGTGATACCTAATATCAATGTGCATAGTTCTAGATTTTTTAGCAATGCAAATGGCACTAGTGTTATCACAAAACAGTGGAACTCTATCTAGATCAACCCCATAGTCCTTAAGTGTTTGAACAATCCAAAGAATTTCTGAGCAAGCGCTAGCAGCAGCTACATATTGAGATTCGGGTGTGGATTGTGCAACTGAACTTTGTTTTCTAGAGGACCAAGCGACAAGTGAATTACAAAGAAAATGACAAGCACCCGAAGTACTTTTCCTATCAATCCTACAACCCTAAGATTTAAAATCCAAAAAAGCTTTCAAAGTAACGGTTGAGGAAGAAGGAAGAAAAAAGCCAAATTCTTGAGTTCCATGTAAGTACCTGAGAATTCTTGAGTTCCAAGTGAATTACCAAGAAAATGACAAGCACCCGAAGCACTTTTCCTATCAATCCTACAACCCCAAAATCAGCATCCGAAAAAGCTTTCAAAGAAACAGTGGAGGAAGAAGGATGAAAAATGCCAAATTCTTGAGTTCCATGTAAGTACCTAAGAATCCTTTTGAGGGCTTGACGATGTCTTAACAAAACATTTGCAACCAAAGACCCGAAAGAGTGTAACACTAGGCCTATGTTCAAACCGGAGCTCATATGGTGTTTTACCTAGCTTAGCGCGCAAGAAAACACGATTTGAGACATAAGAAGTGGCTGCAATCGCATCAGCCCAAAATTTCCTAGGAGCTTTATATTCATCAAGCATAGTCCTAGCCATCTCAACTAAGGTTATGTTCTTTCTTTCTACAACACCGTTTTGTTGAGGTACATATGTAAATAAAATTGATGATCTATTCCATTTTCAGCACAAAGTGATAAAAAAATTGACTTTTAAATTCGGTTCTGTTATCACTTCTAATTGATTTTAAAGATCCTGGGTGATCAATTGATAATCTAGGAAATAAAGTTCTAAAGTGACTAAAAGCTTCATTCTTAGATGTCATAAAGTAAAACCAAGAGTATCTAGAATAATCATCAACAATCACAAAAACATACCATCTACCTCTGAAGGATTGAACACGTGAAGGTGCTACGGTGTCAAGGTGCACAAGTTTACCCGGTTCAGTTGTCATGATCATTGTGAGAGGAGCATGTGAACCTGCAACCATCTCAGCATGTCTACAAGAAGAGCACACAATTTCTTTATGCCCTTTAAGCTTAGGCAGCCCACGTATGCGATCAAGAGCACTAACATGCGTTAGATGGTCAAAGCCTACGTGACCAAGTCTATGATGCCAAAAATATAAGTCCTTTGAATCACTAGCAACATGACACTTATGCTTAGATGAAGACATATCAAAATCAGCTTTAAAAACTCTTCCAAACCGTGACATGTTAAAAATAAGCTCACTGTTTGAATTTACAACTTTACTGCAATTTTCAGTGAAAACAATTTAAAGATTTTCATCTAGCAGTTGTGAAACAAAAAGCAAGTTGTATTTCAAAATTTTAACAAGTTACACATCCTTCAAAGTGTAGTGATCATTTAATCTAACCGAACGCTTAGCAATTATGGGAGTTGAAGAATTATTGGCAAAAGTAACATTCTCTACACGTGACACAAAAGAGAGGGAGGAGAACCATTCTTTGTTACCGGTCATGTGGCTGAGCAACTTAAATCCACAATCCAAATGATCTCCTTCCTCAAGCGTGTAACCTCTTCATTGTCGCTGTTGTGTTCAGCCACCTCCATACTTGATCTTGACTTGCCCGCCATGAAGCACAAGTTTGCCAAATCATCTTCATCTTCATCACTTCCAATGTCCACATCGCTTGAGCCAAGTTATTCAAGTGCGGTGATGAAGCTGTTTATCATCTTGCGTCCTATGGTACACTTCTTTTTCTTGATGGAGTTTCCAGAGGTGGTCTTGACCTTGTTCTTCTTTTCCTCACGGGTAGAAGGACCTTAATGATGAGGGCATTCTATACGAAAGTGTCCAGTCTTACCACATTCACAACAGCACTGAGGTCCGGAGCTTCCTCTCCTTCTAGTTCTCACATTTCGCAATGCTTTTGAGAATCTAGTAGAGATGAGTGCTAACTCCTCTTCTGGAAATTCCTTAATCTGCTCCAGGGTTAGTGAGGACAACAAAGCAAGAGTATTGCAAGATGAAGATTGGCCGGGACTAGGCATTTCACGTTGTGAGACGAATGCAATAGACTTATTTGGATTCTTTTGTGATAAGATGTCAATTTCATGAGTTTTTAGTTTAGAGTAAAGTACATCTAATGTAAGTGTACTCATGACAGTAGATTCACGAATGGATGTGACTTTCATCTCCCAAATTGACATGTCTAATGCACTTAGTAATTTCCTAGCATTTTCAGCGTCTGAAAATTTAACATTGACGCTACGCAAGTCGCTGATAATTTTATTAAAGCGAGCAAAGAGGTCATCAATGGACTTACCGGGTTGCATCTCAAAACAAATGTATTCCTTTTTGAACATATCTTGTTTTACCTCCTTGATCGTGTTAGATCCTTCGTGGTAGTCGCAAAGTTCTTTCCACACATCGTATGCAGATCATAGGTGTGCAACACGGTCGAAGTCGCTTTGAGTTAATCTTTGTATGATAAAGTTTGGATCCTTGTTGTTGTTGTCGAAATATCTCAGATTTTTAGCTATAACTTGATCGTTTGAAGGCACTTCGTAAGGCTTGTACACCTTCTCCCATATTGCAAAGCCTTGCAGCAGGATGAAAGCCTCCATGTGTGCCTTCCAAACCTGAAAATCAATACCAGCAAACACACAAGGTTTGGCGGAGTATTTATCCATGATGATTAGTCAAAAACACATGCAAATCACAAATATTAGAGCACCGTGGCTCAGATACCAATTGTAGGATCGAAGAGCATGTGAAAATCTACCAGAGGGGGTGAATGGTAGATAAAAACTATTTTAGCGGAAGCAATGAAAACCCCTCGGCAGAAAAATGATCTGTTAAAGAAATCATGTGTGAGACTAATTTAAACGTGTTTCACAATGATAAAACTGATAGATATCAAAGAGAATCAAGTCACGAAGACTACACAACAAGAATTACTCAAATCCGTCAAGAGAAATAAAATTACGATAGAAAGATCGAACAAAGGTCAATCTGTTCTACCGAGTAAAAAAAACAGTTTTGTAACACTGCATAGAAACTCGTGTAGATCAGAAACCACAAATCCAATGACCATCAAATTTTTACATACGGTAGATAATCATGTTGTGAAGACAACCCAAAAAGAATCACGCCAATCGGATCCGTAAAACTCGAGTTATGATAAAACCACCAAAGTAAGGTAGTGCTGTGCGGAAATTCAACGAGAAAGAATTGACGAAAACAAGTCCGACAAACAAGGCACAAAAGTTTCTTCAAACTACAAATCTTATGGATTAAAACACAAGAGAAACAGCCCCAAGTCCTGCACCATGAGCTCTGTCCTCCCTTGCTTATATAACCAGCCCTTAGGTCAATCCAAACCTAACTAGGACCCTAAACCTACTCAGTTCACGAATCGAAACTTTCCATAACTGCTCAAGACTCTTCTATACGCAGATAGAAGCAATCTTAAGACTTCCAAACACCTTAGGAACGTATCCCACATTCCAAAAACAACTCAAATTTGTGAAACACATGAAATCCTATCATAACCAACTCAAAACTTTCCATATTTGAGTCAAACATGACTCAGCCGCAGCGTGAGTCAATAACCTAGTCGGTTGGACCTTTCCGACCAATTTTTTACGTCCACATCTCTTAATCACGCCTCAGAACTATGTAGCCATGTTCATGCACTCCTTGCACATGTGCAAACATTTTCCAACGATGTCTATGAAACATTCATGTGCACTGGTCTTGATTCAAACATGTTGCGCAACCTCCCAATCAACACAACCACAATTCCTCCCGAACTTAGTTGTTGAACCTCATCTTCTCCCTAAGACTAGTTCAATGGATCCGATCACCAGCCATGTCTTGAACTCAAGCAACACTTGCACATGAACAAACAACCAATCTGTATGAGCCCAAGTCCGCGACTTGACTCAAATTAGTTCCGAACACAACACCTTACGTGAGCACCTCACATAGGCATGTTGCAAAACCACAGTAAAATGATATCAGTCATATCAACCAAAATGTACCAAAAACTTAGCAAATGAATACTACGCAATCTTTCCAACAATGTATACCAAGTTCGAAACATTTTATAGTAAAAGCAGAAACATTGCGATCAAGCTCTGAATCTTGCCAAAGCTAACCGGAGATTGAGCCGGAGCTTACCAAATCTAGTACAACCTAGTACCGGAGGTTACCAAAGCTAGTACAACCTAGCACCGGAGCATACCAAAGCTAGTACATCCTAGCGCCGGAGCTAAAAAAACATGTCGGATCTAACCAACATTAGTCGGACCTAGCAAAACATATCGGAAGTTAACAAAGACATGCTAGAGCTAAAGACAAAGCTCACTGGAGCTACCCAAAAACATGTTTGACCTTGACCAAGCCAGTCGGACCGTCGGACCTTGCAGAAGCTCAGAGCTAGAGTCAGACCTTGCTAAAAAGGGTGTTTTGGAAGAATTTAAGAACTTATATCATCAAAGCCAATGTATTCAGTACAAACCAATGTATTAAGCACACATAGGTCTCACATTTCCTTATTTTCATCTGGATTCGCCCTGTATGCTGCACAATTTGGCAAACTTGCTCCTGGAATCAAATCGATCTTGTGTTCAATGCCTCTCATGGGTGGTAAAGTAGGGGGTATCTCGGAGGGAAACACATTCTAAAACTCCTGCAAAAGTTTAGCAACAATAGGGGGCAATGCGGTGGACAATTCATGAAGTTAAAACATGGCTTCTTTGCATACTAAAGCATAGCACATCCCCCTTAGCATTGAATAAATTAGCAAGGTCAGATTTAGTTGTGAGCAACGATGGTGATTTTAACTTAATGACTTGCTGTTTTTCAGATTCTAGTTTTGTTGCTTTGCCATCACGAATTTTACTCTTCTCAAAATGCACAATTTCAGCAAGAGTCATGGGAAGCAAAGTGATTTTCTTTCCTTTATGCATGAGAGTATATTTATTAGTTATACCATGGTGAATAGCATATGTATCAAATTCCCAAGGATGACCAAATAAAAGAGAACAAGCATCCACAGGCACCATATCAAAATCAGCAAAATCATGGTAAGAACAATTGAAAAATGTATTCTCGCTGTTTGTGTTACCCGAACCTTACTGCTGTTGTTGAATCATTGAATATGGTATGGATGAGGGTGTGCTCTTCTTGTCAAACCAAGTTTCTTGATGACGTCTGTGTTAACAAAGTTGTTGCAGCTATCTCCAATAATTATGGTGGGTACACGACAGTCCTTGATGACGAGATACATGTGGAAGAGGTTGTGTCGTTGTAGTTTGTCGTGGGCCTCCACTTTCGAGCTCAAGGCACGATGCACAATGATGCTCCTATAGTTATCCATCATCGCTGTACCAAGTACCTCTTCATCGCTGTGTTCATCATTTGGATCTGAACGTTAGTAGCAAGACAATATTCATCTTCAACATCAGAAGTACTATCATACCCACCATCATCGCGTGGTATGTATGCTCGTTTGCTCGAGCAATCTCTCATCATGTGACCATGTCCCAGACAGCTGTGACACTTAATGTCGAAACTATGACTCTTAGAAGGAGTGGACGACAAAGGCATGAATGATGTCGTCTTGCTACCCTCCGACACTGGAGAAGGTGGAGCAGCAGGTGTAGTTCATTGGCCGCCATTGGATGGCGTAGTCGCTGCACGAAGGTCGAAGATGGTGCTGTTTTGGATAGTGTAAGTGTCGAATGGGGCGCGAAATTGCTCGTCATGCGTTGTTGTTGTTGTCGGCCCTGCAATTCTTTTTCTACAGCATAGCAAGCTGAAACAATATGTTAACAGTATCATATTCCTTATAACCAACAATGTCCTGAATTTCACGCCTCAACCCCCCATAAAAACGAGCTATTTTATCATCCATGTCCTCTACTACCCCACAACACAGCATACCCTTTTGTAACTCTTGGTAATACTCCTCTACATACTTGTTACCTTGGTCTAAGCGCTGTAATTTTTTGTAAAGGTGAATGTTGCCTGGGGGGGGGGGTAAATAGGCTTTTTGAAATTTTGTCGGATCCTGAAACACTTAACAACTTGATCAAATACACATAAATCGGACTAGTCCGGTATGATGCGGACTAGTTCGGTGTTTGCGGACTAGATCAATCATGCTTGATCGAAGAATTGACGTCAAGTACTCTATGCAGCGGAAAGTAAGTTGTAAATTTGATGTATCACGACAATGAAACTATGTATGGCACAAATTAACTTTGATTTCAATGTTTTGATGTAAGTTATTCAAGATTAAGTAAACCCTAGAATGAGATAAACAATAAGAACAAAAGTGCACAAGATGCGATTTTATCCCATGGTTCGATTCCCACGAAGGAAACCTACATCCACGTTGAGGAGCCCACGAAGGACCGGGTCTTCACCAACCCTATCCACGTCAAATCGCCACGGAGGCCGATTCTCTTGCACTAATCACAAAGGGGCAAATAACCAAATTCAAGGGGTCTTCTCACAAGTTGAGGGCTCCCCAAGATTTACAAAGATGAACACCACCAAACACACTCGGAATATATGAAGTAAACAACAAGAGTGTGTTAGAGAATCAAACCCAATAGCTCAAGACGTGTGAAACAAGTTTCTCCTTTTGATCAATGCTAATCCTCAAATATTTGATCTTCTTTTGGTTTGAATGTGTTGAGAGATGTATTTTTAGGGCTCTTGGAAGGTGTGACAGTGCAGGGAATTGAGAGCTTTGGTTGTAGGGCCGTACACCTCCTTTTATATTAGGGTTTCCAAAAGTTGCCTTTAGGGTTTGCAATGTTCGTACTAGTCTGTTGTGGACTTCGGACTAGTCCGGTGTGCGGCGTGTGGGAAACCCTAAGTGTTCTAATATATCAGACTTGTCCGGCAAAGGGTGTACTAGTCCGATTTGGGCTCTAGAAGTATTCGGACTAGTCCGATACATATCGGACTAGTCCGGTGTGGTGAACCTCATGTAGAATTTAGGACAAGTCCGCAATGGGGGGACTTGTCCGATTTTAGTCAAAGAGTTTTCGGACTAGTCTGTGGTGATATCGGACTTGTCTATTTTTGTGTAAAGTGTGACGTTTTAAGGACAAGTCTGCACAAGGGCGGACTTGTCGATTTTTAGTCAGAAAGATGTCGGACTAGTCCGTGGTGATATCGGACTTGTCCATTTTTGTATAGATGTGAACTGCTGAGGACTAGTCCGCACTAGGGGGAACTAGTCCGATCTTAGTCAGAGAGATATCGGACTAGTCCGGACATGTGAAATTTTTTGCAGTGAGGGTGATTTGTTTTGCTTGAGCTCTTGGGATATGTTTCTCCAACATAGTCTGTACACAACAAAGTATTCTATTCAGCTCTTGAGCTCTTTTCCATATAGATTCCTCATTGTCATTTCTTTTTGCACTCTCTTCATAATTTCATTAACACATGCGCTCATCTCAACAATTATTTTAGGATCTCATTTGTTTGTCATAAATCAACCATAACCCACAAGGGATGCCTAGATGCACTTTCAATCTCCCCCTTTTTGGTGATTGATGACAACCAATTAAGATTTATACAAATATGATAAAAATCCATATTTTCGTAAAGTGTGCACATATGAGCTCGGAACAAATTAAGCAATGAAGACATAAGACATATGTTCACTTTTTATGGTGGGGTGCAAAACTATATGTGTGTGAGAAATAATTGTGATGAGAATGAGGTAAATAACATAATCATATCAACATTAAGCATGTATGGCAATTTCAGAGCATAAACATAGATCAAATCAAAGCATCATCACAAACTTCATAAACATGACTAGAAACATAATAAGAGTCTTACAAATCAAAAGAAGTCTTACAGCACCAAAAGCATAACATAGAGCAAAAGATACAAATAGAGCTCTCATCTCCCATCTACTGCTACAACCTAATGACTCCCCCTGAATCTCTCCCCCTTTGGCATCAAAGCACGAAAAAGAAGGAGAAGAGGGATCTATTAGGCGTCGCCGACTTACTCCACGCCGTCTGTCCTTTCATCATCTTCATCATTTTCAGCCTGAGGAGAAGGAGGATGAGAACCACTCGTCGAGCCCCCAATGCAAAAGTTGGCAAGCTCGAAAGGAGATAAAGGTGGAAGCCCTGAGAAGTCATAAGGAGAGTCCTCGGAGATAACTGGAGATCCAATAGGCTCAATCTCCAGCTTTTGGCATATGGCTTAGACATTTTGCTTTATGTATCTCATGTCCTCTTTCTTTGCCTTGTTCAACTTGTAGTCTTTCACCTCAGTTTTGCGGCAAGAACCGAAGATACCAGCTAGGTACTTCATAATTCTACTAGGAGAACCATTATGAGGAGGGGCCCTAGTGTTAGAGGCAGGCCTTGCATCTCCTTGAGCTCTCCTCGGAGCCTCTTTACTTGACAAAGGAGATGGATCAGCTAGGAGAGTGGCTTGGGGAGGCTTCTAGGGCCTCAAGAATTTGTGCTTAACATCTATCACAAAATCAATCCCTATGATATTCTCTATCATGAACATGATATAAGGCGCATAGCAACAAGAACGGTTAGGGGTGCAGGAAATGTTCACAATATCATTCAAGATGTAGTCAAAGATGTCAAATTTCCCTCTCTTGCTAATCACCTTCATCAATGTCCTCAAGTAGCCTTGGACACTCCCTACATCTCCATCCTTCAAAGCAATTGTCTTCCTAAGCACCATGTTCAGAACCATGAAGAAGGGCTTCATGTTCATGGTTGAGTGAGGATTGTACTTGAGACAAGTATCATAGAGAAACTCCATCTTGTCCTTCTCTAAAATCCCAATGTTGTGAATAATCACTTCATTGCTGCCGGTGTCACCAATGTACAACAACCTAACAAACTCATCATATGTCACAGCGTACTTGGATCCATGAGTCATCCAAGTCACTCGCTCTTCTTCATCAATGGCAAATAAGCAGGTTGCAAAGAACTATGTTATGACCTCATCATTTCAGTTGTACCTGAATGCAAACAAGTCCTTGAGGCCATGCCTCTCTGCAGCCTGCACCACTTCATCAAAGGCACCACAACTTTTTCTTTCAAAGTGGCTCCAGTCAATCCATTGACTATAGACTACTGGAGTCTTCATCTATAGGTACACGAAGCTGTAGTAGTCCGCATGAAAGTTGCTCCAAAACCTTGCATCAACTGCCTTCTTAGCAGTACCATAAGCACAAACTTTCCTTAGCTTCCAAGCCACATCACTCCCCTTGGCATTGAATTTTTCTTCTGATGGGTCTGTATTCCCCTGCCTTGGAGCACTCATCTTGAGAGGGCCAATCGGGCCAGAGGCAATCCCTTTTCCTTTCCCTTTCGATTGGCGATGAGCCGCTGAGCTATAACATCCATATCTTGAGCTTCTGAAGCTGGCTTCTTGGCCACAACCTTCCACTGCATCCTAGGTGGAGTGGGTGAAGGCTCCGCAGCACGCTTTGCATTTTGTTAGTGCAAGACTCCGAGACTTGCGACAACACATCTTGATCCATCTCGTCTTCAATGTCGGAGATGTTTCACTTGACATTGTTCTAACAAGGAGGTTATACATGAAATAGATAAGGATTGATGGTAAGGTAATGAATTGAGTATAAGGAAATTAGGGTTGTGTCCAGTAAAAAATCAGACTTGTCCGGTGCTCAAGCACGGACTAGTCCGGAGTACCGGACTTGTCCACACTGAGAACGGACTAGTCCAACATTCAATTGCTCAAACCCTGACTGACAAGGCAATGGAGTTTCTCAATGCAAAAGTGACTAGAGATAGTTGAAATACACCAAGGAATCATGTATAGAATAGAGGAACTATGCTACTTGGTCCAAAACAAAAGAAATCGAAGGTTCTAGGGTTTGGGAGAAGATTTACCAAATCCTTCGATTCACGGAGTTGGAGGAGTTTTTATGCGGACAAGTCTGGGGTCCTCGATCTCCTTGCAATGGAGATCGTTTCCCACGGAGATTTGAGAAGATTTGGTGAAGAAATCGCCAAATCACCTTGGGGGCACTTGAGTGAGGAGAGAGAACGTGAGATGAGTTATGAGGATTAAGAAGATTAGGTTTCGGCGGCCCTAGGGTTATGGTGTCAAAAAATCGGACTAGTCTGTGGTCGGACCGGACTAGTTTGGACTACTAGAACTCTGCGGACTAGTCCGGGTAACCACGGACTAGTCCGTGGTCACCAGAACAGAACTAGTTAGACAATTTTTATATATTTGAAGGTGCTTACTAAGAAAATAGGGGGCAAAACACACAAATAATATTGATGAATATGATCAGTAAACATACAACAATCAAGCTATGGCCATAATTCACCAAGATCAAGTAATTAACATAGTTTTGGGAGAAAAGTAGAGAGAGATGATTTTCATAACACAATCAATAGATTTTAAAGATGGCATACAGGTATGCAAGCTTTCAAGCCACGTTACGAGCATCAAGGATATTTAGTTCATTTCAGAGCTCACAAAAACATTTTTCATCAAGTGGCTTGATAAAGATATCGGCTAGTTGTTGTTCAGTGTTTGCATGGGAAATGGCTATGTCTCCTTTCACTGAGTGATCTCTCAAAAAGTGATGTCAGATGTCTATGTGTTTGGTCCTACAGTGCTCAATGGGATCATGGGAAATTTTAATGGCACTCTCATTTTCACAAAGGAGTGGAATACGGCTCATATTGTAGCCGTAATTCCATAGAGTTTGTCGCATCCATAGGAGTTGTTCACAACAACTCCCGACTGCAACATACTTCGCTCCAGCCGTAGATAAGGCAATGGAGTTTTGTTTCTTGGAGGACCAAGAAACTAGGGATCTACCTAGGAATTGGCAAGTACCGGAGGTACTTTTCTATCTACTTTGCCTCTGGCATAATCTGCATTGGAGTATCCAATGAGATTCAACTTTGAACCTTTAGGATACCAAAGGCCTAGGTTGGGTGTATGAACTAAGTATCGCAAGATCCTCTTTACGGCTGTCAAATGACGTTCCTTACGATTGGCTTGGAATCTTGCACACAAACATACACTCAAGATAATATCAGGCCTAGATGCACATAAATAAAGTAGGGAGCCAATCATGGAGCGATATACCTTTTGATCCACGTTTGGTCCGTCTTCATTGATACCCAAGTGTCCATTTGTCGCCATGGGATTCTTTATAGGTTTTGCTTTGTCCATTCCAAACTTCTTATGATGTCTTGAGTGTACTTTGTTTGGCTTATGAACGTTCCTTCCTTTTGTTTCCTCACTTAGAATCCCAAGAAATATCTCAATTCTCCCATCATGGACATCTCGAATCTATTTGTCATAATCTTACTAAACTCTTTACAAAAAGATTTGTTAGTTGAACCAAATATAATATCATCAACATAAATTTGACCGTTAAATAGATCATTATCAAAATGCTTAGTAAACAGAATGTAATCAGCTTTACCAATATTAAATCCATATTCAATCAAAAAATCTCTAAGGCACACATACCAAGCTCTAGGAGCTTGTTTGAGGCCATAGAGAGCCTTATGCAGTTTGAACACACGGTCGGGGAACTCTTGATCTTCGAACCTGGGGGGTTGCTCCACGTACACCTCCTCCTTGATCGGTCCGTTTAGGAAGGCACTTTTCACATCCATTTGATAAAGCTTGAAATCATGGTGTGTCGCATATGAAAGTAATATTCGAATCGATTCAAGCCTAGCTACGGTAGCAAAAGTCTCGTCGAAATCCAAACCTTCAACTTGTGAATACCCTTTGGCCACAAGTCGCACCTTGTTCCTTGTCACCACACCGTGTTCGCCTTTCTTGTTGTGGAAGATCCATTTAGTGCTGACGACGTTGAACTTGGGTCTTTCAACAAGTTCCCACACCGCAATCCTTTTGAAGCTGTTCATTTCTTCTTGCATCGCCACCACCCAATCTGGATCCTCTAAAGCATCATCAACCCTGTGTGGTTCCAGAGAGTATGCAAACGAGTAATGTTCACAAAAATTAGCTATATGAGATCGAGTTGTTAGTCCCTTTTGGATGTCACATATTATATTGTCGACGGGGTGATCTCTTTGAATGCAATGATGTACTCTTTGGTGTGGCACTTGTGGTCTTGAGTCTTCATTGTCCTCATCCTCTTCTCCCCCTGGATGGTTGCCCTCATTGATGTGTTGATCACCTTGATCTTCATGAGGTTGATTTTTTGTAGAAGCTCCCTCTTGATCATTTTCCTTCACTTGTGGTTCATCTTCCTCATTCGCATTTGGAGGTGGCACTTGTGATTGAACATCGCCCAATGCCATTCCTCTCAACGCTTGACATGGAGCTTCTTCTCTCTCTAGCACACATTGATCAACTTGCTCTCCTTGAGAGCCGTTAGTTCCATCGAACACTACGTCACATGTTACTACAACAAGTCTAGAGCCTTGTTGAAGAACGGTAGGCGTAGGAATTCAAATCATATCCAAGTAAGAAACATTCGTCGGACATCGAGGCAAAGTTTGAAGTCCTAGGCTTCTTGTTCAAAATATAACATTTAGAACCAAAGACTCGAAAATAGGAAATATTCGGCTTGTTACACGTGAGTAGTTCGTACGATGTTTTCTTGAGTAGGCGATGAAGATTGAGTCGGTTTATGGCATGACACGCGGTGTTGACTGCTTCAGCCCAAAACTGATTCGAAGTCTTGTATTCATTGAGCATTGTCCTCACCATCTCAATGAGTGTTCGATTCTTCCTTTTGGCTACTCCGTTTTGTTGAGGAGAATAAGGTGCTGAAAACTCGTGCTTCATCCCTTCTTCGTCTAGATACTCCTTAACTTGGGTATTCTTCAACTCCGTTCCGTTGCCACTTCGTATGTTCTTGTTCATCAACGAAAACACTTTGAGCTCGCTTGAGAAACTTCTTGAGGGTTCCTTCAGTTTCTGTCTTATCATGCAAAAAGAAAACCCACATGAAGCGAGAAAAATCATCAATAATGACTAAACCGTACTTGTTACCGCCGATGCTTATGTAAGCAATTGGACCAAATAGGTCCATACAAAGGAGCTCGAGCGGTCTTGTTGTAGTCATGACGTTCTACGCGAGATGGGGTGCTCCTACTTGTTTCCCAGCATGGCACGCGCTACAAGGCTTGGCTTTCTAAAAACAACATCCTTTCAACCACATATGTGATCGCCTTTTAGAAGTTTTTGAAGATTCCTCATACCAACATGTGCTATCCGTCTATGCCACAGCCAACTCAAGTTGGTCTTTGCAATCAAGCATGTGTCAAGTTCGACATTATCTTTGTTGAAGTCAACTAGATAAAGTTTTCCCTTTAACACACCCTTGAATGCAACCGAGATATCATTCCTTCTAAAGACGGTCACACCCTCATTAGTGAACAAATAGTTATAACGTTTGTCACATAATTGAGATATGGACTGTAGGATAGGAGAGCACATGAAACGCTACCAGAGGGGGGGGTGAATGGTAGATTAAATCTTTTTCAGTGGAAGCAATGAAAACCCCTCGGCAAAAAAAATGATATGTTAATGAAATCATGTGCAAGACTAATATAATCGTGTTTCACCATAACAAAAGTGATAGATATCAGAGAGAATCAAGTCACAAAGACAACAAAAGAAGAATCACTCAAATCCTTCAACAGAAACTCGAGTTATGATTGAAAGATCGAACAAAGGTCAATCTGTCCCACCCAAGAAAAAACAGTTCTGGAACACTGCAAAGAAACTTGTGTAGATCAAAAACCACAAATACAATGACCGTGAAATTTTTACAGATGATAGATAATCAAGATTTTAAAATAACCCAAAAAGAATCATGTCAATTAGATTTGTAAAACTCGAGTTATGATAAAACCACCGACGAAAGGTAGTGCTGTGTAGAAACTCGATGAGTAAAACTTGACTAGAACAAGTCAGACGAAAAAGGCACAAAAGTTCTTTCAAACTACAAATTTTATTTATCAAACCACAGGAGGAACAGCCACAAAGTCGTGCACCACGAGCTCAGGACTCCCTTGCTTATATAACCAACCCTTAGGCCAACCCAATCTCAACTAGTACTCTAATCCTACTCAAATCACGAATCGAAACTTTCCATAACTGCTTAGGACTCTTCTATACATAGAGAGAAGCAATATTAAGACTTCCAAACACCTTAGGAATGTATCCCACATTCCTAAAAAGACTCAAATTTGTGACCCACATGAAATCCTATCATAACCAACTCAAATCTTTCTATATTTGAGTCAAACACGACTCAGCCGCAGCTTGAGTCCATAACCTAGTCAGTTGAACCTTCCCGACCAATTCTTTAGGTCCACATCTCTTCATCATGCCTCGAAACAATGTAGCCACATCCATGCACTCCTTGCATACTTGCAAACATTTTCCAACGACGTCCACGATACCTTCATATGCATTGTTCTTGATTCAAACATGTTGCACAACCTCCCGATCAACTCAACCACAATTCCTCCCGAACTTGGTTGTTGAACCTCATCTTCTCCCTTAGACTAGTTCAAAGGATCCCATCGCCAGCCATGTCTTGAACTCAAGCAACACCTGCACATGAATAAACAACCAATCCGTACGAGCCCAAGTCCGCGACTTGACTCAAATTAGTTCCGAACACAACACCTCATGTGAGCACCTCACATAAACATGTTGCAAAACCACAGTAAAACAATATCAGCCATATCAACCAAAACGCGCCAAAATCTTAGCAAATGAATACTAAGCAATCTTTCCAACAATGTAAAGCAAGTTCGAAACATTTCACAGTAAAAGCAAGAACATTGCGATCAAGCTTCGAAACTTGCCAAAGCTAACTGGAGCTTGAGCCAGAGCTTACCAAAGATTGTACAACCTAGCACCAGAGCTTACCAAAGATAGTACAACCTAGCTCCAGAGCTTGCCAAAGCTAGTCAGAACTAGTCAACCCAAAAGCCGATGCTAGAAAAACATGTCAAAGCTAACCAACATAAGTCGGACCTAACAAAACATATCGGAGCTTAACAACGACATGCCGGAGCTATCAAAGACATGTCGGAGCTAAAAACAAAGCTCACCAGAGCTACCCAAAAAACATATCAGACCTAGACAAAGAATGTCGGACCTATTGTCGGACCTTGTAGAAGCTCAGAGCTAGAGTCAGACCTTGCCAAAAAGATGTTATGGGATCATTCAAAACTTTTATTATCAAAGCCAATGTATTCAGCACACATAGGTCTGAAGATTCCTTATACCAACATGTGCTAGCCGTCTATGCCATAACCAACCCATATTGGTCTTTGCAATCAAGCATGTGTCAAGTTCGACTTTATCTTTGTTGAAGTCAACTAGATAAAATTTTCCCTTTAACACACCCTTGAATGCAATCGAGTTATCATTCCTTCTAAAGACGGTCACACCCTCATTAGTGAACAAACAATTATAACCTTTGTCACATAATTGGGATATGGACAGAAGGATGTAATCCATGGAATCAACGTGTAAAACATGAGAAAGAGTATGTTGTGATGAAATTGCTATTTTATTGGTATCAATAACCCTTTCTTGGCTGTTATTGCCAAAATAAATGTCTTCGCTTAGATCTTCATTACCTTCATATTCAACGAACATCCTTCTTTCTCCGGTCATGTGATTGGTGCATCCACTATCTACCTCCCATTTTTCTCCACCGGAGGAATAAGCGTGCAAAAACAAATTATGCCTTGATCTTAGGTACCCAAGCCTGCTTGGGTTCTTTGAGGTTGGTCATGAGTGATTTGAGCACCCACACATGAGACTTGGTGTTCCCATGGCGTGGCACAACATATTTGGCATAAACTCTACCAAGATTACTTTTCATAAGAACATATGAAGCATCAAAAGTTCTAAATAGGACTTGTTGTTCATATGAGTTAACAATGTTAAATTTATCAACATTATTATGTTTTCTATCTTGAGAGGAGTTTCCCTTGACAAAGGCAATGCCACCCTTGTTATTCTTGTGGATTATAGCATTTTTGCTTTTCACCATAAGAATATCCAATGCCATATTTGACATTAGGAGGTCTTGAGACCAAATATGCACTACATGCATACTTGACTTTCTCCTTGTCAAATATGCCGCTGTGGGAAGGTTGCTTGTCCTTCTCCAAGGTTGACTTTTCTTTCAAGCTAGTGTCAATTTTAGCAAGTGTACAAGCAGTAGTAGTTTTAGATTTTAGATGTTGAGAAGATGAGATTGAAGAGGATGAAGAGTCACTTTGCTTGAGTGGCTCAACTTGTACCTCAAGGATTTTGTTAACTTTGGCCAAGTTAGCAAGTACATCCTTGATGATTACATTTGAGTCGCTTAACTTCAAGCAAGCTTCCTTGCTTGAAGCTAACTCAAGTTCTAGTGACCTGCTTTGCTCCTTTTCAAGTTCAAGGAGCTTTTTGATCTTAAGATATTCTTCCTTTTAAAGGATGATCATATCTTCTTGATGATCAACTAGCTCCTCCCTATCAACAAGCTTATCCATTAAAAACTTCATCTTAGCAGCAATTTTCTTATCTAAACCAACAAGCATATTTTCATCATCACTAGAGTCGTCACTATAACTATAAAAAGAATACAAGGAGGAAGATTTCATTGTTACCTTCCTTGGACATTAGACACATATGATTGGTGTCCTTTAATGCGCTGATGGCTGGGAAGAGGGTGGATTTCTTGGTAGGCTTCATGACGGCTATGGTAGCCATCTCCTTTTCTTCTTCGGATGAGGACTCATCATTGGAGTCCAACTCCTTCCCCAAGTGTGCTTGACAATATTGTTTCTTTTTCTTGAACATCTTCTTGGGTTGAGGCTTGTTGTCCTTGGTCTTCCTCTTGTTTTCTTCATGAGGACAATCAACTATGAAGTGGTTGTATTTTTCACATTTGTAGCAAGCACGCCTCATTTTTTGTCGTGGCTTGTCCCTTTGTCTTCCTTCATTTGGTCTACTACCTGATCTTCTTCTCATCATTTTCTTGAATTTCTTCATGAATAGGATCATATGTTCTTCATCTATATCACTGCTTCCATCGTTGTTGTTATCTTCCTCTTAAGCTTCTCGAGCTTCTTTTGATATGTTTACAAGTGGACTTCAAAGCCACTCCTTTCTTCTTTGCTGAGGTAAGGTCGACATTCTCTTTGACGCGCTTTTATTGTTTCTCCATCATCTCAAAGTTGATAATCTTCCCAAGAAGCTCGTCTGGGGTCATTTTCCGATACCCGGGGCTCTCTCTAATCATCGAGCATAGGGTTACTTTGCAAGGCATGAAAGCTCTAAGAATTAGCTTCATGACCTCGTGATGATTCCACTTCTTGCTTCCATATGCTTGAACTTTGTTGATGAGATTCTTCAATCGATTGTACATGTCTTGGGATGACTCATCTTCTTCAATGACAAATCTTCCCAACTCACCTTCAATCATTTCAATCTTGGCTTCTCGCACAAGACAATCAACTTCGTGTGCAGTTTGTAAAGTTTCCCATATCTCCTTAGAAATTTCGAGTCCATCCACCTTGGTGAACTCGTCTCGACTTAATGATGATGTTATGACAGCTGCAGCTTGAGTGTTCCGATGAATATCTTGTTCTTGACTTGGTGTGAGCTCTTCATCGTCATCCGGGATATCTATCGATGTACACACTATATGCAACAAGCTGGGGTTAAGTGATATGAAATGCATTTTAAAATTTTTCCTCCAGATTGAATAATCATTGCCATCAAAGTATGGGGCTTTTCCTAGAGTAATTGATAAGTAATGGTTATTTTTGGAATTCAGATGATCATAGTTAAAAGGATATCGGGAGTAGTCGGTGTGTCTACTCCCCTTCTTCTTCTTTTCATCCTAGATCTTCATGTTCCCTTTTGGGGATAGTGCCTTCTTCCTTAGGAGTGATTTTAGTTCTAGCATCTCCTCATCATCATCCTCACAGTCTTGGATGGCATCAAGGAGCTTCTCCAACTTCTGAGTCTTTTTATTATCACCTTTCTCTAGGTTGAAGTTCTTGTGTACATCCTTAATGTCCGACATCTTCTCTTCGAGCGATGAGTCTCTCTTGAAGAGTCCTGCTCTCATACAAAATAAATGTTGCCTAGAGGGGGGTGAATAGGCTTTTTTGAAATTTTATCAGATCCTAAAACACTTAACCACTTGATCAAATACAAAAAAATTGGACTAGTCCGGTATGGTGCGGACTAGTCTGGTGTGTGCGGACTAGATCGGTCAAGTTTGATCGAAGAATTGACGTCAAGTACTCTATTCAGCGGAAAGTAAGTTGTAAATTTGATGTATCACGACAATGAAACTATGTATGGAACAAATTAACATTGATTTCAATGTTTTGACGTAAGTTATCTAAGATTAAGTAAACCATAGAATGAGATGAGCAACAAGAACAAAAGCGCACAAGATGCAATTTTATCCCGTGGTTCGGTTCCCACAAAGGGAACCTACGTCCACATTGAGGAGTCCTTGGAGGACCGGGTCTTCACCAACCCTACCCTCGTCGAATCACCACGGAGGCCAATTCTCTTCCACTAATCACAAAGGGGCAAAAAACCAAATTCAAGGGGCCTTCTCACAAGTTGAGGGCTCCCCAAGATTTACAAAGATGAACACCACAAAACACACTCAAAATATATGCAATAAACAATAAGAGTGTGCGAGAGAATCAAAACCAAGAGCTCAAGACGTGTGAAACAATTCTCTCCTTTTGATCAATGCTAATCCTAGAAGATTTGATATTCTTTTGGTTAGAATGTGTGGAGAGATGTGTTTTTAGGGCTCTTGGGAGGTGTGATGGAGTAGGGAATCGAGAGCTTTGGTTGTAGGGCCGTACACCTCTATTTATACTAGGGTTTCCAAAAGATACCTTTAAGGTTTGAGATGTCCGGACTAGTGCGTGGTGGACTCCGGACTAGTCCGGTGTGTGGCGTATGGGAAACCCTAAGTGTTTTGATATATTGGACTTGTCCGGCAAAGGGCGGACTAGTCCGATTTGGTCTCTGGAAGTACTCGGACTAGTTTGACACATATCAAACTAGTCTAGGGTGGTGAACCTCATGTAGAACTTAGGACAAGTCCGTAACGGGGGGACTTGTCGAATTTTAGTCAGAGAGTTTTCGGAGTAGTCTGTGGTGATATCGGACTTTTCTGTTTCTATGTAAAGTGTGAGGTTCTGAGGACAAGTCTTCACACGGGCGAACTTATCTGTTTTTAGTCATAAATATATTGGACTAGTCCCTTGTGATATCGGACTTGTCCATTTTTGTACAGATGTGAAGTGTTGAGGACTAGTCCGCACTAGAGGGGGCTAGTCCGATCTTAATCAGAGAGATATCGGACTAGTCCGGTGGATATTGGACTACTTCGGACTTGTAAAATTTTGTGCAGTGAGGGTGTTTTCTTTTGCTTGATCTCTTGGGATGTGTTTGTCCAACACACTCCATACACAACAAAGTATTCTATTCATCGCTTGAGCTCTTTTCAATATAGATTCCCCATTCTCCTTTCTTTTTGCACTCTCTTCATAATTTCATTAAAATCTGCGCTCATCTCAACAATTTTGTTAGGATATCATTTGTTTGTCATAAATCATCCAAAACCCACAAGGGATGCCTAGATGCACTTTCAGAAGGTCCCGCTGAAAAGAAGGAGGAACAAATTGAACATGCATAGCTTCTTTTAATCTATCCCATGTTGAAGGATCAGTTCTAGTTTTAACAAGTTCATTCCACCATATGATAGCAAATAAACTCACTAGTGGCTTGACGAACTCTATGTTGTTCAGGAACAAGATGGACATTAAATTTTTGCTCTACTGTCATCTCCCAATCAAGATAAGCCTCAGCATCATAAGCACCAGAAAAAGAGGGTATAGTAAATTTCACTTTAGCAAAAGGATCATCAGGAGGACGATTATAATTGTTATGATGATTATTACCTCCCATACCTTGACGATAAAGTGGTACTCTTGGCTGATTGTTGTGATCTTCTATATCATCCTAAGCATTGTATTCATGTCTTTTAGCGAGAGGCAACCGAGCCTCAAGAGTATTCATCTGAGGAGCAAGGTACTCAAGTTGGCGAGTCAAGTTTGCCAATGAGTCCTCCATTGATGCATTGTATTTGGCGAACATATGTGTCATCGCCTTCATCATATCACATAACTCAGCATATTGAACACATTCATCATCATTGTTTTCTCCTTCCATTGTTAGTAGGAAACAAAAGAGAACAAAAAGATGTTATCCCTATCAACTACAGTGACAATTTGAAAGGTGGAAGAAAACAATATCTCTCTCTCGCTCAAGCATATTACCATGATCTTACAAGTGTTCTTACCGACACAGCAGGTGGTGTGGACAGTGAGATAAACCAATGAAGTATGGGATGATTGCACAGGTACCTGTTCTGCTCAAGAGAAATGTGAATCCTTGATGGCAGAATATGGTGGCTAATGAGCAGAAATCGTTAACAGATAAACAAAGTTGAATAAGTATTCAATATAGGAAATTGTTGCTGGTCAACCAAGTGCTATAGGGCCTAGCACAACACAAGGAAATAGCAAGGCAAAAGAAAGACATAATGATATAACCAACAATCCCAGTACAAGTGGTATAGACCAATTGCTTTAATATGCGTGCTCTTCATTATTATTTTATTTTTTGTAATATTTTTTGATATTTTCTCATTACTCAGGAGTACAAAAATAGGAAACACACAAACTTACAGCTCAATTGGATGTAATATGCGGCCTATAGAAAATCAAGAAGATTCTTTAAAATTCATGCTGAAACTTTGGAGGATGGATAGCCTATCTTCCGAGGGCAATTTGTGCACTATAATTTATCCTATCTACACAGCGGAAAATCAGACGCTAAATTTCACATAGATCAATTTGAAAAAAAAATCGCATGATTTTGAGTTCGTATGCAAAAGTTATGGCCGTTTTAAGGTAAGCTGTCTAAGTTACAGTTTTTAGATGTTGATTCCAACTCGGTTTGACAACAGAACTTGCAATCGGATATGAAAATGATCGGGAATTTGCACAACAACAAATGGGGTGGTGTGTGATGATTCAGAGATGAGTGGCACCAAGGTTTGTCACCTAATCTAGGGCTGGCGATGCGGGAGTTCACGCAAGGCAGCTAGCTAAGGAAAACCGATGAACGTGGTGGATCTATTTATTGTTTAGGGATTGTAGAATAGGTGTCGAACAGCAAGAAAACAAGGACATAACATGATAACTAGGACCAAAAACACAAAGCTAAACCAGCAGCAAGACTTGACCACATGAATGCAAAGTCAACAATGCAAAATGAAAAACGAAATTGCAGGCACTATAGTCTAGAAGCGGTAAAAACGATTTAATTTTATTGTGACTTTTCTGTGGACTCTAGGTACAAAAAAAAACAGATCTAATGTAAGGAAAACGAAGATACCTCATGGGCAACCTAGAAATGTGATACCAATTAATGAGCAATTTAGGCCTGATCTTCCAAAATGTAAGTTGATTGGGGTGGAGAACTCGATGTTTATGGTCTGCAACACTCGATCAGCTCGAATACCCTTGCAATCACTACACCACTGCTCCATTGGTTGTCAACCGTTCTGCACACGCTTGACCTTGCGAAGAAGGCTAATCCCTGCAAGTGCAACCGAGAACACAAGCAAGAACGTCGAAGACACGATCTGAAATTGCGAAATTGGGGTCTCACAAACTCTAGAATGTGATATTATTGATCTAGGCAAAACCCACCGAATATGACCAGCGCCTGCAGTATTTAAGGTCTAGGGTTCGGCAAAAACACTCTTAGACGCGTTCTTAATGAACACATACCGTATACAAGGCCCAATGGCCCGATTCAGTGGTGCACCACCAGACAGAAATCTGGACTTGATTTTTTTCGACGATTCCTGATGACTACCAAAGAATTTGTACGTCAGACCAAAGCCATTGGAACTTTTATCTTCTCCTCTTTCTGTGCATATTCAGAACTTTGAAAACGGAGTCCGCATGCATTCTGGGTGTCCATTAAAGTGGACTGCTCCTGAACTACGAGTTGAACTCGAGTCCGAGTTGTAAACTGATTCCATCAACTTGATGATGTCCCAGCTGGTTCTCCACATTCCCAATGCCTCTTACCTTCACTTTTTGATCTTCTCCATTGTTCTTAACAATAATTAAATCATCACATAGCAATCTATTCTCAAACTCACATGCAAAGGAAGATAGCAGTGAGTTCACCTGTTGATTTATTAACCATGCTCGTGCTCTTGTGATTGGTCCTTGCAGTTCAATGTGCGTCTCCGCTGTTGTGATGTCCTCATCAATACCTTTTATCCTCAAACCCTCGAGGGAACTTCCTTCCTGTCAAACATGCATGTTGGGGGCCGCCCCCGCAGTCAGTTTCTCATCAAGAAACATGCATGTCGCTCATCACTGAGGCTTTGCTGGTTTGTCTGGTGGTGAATCGCCTGCGTCATTAGAAACCTAGATGGAGTTGGAGGACATGAATCAGAGAATATCTGCAAGGCTCTTCCCAACGACCACCGGGGACGCACAACATGGTTTAAGGTACACTGACACACTCGAACCGTACGTGTGCCGATGAAGATGGAAGTCGACAGTCTCACAGTTCATGGATATAAAAAAGGAAGAAGAAAAAGGATGGCACGCCACCGCAGACTGCAACCGTAGGGACTAGGAGAGGACCCAATGTTAGGGACACAGAGTACAACGTGACGTTCGAGGACAATGTGATCACCATCACCATGACGTCCTCCGGCAAGGCCGTGGAGGATTGGCTCGACGCGAGGTTCTCTCTATCCACCGTTGGCGCCTTTGCAAGCTTGTCGTCAGGTCCGACATCGAGTGGTGCCCCAGCTACTCTGCCGACCAGAACCCCATCATCGTTCTGTAGCTCTGTGTCGGCCATTGTTGCCTCATCTTCTATATCATCCATGCTGACTATCTTCCACGATGAGTTGGAAGATATCCTCGGCGATTCTGATTACCACTTCATCGGCGTGGTAGAAGGGGTTAAATGAAAAGATCTAATAACCTTAAGATATAGATATAATGGATGAAAATTATTGATTACACGATTGCACCAAAACTTTAATTGCATCTAGGGCTGTCAATGAGTCGAACTCGGTTGAGCTTATCTTTCTAAGCTTGAGTTTGATAAAACACTGAGTCGATCTCGAGTTGAGCCCAGAATTCATGTATATACAGTAAAATCTACTAAATTTTGGTTGACAACTAATTGAGTAGGAAGGTGTACGATGTTTGTCATTATTTGTTACTATCATATATAAAAATTGTGTCCCATTGAACATTTTTAATAGAATTATATAGTTTAGTTAATCAAACTTACATATCATAGATGACAACAATAAGTGAGCTTACTCGAGCTTTTCGAGCTTGAGCTCATCAGGCTCAAGCTTGGCTCGTTTAGAATTGGCGCAATAATCAACTTCATCCTCAAACTTTCAATCAAAACTCAGTTTGGTCCTTGAACTTTCAAATGGGTCAATTTAGTCCCAACTTCACACAACTGTTTCACTTTCATCCTTAGTCCAAGTTGGACATCCACATTGGCATGCCACATTGGGCTTGGTTCCCTTCCAGAGCATAATTGATTGGGGACCACGGGCCACTATGTCTTCGGCATGACGCACATGGCCAGTCACCTAGATGTCCTCTGGGACATGCTGACGGTCGAGCTTGGCGTTGCCAGCCACGACAACCTGGTGGCGGCGATGTCCAAGAAACTGGACTTGCTGTCTCTGTCGCGGGAGGCGCCCCCACCCTGGCAGAAGCACAAGGAGGAGGAGGAGGAGGAGGAGGAGGATGAGGAGGAGAAGTAGTTTTTTTCTTGTTTTTAGTTGTGTTGTTTTTCTTTTCTTGTTTCTAGTTTGTGTTTTTTTCTTGTTTGTAATATATCGTCTTAAGGTAATGAACTTTACTTCGCTGTTCATTGGTGCGCAAAAATAGTTATAATGTTTCTATTCTAACGATAAACTAGTGGACTACTCCCTCCGTCCCAACTCAACTCTATTTCTAGCTTTAGTCAAACTTACCTTTGACCAATGATTTCTATAAATTCTATTAATTTCAACAACATATAAATTGTATATTATGGACATATTGTTCATGATGAATCTAAAAGTACAATTTTTATATTGTTATAATTAATCGAAATTACATAAATCATTGGTCAAAGGTAGATCTGACCAAACCCAGAAATAGAGTTGATGGAGGTAGTAGTATTTATCTCTTTTATTTTCTTTAGAATGGAATATATTCCCACTTCTAAATCTACTGAGCTGGAGATCTAGAAAGTGGCGTAGACCCAATTCATCTGACAGCACAAGGGAAAACCTTCCCCCCACCCTGTGCCCACTCTCTATGTTTAAACCCAACACGGGTCCAACATAATGAGGGATCAAACAGTCACATCCTACTACATTGAGCTTACCAAAATAGGTAGTAAATCACAAAAGATGATAGAACAGTTTCTGGAGTATCAACTTTAGGCCAGATTAACAAAGCTAAACATAATAGACCACATGTCCTAGAAGCAGCATAGCAAAATAGCATCGACTCCATTCATGATCATTTTTGGGAGCGCTTTTCACTTCTCGCCATGCCGAGCATCGTCCTCACCCTCCCGTCGCTGTCCACCAAGCGCCGTCCTCACTCTAGGCATGCATGTTTGACATGGAGGGTGTTCCCTCAAGGGTTCGAGGATATAATGTACCATCTAGGCACAACTCACTACGCGATTCATCAAATTAATCACATGCCTTGTACAATATAATTTCCAACATGTTGTACTCGTCCTTCTGAAGAAACGACAGTCATAGGCGCTAGCTGCTACGTGTTCGGATTTTAGGAACAAATGAACACACTTCTGAAAACACGTACACCACATCCGATCCTCAAGGTCATCAAATTAACATGATCCTCAACAAGGGGAGCAATGTCTCTCCACGACGTTCTGCCTAGTGTTGCACACACGTCTCTCACCTCACACTGGCCACCTATCCTGATCCAACCGTACAACTTCAAATAAAGTAGGCTTAGAAGATTGGTGGAAGAATAATATAAGCAAAAAGGAAGAAGAAAAAAGATGGCACACATTTTGATCTATGAGCCATGAGACTGCTGACTTCCGTCTTCATTGGCCAGTTCCCGATTCTGCTGATCTCTATAGCATGCATTCACACTAGGTACTCTCTGGTGGCTAGACTCAGGGTATGATGTGGCCCACCCGGCATACCCAATTGGTGCGCCCGTGAGAAAAGTTGTTTTTGTTGTGCGTGGTGTTTGGTTGAGACAATGCAACTTATGGTCATAATGATAAGAATTCAAAAATTGAATGAGTTTTTTCGACGGGAAGGAGAAGACTGAACAACAACTATTTTTTGAGATAAAGGAGATGGCCCAAACTTGAACTTCTGCGGGAGCCCCCGCTTCGATCTCCTAAGGGGTCTGGATGCCTATTTTTATTTGGTTCTGTTTTAGGTGTCTTTCGTTTTCTTTTTCGGTGCTCAACTTGTGCATCAATCTATTTCTGTATGACTTTGACTTTGTACCTTTTATTCCGTGCTTTTGATAATGGCTGAGCACCGGCTCAGAGCTTTCTAAAAAAACAAAATAGAAATAGTATATCAGATTCAAAAATCTTCATTTTCTTTACTTGGGGCTCGAGCCCATCAAATTCGGAAACTCTTCCACTCATATCGTAGCTGTATCTCAGTTATATATCCACACCCGTTTCCAAAATCCAATATAGAGGTAGAGGAAGGTTTGCACAAGAGAGAAGTTGCGTCGCGCTGAAGCAGACCCAACCATAGGGACAAGGAGAGGACCCAATGGCGGGGATCAGGTGTACAACGTGACATTCGAGGACAACGTGATCACCACCACCGTGACGTCCTTCGGCGAGGCCATGGAGCACTAGCTTGACGAGGTCCT
This sequence comes from Tuctoria greenei, assembly GCA_036927565.1. NCBI lineage: Eukaryota > Viridiplantae > Streptophyta > Magnoliopsida > Poales > Poaceae > Tuctoria > Tuctoria greenei. Next base: position 221,657,146 of record JAYESD010000001.1, on the reverse strand, counting down.
CTCCCTCCATAGTCGGTGCCTTCACAAGCTCGTCGTTAGGCTCGGCATCGAGTGGCTCCCCAGCTACTCCTTCGACTGAACCCTGTCGCCATTCTGCAGCTCTGCGTCGACCGCCATTGCCTCATCTTCTAGGTCATCCATGCTGACTACTTCCCTAATAAGATGGTAGATTTTGTCCGGGATTCCGACTAGCACTTCGTCGGCGTTGGCGTGGAGGGTAACGCTGACCGGCCTTGGAAGGACTGGCAGCTGAAGGTGGCCAAAATGGTGGACCTGGCCGAGCACACGACAGAGGAGATGGATTTCTCGAGCCTCCACCGCGTGGGGCTGAAGGACATCGCGAGCACTGTGATGGGTGCCAACATGGAGAAGCCTTACCGGGTGAGGACGAGCCACTGGGACGCGTACAATCTCTTCGATGAGCAGATCAACTATGCCTGCATTGACGCCTTCGTCTCCTTCGAGGTCGACCACAAGGTGCTCTGTTGCAACTACTGTTCTCACAACCAAGTTCGTGGATCGGCTGCCATCGATCATCCCGGCAGGGAATTCATAGGTGCAGTGCTCAATTTCTCGCTTTTCTTCTTGTGCACTCAATCTCTCGTAAAATTATTTTTTCTTGAGGAAACACTATCTTGGGTTCATATCACATGTCTGCCCCATCGTTGCGGGTCCACATGTCAGCCGCAGTAATAACTGTAGGGCAGAGGATTTCATCACCACTGTCTTGGCATTTATGTTAATGTTTTAGTAGTTTCTGTGATGATTATTCAAAAAAATAGTTTTTGTGATGGAAGAATTAGCTGGAGTCTATTTGTTATGTGTCTGAAATTTAAGAAAACTTTAGCCAACAGAGCATTAGAAGGTAATAATTACTGTTATTAGTCACTTATTTTGCAATTAATCATTAACCATTAATTTTAAAGCTAATGAAATTACAAACTAATATAGTCATTACAATTACAGAATTACAACTACTCTGTCCATCCCAAATTACTCGTAACTCTTTTTAGTTCAAAAACGAACTAATTAATTAAAGAATGACAAGTAATTTGGGAGATGGAGAGAGTACATATTAATAATTTCGAAAAAGTATGAAACTTACTTCACCCTTCTTCCAGTCGGTCGGCTGGCGGCGGCATCGCCTCTGTGAGCTTCGAGCGCTGCTGCCCCGAGCTCCACGCGCCATCGCGCGCCATGCCCCGCCCCCGCATTCCACTGTGAGGCTTCAAACTGCGAGCCAAAAGGTTGGCGCCGTGCACCATCGGTCCGGCCTCCGCCTCGGCGTGCCGACGTCTCGGCATGCTGCCTTCGACCTCCGTGCCACCACCATCGGTTCGATCAGCGATGCGGGCCAAGGCGGGGGCTTTTAAAAACATGCATGTTATTTCACATGATCCATCATTTTCTTTCAAATGCATGTTAGTTGTCCATGCATGTTACGCCCCAAACATGATCAACGGGCCTCAAATATGACGATCTCTCAACAAAAAGAGAAAACACGTAACATCATCAAACATGATGGACGTCTTTCACATGGATGTTAGATGTCCATATGCATTGTACGCCCCAAACATGTATTCCAAGAATAGAATATTTCCTACCATGTATTGATATATATTTCTATATTTATCATATTCTCTCTACCATGCATGTGTATATAATCTCAACCTATATAACAGTTTATCTACCACACTAATGAAGAATAGTATCCTGTCATCAATAGAGATAAGAAACTATGTTTGACAGGAAGGATGCTCCCTCGAGGGTACGAGGATAGAATGTGTACTACAGTCTAATATGCAAACAACTCTAACTACATATGTGATTCATCAAATTAATCGATCGCATGCTGCCATGTATATAGTATATTTTCTAACATGCATGTGTTGTAGTCGTCTTTTGAAGAAACGATAGCTATAGGTGCTAGCCGCTATGTGTTCTAATTTTAGGAACAAATCAACACACTTGTGAAAACACATACGCCACATCCGATCCTCAATGTCATCAAATTAACATGATCCTCAACAAGGGGGCTCAAAAATCCTCAACACGTGATCAAACATGCTTTATCGGGAGCTATCTTTCACATGCATTATATTCATGTCCACAATTATACATGATCACGACAATAATCATTGGTTCAATATGGACTTTCAGTCGGCAACGGTCGGATCCTTCAAAAAAAAAAGATATGGACCCTCGGTTGATTGCCACGCACATTCACGCCAATCTTTCGCACCTCGCCGAAGTCGTTCGCACGAAATGTTACGAACACTACAAGACAGACCTACAAAGTATGCCAAGAGGTCCATTGCATACCCTGGGCCCTTTGCGTGTCAAATTAAAAACTGGTTGATCGAACGTGTTGAGACGTTGCAATAACCGAGGGGAGGCAAACTGCGGTTTGGAGTAACTCCGACCATCGATTCAAAAGCACAATTTTTGAAGCGTCCGATCATCTCCACTCGGGCACTTAGACGACAATCCACTATAAAGGCACATCATCCTCTTCTTCTCCGCCGCACCTATCCATCGATCTTAGCCTCCAAAATTCTCCGATGTCTTCTCCGCCGCACCACCATCGACCACCTCTCGCTCTTTCTCCGTACCTCCGTCACCGCACAAATGGGTAGCCCTACACTGAGGTGCTCCAGGACATTGATGCCCTACGAACCTCCTTCTCTGTTTCCGTCACCACCAATGCCTGTGGATTTGGAGGCGGCGCCTGCACCTCCTCCGCCCCGTCCCTGCCCGAGGCGCCCGCACCTCCTTAGCCCGACTATGTTGAGACCGTCCGCCTCTTCAGGGACCGCATCGCCGAACCCGAGGGCCGTCTTATGGAGGTCACCGATGACCTGTTCATCACTGACATGCGTACAAGAGCGCTCAACACAATGTCATGGGATGTATTTGACAATACATCTCGCTCCTGTCGCCGTCTGGGACTTGGGATCCTTCCCCACCACACCAACATGGACTCTGTCGGCTACTACGTCTTCAGGTTAGGCTTCATGGCCGCTCGTCTCGACTTCTTCTACGAGACGACCGGTGAGGAGTCTCGGGTGGAGTTTCGCGAGAAACTGGTGAACGCTATCAGCTGGAAGTTTGGTCTGGTGTTGGAGGAGGCACTGCCAGCAGTTGCGGCAGAGACAGAGGCGTCGCCGGTGGATGCGGCAGCGGTGGCGAAGGCGCCACCGGCGGATGCGGAGGCGGCGGCGGAGGAGATGGACAAGTCCTCCGAGTAGAGTAGCATCATTAGTAGTTTTTTCTTTTGTTTTCGATGTGTTTTTCTTGTTTTTCTTATTGGTAATATATGTTTTGTTTTTATGTTAATGAAAAATGTATTTTATGTTCATGAATAATGTGTCCTATGCATTAACGAAAAACCCCTCCTTTTATCGAAAAACATCACATATTTAAAATTAACGCATTAGTAATATTATATCCAATAAATATTAAACACATTAGGACGTAGTATTGTATTTAGAAAATTACGAAAATAAAAAGGTAGACTGTGTAACTGTACATCGTATATGGATGATGCAAATACTAATTAATTTTATTTCTTTTCTCTTTAAGAGCTTACATTGTGGGCCCATCTCTGACCTGCCCTAGGCAGTCGCCCCTTCCGCCTAGGCCCAGAGTCGGGCCTGACTTTAACCCCTTGGTGCGGGAATCAAATTATTTGCAGCAGGTCCGCACAACCGTCTCTGTGCGACCCTGCCCTGATGGTTACCACATACGTTCACACTCTGAATCTTAAAGCCATACAACCAAGGGCGCACTACACGGTTCTCGTGATTGTGCCACCCTGTCCTGATGATTGCCACATACGCCAATGACCCAAATCTTGTAGCGCGCACGGGCACAACGCAACAATCAAACATTCAATGAACGTCATTTCAATGTGTGAAGCGACCCATGCAATAAAAAAGCCGACGGACTAATAGAACTAATGATGAACGAGTTAGCGAACTATAACAGAGGAAACAGAAAACACTCTCGGTTGACAGGTAACAAGGCCAGCGATGAACACTACGTTTATATTATTCGTATTGTCATTTCAACAAATGAGTACAACACCTTTTATAGGCTTGAAGCACACGAACTCCACGTCCAAAATTTGCTCAGCAATCCGAATGACTCGGCGTGCACGATCCATCATGCGCACGAGCTTGACGTGGCCAAATCTTTGTTTGGTTGCTCGTCTTGGATTGGATTGACTTGGATTGGATGGTCCAATCATGTGTTTGTTTCACGGTCAAATGGACAGGGTCATCTAGGTTCGAGGAATATTCCTCGCAGATGCTGGATGAGATTGTCCAGGAAATTTGGTAGGATGAGTCAATCCACCTTATATAATTATGCTTCTTAGTAATGAAATTAGTGATAATTAACTTGTTTATTGTTGATTAATAATTACAAGTATGATATTAACATTAATATTTACTAGTAATATGATAATTAGTATATAAATAATTAATATTATGAAGTTATCAACTTAGATGATTCAATCTACCCAAGTTTCATCCAACCTACCAAACACAAAAATTTGATCGTCCAATCCATCCAACAAAATGTTAATTTGGATGATCCAATACATAAAGAAATAGATGATCCTATCCAATCTAACTTCAACGTCAAACCAAATGCAATTGACTGAGCACTTTGTCACATGTCTAGTGTAAGCACATACACATGGCTTCAACACCGGGTTTAGGGTGCATCATGGACTAGCAATATGACCCGGCCAAACACTCACGTAATTAGCATACACCTGCAAGAGCAACTATGTGGCCGCATCTTTGCGTATGAATGGCAACACTGACCAACATACTTTGTACAAGAGTATTTTCCTTGTACATAAGCCAAACAAGCTCTTCTGATGCGTCAACTAATAATCAGCACCAGACCACTCTTGTGCACGCACTTACAAACACAACCTGAACTCATCAGGTGTTAATTAGCCCAGAAAGTCTGGATTAGCACTAAGACGGACAAATCAACAATAATAAGCGATGTGATTTGCCTACGGCTCCGTGACCCTCGGTCGAAAAAAACGGCCACCATGCAAAGAGCGTTACAGCCTCACCTGCCATGAAATTCGTGCATGGAAACGGCAAATGCCTCTTGACGTCGCGGCTTGAGTATGAGCATGGCACGAGAGATCGAACTCGTGAGTGCATCTTGAAGACGAAGTGATTATGTAGACTTGAGGAAACAAGTGCTCTTGATGGAGCACACGTTAGAAGAGAGAGACGATGAGCCAAGGATAAGAACGAACGGAACTACAACAATAAAAAATAGAATGGATAAGGCCTTTTCCTAGACTCTAGATTTTATTCACTCATCAAGAAATTTATTTAGTTTCTATAGTATTTACTAATAAATTAATACTCCCTTTTGGTTCAAAATATTTGTCACCGGATAGTCCATTTTTGAACTAATCGGTGATAAATATTTTAAACCAGGAGCTAGGAACAAATTTTCCCTTGAACTAAAATATTTTCTAAACTCAAGCAAATAATATTATTTGTTCTCAATTAATGTATATTATTTGAATATACTCATGTGTTTTATTAAACAAGCTAGCCAACAAATTTAATCCTTGCTTCCTGTAGCTACCGCAAATGAATTCCTCTGATCAACACATATTATGACAACAAGGATTTAGTTTATATATCTAACATAATAGTATTGTATTCCCTATAGAAGAAAAAAATAACAAAACATTCTAGCTAATGCTGTGATGGAAAATTTGAATAATATTTGGACAATTAACACGCTGATAAAAAAATTGATTGCACAATTTGAATCATGAAAAATTATCAAAATTTATGACATTATTTACTACTTTTGTATCGAATTATAAACTTTATATTTTTTATCAAATTATTAACAAGTTGTATATATTTTTCAAAGCGCATACCCTTCGGTTAAATATCCTAGGTCTGCCATTATTTTGACATGCATGTTAGTTGTCATGCATATGCTACGCCCCAAACATGATCAATGAGCCTCAAACTATATCACAATCTTTCAAAAAAAAAAAAGAGAAAACACGTAACGTCGTCATCAAACATGATTGAGGTGCACGTTAGTTGTCCATGCATGCTTGCTATGTCCCAAACATGTGCAAATAGCCTCAAAGATGACGATCTTTCAACAAAATGAGAGAAAACACGCGTAACATCATCATACATGATCGAGGTCTCTCTCACATGCATGTTAGTTGTGTATGCATGCTATGGCCCAAACATATGATCAACGAGCCTCAAACTATATATATATATATATATATATATATATATATATATATATATATATATATATATATATATATGACAATCTTTCAACAAAAAGAGAAAACACCTAATGTCATCAAACATGCATGATCGAGGTCTTTTGCATGTCAAACTGAATGTGTTGTGTGTTCATCGTGTTCCTTAAGAATGACAATTCATAAGGAAGGATTTGATTAATTTTTGGACAAATGAATTATTTAGTTACAAATGAATGTGCTCTAAATTCAGTGATGTTTGTCTCTAAGGAGGAGGAGGAGGATTTAGGTTTTCTTTTGTTGTTTTTCTTTTCTTTTGTGTGTTGTATTTTGTGAGGATCATTCAACTATATATGATGATCTTTCAACAAAAAGAGAAAACACGTAACGTCATGAAACATGATCAAGTTCTTTTGCGTGACAGACTGAAAAACTGGAACATTGCATACCCTGGGCCCTTTGCGTGTCAAACTTACAAACAGGAATTGAAAAATGAAACACTACGGGGCGGACCTACAAAGTATGCCAGGTGGGCCATTATATACCCTGGACCCTTTGTCTGTCAAATTAAAAAATAGTCTATGAAGCTGAGATGGGATGCGTCGAGCCATTGCGATAATATAGAGGAGGCAAACCGCAGTTTAGAGCAACTTTGACCCACCCACCGGTTCGAAAGCACATATTTTGAAGTGTCCGATCATCTCCACATTCGCGCTTAGACAACTACCCACTATAAAGGTACACCGTCCTCTTGCGTCTCCGCCGCACCACTCCATCGTAGCCTCCAAACTTGTCTTGCTTCTCTAGCGCACCACCGTCGACCACCTCTTGCTCTTTCTCCGCACCTCCGTCACCGCATAAATGGGTAGCCCCACATCGAGGCGCTCCAGGCCATCGACGTCCTACGAACCTCCTTCTCTGTTTCTATCACCGCCAATGCTGGTGGAACTGGAGGTGGCGCCCACACCTCATTCGTCCCCTTCTCCGCCCGTGGTGCCTGCACCTCCTCATCCCATTTGGGTTCAATAGACTGTCTGCCTCCTCCAAGACCGCAACAAAGAACTCGATCGACGCCTGAAGGAGGCCTCAAAGCACCTGTCCACCGCGGCCGAGCGTGCAAAAAACCTAAAAAAATTGGCGCGGGATGTATTTTCGATACATCTCGCTCGTGTGACCATCTGAGTCTTCGGAAACTTCCCATCTACACCAACATAGACATCGCTAGCCACCACTGCTTCGGTTTGGCTTTGTGGCCGGTCGTCTTTCTTTTTCTTAATTTTGAATTAGGGAAGAATTTATTTGGGTACGAACTCTGGGCATAACCAATTGAATTTATTTTCTTAATCTAAACGAAAAAAGATTTCCCTTATTTCGCATTACATTTGCAAGTTGTTTTAAGATTGGCAAGACAATTTGATAATGGGTTAAATATGCTTTTGGCTAATGTAACCTATTTTTGAGTTGTTTTGTTTGTTGTTGACTTTAGTGCAGCCAGGAGAAAATGTATAAAGAGGTTGTTTGGCAAGAAGAAAGGAAGTCTCATCAAGCTCAAAACACCATCGGGAGGACTCAAGCGCATAACCCTCCACCGATCTCGTTTCGAGTTCGAGGTGGAGGAATGCTCAAGATGATGGCCTGATAGAGGAGCGACATGAAGCTTCATTAACCTCCAACCTCAGCTTGGCAAAGGACATAAAACGTCAAAGCTATGTCAAAGTCCACGGTCGTGAATTTTTCACACAAGGACCTTCAACCTCGAACTGCTCTTCAATTGAGGTACGAATTTAGAATGTTCTGTCGTTTAGATTGAATTTTGATTTTTGTCTGAATTGGCAATCGCCACCTCCATTCCATTGAGAACATAGATCCACATATTACATCATGAGTTTTTTTGCATATCTAACATCTGAATCCAACTACATTCTTTGTCTTGCTGGTATCCAGATACTAGACAAAAATGCGACAGATCCCCTTGGGATTAAATGGAGAACATGACATTCGGCCGCATATGGCTTCCTTGCACGCAGGCAATACTTAGAAAACATACTCAACCAGCTATTCAGATTTGGAACTAGCAAAAGCATCACACTATAGAGTTTTGTAGAAGACCGTCCAGTAGGCTATCTATTTTTTTTTTCTGCCCCTGAGAATCGCGTACTCCGATGTCGTCCCTACCTTCATCCACCTGATACGGAGCAGGTAGCATCCTAACAGCACCTTGAAGTGTCATAATCTTCATAGCTTCTGCATGATATTTTCAGCCCCAATTTTGATTTGGTCCCGCACATCCTGGGATACAAACCTGCCCAATATTTCATTAGTGAACAAGCATACAAGATAATATCACAAGGATGTATAATGCATTTTCCATCAAAACAAGATTTATTCCTTAAAATTCAATCCTTCCAGCAAATAGAAGCCATCCCCAACGCATAAACAGCTTCATGACCACCAGGTAAAGTTGTCCGAATCCAGTCCTAACATTGATCAACCCAATACGGTCTGGTGTTAGTCCCTAGGCAAGTAGCTACAATATCCCAAACCACCTTCATACAGCAGCAAGAGAAAAATAAATGGTCAACAGTTTCTAATTGATCACAGAAACAGCAACTAGTGTCTCTATCCCAATTTCTCTTAGCCATAACTTCGTTAACTTGTGTTACCTTATTCTCCATTAAAAACATAAACACCTTTATTTTTTTTGGGGGGGGGGGGGGGTCTTCGATTTCCAAATTCTACTGGAAGATTTCCAAGGAGTCCCTGTTGTTAAACTATTATAAATTGATCTAGCTAAAAAAATCCCAGACTTACATCCCATCCATCTGACCTTGTCATCAAAGGGATGCAGCACCTCTTGGTTAAGGATATGAGCTAAACTATACCACATATCATGTAATGTAACAGGGAGGTTAGAGAAAGGAACAGACCAGTTATTAGAAGCACATTTTGCCAAACACTGCTACAATAAGCCTCATCACAGGCGGCTCCAAACCTATTATCACAGACGGCTTTTAAAACCGCCTGAAACGAAGAGTCTGTGATAATCCGCAATTTCACAGGCGGAGAAGTGAAACCGCCTGTGAAGAGTAATTATCATAGACGGTTCTTCACTAAGGATAGCCGCCTGTGAAGATCGATTATCATAGGCGGTTCTTTACTTAGGCTAGCCGTCTGTGAAAACACTTTATCACAGACGGGTCGTGCAGCATATATAACCGTCTGTGATAAAGGTCTTATCACAGACGGTTATTAAAGTAAAGTTTTTGTCATTACAAAATTCATGCAGAAGAGGATAAGAGAAGCAAAGTGGATTATTCCCTAACCAAATGTCATACCAAAATCTTATTTCTCCCCATTCCCTAGAATGAACCTTCTACCAGCCAAGTATAAGTGCCTGATTTTCAATAAGTCACACCAAATGGATGAATCCAAAGGTTTGTGCTTAATAACCCCAATCAGATTCTCCTTAATATACTTGGCTTTAACAATGTCTTGCCATAAGCCATCCTCATTTTCTAGTTTCCACCACCAATTAGCTAATAAGCTTATCTTAATCTTCCTTAAATTTTTTATACCCAAACCTCCTTTTCTTTTATCTTTGGACACGTTTCTCATTTGAGCAAGTGGTACTTTTTCTTTTCACTACCCCCTTGCCAAAGGAACTTCTTTCTTGCTACATCTATTCTGTGAATCACAGTTTTGGAGATGAGAAACATGGACATGTGATAGATGGGCGTGCTGGTGAGACTAGCATTAATCAAGGTTATCCTACCAGCCATAGAAAGGAAATTTCCTTTCCAAAGTTCTATTTCTAGCAATTTTTGCCTCCATTTCATGCCAATCAGCTACATGTAATCTATGATTAGACATAGGTACCCCCAGATATTTCATAGGAAAGTTGAGAATTTGGATGTTAAAAATCCTAGCATAGCTTATAGCAATTTCATCATCATTGTCCTGACCTATAATAAAGATTTCACTTTTTCATAGTTAATTTTCATACCTGACATTTGCTCATACATGGCTAATAACAGTTTCACACTAACAGCTTGCTGAATATCATTTTTGAGGCATAAAATTGTATCATCGGCATACTGTAAAATAGCAACCTCCCTAGGAATCAAGTTAACAGCTAATCCTGACACAAGACCATTACAATGTGCCTTATGCACTATCCTAGTCAGACAATCTGCAGAAAAATTGAAAAGCAGCAGAGACAAAGGATCCCCTGCCTAACCCCTTTATAACTAGTGAAATAAGGGCCAGTTTCATCATTAATTTTAACACTAAAGGTCCCTTTTTCAGAACTTTTTTAATCAAATAGCACCACTTATCAGGAAAGCCTCTAAGTTGAAAGCATTTTAATAAGAAATTTCAATCCACTTAGTCATAGGCTTTTTCAAAATCAAGTTTAATTAAAATAGCTACTTCATCTTTCTTCTTTTTTAGTATCATGAATCACTTCATGCAGAGATAAGATGCCATTCATAATATTCCTTTCAGGAATAAAATCTAACTGTGCCCTATGAGTTAATTTTTGCACAATAGGTTCAAGCCTAGAAGTTAAAACTTTTGTACACCACTTATATAAACAGTTTAACAAACAAATGGGCCTAAACTGCCTTATTTTATCAGCATCTTTAGATTTTTGCAGTGAGGTTACTCTAAAATTCATTCTATACATCGCCAGATACCATTATAAAACTCATCAAATAACTCCATTATTTGTTGCTTAATAATATACCAACAACTTGATAAAATTCAATTGGTAGAAGGTCTGCTCCTGAGGCTTTTTTTTTCTATATCAAATAGATCAAGCTTAACTTCCTCTTCTCTAAAAGGGGCAACGAAAGAATTACTCTCCGCCTCAGACAACATATCATGATTGTCCCAAAAGTCATCACACAAATTAAAAGCATTTCCATATGAGGATTTACCAAAAAGCTGTTTATAATATTCGGTAGCATAATAATTTCATATTCAACATCAAGATCATCCCGCGTGAGATGGGCATGCCGACGCTCCTGCTCCCGCTCCACACCCCCTCGCCTCACACCCAAGGCCCCCCCATCGCCGAGACCTTCCCCGCTTCACCGGCGGTATGTCTCCTCGCGTGACCTCCATCCGCTCCGGACGACCCGGCGCCTCCGCGGCGCCATGGACGGCGACCGCCCGACGGTCGACATCAGCACCGACATCAGCACCTGAAACTTCGCAACAGGGAAAAACTTCCAAAAAACGGTGCTCCACTTGCTCTCCTCCTCGGTCCGCCATCCCTCCTCTTCCACAGAAGGTGCTTTCTTCCTCCTAGCCGTCTTCCGTCGCTTCACCTTCTGGCTAACAGAGGAGTCAGTTTGATGGGCCCTTCACACCGCCCTTGATGGCACCCCGGGGGGGCTTCCATGTCTCCATGGCCCGGGACCGCCACTTTCATTTTGCGGTGGCCTCGCGCCACATAGGAAGGTTGGTACGCTGCCTCACTAGGGTTACTACACCGCACTTTGACGTCTACTTCTTCCTCTGGCATGACGGCGGCCCAAACTGGATAAGAGATATGCGGACCTGGCATCGGGAAGAAGAAGCCTCCTGGTCGATGGTCCCCCCGCAAAAAATGCCGCCATTGGAAGCAAGTCTCGTTTGCCGACCCTATCAAACAAACATGCCCCCCACCCCTGACCAACTCCCCGCTCTCGAAGAATCCACCCATTCTCAAACCCCCACTACATCGACAATCCATCAAAGTTGGCCTGATAGAATGCCCCATCCTTCCTGGTGCCATTCACAATGATATCCCAGTCCACAGGGCCTTCCACAACATCAGCCGAGCGCTCTGCGCAGCCCAACTATCGACGACAACTACGCTGGTGTCGTCTGTCGAGCGTACGGCGGCTAACCGCGCCGCACCGTCCATTCTTGGAAAGGGACCACAATTTCAAATTTTCTACCCCAGCAGGGCCCACCCACCAGCCACTCGGCCTGACGCCAATTTCAAACACGCCCAGGGCCCACCTTTGAGCTGGAGTGCTAATACTGGTTCAAAACAGGTCCCACATCTCGAAAGAGGCCGCTACTATAATCGCCCACAAAAGATGCCAAACCGCTCGGTTTCCCTGCAAACGCACCCCCCTGCATTTACTACCAAAGTGGACTTTTGACATACGGGCCACATCCAAACCATGCCGCCGAGCGAAATAAATTCAGCACTCGATTGTCTGCCCACTAACAAGGACGAGACATGCTACACCTCCATGGCGCACAAAATGTCCCTTCCCAATGCATAACTGGCTCGACCCCTATGTACCAAAGACGCCTACAACCTACACAACTTAATCCCTCACAGCTGCTGCAAACGCTGCTTCAGCCAGTAACATCTCACCCACAATTGTCGAGCGACAACTCGCTGCCTACGCTGCCTACAAACTGGACACAGAGCTGACGTGCGCTCTTCCACCATTAGACATTTCCTTGTTTGGGTTACGAAAATCGCAAAAAGTCCGAGGAGTACCACTGCAAAATCCCGGGTATACCGCCCCGTGGAAGCCCAACAGGCTAGCTGTCCCACACAAACTGAAAGAACTATTACTCCGCAGCTGAACCATGGCACCCAACCCGTAGCGCCACACGTGTATAGGGGAAAACCAACAAAACACGCCCAAAGCCCCCACCAGGCCCCCTATATAACCCCACCCCCCCGGAACATCTCGACTCCACACAACGCTCCTCAACAGAACAATCTCCAACTCACTACCTCCCAATCGCCCTTGCATCCCATGGCCAACATCCCAGTAAACTCTGAGAGATTCCTCCGCCATGGCCACCACTTCATCAACGAGGGAGGTGAGGCGAGAATCCCACGCATCAACGTTCATTTCAGCACCGCTGCTATCCGAACCCATGAGGGTTTCCTCAATGTAGAAGACCATGAAGGCCTCATCCCCCACGACCAGTAGAACTGGTTTCGCGGCCGCGTAGCTCACGTCTTAGAGGAAGACTTCGGCCTCCAGGTAATCTCCTCCTGCATCACCCCACTGGGTATTGGCCTTTTCAGGCTAGAGTCCGGCTACGACCGCGATATAGTGCTTCGCGACGAGCCCATCTTTGTGGAGAACCACCTCATCGGCTTCTCCCGCCACGACCAAGGCATCAACAGGCGTCAGGCGAACTACACACACAATGCCTGGATCATGATCCTAGGGTTCCCCCTAGATTACCAAGACGTCCAACATATTGACGTAGTTGTGGCGACCTTTGGCCACCTCGTCTCCTGGCACAACGTGCCGGATCAGCACGGATACGTGCTATGCAGGTGCCTATACAATGGCGCCAACAACGTCCCCCGCAGCATCGTCATCCGACAGGGCGACGCGAGCGGCCAAGGCTACTCTTGGTCTTGCCCGGTAGTCATCCTCAACGGGGCCTTCATCCTCCCCAACAACCCTCCAGGCGAAGACGATGTCCCTCCGGGGGGAAACCCCCAGCCTTTCCCCCCATCGCCATCGAATGACGACAACGTCAACGACTTCCACCTCCCCATACTACCCCCATCCCCAAACCCTGATTCGTTGTGGGATGCGGTGGCAGCGGCGATGTAGGATAACCAGGAGAACCACATAGGCTGGGGAGCTTGTCCAGCTCCGCCGCAGGACAACCTGGTGCTAGGTCCAGACTCCAACCAAGACAGAGATGCAAGATCCGCCTCCTCCAACGCCAACACCCAACAGCCCACCCACTACCACAACAACAATGACCAACCGCTGCAGTTCATCGAAGGTGATCCCTCAGTGCAACCTGATTGGTTGAGGCCCTTCGACTCAGCCTCCTTCCGCCGGCTAATAGCTGCGGCCTTCCCAGCGGCACAAAACACCTAGTGGTTGACCCCCAACCAGGGACCAACCCTAGGTCCGCCTGCCGAGGACCACGCAGAATCCTCCGCCATGGGTGTGCGCTGCGGCCAAACACCAACAACAAGGTTCAGAGCACTGGCTCCAACCCAAACTGCAGCTGTCCCTGCCTCCCCGAGGTACCCGACAAACTGTTTCGGGCGAGTCTACCGGCGCTGGACTCACTCTGAACTAATCGGGCCACCCGTCGAGGACTCTGCTATCAACAACATCCCGCAGCAGGTCATTTAGCCCATCTAGGTACCTCGCGCCATCAACAGTTCATACCACAATACAACCTGCATTTCCTCCAAAAAATCATTTTCCAAAAAAACACCGGTTTCGCAGGACCAACTTAGACGGAGCCCACGCATCTCTGCGGCGCTAGAAGGGCCGCGCATGCCAACTAGACTCACCAGGGGGGTGGACAGCGCATCGCATTCTGCCCCAGCAGCCACGCCTACTCCAACCCGCAGCAGTAAAACCAAACGAAAACTCTTCCAAGGCCCAACTAAATTCCCAACCGACCATGACATTGCAACTGCTATAGAACCCATTCCTCATATTCATCTATTGGAATTGCAGGCACAAACGCACCGTTGCGGCGTCCACACGACGATGGTGACCGCCGCATTTAGGACGCCTGAGGCACAACGGGCAGGACTACGTCCATTGATCAATGAGTCCCTGCATCTTTTGTTTTCTATTGCGTACGACATATGATGCCACATCCCAAAAGGCCCATAGGCCCCCTAGCTCAAGTAGTAGAAGGAATGGCCACCCAGCCAAGAGCTAGAAACACTGCAGCGCGTCTGCCTTTTGTACTCTCGATTATTATAAACATAGCTCTGCCTTCTATTTCGCACCTGTCCATGTTTTTTCTCGCCTCAGATTACGTCTGCGGCAATGTCTCAATTATTCAAAACCCTCCCAATGCATAATACACCACAACAGGCATGGTCGTTCCTAAACTGGAACATCCGGGGCCTAAACGACCCAACCAAGCATCAAGCAGTTAGAGCCAAAATAGAGAAAACCAACTGCATCATCTACTGCCTCCAAGAGACAAAATTAGAATCAATAAACCACAATCTAATCAAACAAATAACACCAAAGAGCTTTGACCAATACACTTTCATCCCCTCACAAGGAGCCTCAGAAGGTATCCTAGTTGGTTGGAGCGACAACCTTCTACAAGTAACTGTGGAACAAACACGACAATTCACAATCACCATCAAATTTACATCAAACATAAATGGCAAACAATGGACGCAGTATACGTCCCATGCATAGGCCAACAAAGAATAGACTTCATGGACTGGTTTCCCTCACTAAACATCACCAATGATCAAGACTGGATCATTATCGGGGACTTCAATCACTACAGATCACTGGATAATAGAAATAGACCAGGAGGAAACCACACAAACATGCAAACATTTAACGCCACCATAAATCAGCTATGGCTTGTAGAAATTCCACTAAAAGACAGAAACTACACCTGGAGCAACATGCAGGCTTCCCCACTACTACAACAATTAGACTGGTGCTTCACCTCGCCTCATTGGACACTGTCATTCCCTGCCACACTTCTGATACCTCTAGCCAAAACAACATCAAACCACATTCCTTGCATGGTACAACTGGGGACTACTATTGCGAAGTCCCAACAATTTAGAATTGAGAACTACTGGTTCGACATGCCAGGGTTTAGAGAATTAGTATCCCACATATGGAATGGGGCACCAACACATGGACTAGATGCTGCTAGAACCATCTCAACGAAATTCAAAATACTTAGAGCAGCTATCAAAAGATGGAGTAAATTGGTGGGCTCACTCTCCAAGAAACTAAAAATATCCAATGAATCCATCCTCATCATAGACCACCTAGAAGAACAGAGGCCACTTAGCCGACTAGAAGAAACATTCAGAACCCTCATCAAGAGACACACTGAAACTCGGCAGCAACACCAACAAGAATATTGGAAACAAATATACACAGAAAGATGGACAAAAGTGGGGGACAAACCAACTAGATTATTCTTCTCAACAACAACAAATAGATATAAACGAAACTTGATCACAAGCCTAAGAGATGCATCGGGAAGGACAGTAAGTGATCAAGGCGCCAAGGCAGCGCTACTATGGAATGATTTCAAAGACAGAAATAGGTTGCACAAATGCAACCACACTATGGGAAGGTCTACACAATATAATCACACCACACCCAAACCTCCAATCCCTCATAGAGCCCATGTCAACTGAGGAGACCGACCGAATAGTTAAAATTATGCCTGCAGACAAAGCCTCGGGCTCGGACGGGTTCAACAACAGATTCTACAAAAAATTCTAGGACATCAACAAAGCCGACATCTACAACCTCTGCAATGCAATCTTCAACAATGGATGCAGCCTACAACCAATCAACAGCGCCATCATCACACTCATTACAAGAAACTGACCCCGGAAACCTCGGCGGACTACAGACCCATTTCCCTACTTAACTCAAGCATCAAAATCATAAGCAAACTAATGGGAGAAAGAATACAGACAATCCTCAAAGATATCATACATGCCAATCAGTACGGCTTCATCAGAACTAGAACGATCCAAGACTGCATTGCATGGAATCTCGAATTCATCCATCAATGCAGAAAATCAAGGAGACCTATAGTAATGTTGAAACTAGACTTTGAAAAAGCCTTTGACATAATGGAACATGACGCCATCCTCAGGTCACTAATCCACAAAGGGTTCCCACAGCAATGGGTCGACTGGACAAGCAACATACTATCTACAAACACCTCTGCAATCTTACTCAATGGAGTACAGATAAATTCTTCCACTGCAGAAGGGGTGTCCGACAAGGTTGCCCACTTTCGCCAGCTCTCTTCGTAATCGCAGCAGACCTACTTCAACACCTGACAAACCATGCTAAACAAAGAGGACTACTAATACCCCCACTACCGCACCTTTCGAACCATGACTTCCCGATAATCCAATATGCCGATGACACAATCATCACAATACAAGCATCCCAGCAAAAGATTTTCTTTCTAAAAACCTTACTCTCAGCATTCACTGCCGCAACAGGCCTCAAGATCAATCTAGAAAAAACATCCCTAATCCAAATCAACCTTACTCTAGACCAAGCGAACACCATGGCAGCCACCTTTGGGTGTCAACTAGGCACACTGCCTTTATCCTACCTTGGCATACCGCTAGGGACCACCAAACCAAAAACCACAGACTTCCTCCCACTGACCACCAAAATTGAGCGAACGCTCAATGCCACATCGGCATACCTGTCCATGGCCGGAAGATGCACAATAGTAGACTCACTGCTACCATCAATGCCAATCTACACAATGTGCACCATCAAACGACAACCCAAAACAATCCAACATATAGACAAATACAGAAAAACCTGTCTCTGGAGAGGTTCGGACATCATGGCCAATGGGAAACGTGTGGTGAAATGGGAAGACACCACAACACCAAAGAAAAATGGAGGAATCGGGCTCAAAAATCCATTACTCATGAACCAGGCCTTCATACAGAAATTCCACTACAAACTTTACAACAAAAAGGACACACCTTGGGTGCACCTCATTCTCGACTCATACTACGCTGATGGCACCCCACCCCACCAAGTTACAAACCGGGGTTCTTTCTGGTTCAAAGACATCATGAGCCAGTGGGAAACCTTCAAACAACAAACTCAGGTAAACATCGGCAAATGAGACATGGTAAGCATGTGGCACGACAAGTGGCATACATCGATATTGCTTACAACTTTCCCCAACCTCCACACACACGCAAGACACCCAAATGCGTCCATAGCCCAATACACCACAACAACAGACATACACACCAACTTTCACACAACAATATTGACACAGGCCCTACAGGAACACAACCTACTGACCAACATTATCCAAGGCTTACAAGACAACAACGACACATGGTCATACAGGAATACCCAAAAAGGATTTTCATCCAGCCACATATACAGTGACAACTTCCGATTGAACACAACACCGCCTCCTCCACTGACTCGGATCTAGAAGACAATGCTAACAAATAAGTTGAAAATATTCTGCTGGCTCATGTTCCTGGATCGCCCTAACTCCAGAAATCTACTCAAAAGAAAGAACTTCAAGATCGAAAATGGGGAATACTCGTGTGTGCTCTGCGCCGCAGCACCAGAGGAACTGACATACCACCTGTTCTTCCAATGTGATTTCAGCACCGCCTGCTGGACGACCATACATATCAACTGGAACCACAACATACCTTTCTTTGCAATGATTCAAGAGGCAAAAAGATGTTGGACCGGTCCTCCGTTTATGGAAATATTTATCACCGCATGCTGGGAAATTTGGAAGCAAATAAATGAGCTAATCTTCAGAAGCAACGCACCCTCATTGCCATCTTGGAAGCATAACTTCCATAACACTCTGTCACTACAATGTAATAGATTTCCAACCCTTATCAAAAGTTGAACTCAGTTGTGGCTATCTGGCATAAACTTCATCAGTCCCACCTCAGGAATATGATTTTTTATGCCGATAACAACATATGCCTGTATTGCAATCTCCGAATTGCCACCTATAAATATTAATATAACACAGTCGGGGCTTCCCCTACTGTTCTCCTTCAAAAATATTCGGTAGCATGGGAGATCAAGTTTTCATTACCTTTAATTGTCCCCCTTCATCATTCTTTAATGAAAAAATAGTATTTTTTCTCTTCTTTCCATTAGCTATCTTGTGATAATATTTAGTATTGTGATCACCATTTAGTAACCAATTTTGTCTACTCCTTTTAAACCAATAGAGTTCTTCCATTTCAAAAATTTGTAATAGCACAGTTTGCAAAGAAACTCTACACTCTATCTAAGAATCTGGTAGAGCATAATTTCTTCTTTTAATTCTAACTCCCCTAGCTTCTTTTGACTTTCATTTTTTTCTGTTTGACCGGATATATTAAAATTCCAGCCTTTTAACATTTTTTTTTGACTTTTTTCCATTTGAACAACACTCTACTTAAAGGGTCCTTATCCTTGGTCTTCTGGTTCTATATACATTCGACCTTGGAGTAGAATTCAGGTTGTATCAACCAAAACAACTCAAAGTGAAAGGAGAAGGATTTCGGATTCTTAGTACTTATATCATGCAGAATAAGGGGGTTATGATATGAGAATTTCCTGGGTTTCTTATATAGTACTACCCTGGGGAATAGATCTTCCCACTCCTCAGAAATCAGAATTCTGTCCAATTTTCTAAAGTAGGATCCAACTGGTTATTAGACCAAGTAATGGAGCCACCAGACAAACTTATATCTCTAAGTACATAATAATCAATGATGGCATTATACAGATCATATAATCTATTGTCCAAAAAAATTTGTTCTACTCATGCGGAAATCTAACAATATTGAAATCACCTCCTAAAACGAAAGGTCCATTCAATTTAAAACAACAAGCTGACAATTTAGTCAAAAAGATTTCCCTATATTTATCATTAGTAGCCCCATACACATTTACCAAACTCTGTTATTTATTTATTTTTTATCCCACACATCAGCCTGTATTAAGAAAGTTCCAACTTTCCAAGATCCTACTGCAAATCTCTCACTTCTAACTCCAGTAAGGATACCACCAGAAAGTCCTGTAGCAGGAACATCATGCCAAACATATTCCTTTGAGTTATCCAAATTTCTCAAGACACTATCATCTAAACATTGTAATTTAGTCTCTTGTAAACAGATAACATCCGAATTATGCTGAGTTATCAATTTTTTAATGAAAGAAACTTTCCCTTTCCTCCTAATACCTCTATAATTCCAAAAGACCATCAAAATATTTTAATTTTCTTTGTTTCTTGCCCTTATAACCAGAATTATTCTGGTTCTCCATATTCCTGTACACAGAGTGGATATTCCTTTTACTTCTAGGAACCTCCCATGTTACAGGGTTATACTTTCTGCTTCTTTTCTTAACAGCTACACTTTTTTATTATCACAATCTGAAATATCATCAACATTCAGTTCAGAACACTCCAACATCAAATGAGATTCATTATTCAGCAGATTTTCATTATCATTGTCTTGTTTCAGAGTAGATGACTTAGTATTTTTATTCATTAAAGCACGTGTTGCTTTTTCTAAATCCACCATGATTTCAACTTTATCATAATCATGAGTAGTTATTTTAACCCCCATTTTCTATCTAAATCAGCAATGCTATCAAATGAGAAGGCAGTACAGGAGTTGGAGGTGAATGACATACCTTCCTTGATTGTATCTCCATGACCGCCCCCCCCCCCCCCCTTTTAAGCTCCTTCATTCTCTCCAACATCTTCACATTAGATCTTTCACTCTGCCTATTAACAGGCAATCTTTGATTTTCATTATTTATGATTGAATGATTTTTTCTTGCATTGGCAAGGAAGGTTCACACCTCCTCATCACTAAATTCTTATGCATCCTCACGATAGTAAGTGTTGATATTGCCTTTTGATTTTTCAAAAGGAATGTCACCTTACTTGGAAGAAATTTAAACAAGTACCTGAAATCTCATCACCATTGTTTAATTGACTTAGGCATTCTCTGTCTAAGTTTAGTAAACAAAGCTTATGAAATAATTGAATGGGTAAATTGGCATGTAGCAACCTAGAAATAGTAATGACCATGATTTTGATTTGAAACTGATGCATATATGGGGTTACTAAATTTCAAATTCCTAGGTAAGACATTAGAAATGTGCAGGAGGATAAAATTGAAAATCTTGTTTACCATGATCCAAATAATAAATATTTGCTCCTGTAAAAAGTAAAGATGGGTTGAAAATTCAAGATGAAGGAACCCATAGAGTGTACATCTATCACTTGCATTGCTATGAGTAGGAAGTTTAGAAAATATGAAAATTGATTAATTTATAAAGCTCGACTCTTATATCAATGAATGATACGTGGATGCACTCCATATTAGGCTCGATGGATGTCTGTTGTTTTTCTTCCCCGGATGTACAAATGAAATTCGGTCACCTAACCTAAAGTTTCAGCTGTACATGTACCGGGAGCTAACCATCCCTCTCCATCGAAGAGAGAAAACTTGCAAGAGTAATATTTCTATGCAGGCACACAAGAAATTGATCGTTGAGTGAAGGGCATTGAGATTCCATTTTAATATCTCTTCGCCAAGGAGTAAACGAGCATGGTTGAAACCTATCGGAATTTAAAACCGATGGTCAATCATAGCTATACGAGACTAGAGATTTGACATAAAATCCCTCCACGAGCAACCAATGGGTTGCTATGAATAAGTGAGATCCCTATGCTCCCAAATATTCTAAATACCAATTCAATCTCAAAGGAGTTGCCACCATCGTTGGGTGCATCTTGTTTCTTTGTGGTTAGAGGTTGTCATGGTCTTAGCCATGGAATGAAGGATGACACGCAACGCATAGGAGACCATGAGGTGTAGACAAGCGCCATCTACAACATTCTCTTCAATCATGCTAAAGAGACCCATGGAGAACAACACAACATCAACACTCAACCCTCAAACGTCAAAGCCACGCTGCAACAAGGTTGGGCCAACCCCATGGCCTACCTCCGCGGTTAGGGTTTCAACACCGATCGTAAACCATGACCCAAAACAAGCTTGGGGGAGGACCACCACTTGAGGTAACTTGTATCACGCACCACCTTGCATTTCATTTCCCTTTTTCCATATCATTACATCTAACAAAAACAAAAAAACTCTTAGGATAGGATTAAATAAAATAAAATTTGCAGGGTAAGAATGTTTGACTCCCTCATAAGTTGAGCTGATGAATACTTGCTCTGTTTTATTCTTTGTTAATACAAAGTTACAATTCAATATTCTCCAACTATTGAGTTTATTGGCTTTAAATACTTCACCTAGAACTTCGAATTTGTGGGTAGCATAAGCATGATCCAATTCTAGGTTGTAGTGAGATATGATACAGAACACGGGGCTGCTCATTTCCTAATCAAAAGTGAATCTAGATCTCCAAAGAAATTCATAAATTGATTTAAAATAAAGTTCCTCATTTGATTTCAAGTTCCTACCAAAGCCATATGACATTTCAATTTGATAAAACCCGTGCATATGTTGTTTGCTTTCACATTGAGCCTAGTCAAACTAGTATATACCTATGTAAGAATATTTTCATTCTTCCATGGTCAAGATTACACACGTGCACGTGCTAAACTTCTACACTGGAAAGTTGGAAAATTTTCCATCATTCCATTTTCCACCTCAAAAAGATACTCCATATATTCAATGCCAAAAACTCTCTTTAATTTTATTTTAAAATAAAGGGAGCAGAAGGCATGGCTACGAAAAAACGAGCAGAGAGAGAATAAAGCATGGCTTCCCGGACAAAGCATGAGAAAAAAAGGAAAGAGAGAAAAAGTAGCCATGTTTCCTCTCTACAATAAAGAGAGTGCATAAAAGGAGTCATCTTCCACCAGCACACTTGCACAATCTTGATATAGAGGTATGCTTTGTTTTCTCCTAGGGCTTACTCTTTTGACTTAGCAATATATGTGTTGCAAATATGCCAACTCTTGTTCCTACCAAGATCCACAAAAAGCCTTATTTAGATATAGGACAAGGAATGCATTGTCTTGGTGAGGAAAATCCACTTACACAAAGGAGTGATTGAGAGTATCAATTGAGGAACTTCGAAAATCATTTGAGGAACATCAAAATTCATTTGAAATTCTCTTAGATTTAAGTGAAACTAAGATTTTGGGATAATGCATGCTTTCTGAACTGTTCTATCTTCCAGAACTAAGATTTTGGGATAATGTAAGCTTTGTGAACTGTTCTATTTTTCAACCACCCAAGGAAAGGAGAAGGCAAAAGCCCCATGAGTACTAAGGGGGCATTTGGATGCACAGAATCAGTTTCAATTAACGCGAAACACCCGAAGCCCATCCAAAAGACGAAGAGGGCGAAACGATTCAGGGAGAAACGGAATCCGGATGAGAACTGCGCCGGCAAAACACCTGAAAATGTGTTCCGCGGGCTGAATTGGAGCTCCGGTTCATAACAGTGCTGTAACATGTTCAAAATTACATGCCTTGCCATCACTCTGGCCTGGAATCTCTGCCGTCACTCACGTTTTTGTGAAGTCCCGCCCTCCGAGCTCCTCTCGCAGCCACTCGCCGAAGCTTTCGGCGATCACCTCCACTGTAAGCAGCGTCAAGTCCACAACTAGGCCCTTCTCACCATCCAGCGCAACACCTCGCACATCTGGCCCGTTTTGCAGCCTCCGAACCATGTCACCTTCCTCGCCAGCCCCAGAGACTCTGATGGGCGCCTCGACCTGACCGCCCGTTATTGCTGCTGGCCGGAGAAGGGACACACTCGCCAGGGTGCGAGCGGCGCAAACGTGCCTCATCGGGACGCAGTGGTTGCTGCCTCGACTGATAGAGCATGTGAGGTGGAGATGCTGCCATAATAGTTCTGTGGTGCTGCAAGCTCAGTCAGCTGAGTAGATAGAAGGTCTCAATGTTCACGTTGTGACTAGTTACCAATTTTATTTTGTGTATTGTCAATTACAAATGAAAAAGATAGAAAGAAAGAAAGAATAGCTGTAAACTAGCAGGGTAAATGAGTCATTTCAGTCTTCCTCTCGGCTATTTTGAAATTGAAATCAGAAAATAACCAAATATTTTGTAGGTTGATTCTGTTTCATAGTTTGAAACCAATTTGTAAGTGAAAATGAAATTATTATGATTTTGTGTGAATCTAAAACTGTACCAAACGGGCCCTAAGGTAAAGGGTGAGTACTATTGCCAATTTATTCAATACAAGGTACAATGTTTAATTGTGCATTTGGTACTATTGAAGCATAGGACATAGTAGCAACTCCTGATCAACAACCTAAGTCTTTAACTTTGTTGTGGGACGAGCAAAGGGTAAGCTTGGGGTAGTTTGTTGATGGTCATTAAGTACCACTTTTCTGTCAATATAACTAATAATCATAGAGGACTAGACATTTCTTAAACGCATGTCCCTTAGAAATAATGTATTTCCACTTGTACTTGGAGAAAATAGTGCATGCAGGTATTCTATACAAAATTGAGGTGAATCTAGGGGAGGAATCCTAAATAATAAACTCCCACCTAATCAAACGCCGACATGTGGCAGCACAATCAAATGGCCCACCTACAGGAGTTTCATAGGGCATCAAACGGTGTAGCGCTGAGGAATAGCATGAGAGCCCACATGGTAGTCACCTGAAGGAAAACTAGGATGATTGGGACCAAGCCCAGTGCGGCCAAACCGGTCTCCCCACCATTCTCAGTCAACATCAACGTGGCACACTCCTGTGGCTTGTTGATAAGAGTGGTGACTGATTCGTGCGCAAAAGATGGCAGAAACCAACCTCAAGACTAGTAGAAATAGGATCCCTCACCCCTCACTTCAACACACACCACTTGAGCTTTCACTCTCTTGTATACATTAGTTCTCCAAGTCCTTAGTGGAGGTTAGGATCTAGAGAGGAGTGTCTAGTCCCAGGTCCAAATTGGGAAATATATGGCTCATGTATCTTTGTTTCCTTTTGTGACTTTATGCATTAAAATATTGTTATTTTTAGTCTCTTTTTAGTCATATACTTGGGCAAATTGTTTCGTGTTTGATTGTAGAGTCCATGTATGTGATAGGTGTAGGTGTTATTATGACCTGAAGTATTGTCATTATTATATCATATACACCATACACCTCCACTACAGTCTAATCACGTAACAACATGATTATGTTAATATGAATAAGTAAGTGCTTGGTCCCAACATTGGCTCAATGATGTTTAGGTCAGTCATTATCTTAGGATGGTACTTGTACCCAGACCCTTAAAGTATTTACTAAACATGTAAGCGTGGTGCTTAGATAGTTAAGTAGCGTTCAATGTCTCGTAGACCCACGGGTTGTAGGGGTAGGTGGGAGGTGGTGACAGCCCTGTCCGTCCTTTGTACTCCTCCACGTTCGGCTACGCCGCTAGCTCATAGCGGGAATCATTTAGATGTTGTCAAGGGTATACCCAAGCCCGATGTGTTGGTCCACTAAGCCCTAGTATTCACCATTAATATATTCATGTGTACATTATTAGGCTATGTATATTAGTAATTTGAGCATAGTAGGAGCATCTTCTTCTCGTAGTTTAACCCTCATAAGGACAACCTTATCTCTAGGAGTAGATTGCTTAGGTGTGTGTCACACTACCCCTATTATAATCTTACCCCTATTTTGATAATTACTTAGTATCCTAAACCTTGATCACAAGAATAGTGTTTACTTTACTTCATCGCCTTCCTTTGGGATAAATACGATACCCTTGGGAATACTCTTGGGTTAAATGCTACAACAACATCTTTTGTGTGCTTGCGGATCTCATCTCCTACTGAAGATGATATGTGGTATTAAGAAATACCAACACCATTCAACCATCCGAGCATAATGCCCAAGTTTGGCGGAACAACCTTGATGCCCTGCAGGCAGTCACAACTGAGTTTCCACCGTGGTGCTTGATTCATCAAGGGTCCAGATCCATTTGGAGGCTCGTCTAAGAGGCAGGCCTGCCTAGTTCAGCGTCATTTAGGAGGAGGTATGCCTTGCTGTGGCGGCGATTTGTGGTGCTCGAGTCATCGGAGCCCGGGTCACGAGTGAGGCTCTTTGGCGGCCTAGCTTCACGAGGTTCCATACCGGGTGGAGGCTCGATACACAGGGCTTGGAAGCTTTGGAGCTCTTCTGGGTTTGTACTGCTCTTGCCGTCATAACATCCCACTACGATGGTGTCGACCACCGCATCATGGTAGAGGGCTACGCGGTCGGGCGGTTAGGGGAGAAGCTCGTTGAGGTCGTATGGAAGGTTGAGCCTGCCACTGTTTCGTTATCCAAGCTCATCACTCCTGAGGCAATCTAGAACCTAGCTCGGGAGACACGTCGGATGTAAATCCCGCTAGTGTGGCAGGTGGTTCATAGGCTCCCTCAGGGAGTTTTTGTAAAGGGTTTTTTCTAGGCACTGACTCAATGTATGAGAACATTATTTCTTGATTCATTTTTTTTTTGCTTTCACGAATGTTTCCAGAATATGGTGGTGGTGGGGGGGGGGGGGGTTAAGCTGGCACATTACAGCCCGAACCACAAGGTGCAGGGGAGGGTGGTCATACTATAGAGCCTTCATGTGACACACGATGAGCAGTGTGATCTGAGTGCCGCTCAAAACCCCATGCCTATATCGCAAAGAATTGAACAATGTCCCATCTGGTTTGCTCGTGACCCGACCCTCGTGCTCTAGTCTTCAAAATGCAATTGACGTGCGACGAAACACTAGATGGTCGAGGGCATAATACCTGCATTGTTCTCCCAGCCCCCTGGCACGAACGCAGCGTTGGCTCGTGAAACTTTTGCCAACTTGGGTTGTGGCTTGCGGTACTGTGGTCGCTCAGTTCGGGCTAGCCAACGTCCGAGCTCTTGCACCTGTCTGAAGACTCCTGACCATGGCCTACGCTGGCGCAATCCCCGAGCCCTCAAACATTGTCCATGGGTCCTCCGCATGTGTTCCCAGGTGAATGTAGGACTAAAGAGGGGGGGGGTGAATAGGCCTTTTTGAAAATTGTCAGATCCTTCAACACTCAACAACCAGTTCAATACCAGAGATATCAGACTAGTCCGGTAAAGTGCGGACTAGTCCGGTGTTCACGGACTAAGTTGATTGAACTTGATTGATTGGTTTGATTCTTTTAAGTGTACAGCGGAAATATAGAATCAAACAACAGTTTAACAGTTATATGCTGGATTATATCACAATTAAGTCTTATGTTCAACAATTTAAAGTAAGATGAACAATGTGTATGAAACCCTAGATTGAGTTGTTTAATTAGAATGATGAACACTAAAACAAGACACAACGATTTATCCCGTGGTTCGGCTACTGAAAGCATCTAGGCCCCCATGAGGTATGGTTTCGGTGATTAATGACAACCACTGGATTTTGCTAATGAATTTGTGAATGCAAGGTCCCCATAATCACTCAATCAAATGAAATCAATATGTCATTGGAGACCCATATACAATAAATTTATGAGATCAAATCAATTATATGAAGACAAGAAGTGAAAGCTCCTATGACAAAATCATTCAACTTTAAATTGACAACATTCAATGCTTGAAGATCATCAGAAATGCCTTTGCAACAAATATCAAAGAGGTCAATCGAGCAAGATACAAAATCACTTAGAAACAACTCGAAGCACACAAAATAAACTCACCGGATCAACAGATGGTTCCAGAAATATACACATCGGTCGAGTCGGTTCAGCTGAAGAAGAAGACCTCGGAACAAAGCACTCACCGGATCATCCGATGTGAATGGCTCATCTACATCGGTCCATCAGTACAGTTTGCAATATCATTGGACCAAGTGTTGCACCGGATCATCCGATGTACAGTAGCACCGGATCATCTTATGTACAGAGAATACACATCGGTCAATCACTCCAGTAAGCATCAAGTTTAAGAAAATTCTGGAGGAAGAGCCACCGGATCATCCAATGAGAAGACAGGATCAACATTGGTCTAACAACGGTCATATCTGACACCATGACATCAGCTAAAGCAAAATTGACCAATGATAACTAAAGGGGATACATCGGATCATCTAGTGTTCACAGTAAAGTTCTGTCAGCCTACTTTTCCAACGGCTATTTCGGGGAGGCTGGCTATAAATACCCCCTAATCCTGTCATTTCGCCAAGTCTTGATCACTAGACACTATCAACACATCCACAAGCATTCAAGACCAAGAGCAATCACTTCCACATCATTTCGATCACCTATACACCAAGAGTTAGGCTAGAACTAGCCAGAGAGAGATCTTGTGTGCCTCCATTCTGGGTGAGTGGACTCTCTAGGATAGTGAGAGAGCCTCAAGGGAGTGCCCTTGGTGTTTGTAACTGTGAGGAGACTTCCGAAGCTTGCCAAGGCATTTGTGGAAGCCCGGAGGGTCGAAGTTGTACAAGGCTTGAGCTCCACCTTACCGAGGTTGGCAAACGGAGAGGAATAGTGAAGATCCCTCGTCCCGGTGACTTGGGTGTGGCAAAACCCTTTGGTGGGTGCCACAACGTGGATGTAGGAAGATCTTGATGATCTTGCCGAACCACGGGATAAATCCTCGTGTCTCCTCGGGAGTTTGCATCCTCCTCCTTTCCCTTACGTTTATGCATTTTACATTTCGCAAAGTTCATATTTACTTGAATGCATAGATAGTTTGCATAGGGAATTGGGTTTTTAGGAATTGAGTTTTATTTCTTAGATTTTTAAAGAAGCCCAATTCACCCCCCCCCCCTTGGGCATTCGATCCTTACAATTCGTATCAGAGCAAGGTTGCTCATAGGATCATTCTAGCTTCACCACTAGAGAGCTAAAAATGGCCAAGGTTGGGGGTTCGGTTCCTATCTTCGAGGGCAAGAACTATGCCTATTGGAAAGCACGCATGCGCGCTTATCTAGAGGCTATTGAGCCCGAAGTATGGGAAGCGACCCACGCGGGGTTTGGAGAACACAACTATGTTGGTGATCAAATTAAATGGGATGCCAAAGCTAGGAATGCAATCTATGAATTTATTAGTCAAGACGTGTTTTCTAGGATTGCTAGCAAGGAAAAAGCTTGTGAAATTTGGGCTTGCTTAATAGAGATTCATGAGGGTTCTTCTAGAGTCAAGGAACTTAAATATCACATGCTTAAAGCAAAATATGATGAATTTAAGATGCTACCTCATGAAAATGTCAATGAGATGTTCTATCGCTTGAATGTACTTATTGAAGAAATTAATGCTCTTGACATTGCTTCTCTTGGCAAGGGACTCATAAACCGCAAGATCCTCATGCTCCTTCCAAAGCCAAAGTACAACATCATCAACTCCATGCTCCAAAAGGAGTCACTTGACAACATTGAAGTTTCGGAGCTCATTGGAGAAATTCATTCTCATGAGATGAGTGTGCTTAGGATGATGGAGCAATCATCCTCAAAAACAATTGCTCTAAAGGCCTCCACCAAGAAAACAAGCATCAAGAAGAAGAAGAAGGTGGTTGAGCCTAGCTCATGTGAAGAAGAGCAAGTATCAAGTGAAGATGATGATGATGAGCTTGCATTGATGATGAGAAAGTTCTCACGCTTGAACTCCAAGATTGCCAAGAAGGGATACACCTTTGATCCAAAGAAGAAAGGATTTCTACCAAGGAGAGATGATCACAAGACTTGCTACAATTGTGGTGATCAAGGCCACATCTCTTATGATTGTCCAAAACTGGACAAAAGAAGAGAGAACTACAAGAGCAAGCATCGCAAGCTTGAAGAGAGTGATGATGATGAAGAAGAGGCCAAACCCAAACCAAGAGCCTTTGGGAAGAAGAAACATGACAAGGGCAAGAAGGCAAGACTCTTCCCAAAGAAGAGAAATGGCCCACAAAAGGTGTTCATGTGTGAGGCAAATGAATGGGTCACCGACGAAGAAACAAGTGATGAAGAGAGTGAAGTGGAAGAAGAAAGTTTGGCCGGCCTCGCCATTGCCAACATTGATGACTCACCTCTTCATACACCGCCCATGTGCCTCATGGCAAAACGTAACACCAAGGTATGTGACGACTCTAGTGATGATGAGCTTTCCCCCGATGATTTAACTTCCTTGATAAATGAATATCATGCTATCATTAAGAGGGAAAAGAGTAAGGTTAAAGCTCTTGAAGAAACTCATGCTAGACTTGAGAGTGCTAACCTCGATTTGCTTGACAAGTATGAAAGCATACTCAAAGAGCATGACACGCTCAAATCTCATGTCAAGCAAATTGAGGAAGAAAAGGCTAAAATCAAGTTAGATAATCATGAGCTTAACTTAGCACACCAAACACTCTTGGAAGAGCACAACAAGCTAATACAAGAACATCAAACACTTAACCTTGCTCATGACGTGCTTGATCAAGAGTTGAAAAATGCAAAGAAACAAACTCTTAATGATAGGATATCCATTACTTCTCATGTCACTAATGCCTTGAACAAGTCTTTGCCTTTGAAAGCAAATGCTAGGGAGAAGGACTTGTTGGAAGAAATTGAGAGTCTCCGCACTAGTGTGGCTAGACTTTCAAAAGGAGATGTCAATCACAAGGAAATTCTCTTCCAACAAGCAAAGGCCTTCAACAAGAGAGGACTTGGATCCTTCCCGGTGCCTAACAAAGGAAAGGTGCCCTCACTGGAGCTTAGAACAAGCTTCATCAAGGAAGTTGGTTCCTATTGCCAACATTGTGAGGTCACCGGTCACCACACAAGGGAGTGTCCTCTTCCTAACCGACCTTCTCCAAAATTGCCTATTAATTACAAATCTACTTTCAATGATCGTTACTATCTCTTAATTAAAGTAGATGGCAAGGTGAAGGCTAGGTTCATTGGCAAGTTCATGAAGGGCAGAAGGGGAAGCTCCCGAAGCAACTTTGGGTCCCAAAGACACTTGTATCACACATACAAGGACCTAAGTTGGCTTGGGTGCCTAAAGTGAAAAATTGAATTCATGTGTGTAGGAGAACTACAAAGCCAGAGGAAATCATTGGGTACTCGATAGCGGGTGCACCCAACATATGACCGGCAATGATGGTATGTTCACCACCATAGAAAACCCAGACAATCATGAACAAGTCACCTTTGGTGATAAATCTAAGGGAAAGGTAATTGGGTTAGGTAAAATTGCTATTTCAAATGATTTATCCATTTCTAATGTTTTGTATGTCAAGTCACTTAGTTTTAATTTACTTTCTATTGCACAACTATGTGATCTTGGACTAACATGCACATTTAGCAAAAATGATGTTGTTGTGAGTAGTGAAACAAGCAAAGACATAGTCTTCAAAGGATTTCGGCATGGACATCTCTACCTAGTAGATTTCTCCAACAAGAATGCTAGCTTATCCACTTGTCTTTTCACTAAGACAAGCTTGGGTTGGCTATGGCACCGACGCATAGCACACATTGGGATGAGCAAACTCAAGAAGTCATTCAAGCTTCGGATGGTGACCGGCGTGAAGGATGTCACATTTGAGAAGAACAAGCTTTGTAGCGCTTGTCAAGCCGGGAAGCAAGTTTCTTCACACCACCCAATGAAGACAATGGTGTCAACCTCCAAGCCACTTGAGCTACTCCACATGGACCTCTTTGGACTGTCCACATATCAAAGCCTTGGCGGTAACCTCTATTGTCTTGTTATAGTTGATGACTACTCTCGCTATGCTTGGACTCTATTTCTAGGTGACAAGAGTGAAACTCCGGAAGTGTTCAAGACCTTCGCCAACCGCGCTCAAAGGGAATTTCATCTTCCCATCATCAAGGTCCGGAGTGACAATAGCACCGAATTCAAGAACTACAACATTGGGGAGTGGTGTGACCGTGAAGGAGTGAAACATGAGTTTTTGGCCACATACACTCCTCAACAAAATGGTGTCATTGAAAGGAAGAACAAGACACTCATCACTCTTGCAAGAGCAATGCTTGATGACTACGGCACGTCGGAGAAGTTTTGGGACGAAGCAATCAACACAGCGTGCCATGCCGCAAATAGGGTCTACCTACATCGCCTACTTCAAAAGACCCCGTACGAGCTTCTCATTGGGAGAAAGCCCAACATCTCCTACTTTCGAGTCTTTGGATGCAAGTGCTACATCTACCGCAAGAAAAGGCTCAGTAAGTTTGAAAGAAGATGTGATGTTGGCATATTTCTTGGTTATGCATCAAACTCAAAAGCATATCGAGTATTCAACCAAACCTCCGGTTTAGTTGAGGAAAGTTGTGATGTTGAGTTTGATGAATCTAATGGCTCCCAAGAGGAGAGTTTTGGTCATGATAAAATAGATGATGAGCCTCTACGAGAAGCCATGAAGAACATGACCATTGGAGATATCAAGCCCGAAGTTGAGGAGAGCCATGATCAAGGGGGAGCTTCAAGTTCCAACAACAACACCTCTATGGCGCCTCAAGTTGACAAAGAAGAAAAGGATGATCCATTGCCCACTCAAGACTCACAAGCACAACAACATCAAGAAGAAGAAGAAGTCCTTGATCAAGTCCAACCACAAGAGGAGCAACACACATCACCTTTGCCAAGTGCTTCACAACCACTTATGAGGCATGGCACATCTCCAAGGCGCATCCAATGGACCAAATCATTGGAAGTCCGTCAAGGGGTGTAAGCACACGTTCTCGCCACTTTGCTTCATTTTGTGAGCACTACTCGTTTGTTTCGTGTGTAGAACCCACTCACATTGAGGAAGCACTCCAAGACCCAAATTGGGTGATGGCCATGCAAGAAGAACTCAACAACTTCATCCGCAATGAAGTTTGGGTGTTGGAGGAGCGACCCAAGGACAAGAACGTCATTGGAACAAAGTGGGTGTACCGCAACAAACAAGACGAGAATGGCGTTGTGGTCCGCAACAAGGCTAGACATGTGGCCAAAGGGTTATCGCAAGTTGAAGGACTAGACTTCGGGGAGACATTTGCCCCGGTCGCCCGGCTAGAAGCCATCCGTATACTTCTTGCCTTTGCATCACATCATAGCATTAGACTTTGTCAAATGGATGTGAAAAGTGCCTTTCTCAATGGTTACATTAACGAGCTTGTTTATGTTGAACAACCTCCCGGGTTTGAAGATCCGAGGAATCCTAATCATGTGTATAGGTTGCGTAAGGCGCTCTACGGGCTCAAGAAAGCACCTAGGGCGTGGTACGAACGACTACGGGATTTCCACATCATGCAAGGATTCAAGATCGGGAGGGTGGACACTACACTCTTCACCAAGGACATCAACGGAGATTTGTTCATTTGTCAAATTTATGTTGATGATATTATTTTTGGTTCAACTAACGAAGCTCTTAGCCATGAGTTTGGCAAAATGATGTCTAGGGAATTCGAGATGTCAATGGTTGGAGAGCTCAACTTCTTCCTTGGATTTCAAATCAAACAACTTCAAGAGGGGACCTTCATCTATCAAGAGAAGTACACCAAGGACCTCTTGAAGAAATTTGAGATGGGAGATTGTAGCTCAAGAAGCACTCCAATGGCAACAAATTGTCATCTCGACGCGGATAAGGATGGTAAACCCATTGATCAATCTAACTACCGTTCTATGATTGGATCATTGCTTTATCTTACCGCATCTAGGCTCGATATCATGTTTAGTGTATGCTTGTGTGCTCTCTTTCAAGCGGCACCTAAAGAATCGCATAGGAAGGCGGTCTTTAGGATACTTAGGTATCTTAAGCATACCCCTAGTATGGGCTTGTGGTACCCTAAAGGTGCAAAATTCGATCTCTTGGGATACTCGGATTTGGACTTTGCCGGATGCCGTGTGGATCGCAAGAGTACCTCCGGTGGGTGCCACTTGCTTGGGCGTTCCCTAGTATCTTGGTCTAGCAAGAAGCAAAATTCCGTCGCCTTGTCCACGGCGGAAGCGGAATATATAGCGGCCGATGCATGTTGTGCCCAAATTCTTTATATGAAACAAACCCTTTTGGACTTTGGTAATAAACTTGGTTGTGTGCCTCTCCTTTGTGACAATGAAAGTGCGGTTAAGATAGCTAAAAACCCCGTTCAACACTCCCGCACTAAGCACATTGATATTCGCCATCATTTCTTGAGAGACCATGAAGCTAAGGGAGACATCTCATTGCAAGGTGTTAGGTCCGAAGAACAATTGGCGGATATCTTCACTAAACCACTAGATGAGAAAACTTTTTCTAGGATAAGAAGTGAGTTAAATGTTCTAGATGCAACGAACGTCATGTAAGAATGCACCTCATATAGATCTTGCCTAACTCTCAGAGGATAGGGGTGAGCAAGGGTTAGCTTGGGATGGAGGTTCTTTTGGGTTGTCCCAAAGTTTGGAGAGTGGCTCTCCCTGAAGAAGCCTTTGAAAGGTTCAAATTTGTCAAGATAGATTTATTTTATGTCTTGCATGATGCTTGCCATATAGACTTGAAATTTCTTGCACTATAAAATGTTTGGCATTACATACGCTAGATTGTCACAAAGGGGAACCCACATCATGAGAAAGAGACTTGTTTGAAATGCAATATCTCAGCTCATACAAGGTGGAAAGAACAAAATGTTAGGTGCGTTAATGCCTAGAGGAACATGCTTTAAAGAGATAGAAGTCTTCATACTCTAGCTCACAAAGCATGGGCCTTACATTTTATTTGGATAATTTCCTTCACATTTTTTCTTCGGTGTTCTATTTTCCTTAAGGATTAGCCAAGTTCATACCATCATCGGATTAGTTGGTGTTCAAAAGCCAAGGGCCAGTTCAGTCAGTATCTCAAATGATTCGACGAGCTCATTCTGAAAAACATCGGTCCATCCGGTGTTCACAATTCTGGAGTTGTGCCAAATTCCACCGATGCTACTTCATCCCACGTCGGACCATCTGGTGTCAACATTCCATTATTGAATACCCTTACTGTGCCATTCGACCAATGATCCCATCCATCAACATCGGTCCATCTGGTGTCAACGGCATTTTTCTTAAAACCATTACTGTGGCATTCGACCGATGCATCTATCGTTCAACATCGGTCCATCCGGTGTTAAAAAATCGGCTAGGGTTTGGGACCCACTATTTAAACGGCCGTTCGTCCTTTTCCTTCTCTCTCCCAATCCCGACGCCGCCACGCACCTCCGCCGCCGATTCTCACGCGCTGTGCCACCACCGCCTCACGCGCTGCCGCCTCCGGCCAATGCCGCCCTTCGGCTGCTGTCGCCCATCGCCGCCCGCTGCCTCCGGTCGCCGCACCACCGCAGCTCCATCGCCGCCGCCGCCACTTGCCTCCACTGCAGCCGCCACCGCCCAAGGTTGCCGCCTCCATCACCAAGCGCTGCCGCCGCCGCTCCTGCGGCGCCGACCACCGCTCGCGCACCACCGCCGCCCAGCCACACCACCACCACCCTCAATGGTCGCCATTTAATCATCGCTAGGGTTTCTGGCCGCATCGATTTCCGCGTCGCCGTTCCGTGTGTTCGACGTCGTCGACTCCGTTCATGCGCCCGATCGCAATGGCTCACGACAAGAAGAACAAAGGCAAGGCCATCGCGGAGCCAGCCGCGAAGAAGCAAAAATTGTCGAAGGAGGAGAAGAAGGCGTTGATGGCCACTCGCACCGCCGAGGAGCGTGAGCGTGGCCGAGGGGGATCACTGAGGATCCGTGAGGATCGTCCGAGGCAGCCTCCTATGATCGATGACTCCGAGGCCGAAGAAGAGCCGGTAGAGCCTCTCTTCCGCCGGCCCTCAGCCCGGACCCGTGGGGGTCATCCCGCGGCAGCTCCACGTCCGAGACCGATGGCTGCCGATTGTCATGAGGATAGGGAGGCCCAGTGAGCCATCTACGAGATGGACACCATTGTCCATGTCGCTGAAGGAGTCCGGTTAACTGACTACCGAAAGATGAAGGACAAGCAGCTCCGCAGACTCAGGTGGAGTGTGCTGCTTGAGGAGTGGTACCCGCAGCCCAGAGAAGCTCTTGTGGATAGTCGTTTCTGGACTGTGACGCAGGCGTCCCTCTACGAGACTTACAGACGCCGAGGCCACAAGTTGTTCCAGCACAACTTTCTGGATTGGCATCAGCTTGCCCTCGTAGCAGAGACGGAGATACGGCCCTACTTTGAGAGGTACAAAGGGCTGGTGCACCTGATGTCCTATGAGAGGAGTGCTTATGTGGAGGACTGGGTACGTGTGTTCTACGCTACCCTCTATGTCTCTGAGGGCAGAAGATCGATTGATTTCGTGTTCATGGGACAGCACTACCACTTGACGAGGCAGACACTGGCACAGCTACAAGGCGTGGACCTGCACGACACTTGCGTGCATGAGAGAGTATATGGTCAGGCAGACCCGCTGAGGAGGCCGCTCACTGGAGGAGTGGCACCAGCTCTAGAGGAGATCCGTTCCCTATTTGGTCCTACCTTCTCTCCAGACCAGCCGAGGGTACCGACTCTGTTGACCCCAGCTGCGTGCACAGTGCACCTCGCCTTACGCCGCACGCTCTTTCCGAGGTCAGGTTACTTGGAGGGGTTCACCAGCCCACAGCAGACTCTCCTGTTCTACATCATGAATGGGATGGAGTTCGACATAGTGGACGTCCTCATATGCGAGATGGAGGATGTGATCACAGATGGAGTGGGCATGATGAGGCAGCTCGTGTATGGACACTGGATCAGCTACCTGCTCACCATGATGGTCCCTGAGGAGTCCGCCGTGCATGACCGCCTCACTGACGAGAGCGTCACACGGTTTAGCCACTACCGTGCTCCTGCTCCTGGAGACCGCTGCCTTGGCCGTCCAGTCGAGTGTCAGGTCAGGGCTCGGCTATCTGAGGAGGACTGGTCGGACCAGGAGAAGGAGGATGAGAGGCTAGCTGAGGCAGAGGCACAAGGTGAGGACTTGTAGCACATCTGGTCCGAGAGCGACACCAACGACAGTGTCGAGGAGTACTTTCCACCTCCACCCTCACCCAGGCAGCACGACGCAGAGGCTGGAGGCTCTACAGTGCCACCACCTACTCCACCTCCCGTCACTGAGGCACAGGTCTCCTAGACGTCAGAGCTCACATCCCTTCTTCAGTAGATGGTTGAGCAGCAGCGTCTGGACAGGCTTGCAACTGAGCAGGCCCGAGCAGAGCAGGCCGCTCGACTTCTGGAGCTCCAGCAGCAGCAGCAGGAAATGCAGCGTCAGATCGCTCGTGAGAGGCGAGAGGACACTGACCGGCTGACGGGGCTGATCGACAAGATGCATCAGCGCTCCCTTGACCAGCAGCAGCAGACGCAGCAAGCGATGATGGGCATCTTGGGGTTGATCACCAACCTCTACAAC
Organism: Tuctoria greenei; assembly: GCA_036927565.1. Taxonomy (NCBI): domain Eukaryota; kingdom Viridiplantae; phylum Streptophyta; class Magnoliopsida; order Poales; family Poaceae; genus Tuctoria; species Tuctoria greenei. Next base: position 221,620,041 of record JAYESD010000001.1, on the reverse strand, counting down.
CAGACCGAGATTGCCCTCCCGTCGCAGCTGCCAGGCGTCGCTCCACCACCACCAGTCCTGGCTCCAGCTGCCGCTCCGGTGCCGTCTACGCCAATTCCTTCCATTAGCATGTCTCCTCTGCTAGCGCTAGGTGCTCCGATTCACTCCCCGCTGCCGGCGACGACCCTGTTGCAGCAGACGCCGGCCTCCGTCGTCAGTGCCCCTGTTCCAGGAGCTCCTACCCAGCAGGCACTGATGGTGGCTCCTACGGCTCCGGCAGCTACTTCCACCGCTACTCCAGGCAGAAGCTCCGACGACAGCGACGGTGACCAGTTCGTCATCGCGCCTAGTACTCAGGGTCCTTAGGCACTCGGATCCCTTTTTGGTGTCTTGATGTCAAAGGGGGAGAAGAGTTAGAGGAGTCAGGGGGAGGAGATCTTAGACTCAGGGGGAGTGTCTTAGCCTTAGGAGGAGTTTATTGAGTACTTTTGCCATCTTTGTAATTCGATATTATCATTTTTTTTTAATTCAATGCTTTTGCTACTCATTTGGTGTTTATTAAGTACTCTTAAGTTATTAATCGATTGAGCTTATTTGGTGCCTATCTTATGATCACTTATTCACTTCAGTTATTCTTTGATCTTGAGCCTTCAAATTTTAAGTGTGATAATCTTGTATTCATTGAATATCATCTTAAATTTCATTCTATCAAATTCATTACTATTGCGCTTTAATTGTTGTGTTGTCATCAATCACCAAAAAGGGGGATATTGAAAGCATCTAGGCCCCCAGGAGGTATGGTTTCAGTGATTAATGACAACCATTGGATTTTACTAATGAATTTGTGAATGCAAGGTCCCCATAATCAGTCAATCAAATGAAATCAATATGTCATTGGAGACCCATATACAATCAATTTATGAGATCAAATAAATTATATGAAGACAAGAAGTGAAAGCTCTTATGACAAAATCATTCAACTTTAAATTGACAACATTCAATGCTTGAAGATCATCAGAAATGCCTTTGCAACAAATATCAAAGAGGTCAATCGAGCAAGAAACAAAATCACTTAGAAACAACTCGAAGCAAACAAAATCAACTCACCGGATCAACCGATGGTTCCAGAAATATACACATCGGTCGAGTTGGTTCAGCTGAAGAAGAAGACCTCAGAACAAAGCACTCACCGGATCATCCGATGTGAATGGCTCATCTACATCGGTCCATCAGTACAGTTTGCAATATCATTGGACCAAGTGTAGCACCGGATCATCTGATGTACAGAGAATACACATCGGTCAATCACTCCAGTAAGCATCAAGTTTAAGAAAATTCTGGAGGAAGAGCCACCGGATCATCTGATGAGAAGACAGGATCAACATCGGTGTAACAACGGTCATATCTGACACAATGATGTCAGCTAAAGCAAACTTGACCGATGATAACTAAAGGGGAGACATCAGATCATCCGGTGTTCACAGTAAAGTTCTGTCAGCCTACTTTTCCAATGGCTATTTCGGGGAGGCTAGCTATAAATACCTCCTAATCCTGTCATTTCGCCAAGTCTTGATCACCAGACACTATCAACACATCCACAAGCATTTAAGACCAAGAGAAATCACTTCCACATCATTTTGATCACCTATACACCAAGAGTTAGGCTAGAACTAGCTAGAGAGAGAGCTTGTGTGCCTCCATTCTGGGTGAGTGGACTCTCTAGGATAGTGAGAGAGCCTCAAGGGAGTGCACTTGGTGTTTGTAACTGTGAGGAGACTTCTGGAGCTTGCCAAGGCATTTGTGGAAGCCCGGAGGGTCGAAGTTGTACAAGACTTGAGCTCCACCTTGCCGAGGTTGGCAAACTGAGAGGAATAGTGAGGATCCCTCGTCTCGGTGACTTGGTTGTGGCAAAACCCTTTGGTGGGTGCCACAACATGGATGTAGGAAGATCTTGACGATCTTGTCGAACCACGGGATAAATCCTCGTGTCTCCTCGGGAGTTTGCATCCTCCTCCTTTCCCTTACGTTTATGCATTTTACATTCCACAAAGTTCCTATTTACTTGAATGCATAGATAGTTTGCGTAGGGAATTGGGTTTTTAGGAATTGAGTTTTATTGCTTAGATTTTTAAAGAAGCCCAATTCACCCCCACCCCCTCTTGGGCATTCGATCCTTACAGCTACAACGAAGGCAACCTACGTCCACGTTGAGGAGTCCACAAAAGGACCGGGTGTTCTCCAACCCTACCCTCGTTGGATCGCCACGAAGGCCAATCCTCTTCCACTAATCACAAAGGGGTGAATAACCGAATTCAAGGGGTGTTCTCACATGTTGAGAGCTCCCTTAGATTACAAATTAAAATGCCACGGAAAACACAGTCAAAAATTACAATTGAAACGCAGGAGTGTGTTAGAGAATCAAACCAAGAGCTCAATGTGGTGTTGCAAGTGTCTCTCCGATGATGTAGAGTGAATCCTCAAGGGATTGATCGATGTTGCACTTAATTTCGTGGAGAGACGTCGTTTTTGAGGCTCTTGGGAGGTGTGACGGCGCTAGGGTTCGAGAGAGTGTGAAAACGGGCCGTGCACCTCTATTGATATGGGGTTTCTAAAAGTTACCGTTAGGTTTCAGAAAGTTCGGACTGGTCCGTGGTGGTCACCGGACTAGTCTGGTGTGCTGTGTGTAGCAAACCCTAAGTGTCCCAAAATATCAGACTAGTCCGGCTGAAAACGGACTTGTCCGATTTCGCTACTGGAAATCTTCGGACTAGTCCGATGTCCATCAGACTTGTCCGGACATGTGAAACCCTAAGTGTGTTGGATGACAAGTCCGCACTTAGAGTACTTGTCCGATTTAGATCAGTGGGTTTTTCGTACTAGTCCGTGTGAATATCGGACTTGTCCGAAGTGGATCAGAAAAGATATCGGACTAGTCCGTTTAGTAACGGACTTGTCCGATTTTGTGTGACCTGTGTAGTGTTTTGAGGACTAGTCCGCACTGGGGAGGACTAGTCCGATTCTAGTCAGAAAGGTATCGGACTAGTCCGACAGTTATCGGACTTGTCCGATCTGGTGCAGAAAGGTTATAGGACTAGTCCGGTTGTGATCGGACTAGTCCGGTCCTGTGTAACTTTGTGCAATGTGTGTGTTTGATTATGATTGAGCTCTTGGGGTGTGTTTCCTTAACACACTCCATACACAATAATCTACAACTCTTTCCTTGAGCTCATTTTCACTTTGCTCCTCATCATCCCTTCTTTTTGGTATTTCGTTCATTTTTCTATTGTAGGCCTGTATTTATCTCAACAAAGAGGTTAGGATCCCAATTGCTTGTCATAAATCATCCAAAACCCACAAGGGAGTCCTAGATGCACTTTTAATCTACCCCTTTTTGGTGATTGATGACAACCAATTGAGATTTAACAAAATATGACAAAAAATGATATTTTCATAAATATGCACATATGAATCCAAAATACATCAAGCAGTGAAAGAATTATCCATATGTGCATTCTCTATGGTGGGGTGCATAACTAAGTACATTAAGACATTGATAGTGACATAATTTACATTAGTAAACCAAAACTAAGCACATATGTCATTCCAGGAGCAAAAATACAGATTTTAACAAATACTTCTCAAATAAGGTAAGCATTGCATCATAGAAACAAAGTTAACTTAGAAACAACGTTAAATCATTACAATCACAAAGATAGATAAAAAGAGCTCTCTCCTCGCATCCTACAGCTGAAGCTAAGACTCCCCCTCAATCTCTCCCCCTTTGGCATCAAGACACTAAAAAGAAGGAGAGGAGGGTCCTAGGGTCTTCACTCTTCACGGTCGGTCCTCTCATCGTCGTCTTCGTCATCTTCATCTTCAGCTTGATGAGGAAGATAAGGAGGAGGAACGGAGCCACTCGAGCCCCCAATGCCAAAGTGAGCAAGCTCGGAGGGGTTCAAGGGCGCGAGCTCAGTGAAGTCCGCGTCAGAGTCCTCAGAAATCACTGGAGATCCAATGTGATCGATCTCTAGATTTTGGAAGATTTGCATCACGTTGGCCTTTATGTATTTCATGTCCTCCTTTCTCTTCGGGTTCAGGTTATGGGCCCTCACTTCGGCCTTCTTGCAGGAGGTGAATATGGCAGCTAGATACTTGAGGATCCCACTAGCTGATCCTCTCTGAGGGGCTGACCTTGAAGTTGGAGCAACTCTGACATCTTCTCTTGTTCTTGCCGGTGCCTCAGGGACTGGAGGCCTGCGAGGGAGCAGCCTGCACACTCGGCTTTTGAGGCATTTGAGGCCTCAAGGGGAGATGCTCCACATCTTTCACAAACTCAATGCCAGTGACTTTTTCAATCACAAACATTAGGTAAGGAGCATATCCGCAAGATCTATTGGGAGTGCAGGATATGTTCACCATATCATTCCAAATGTATTCCGCCACATCAAATGGGCGGTCCTTGCTTATGACTCTCATCAGAGTCCAGAGGTATCCTTGCACACTCCCAGCATCGCCATCCTTAGGAGCAATTGTCTTTCTTAACACTCTGTTCAACACCACAAAGAAAGGCTTCATGTTTTTGGTGGAAGGAGGGTTGAACTTTGAGTTTGGCTCATATAGGAACTTCATCCTATCCTTGTCAATGACACCAATGTTATGTATGACCAAGTAATCAGATATTGTGGTGTCAAGATGAAGCAAGTTAGCGAAATCTTCTTGAGTGATGTTGTACTTGGATCCATGGGTCATCCAAGTGACACTCTCTTCATCCTCACTAGAGAAGTGACAGGTCGCAAAGAACGGCACAATCACTCCATCATTCCAGTTATTTCTGAAAGCAAACAGATCTCTCAGTCCATGCTTCTCAATGGCTCTCACTACATCGGTGAATAGTGAGCAGCCCTTTTTCTCAAAATGTGCCCAGTCAATCCACTGAGTGCGCACCACGGGGGTCTTCATCGGTAGATACACCGATTTGTAGAAATCAGCATGAAAGTTGCACCAGAACCTTCCATCAGCAGCATGCTTCGGCCGGCCATACCAGTCGGTACTCCTGAATTTTGCCGCCGAGTCACTGCCCTTGCCATTGAACTTCTCTTCAGTAGGGTCTCGGACCCCTTCCCTGGGAGCATGCAACTTCAAAGGGCCAACTGGACCCGTCGCTATCCCTTTGCCCTTGCCTTTGGCTGGGCGGGCACTTGCCGAGCTAGGGCCACCACTGGGAGTAGCCCTAGAAGCTGGCACCTTGGAGGCCGGCTTCTTTGCTAGCACTTTCCTCCGAACTTGTGGAGGGGATGGAGCTGGCTCGGTAGTCTTTCTTGGCACTTCCTACCAAGACCCGTTGAGGTCCGAGGTGCCACCTCGTGGCCCATCTCGGCCTCAAAGTCGGAGATCTCATCGTTTGTGCTCGACATGATTTGAGAATGATTTGCAAGAATGATGATGAGTGATACAAGGCATAGGTATGAAAAGATAACAAGGAATTGCATTGAGGAATTGAGGAATTAGGTTTTAGGTTCAAAAACATCAGACTTGTCTGGTGCACAGGCACGGACTAGTCCGGGGGACCGGACATGTCCGTGCATGGACCGGACTAGTACGGTGTACATCCTCAAAAACCTAACGGTTTGGACAGAAACTGATTCCTAATACACTATAAGTCTAGCATACACGTAGTACATCAAGGAAGCATGTATATAGTGAAGGATGCTAGGCTATTCGATCAACAATGGAGAAAACACAAGATTTCTATGGTTTGCGAGAAAATTACCGGAGAAATCGATTGAAGCTTGAAGATTAGGGAGTTGGAGCCCGGACAAGTCCGCTAGCTTCAATCCGCACGAGGTCAAGCTTGATTTCCGCCCAAATGCACACCTTTTTGATGGATGGAGCTAGGAATCACCTTGGGAGCTCGAGCGCAAGAGAGAGAGTGCGTGAGCAAGAGTGGGGATGAGAGGAATTAGGGTTTGGTGGCGGCTAGGGTTATGGACACGAAAAATCGGACAAGTCCGGAGACGACCAGACTAGTCTGAAGTCATCCAGAGAGCTATATCAGACTAGTCTGTGGTCTATCGGACTAGTCCGGCCTAACCGGCACTCAGCGGATTGGTCTGCATGGGCGGACTAGTCCGGGTAACCACGGACTAGTTCGTGGTCACCAGGAGAAATTTGCATAGCCCATTCATATATATTTGAAGGTTCATAAATAGAGAATAGAGGGGCAAAACAAATCAAATAATCTTGATGAATTTGACCAGTAAGCATATAACAATCAAACAATGATCATAATTCATCAAGATCTAGTAATTGACATAGTTTTTTGAGAAAAATTGAGAGAGATGATTTTCACAATTCAATAAACATTTTTGAAGAATTCATACGGGTATGCAACCTTTCAAGCCACACTCCGAGCATCAAGGATATGTCGACCAATTGCTTTTGGGTGTTGACATGTGAGATGGTTATATCTCATTTCATGGAATGGTCTCTCAAAAAATGATGTCTTATGTCTATGTGTTTAGTTTTAGAGTGCTCAACTGGATTGTGGGCAATTTTGCTGGCACTCTCATTGTCACAAAGGAGAGGAATACGGTTCATATTGTAACCGTAATCCCTTAGAGTTTGTCGCATCCAAAGGAGTTGTGCGCAACAACTCCCGGTTGCAACATACTCCGCTTCGGCTGTGGATAGGGCAATGGAATTTTGTTTCTTGGAGGACCAAGAAACTAAGGATCTCCCTAGTAATTGGCATGTGTCGGAGGTGCTTTTTCTATCTACTTTGCACCCGACATAATCTGCATCAAAGTAACCAATGAGATTGAATTTTGAGCCTTTTGGGTACCAAAGACCAAGGTTGGGTGTATGAACTAAATATCTCAAGATCCTTTTTATGGCTGTCAAGTGACATTCCTTAGGGTTGGCTTGAAATCTTGCACACAAACATACACTCAACATAATATCTGGCCTAGATGCACATAAATAGAGTAGAGATCCAATCATGGAGCGATATACCTTTTGGTCGACGTTAGGTCCATCTTCATTGAGATCCAAGTGACCATTTGTTGCCATGGGGGTCCTTATGGGCTTTGCTTTGTCCATGCCAAACTTCTTAAGTATGTCCTGCGTGTACTTGGTTTGGCTTATGAACGTTCCTTCCTTTTGTTGCCGCACTTGGAATCCCAAGAAGTATTTTAATTCTCCCATCATTAACATTTCAAACCTATCTGTCATGATTTTGCTAAACTCCTCACAAAAAGATTGATTAGTTGACCCAAAGATTATATCATCAACATAAATTTGACAAATAAAGAGATCATTGTCTAAATTCTTTGTAAATAATGTATAATCTACTTTGCCATTTTGAAAACCATTCTCAATTAAGAAATCTCTAAGACACTCATACCAAGCTCTAGGAGCTTGTTTGAGGTCGTAGAGAGCCTTACGCAATTTGAATACGTGGTCGGGGAACTCTTCGTCTTCAAACCCGGGTGGTTGCTCCACGTACACCTCTTCCTTGATTGGTCCGTTGAGGAAGGAGCTTTTCACATGCATTTGATACAGCTTGAAATCGTGGTGAGTAGCATATGCAAGTAATATTCTAATAGATTCAAGCCTAGCTACTGGAGCAAAAGTCTCATCGAAATCCAAACCTTCGACTTGTGAGTACCCTTTGGCCACAAGTCGTGCCTTGTTCCTTGTCACCACCCCGTGTTCGTCTTGTTTATTGCGGAAGACCCACTTGGTGCCGATGATGTTTGCATTGGGCCTTGCCACAAGTTCCCACACCTCGTTCCGCTTGAAGTTGTTTAATTCTTCTTGCATTGCCACCACACAGTTCGGATCCTTCAATGCATCCTCAATCCTGCGTGGTTCCAAAAAGGATACAAACAAATAATGCTCACAAAAGTTAGCTATGCGAGATCTAGTGGTTACTCCCTTTTGGATGTCACCGATGATGTTGTCGATTGGGTGATCCCTTTGGACGCATTGGTGTACTCTTGGGTGTGGCACTTGAGGAGTTGTGTCTTCATGATTGTCCGCTTCTCCCCCTAAGTGGTTGCCTTCATTGACTTGTTGATCATCTTCGTACTCTTGTGGTTGATCTTGTGTTGAAGCTCCCCCTTGATTGATAGTCTCCTCTTGTGGTTCATTTTCCTCATGTACATGTGAAGGTGGCTCTTGTGGTCGAACTTCGCCTAGAGCCATTCTTTTCAATGCTTGACAAGGAGCTTCTTCTTTACCTAATTCACATGGATCAACTTGCTCCTTTTGGGAGCCATTAGTCTCATCGAACACTACGTCACGTGCTACTTCAACAAGTCCGGAGGCCTTGTTGAAGACACAATAGGCGTAAGTGTTCAAATCATAACCAAGCAAGAAATTTGAAGTCCTAGGCTTCTTGTTCATGATATAACATGGAGAACCGAAAACTCAAAAATATGAAATGTTTACCGGTGAGTAGCTCATAGGGAGTCTTCTTGAGTAGTCGATGAAGATATAGTCGATTTGCAGCGTGGTAAGCGGTGTTAATTGCTTCCACCCAAAATCGATCTGAAGTCTTGTACTCATCGAGCATTGTTCTTGCCATCTCTATAGTGTGGGGTTCTTTCTTTCGGCAACTCCATTTTGTTGTGGCGAGTATGGCGCTGAAAATTCGTTCTTAAGGCCCTCTTCATCAAGGTACTCCTCCACTTGTGTGTTCTTGAACTCCGTGCCATTTTCGCTTCGAATACTCTTGATTGTCAATGAAAATTTGTTTTGAGCTCGTTTGAAGAACTTCTTGGGTGTTCCTTGTGTTTCTGACTTATCATGCAAAAAGAAAACCCAAGTGAAGCGAGAAAAATCATCAATGATAACTAAACTGTATTTGTTACCGCCGATGCTTATGTAAGCAATTGGACCAAACAAGTCCATGTGAAGTAGTTCGAGCGGTCTTGTTGTAGTCATGACGTTCTTTGCGGGATGATGTGCTCCAACTTGCTTCCCGGCTTGGCACGCGCTACAAGGCCTGTCTTTCTCAAAAACAACATCCTTCAAACCGTGGATGTGATCGCCCTTGAGGAGTTTTTGAAGATTCCTCATACCAACATGCACTAGCCGTCTATGCCACAGCCAACCCATGTTGGTTTTTTCAATCAAGCATGTGTCGAGTTCGGCTTTATCCTTGTTGAAGTCAACAAGGTAAAGCTTTCCCTTCAACATACCCTTGAATGCAATGGAACCATCATTCCTCCTAGAGACGGTCACACCCTCGTTGGTGAACAAGCAATTATAACCTTTGTCACATAGTTGAGATATGGACAGCATATTATAATCTAAAGATTCAACATGTAAAACATGAGAAAGTGTGTGTTCAGAGGATATTGCAATTTTACCGGTACCGAGCACCCTTCCTTGACTATTATCTCCGAAGTAGATGCCCTCGTTTGGATCCTCATTCTCTTCATATTCCACAAACATCCTCCTTTCTCCGGTCATGTGGTTGGTGCATCCACTGTCTAGCACCCATTTGGATCCAACGGAGGAATAGGCCTGCAAAAACAAACTATGCTTTGGTTTTAGGTACCCAAGCTTGCTTGGGTCCATGGAGGTTAGTTACAATACATTTGGGCACCCACACATGGGATTTTTTGTTCCCATGGTGTGGCCCAACATAATGAGCACAGACATTGCCAAGATTATTTCTCATCAATACATAGGAGGCATCAAAAGTTTTAAATAATAGCTGTCGTTGTTTATCACCGGACTAGTCTGAGGGGTCGGACTTGTCCGGAGTACCGGACTTGTCCGGACACCAACCGGACTAGTCCGGTATTCGTGTGAGTTCAAGTTTTTATTCTTCGACTTACCAGTTTGAGAGGGTCTTCCCTTCACAAAAGAAATCATTCCCTTGTTATTCTTATGACTTCCAGCATGCTGCTTTTCATCATAAGAGTAACCAATGCCATATATGACATTTGGAGGTCTTTGGACCAAGTATGCACTACGTGCATAGTTGATCTTCTCCTTGTCAAATATGCCACATTGGGTAGGATTTTTATCCTTTGTGGAGGTTGATTTCCCTTTCAATCTGGTGTTAGTTTTACTACATGTGCACACATGAGCCAATTCAGTTTTAGTGGGTTGAGAAGGTGAGTTTGAAAAGTAGGAAGGTTCACTTAGCTTGAGTGACTCAACTTGCACTTCAAGGATCTTGTTAACCTTGATCAGGTCAGCAAGTTGGTCCTTGATTGCAACATTTTAGTCAGTTAACTCCAAGCAAGCTTTCTTGCTTGAAGCTAACTCAAGCTCTAGTGAATTGTTTTTCTCCTTTTCAAGCTCTAGAAGTTTGTAAAGTTCGACATACTCCTCCTTTTGGGAGATAATCATGTCCTCTTGATGATGAATTAACTTCTCCTTCTCAACAAGTTGATCAAGTAAGAATTTCATTTTTGTTGCAGTTTTCCTATCTAGTCCATTTAGCATATCCTCATCATCACTATCTATTTCATCATCACTAGAGTAGGAATGCACGAAAGGGGTTTTAATGATTACCTTGCGTTTACCTTCCTTTGCCATAAGGCAAGTGCCATTTCCCTTCCTTGCACCGAGTGTAGGGAAGAGTGTAGATTTCTTGGACGTGCTCTCGATGGCTATGCTAGCCATCTCTTCTTCATCGGATGATGAGGACTCATCGTTTGAGTCCCACTCCTTCCCAATGTGCGCTTGTTCGGCTTGTTTCTTCTTCTTGAAGAATTTCTTGTGCTGAGACTTGGATTCTTTGGTCTTCTTGTTCTCCTCATATGGGCAATCAACTATAAAGTGGTTATACTCACCACAATTATAGCATGCCCGTCTCAACATTGGCTTCGTTCTTTCCTTGTACTTGCCTTCACTTGATTTTGTCCCTTGTCTCTTCTTCATTATTCTCTTGAACTTTTTCATGAATAATATCATCTCCTCTTCATCTAGCTCACTGCTCCCTTCATCACTGTCTTCCTCTAGTTGTGCTTCTCTTGCTTCTTTGGATAGAGGCTTGAGGGTGGACTTTAAAGCAACCCTTTTCTTCTTAGCCGAGGTGAGGTCGGCAATTTCCATGACGTGATTTGCTTGTTTTTCCATCATTTCAATGTTGATAATTTTTCCAAGCAATTCATCCGGAGTCATCTTTTTGTATCCGGGCTTTCTCTAATCATAGAACATAGCGTGACATTGCGAGGCATAAAAGCTCTAATGATGAGCTTTGCAACCTCGTGGTCATTCCACTTCTTGCTCCCATATGATCGAACTTTGTTAACGAGTGTCTTCAATCTATTGTACATATCTTGGGGTGACTCGTCTTCCCCAATTGCGAATCTTCCTAGTTCACCTTCGATCATCTCAATCTTTGCTTCACGCACATGTCGGTCACCTTCATGTGAAATTTGTAGAGTATCCCATATCTCCTTAGCAATTTCGAGTCCATCCACCTTGGTGAACTCGTCCCGACTGAGTGAGGAGGTGATTATAGCTGCGGCTTGAGCGTTTCTATGAATGGCCTGCTCTTGGTTTGGGGTGAGCTCTTCGTCATCATCCGGAATATCTATCCCTGTGCATACAACATGCCATATACTTGGATTTAGGGAAATCAAATGCATCTTCATATTCTGCCTCCACATTGAGTAATCACTTCCATCGAAGTGTGGGGCTTTTCCAAGTGGGATAGATAAGTAATGGTTGTTATTGGAATTTAGACGATCATAGTTAAAAGGATATCGGGAGTAGTCGGTGTGACTACTCCCCTTCTTCTTCTCTTCAACTTTCGCTTTCCCTTTGGAAAGTGCCTTCTTTCTGAGCAGTGCCTTTAGCTCCAGTGTCTTCTCATCATCGTCCTCGAAGTCTTGAATGGCTTCTAGGTACTTCTCCACTTTGTGGATCTTGTCGTTGTTAACTTCCTCTTGGTTGTTGATTTTGTGGACGTCCTTCATGTCCGACATGATCTCTTCGAGTGATTAGACACTTTCTTGAAGAACCTGCTCTGATACCAATTGAATGTAGGCCTAGAGTGGGGGTGAATAGGCCTTTTTGAAAATTGTCAGATCCTGCAACACTCAACAACCAGTTCAATACCAGAGATATTGGACTAGTCCGGTAAAGTGCGGACTAGTCCGGTGTTCACGGACTAAGTGTATTGAACTTGATTGATTGGTTTGATTCTTTTAAGTGTACAACAGAAATATAGAATAAAACAACAGTTTAACAATTATATGCTGGATTAGATCACAATTAAGTCTTATGTTCAACAATTTAAAGTAAGATGAACAATGTGTATGAAACCCTAGATTGAGTTGTTTAATTAGAATGATGAACACTAAAACAAGACATAACGATTTATCCCGTGGTTCGGCTACCACGAAGGCAACCTACGTCCACGTTGAGGAGTCCACAAAAGGACCGGGTCTTCTGCAACCCTACCCTCGTTGGATCGCCACGAAGGTCAATCCTCTTCCACTAATCACAAAGGGGTGAATAACCGAATTCAAGGGGCGTTCTCACACGTTGAGAGCTCCCTTAGATTACAAATTAAAATGCCACTGAAAACACACTCAAAAATTACAATTGAAATGCAGGAGTGTGTTAGAGAATCAAACCAAGAGCTCAATGTGGTGTTGCAAGTGTCTCTCCAATGATCTAGAGTGAATCCTCAAGGGATTGATCGATGTTGCACTTAATTTCAAGGAGAGACGTCATTTTTGAGGATCTTGGGAGGTGTGCAAGCGCTAGGGTTCGAGTGAGTGTGAAATTGGGCCGTGCACCTCTATTTATATGGGGTTTCTAAAAGTTACCGTTAGGGTTCAAAAAGTTCGGACTAGTCCGTGGTGGTCACCGGACTAGTCCGGTGTGCTGTGTGTAGCAAACCCTAAGTGTCCCGAAATATCGAACTAGTCCGGCTGAAAACGGACTTGTCCGATTTCGCTACTGGAAATCTTCGGACTAGTCCGATGTCCATCAGACTTGTCCGGACATGTGAAACCCTAAGTGTGTTGGATGACAAGTCCGCACTTGGAGGACTTGTCCGATTTAGATCAGTGGGTTTTTCGGACTAGTCCGTGTGAATATCGGACTAGTCCATTTAGTAACGGACTTGTTCGATTTTGTGTGACCTGTGTAGTGTTTTGAGGACTAGTCCGCACTGGGAAGGACTAGTCCGATTCTAGTCAGAAAGGTATTGGACTAGTCCGACAGTTATCGGACTTGTCCGATCTGGTGCAGAAAGGTTATCGGACTAGTCCGGTTGTGATCGGACTAGTCTGGTCCTATGTAACTTTGTGCAATATGTGTGTTTGATTATGATTGAACTCTTGGGGTGTGTTTCCTTAACACACTCCATACACAATAATCTACAACTTTTTCCTTGAGCTCATTTTCACTTTGCTCCTCATCATCCCTTCTTTTTGGTATTTTGTTCATTTTTCTATTGTAGGCCTGCATTCATCTCAACAAAGAGGTTAGGATCCCAATTGCTTGTCATAAATCATCCAAAACCCACAAGGGAGTCCTAGATGCACTTTCACCAGGCCTTCTGCCACCATTCCGGAATTCTTCCCCACTGTTCCCGGGCCTTCTGTTGTTGTTCCTATGACAGGCCTAAGATGAGGCTTGTAGGCTCCTGAAAGACGTGCTCTTCTAGCTCGTTAAAGACAGGCTCTTCTGGCTCAAATGAGGATGGTAGGCTCATCCATGGTGCCGTTGGCCCTACATGCAAGGCAGTAATCTTCCAACTGTACATTGGGTTTTGATTCGCCATCATATTTGGCGATGTTGTTCTGTTCGCGAAAACGAGGTGGCAACGCCACGCCGCGCACTCGTCTACCGAAGGCCTTTGGTCCCAGAGCCTCGGGGCTTAGGATCTGACCTTCATCGCTATTTTTGTTGCATCCTGGGTGATGTCGATGGCGTGGGAACTCTGACCGGGCTCTGTAATGAATTCCCAGGCTCTGCATCATGCCTCGGAGGTTCAGCGCGAGTCAAATTTGCTGCTCTGTGCGTAAGTGGAGATGCATATCGGTGCTGATGACCCAGTCTCTCCTACTTCGCTTACCAAGGCCAGGACACGAGGCCTTGATGGTTTGACTTCGCCTCTGGCATGTCCCTGGTTCCTACCTCGATTTGATGCCTTCTGCTATCGGTCGAGGGAGCATTCCGCATGTTGGTCGGCCTCCCGATTCAATTGGGACCGGAGGTTCCGGTAGGCTCGCCAAAAGTCGGGTTCACGCACACCGTGTAGTATGGCTGCTGCTGCTTCCACATTCTGGCTCGCCCACTGGAAGCACGGGGTATCGCTCGCACCAGTGAGGATGCTGGCACTGATGTGGAATGTTAGAGAACGTGTCATGTCTATATTTGGGCCTGTGTAGAGCGCAGGTTGTTATGTGGTTATTTCCATGCTCGGTCGTGAGGGTCTGATGTGGGTCGTGGTGCCTTCTGTCGCCGATGGGTCGGCTTGCTCAACGGCGGTTGCTAGCTCTTTTCCGATCCTAAGGCTTCGTGCCTCCTACTGTGCCGGTGTGAACTGCAGTCGGGTGTTGGTGGCCGTTCTGGTGTGGGTGCCTTCACCGATTTCAGTGACACAACATTCATGAGAGTGGTTGGCGATGAAGTCCAGGCTTCCGATGCGGAAATCCGGATGTGGGGCAAAGATGGGGTCAACCTTGAGCCCCTTTTTGCTGCTGACTGGGGACTTAATGTTGCCGATGCGAACCTCCTCTCCCACAATTACGATCGATGTTGATGGAGCCATAACGAAGCTAACGAAGAACACACAATAGCGTACCCTTCCTAGCATGCAATTTGTTCACATTTCTTATACTGACTAGTAAATTGTATTGAAACACATTTGTTTATGTATGGCTAGCTGCAAAAGACAAGAGATTTATCCTGGTACAGGCAAAAAGGACCTACGTCCAGCAGGAGTCTATCCATGATCTTTGTTAGCTCAAAAGGCGTAGAGAATGGATTACAAGCGAGCATTGCTGGGGTGAACTCTAGGAAAGGTATTGTGTAGACAAAACGTGTATGTAAGTGCGTAAGTAAAGCGCATATGTAAATGTGTAAGAAAATGCATAAGAAAATGTGCAAGTAAAGCGAGTACAAAGTAAATTTGGCCCCCTCGAAGGAGGCATTGAGGCTCCTTTTATAGGGGTCGAGGTGGTCCTATCTAACCGACTTTGCTCATATTGAGGCCGTGTTGCACATTGTTCGTTCTAGTCGCTCGGGCTGCAGAAGCTTCATCAACTTAACTTCTTCCTTATTGCCAAGGCTGCATCATGAGTGCGGAGTACTCATTCCTCTGCGACGGATGCGATGGATGACAGGTTTATCCTTCAAAAGGTCACATCGCATATTATCCCTTCTTGTAGATGTTACGACGCCCACCATCCACCTTAAATGCTACAAACTGTCCGTCTCTCCAGGTCTCGAGCTGGGAGGAATCGTCTGCCCGACCTTTGAGGTTAGAGCTTGGGCGGGCTAGGTACTCTAACCTCGGTAGGTTGGGGCATTGGATGCAGGCCCCTCCTCGTGTCAGAGTGTAGGTATGGTTCGTTGCTACATAGTAGTTTAGTACCACCATCGGGCCCCATGCATTCGGTACACCGGGTATAGAACCCCATCAAGTCCATGTATGTAGTATGTTTAGTTGTTATTATGTTACCATAAACATCATAAGGCTCCACTATATTCTAGTTTGGTATGATACGAATATGTTAGTACGAATAACAAAGTGTTTGGTCCCAATATTGGTTCAATGATGTTTAGGTTAATCATTGTATTATAGTGGTACTTGTACTCAATCCTTTAAGGTATTTACTTAACATGTAAGCATGGTGAGTAGATAGTTAAGTAGCGTTGGGTGTCTCGTAGACCAAAGAGTTATAGAGGTAAGTGACAGGTGGTGACAACCCTGTCTGTCCTTTGTACTCCACATTTGGCTACACCATAGGCTCTTAGCAGGAATCATTCTGGTATTCCAAAGGTAAACCAAGTGCCTGATGCGTTGGACCAATAAGACCTAGTATTCATCACTAACATACATTACATAGTCTATGCATATGTATATTATAAGCACATGAGGAATGTCCCTTTCATAGCTTAGCTCTCACTAGGACTACCTTATCTCTAGGAGTATATTGCTTAGTTGTGCGTCACACTACCCCAATATTTATCCTGATTCTGATAATTACTTAATATTCTATATCTTGGTCATAATAACAGTTTTTACTTTACTTCATCACCTTCCTTTTGGATAAATATGATACCCTTAGGAATACTCATGGGTGAAATGATACAACAATATCTTTCGTATGCTTGAGGATCTCATCCCTCACAAAAGATGATCTGTGGTGTTAAGAAACACCAACAGCAGGAAGCAAACTTCTTTCGTGACATCGTGTATCGCTTGGGGTGCCCAATGCCATCATCTCCAACAACTACACGTAGTTCATGGAGAAGTGTTTCCGTGAGTTTGATGTTGACTTCAACATCCGAGTTCTATGATGGAACACCCCTATACGAATGGACAGGTCGAACGTGCCAACGGCATGATCCTATAGAGGATCAAGCCCAACATTTTTGTTCAGCTGAAAAAGTTCGTGAGAGGATGGGCTACGAATGTGTCGACCATGTTGTGGATCTTGCGCACTATGCCCACCCGATTAATTGACTTCACGCCCTTCTTCATGGTGTATGACTTGGAAGCTATCCTAACGACTGAGCTAGAGCACAGCTCGCCCCAGACCAAGGCCTATGAAAATACTCAATCCAAAGAAGTGTGCTAGGACTTTGTTGACCAGCCAGACAAAGCTCGCACCACCACCCTCCTGTGGTCGGCCAAGTACAAGCATGCACTACGTCATTACCATGATACATGGGTGTTGGTATTTCTTAACACCACAAATAATCTCTAGTAGGAGATGAGATCTGCAAGCGCACGAAAGATACCATTGTAGCGTTTCACACAAGAGTATTCCTAAGGGTATCGTATTTATCCCAAAGGAAGGCGGTGAAGTCAAGTAAACTCTATTCTTATGAAGAAGGTATAGGGTACTAACTATTTATCATAATTGAGGTAAGATGATAATATTGGTAGTGTGACACACAACTAAGCAATCTTCTCAAGATAAGGTTGTCTTAGCAAGGGTTAGACTACGAGATGGAGTTATTCCTACAGTGCTCTAATTACTCATATACATAGCCTAATAAAGTACACATGAATATTCCAGTGGTGAATACTAGGGTTTAGTGGTCCAATATGTCGGGCACGGGCTTACCTTGGTCTGCCAAGTGACTCCCACCAAGAGCCTACGTTGTAGCCGAACATGGAGGTTTACAACAGACAGGTAGGGCTGTCACCACCTACATCCTACCTCTACAACCCGTGGACTACGATGCATCCAATGCTACTTAATTATCCAAGCACCATGCTTGCATGTTAAGTAAATACCTTAAGTGTTGCAACATAATATTCATCCTAAGGCCATGAGTAATCTAAACATCGTTGAACCAATGTTGGATCCAAGCACGAACATATTCATATTAACATAATCATATTATTACCTAATTAGACTAGAGCGGAGGTGTATGATGTTTATGATAACATGATAACGGCATTATGTCTAGATCATAATAACATCTACACCTAGCACATACATAGACTCCACAACCAAACAAGGAACACTTTATCCAAGTGTATGAATAAGTAAAGACGAACAATATTAATATAAAGTATAAAGTCACAAATACAAGAAAAGATACATGAGCTATACCTTTCCCAATTTGGACTTGGGACTAGACGCTCCTCTCTACAGCCTATCATCCACTAAGGACTAAGAAAAGTAGTGTATACAATAAAATTATGGTCAAGTGGTGTGTGTTGAAGTGAGGGGTAGGGGGTTCTATTTATAGTTGGAGGAGGGTCAGTTCTTGCCACCAAAAGCGCGTGAATCAGTCTTCATCGTTATTAGGGCACCATAGGGAGTCCACACATGGAAGTTGACCGTGTTTGGCACCAGGAACTTGTTGGCCGAACATGGTGTTCAGCGGACCTGGTCTTGGCTCTGTTTCACATGTGCTTTCTCTAGGTCACTTCCAGGTGGGCCCTATTGACCGATATAGGTGATACACCATTGGATCTCCTTGGATACATTTGTTTGCAGTCCATTTGATTTATGTGATGCCATGTGTTGACGTTTGATTGGCTAGAATGATACTTTTTAGTATTGCTCCCCCCTTTTTACCTCAATTTTTGCATAAAAAGCCTGCATGCACTATTTTTCCATGTACAAGTGGAAATAGTTTAAGTAGAAAGGTGATGTGTGAAAAAAATTATGTTTTCTTCACATAATTGAGTTTTATACGAGTAAAATTGGTATATAACAGTCGTCAACAAACTGCCCCAAGCTTATCCTTTGCTCGTCTCGTGCAAAGTCAAGACTTTAGGTTGATGATCTGGAGTTGCTACAATGTTCTTCCTTTCAAAAGTACCAAGTGCATAACAAAATACTCTACCTAGTATTGCAAAAATTGGCTACGGTACTCTACCCTTCTTAAGTGATTATGGGGCTTATGCTTTTCAGATTCATGGGTAGTTGAAAGATAGAACAATAAATGGAGCAAGCATAGCCTAGATGTCAAGTTCCACATAAATCCCGGAGTTTCAATTTAGATTATAAGTACCTCAATTTGATTTTCTATGTCACTCATTTTTGTTTAGTGGAAATTTATTCTCGCCAAGGCCTTTGCCTATACTAATCATACCATTTAAATAAGGATTATATGTGCACCTTGGTAGGGAATATAGTAGGCATACTTGCAACACATAATATTGCTCAGTCAAAAGAGTAAGCCTTAGGAGAAATCAATTCAAAACATTTTGATTCAAGACTTGTGCATATGTGATGGAGTGGAAGTTGAAGTGGATGTTGAGATGACTCCTTTGATGTGGACTCTCTTTATTATAGGGACGAAACATGGCTACTTTCTTTTCTTTTTTTTTTCTTTTTTTTTCTCATGCTTATGATGTAAGCATGCATTTTCTTTTTCTTGTAGTCATGTCTTCTACTCCCCTTTTATGCAATAAATTTGAAGAGAGTATTAAGCATGAAAGGCATGGAGTTTCTATTTTTATTGTGGAATGATGATATGATGGAATTTTGCTAACTTCTAGTGTAGAAGTATAGCATGTGCAAGTGGAGTATTGAATTCAAAAGAAATGAATGAATTCTCACATAGGACTATACTAGTTTGACTAGGCTCAATGTGAAAGCAAATAGCATATGCATAAGTTTTATTAGTGTAAAACATCATATGGCTTTGGTTACATTTCCAATCAAATGAGGGTAACTTAAACATTTTTAGAAATTCTCCGAAAACCTAAGTTTCACATTCAAACTATGAATAGCAGCCCAATCACTACATCGAATCTCACAACAACCTAGAATTAGATTAAGCTGTTGCTACCCAAAATTTCTAAATCAAGGCAAAGTTAATTTAAGCCAATGAAAGCAATATTTCGAGAGTAGCAAGTTGTAAATTAGGTACTTAGGAAAAATAAAATAGAGCAACTATTCATCATTTCATCTATGTGAATTCTAAATCATTCTTACCGCAGATCTTTATTTGATGGAAAGCAAATCTACATTACTATTTTTTAATTTTTTGGATACAAGGTGGATAAATGGATGGAAATTAAAATACAATGGGTGTGATACAAGGTACCTCAAGTGGGGATCCTCCCCCAAGCTTATTCTTAATCATGGTCCAAGATAGGGGTTGAATCCCAAATGATGGAGGTAGCCCATGAGGTTGGCCTATCCTTGTTGCAGCGTGGCTTTGATAATGGATGGTTGAGTGTGTATGTTGTGTTGCCTCCCTCGGTTACCTAGAGTGTGGTTGAAGAAAGTGTTGTTGATGTCGCTTATCTGCACCTCAAGGTCTCCCATGTGTTGAGTGTACTTTGTTATTCCATGGCTAAGGTAATGATAACCTTTATCTACGAAGGAATGACGTGCACTAAACATGCGTTGAGTGTGTTTCGTCATTCTTTGGCTAAGGTGTATCATACCTTCTTGTCATAAAGGAATAACTTGTACCTCTCATGCATTGGGTGTCTCGGTACTCTGCGTACTGAATACCCCTTGGGACTGCACAAAGAGCTAAGGAACTCCATGTACAAGAGTTGAAGACCTCCAAAGGCCCCACGTGTCATACGGAACCGGACCTGCCTCCCTTCTATGGTTAGTCTTAGTGCTGCCACGTGTATCCTGCAATCGGAGCTACATCCCAGACATGGGAAAGCTCCGGGCTAAATACCTGTGCGGCACAACCGGACCTAAGCCCCGACAGAGGGAAGCTCCGGTACCGACACGTGTACAACAGCACCGCCTACCCGTCCTAGACGGTAAGCTCCAGAGCTGCCACGCGTCCAGCCGCCGGACCTTCAACTTCAACAAGCAGAATGGTGGACCTCCAACGGCTCGGACCTTCAAGGGACAATTAAAGAATTCAAGACCCGATTAAGTGTCATTAATACCATCTTAATGACACACGATCGGAGGGACCTTAATACAAGTAACGCCACTGTCAAGGTGCATTACCTTAATATTAAGGGTAATTAAGCTCATTAATTGTGTATTAAGCATCAGTAACCACCAGGGCCACATGTCGGGCCAGGCTAACGATGTAACGACTAGTCCTTACACTATAAAAGGGCTGGCCGAGCGATACACAAGGGAGACTTATTCTAGACTGCCACACAAGTCTACACATGCCCACAAGCACTCAGACGATCAATACAACAACTACACACCCCGTGGAGTAGGGTATTATGCTTAGGCGGCCCGAGCCACGTAAATCCTCGTGTCAACATGCAATCGTGTTCTGAATCTCTATGCACCCACAACCGAACTACAAACTTTGCAGTCTGCCATTGGTACTACCAGGAGAATTGCCGGAATAACCCTCCGACAGTTGGCGCGCCAGGTAGGGGCGTGCTCGAGATTAAAGGATGGTAAACTCTGCTGCTGGATCGTCCAACGGCAACCCTACTGCGCAACCTACTGGAGGCAACCCCTCCAACATGCAGCAGCCAGCCGGGGTCGTGGCTCCAGCAGGAGTCATGCCACCACCGCCACCGTCTGCACTGGCAAATCAAGATGGACAATGAGATGGGGCATCCGCGTCGGTCACTGCATCGGCGAACAACAACCCTGAACACACGCTCCATATTGCGCGTGCTCTTCTCCAACGTCCAACGCCTCCAGGAGCATCCCAGGGTGCAATGGAGCAGTGGAGAGCTGATGTGAAACATTTGGTTGCAGCAGCAGCCGATCGCATCAGCAATCAAGGTCCTCCCCCCTTGGGGTGGGCCCCATCGCAGCATCGGACCGTGTTGGGTAGACTTGGTGTGACACCCGGTTCCGAATATGAACCAAGCGTAACGCATATGTGTGCCCAGGATGTTCAACACACATACACGAATGATTCACAAATGATAAACAGAATTTAACCACGTCTTAATTAATAAATAAGTACTTTATTACAATAATCCAATGGTTCACGAATAATAAAATTCTAAATAATTTTAGCGGAAAATAAACTAAACAGCACGACTCCAATCCACAGGCAATTGACGGCGGTACGCAACCTAGTACTCCACGTGATCCTCAGGGTACTCCCAATTGTCTCCAGTAGCTGTTGGGGGGGATTGCAAGGGTGAGTACATGTCGTACTCAGCAAGTGTGGAAAGTATGACATGTGGCTTATTCAAATGACGACAATAATAATGGCTAAGTGCTGAAAAGTACAGTAAAGCATTTGAAAAGCATTATACTATGTCTATGTGAAACAATCCTATCATAACCATCATATTAACAAAATATAAACCATATCCAATTATTGCCAACATTACCATTATCCATGCCCAATTACCATAACTCAATTTCATAACCATGACCTTGATCCATAAACCAACCATAACCATTACCAAACCATAACCATCCATAACCATCCCAAATCCCAATTTCCAACTCTAATCATGTAGGTCATCCAGGCGCTCATAACCGGGAGCACGGCTATCATGATAGTTTTAAACACTCTGCAGAGGTTGTACCACTTTACCCACATGTTTGTGATTTTATCACCTTTCGATGACTAAGAAACCTCCATTGTGCCTTCTCACACTTCCGTAGGTGTGTGGCCAAGAGATCACAAAATAGCCTTTCAAAAGGGACTACTAGTATGTACGGGCCCACTAAGGTTTCACCGGCAGGCTTGAATCTCTATTCTCCCACCCACGGGCCCCCTCGTGTGCCATGCGGATCCCAAGGCAGTCCTCCTCAACTCCCATTCCCTGCGCCATCCAATGGTCCATACAATGCTAGCAGCGCTCCTAATTATTCAGCTACGCCGCACCCATACTTGGCCTTGTGGTGGCACTGTTGACCTGGCATATTCTCGCATGAACTGGTCCTTAGATCTAAAGCAAGCGAACCACCATGACATCCAACCCATCCACAAAACCATGCTTGCTTAGATCACCCATCGTATTGACCAGTTCACATCAACCAGAATATCATTGGTGCATAATTAAATGTGTAGTGTTGTTTGCCATCCCAATTAATTAAGCGAAGCAAAAAAGGTAAAAAACCCTTCCCGACTCTCTACCATAATTCCGGGTGACAAGGGTGGTCAAACAAAACTAGTAAACTTCCTACCATAGGGTTCCCATCAATTTGACACAAGCATGCAAGTTCGCAAACAAAACATTTAATTTAAAATAGGATCAATATGCTTCAAGGACACTTGCCTTGCTCCGGCGGATGGGGTTGCTCAAGCGCTTCGAAGTCTTGGTTTTGGAAATCTTCGTATGCGGCCTCTTGAGCACGTTCCTCTACGCGTGATCATACATACAAGAAAACATATACAATTCAACATAATGCACACAAAATAATCAACATGCCATGACATGCATGCATGCACAATTTAATAATTAATTTACTACGGTCGTTTATTAATTAGATGCGACTAGTTCATACGTGTTCATATGAGTTTACGGGGGTTTTAGGGTGGATTAATGCTGCTGAAAATAAAATCATGGTGCAACTAAATTTAATTTACGCCTATTAGATTCAATACGGTCGCTAAAATTCGCATCGGGAACGAATCCTACCGTAGATCTGACGGCTTGACGGTCGCGGAACAAATGCGACGCGTAGACGAAATAGATGGTGCAGCAGTCCTTCGGTGGCACGACGACGGCGGCGCGATGTCGGCGACGATCTCCGGCGAACGGTGGTGCCCTCCTCTTTTTCTCCCTCTTCTTCCCCTTCTTTTTCTCTTTTTTTCTTCCCTGGGCACAGCCTTCTGGACCTTGGTTCCGGCGGCTTTTTCTTCTCTGCTGGCGGCTGCTGGTTCGTGGGGAAAAAGCCTAGGGCCTCGGTCCTATTTATAGGGGCGGCGGTAGCAAAAAGATCGGAACGAGTCAGTTGGGAGGCGGGGCGGGATGGGACTCGTATCCGGGAAAATCGGGGCCGCTCGGTCGTTACGGCGCGGGAGACCGGACGCGAAAGATTTTCAGAGGCGGGACGGCGCGCGGCCGAGTGGCGCGCATCGTCGCGTGGGCGCGCCTCGGGTGGCATGCGGCTGGGGGGGTCAGGCGGCGGGGCCCGCTCGCGCTGCGCGCTGCAGCGGCAGGCGGCGCGGCAGGGTGGGGGCGGGGCCCGGCTGCGGCCTCGGGGCTGGGGCGCGCTGGGGCGACTCGCGTGCGCGTCGCGTCGGGGGTGGCTCGGCCGGCTGGGCCGCTTGGCCTGGCCGGCTGGTTGCCCATTTTTTTTCCTTATTATATAATTTATTATATATATATTTTTTATATATATTATTAATACTATATATTTATTATTTATTATTTATTATTTTTATAATATTTATTATTAATATTATTATTTTTTTCTATTTTTATATATTGTTATATATATTATTTATATATATATTTATATATATTTTTATTATTATTTTTATTCTTATTCCCTATTACAAGTTTTAGGCTATAATTATTGTTTTCTTTTTCTTCTTTTGCTACACATATTTGTATATGTATATGTTTTATTATTTTTGTTTTATTCTACTAGTGTTTAATGCATGATTATGTATGCAATGCATGATGCGAAAATTTAGGGTGTTACAAACCTACCCCCCTTAAAGTGAATCTCGCCCTCGAGATTCGATAGCGTGGAGAAAAGATGAGGGAATTCTGCCTTCAGGTCTTCTTCACGTTCCCATATAGCTTCGGCTTCCGTATGGTGTTTCCATTGCACTTTGCACCAACGGATCCTCTTATTTCTCGTGACTCTTTTCTTTATGTCCAAACTTTTGATAGGCTGCTCGACATAAGACAAATCCTCTTGAAGTTCTAACTCATCCATCGGCACTTGTTCTTCCGGTACCCTGAGACACTTCTTGAGTTGAGAGACGTGAAACACGTCGTGTACATCGGAGAGATACGTCGGCAGCTCAAGTCGATAAGCTAACTCTCCTCGCTTGTCCAGAATCTTGAATGGTCCGATGTAACGTGGTGCCAGTTTTCCTTTGACGTTAAACCGTCGCTGACCTCTGATAGGTGACACTTTGAGGTATACAAAATCTCCAACTTCAAAAGTCAAACTCCTTCGCCTATTATCAGCATAACCTTTCTGTCGAGACTGGGCAGCCTTTAAGTTTTCCCGTATTATTTGGACTTGCCTTTCAGCTTCTTGTAACACGTCGGGACCAAACACTTGATTTTCTCCGGTTTCATTCCAAAACAAGGGAGTCCTACATTTCCTTCCGTATAATGCTTCATAGGGTGACATTTTCAAACTTGCTTGGTAACTATTGTTGTACGAGAATTCAGCATACGGCAAACTTTTATCCCAACTTTTCCTATGCTTTAAAGTACATGCTCTTAACATGTCTTCCAAAATTTGGTTGGTCCTCTCGGTTTGTCCATCTGTTTGAGGGTGATACGCCGAACTAAAGTTCAGCCTTGTTCCCATTGCTTCATGCAATTTCTGCCAAAATCTGGAGGTAAACTGAGAACCTCTATCCGAGACTATTTTCTTCGGTACTCCGTGTCGACACACAATATGTTCCATATACAATTCTGCTAGCTTCGCGGTGGTATATGTGGTCTTGACAGGGATGAAATGAGCTGATTTTGTCAATCGATCCACAATAACCCATATTGAATCATAGCCAGACTGAGTTCGCGGTAATCCAACTATAAAGTCCATACCAATCTCTTCCCACTTCCACTCCGGGATCCTCAATGGTTGTAGCAATCCGGCTGGCCTTTGATGTTCAGCCTTAACTCGTTGGCACACATCACAAAGTGCAACATATTCGGCTTTGTCCTTTTTCATGCTGGCCCACCAGTAGCATGTCTTTAAGTCCTTGTACATCTTTATACAGCCGGGATGAATTGAGTAAGGCGAGTCATGTGCCTCCTTCAGTATTGTTTCACGAATATGCCTGACATTAGGTACCACAATCCTCTTTCCAAGCCATAAGGTACCCTGTTCGTCCTCATCAAATCTGAATTCCTTTCCTTCTTGGGTCCTTTCCTTGATTTCTTGTATTTCCTTGTCCTTTGTCTGTCCTTCCCGTATTTCCTGCTCTATTGTTGGGTTGACTTCCATCGTTCCCATCTCATTTATGAATCCAAGGTTCAACCATTCAAACTCCTTGCATAACTCGGATGGCAGTTCTTGAACTGTAAGTTGATGACTTACTCCTTTTCGGCTCAAAGCATCGGCCACTACGTTGGCCTTCCCTGGGTGATAGTTGATTCCCACGTCATAATCCTTGATGAGCTCCAACCATCGGCGTTGCCTCAGATTCAGATCCGTTTGCGTAAATATGTACTTGAGACTCTTATGATCCGTATAAATCTCACATCGGTGACCAAAAACATAGTGTCTCCATATCTTCAAGGCGTGTACCACGGCTGCGAGTTCAAGGTCGTGCGTAGGATAATTCAACTCATGTTTCTTTAGTTGCCTCGATGCATAAGCTACCACTTGGCCTTCCTGCATGAGCACACATCCTAATCCTTGTCTTGATGCATCACAATATATATCAAAACTCTTGCTCACGTCTGGTAATACTAACACCGGCGCGGTTGTCAACCTTTTCTTTAACTCCTCAAAGCTATCCTGACAAGCTTGAGTCCATCGGAATGCCTTTCCCTTCATGAGTAATTCGGTCATAGGCTTGGCTATTTTGGAGAAATCCTTTATGAATCGGCGGTAATATCCAGCCATTCCAAGGAAACTCCGAATTTCCTTGACATTCTGTGGCGGTTCCCACTTAAGCACATCTCTCACTATTCCTGGGTCAATTGATACTCCTCCTCCGGAAATAATATTTCCTAAGAAGGAAACTTCACGTAACCAAAATTGACATTTACTGAACTTGGCATACAACTGATGCTCCCTCAATTTCTGCAGCGTAAGCCTCAAGTGTTCCTCATGTTCCTTCTCATCCTTCGAGTAGATCATAATATCATCGATGAACACTACAACGAACTTATCCAGATATTCCATGAAGACCTTATTCATGAGATACATAAAGTACGCAGGCGCGTTCGTTAATCCAAATGACATGACGGTGTACTCATAAGATCCATATCGTGTCCGAAATGCTGTCTTGGGTATATCCGATGGTCTAATCTTCATTTGGAAGTATCCTGACCGCAAGTCGATTTTGGAGAAGATACAGGCACCCTTCATTTGGTCGAACAAATCCTCTATACGGGGCAGTGAGTACTTGTTCTTAATTGTCACTTCGTTGAGAGACCTATAGTCCACACACATCCTCTGGGTTCCATCCTTCTTATCTACGAAGAGCACTGGGGCTCCCCACGGGGATGAACTTGGGCGTATAAAACCCTTCTCTAGCTGCTCTTGAATTTGCTTCTTGAGCTCTGCTAATTCCTTAGGAGGCATCCTATACGGCCTCTTAGCTATAGGTGCAGTTCCGGGTATCAACTCAATGGCGAATTCTATGTCACCATCAGGTGGCATACCTGGCAACTCATCTGGAAACACGTCCGGGTACTCGCGAACGATCGGAATGCTTTCCAATGTCACTTCTTCCACGTGATTCAGCATCGCTTTCCCTCTTGCAGGTTGGGCTGCTTCAACTTCAATGCGGGTACCATGTTCACTTGTCAACTGCACAATCCTTTCAGCGCATTGAATGACTCCATTATGCTTGCTCAGCCAGTCCATTCCAAGTATTATGTCTATTCCTTGGGAGTCCAATACTATGAGGTTTGCGAGAAAGTCTACCCCCCTTATTTTAATGCTTACTTTCGGACATACTATATTTGTCCTCATCTCTCCGCCAGGAGAACTTACTAGCATAGTTTGCTTCATATGAGATATAGGCAAATTGTACTTGGCAACATACTTTGACGAGATGAAAGAATGAGATGCTCCTGAATCAAATAAAACAGTCGCGGGGTTGGAGTTGGCGAGAAACATACCAATCACGACGTCATCAGCTTGCTGGGCTTCCTCAGTAGAGACATGATTGACATTGCCACGAGCAAAATTCTGCTGTCCACGGTTGCCTTGTGGTGCTCCTCCATTTGGTCGCGGGTGATTTGGCCTTGGTGCATTGTTCATAGGTCCATAATTTCTCTTGGGGCATTGACTTGCAAAGTGTCCGGGTTCTCCAAACGCATAGCATGTCTTACCACCCGTAGCATTAGGGAAGTTTGGGCCCAACTGGTTTTGAGCATTTGCCGCCATGTTAGGACGCGGCGCAGGTGGCACAGGATTGCGAGGCGCTTGCATGGCGGGGCGTTGCTGCGGTGGCTGATTTGGGCGGGGTGGATAAGCAGTGCGGTATGCAGGAGCAGAAGAGTTGTATTGTGGTGCAGTAGGTGGTGCATAGCGGGGGCGAACATTGCTTCCTTGTTGCGGTCCATGATGTGACATCTTCCTCTTGTTGTCCTGCTCCATCTCACGAATCTTGTTCTCAACCACAATGGCCTTGTCAACCAGCTTCTGGAAGTTTGGATAATCGGTATTGAGCAACTGGACTTGAATTTCATTGTTGAGACCCCTCATAAACAGATACTGCTTCCTACTATCAGTTTTGATGTCCTCTGGAGCATATCTTGATAATTGAGTGAATTTGTTGAGATACTCACTCACGCTCATCCTTCCTTGCCTGAGGTTTTCAAAATCTTGTCTTCTCAGTATCATAACTCCTTCAGGTACATAGTGGGAACGGAAACTCTGTTTAAACTCAGCCCAAGTGATTGTCTCCTGATTATCATGAGCGTTACAAAGAGCTTCCCACCAGTCAGCGGCTGCTCCAACTAGTTGATGTGATGCAAAGAGAACCTTCTCCCTATCAGTGCACTGGACAATAGCAAGTTTCTTCTCAACGGATTTCAGCCAATCATCAGCTTCCATTGGGTCTGTGGCTTGTGCAAAGGTAGGCGGTCTGGTCCTCATGAACTCTCCCAAACGGTTGTGATGTGGCGGGGGTGGCGGTGGAGGCGGTATGTGAGGCTGATTGTTGTTGCCAGCTTGCAGCTGTCCCATGGTCTGTATCATGGTCTGCATGAGCTGGTTCTGCATAGCTAACAGTTGTTCAATATTGATGGCTCCATGAGCATGTCCCTGGTTGTTCTGAGGTACTTCATTGTGCTCCTCCTCATCGTTGGCATCCCTCTGGTTGCGAGTTCTCACCATCTGTTGGCGAAAGAAAGGTGGGGACAGAAGGATTTAGAATTTTGAAAGAAACGTCCCAACTATATGCATCAAGGGATGTGACACTAAATAATCCTTTATTAATATAGACCTATATTATGAGGATGTGGACAAGTGCCGAAGCATTCCACAACTCTCTACTAAGCACACAAGCACTCAAACAAGCACCAAACAGAATTTACAAAGATCCTAAAAGAAGTAACACAACTCAAGGTCACACGAGTATATCTACATCGATCTTATTTACTAATGGGGGTGTGCCTATACTTGAGTCGTGGCATAGGTCGAGGACTACTCATCGTCGAGCGGGAACTCATCCGGGTCCTCGTCGTCGTCGTCGTCGTCGGGGTCCTCGGGGTCCTGTCGGTCCTGGGGTGGTGAGGCAGCAGGCGGCGATGGTGCGGTAGACGCCATACTGGAAGGCTCCTCGTCAGAGGACTCCTCAGAGGATGACTCACGCTGACCGTTGCGACGGTCTGGAGAGTCTGGGGTCCACATCGGGGTGTCGAACACGTAGTCGTCCGGGTCCTCGTCGGTGATCCGACGATACCTCCTGATTATCACCTCGTGGCGCTGGGCGAGGTCATGTCCATCCTGAATCTCCTGCTGCACCCTCTGAAGTCGAGCACTGAGCTGGGTCACGTCGTCAACAGTCTGACGAGACTACGGGAGGTCCAGGGGTCCCTCCACGTGCCTGGAGACGAAGCGCGCAGTGCCACTGGGACGCTGCGGGACGAAGGCGTGCACCGTGTCCTCCAGACGGAAACGGCGGGCGTGGCTCCAAAAAGTGGCTGCTTCCCAGCTAGCATCCTGCTCTGCAGATCGGCGGGAGCTCCTCCAAGCGGGGCTGCTGTGGGTCTTCACCAACTCATCACCGTAGTAGATATAGATCTTGCAGCTCCACTCCTTCCTGCCGGGGCGCTGCACTCCAGTGGTGTGGTAGGAGAGCGAGAGGCTATGGTGACGGTAGCCAGCCTCACGGAGTAGGGCACGGAGACGGTGTCGCAGTTGTCCTGCGGCTCTGCCGTCAGAACGGATCACCACGGGGTGACGGGGGTCGACGGCCGGAGAGCGACTGGCCAACCTACGCGGGGGCACAAGTCCACCGGTCGACTTACGAGGGGTTGTCTTGGTGCGGTCCATCTACAGAAAACAACAATGCATTAGAGGAAAAAAAATAACAAATACAAATCTGAAAATTTCAGCAGCTAAAACGGCGGAAAAAGAGCGGTGCAGCGGTTCCAAAAGAACGAAAAATAAAGAGAAAAAAATACAGCAACCAACACAATAATTTTACCCACACATAACAGCAGCAAAACACACCTTTTTCGCGAAAATTTACACAGCAAAACAGCAGCACTTAATATTGCTCACTTCCGAAAATTTTTATCAAAAACGCAGCAGTGATCAATACTTTTTGCAGCTGAAAATAAGGGAAACAAAACAGCAGCAAAAATTTTCGAAAATAGCAGATTAGAAGAGTGTTCCTAAGTGCTCTAGAGTGTCCATTCTACCTAGGCTTGCGTCCTACGGTCAACGTCGCTCTGATACCAATTTGTGACACCCGGTTCCGAATATGAACCAAGCGTAACGCATATGTGTGCCCAGGATGTTCAACACACATACACGAATGATTCACAAATGATAAACAGAATTTAACTACGTCTTAATTAATAAATAAGTACTTTATTACAATAATCCAATGGTTCACGAATAATAAAATTCTAAATAATTGCAGCGGAAAATAAACTAAACAGCACGACTCCAATCCCCAGGCAATTGACGGCAGTACGCAACCTAGTACTCCACGTGATCCTCAGGGTACTCCCAATTGTCTCCAGTAGCTGTTGGGGGGGATTGCAAGGGTGAGTACATGTCGTACTCAGCAAGTGTGGAAAGTATGACATGTGGCTTATTCAAATGACGACAATAATAATGGCTAAGTGCTGAAAAGTACAGTAAAACATTTGAAAAGCATTATACTATGTCTATGTGAAACAATCCCATCATAACCATCATATTAACAAAATATAAACCATATCCAATTATTGCCAACATTACCATTATCCATGCCCAATTACCATAACTCAATTTCATAACCATGACCATGATCCATAAACCAACCATAACCATTACCAAACCATAACCATCCATAACCATCCCAAATCCCAATTTCCAACTCTAATCATGTAGGTCATCCAGGCGCTCATAACCGGGAGCACGGCTATCATGATAGTTTTAAACACTCTACAGAGGTTGTACCACTTTACCCACATGTTTGTGATTTTATCACCTTTCGATGACTAAGAAACCTCCATTGTGCCTTCTCACACTTCCGTAGGTGTGTGGCCAAGAGATCACAAAATAGCCTTTCAAAAGGGACTACTAGTATGTACGGGCCCACTAAGGTTTCACCGGCAGGCTTGAATCTCTATTCTCCCACCCACGGGCCCCCTCGTGTGCCATGCGGATCCCAGGGCAGTCCTCCTCGACTCCCATTCCCCGCGCCATCCAATGGTCCATACAATGCTAGCAGCGCTCCTAATTATTCAGCTACGCCGCACCCATACTTGGCCTTGTGGTGGCACTGTTGACCTGGCATATTCTCGCATGAACCGGTCCTTAGATCTAAAGCAAGCGAACCACCATGACATCCAACCCATCCACAAAACCATGCTTGCTTAGATCACCCATCGTATTGACCAGTTCACATCAACCAGAATATCATTGGTGCATAATTAAATGTGTAGTGTTGTTTGCCATCCCAATTAATTAAGCGAAGCAAAAAAGGTAAAAAACCCTTCCCGACTCTCTACCATAATTCCGGGTGACAAGGGTGGTCAAACAAAACTAGTAAACTTCCTACCATAGGGTTCCCATCAATTTGACACAAGCATGCAAGTTCGCAAACAAAACATTTAATTTAAAATAGGATCAATATGCTTCAAGGACACTTGCCTTGCTCCGGCGGATGGGGTTGCTCAAGCGCTTCGAAGTCTTGGTTTTGGAAATCTTCGTATGCGGCCTCTTGAGCACGTTCCTCTACGCGTGATCATACATACAAGAAAACATATACAATTCAACATAATGCACACAAAATAATCAACATGCCATGACATGCATGCATGCACAATTTAATAATTAATTTACTACGGTCGTTTATTAATTAGATGCGACTAGTTCATACGTGTTCATATGAGTTTACGGGGGTTTTAGGGTGGATTAATGCTGCTGAAAATAAAATCATGGTGCAACTAAATTTAATTTACGCCTATTAGATTCAATACGGTCGCTAAAATTAGCATCGGGAACGAATCCTACCGTAGATCTGACGGCTTGACGGTCGCGGAACAAATGCGACGCGTAGACGAAATAGATGGTGCAGCAGTCCTTCGGTGGCACGACGACGGCGGCGCGATGTCGGCGACGATCTCCGGCGAACGGTGGTGCCCTCCTCTTTTTCTCCCTCTTCTTCCCCTTCTTTTTCTCTTTTTTTCTTCCCTGGGCGCAGCCTTCTGGACATTGGTTCCGGCGGCTTTTTGCTGGCGGCTGCTGGTTCGTGGGGAAAAAGCCTAGGGCCTCAGTCCTATTTATAGGGGCGGCGGGAGCAAAAAGATCGGAACGAGTCGGTTGGGAGGCGGGGCGGGATGGGACTCGTATCCGGGAAAATCGGGGCGGCTCGGTCGTTACGGCACGGGAGACCGGACGCGAAAGATTTTCAGAGGCGGGACGGCGCGCGGCCAAGTGGCGCGCATCGGCGCGTGGGCGCGCCTCAGGTGGCGTGCGGCTGGGGGGGTCAGGCGGCGGGGCCCGCGCGCGCTGCGCGCTGCAGCAGCAGGCGGCGCGGCAGGGTGGGGGCGGGGCCCGGCTGCGGCCTCGGGGCTGGGGCGCGCTGGGGCGACTCGCGTGCGCGTCGCGTCGGCGGTGGCTCGGTCGGCTGGGCCGCTTGGCCTGGTCGGCTGGTTGCCCATTTTTTTTCTTTTTTTTTTCTTTTTTTCCTTATTATATAATTTATTATATATATATTTTTTATATATATTATTAATACTATATATTTATTATTTATTATTTATTATTTTTATAATATATATTATTAATATTATAATTTTTTTACTATTTTTATATTGTTATATATATTATTTATATATATATTTATATATATTTTTATTATTATTTTTATTCTTATTCCCGATTACAAGTTTTAGGCTATAATTATTGTTTTCTTTTTCTTCTTTTGCTACACATATTTGTATATGTATATGTTTTATTATTTTTCTTTTATTCTACTAGTGTTTAATGCATGATTATGTATGCAATGCATGATGCGAAAATTTTGGGTGTTACACTTGGTCGGCACCCTTCACAGCACAAAAGGCGTGCTGCGTCTGAACAGGCAACGTCGCTGCCTTCCGGGGCGCGACGTACCCACACGGTAACTAGGCTTTTGACTCACGACCTCCGGGAGGAGCTTGATCGCTGTTACCGTCAACAGGACGGCCGCGTCCATATCGAGCGCGCTCGCGAGAGGCGAGAGGCTCGGGACAACCCTGCTCCTGAGGGAGTAGGAGGAGACTGTTTTGCACTGGACATACACCTACGCATGGTCAGATGGCCGCAGAAGTTACGGCCTCACCCGCACAAGAAATTTGACGGGACTGTCAATCCCACTGAATTCCTCCAAATTTACTCCACCGCAATCCTTGCGGCTAGCGGCAATGAGGCCGTAATGGCCTACTATTTCCTTGTGACTTTAATTGGGACCTCCAGTTCCTGGTTTATGAGCCTTTCGCCCGACTCCATCAGCAGTTGGGCGGAACTGTGCCAATAGTTCACCGCCAATTTTGCTGTCAAGCAAAAAGGGGGGAGAGTCCTTGCGATCCTTCATCCAGAGGTTCTCCTATGTATGAAACACCATTCCTTCTATCTCAAGCGCTTCTATTATTGTGGAATTTAGACAGGTGTTCGAGACAAGAAGATGCTGGAGAAGCTGGCGACCAAGGAAGTCACTAGCATCACGGAACTCTTCAGCTTGGCAGACAAGTGTGCCAAGGCTGTGGAGGGCTGTGATATGCACTCCCAACCACCTCTAGAGGAAAGTAAAAAGTCCTCCAAGGCTGAAGCCACTACCTCCGGGAGTGGCAAGAAGAAGAAAAAGTCCAACAGCAAGAAGAAGCTGTCGGCCAGCACACCTACTACCGCAGCTGCTGCAGCTCCAGGTGGCCGGGGGCCACGCCCCGAGAAATGACCTCGGCCGTTGTCTGAAGACAGAGGCAGCTCCAAGATGTGGTGTCCTATAAACAAGACGAACAGCCACAACCTGGAAGGCTACTGAGAGGTCCAGAACCTCGCCGAGTGCTACAATAAGCGACGGGAAGAAGTTCCTTTTCGTCAAAGGGAAGGAAAACAAAAAGTCAACGTAGCTCCGGCTGAAGAGGAGTTAGGCTTTCAGGACCCCAAAAAGGTCATGAAGGCTGTTTACACCTCCGTTGATGATGACTCCGACATCTCAGACAACGAGCGTCGGAAGACCATGAACACCATCTTTGGTGGTTCGTGGGATATCACCTCCCACCGTGTCCTCAAGACATGCGGTGGGATATGGCCTCAGTAGCTCCCACTGCCAGGGCGGAGCCGCACCGGAAGTGGATGGACACTGCCATCACTTTCGATGCTTCAGACTGCCCTTGGAACATTATCGGAGCTGGCCAACTTCCATTGATGGTATATACGACCATCAACAACATCTAGCTCCACCATGTAATGGTGGACGGAGGTTCAGGGCTAAACCTCATAAGCTTCGAAGCTTTCGTCAAGCTTCAGCTCTGACCTTCGGAACTTCGCCCCTCCGGACCTTTCTCCGGAGTAGGTCCGAGGGCCATCACTCCACTAGGTGCCATTACTCTCCCGGTGACCTTCGGGACTCGGGAGAATTATAGGACCGAGAAGTTAGTCTTTGACGTGGCGTAGATCAACTTGCCATTCAACGCCATCCTGGGGAGGCCAGCCTTGTACAAATTCATGGTTGCTGCTCATTATGGCTACTTGGTGTTGAATATGCCAACACCAGTAGGTGTTCTCCGGACCCGCGGACATCGCACCATCGGAGTTACTGCTCTAGAAGAACTCCACGCGCTTGCCATAGTGCAGGAGGAAGAATCTGAAAAGGAGCAAGCTCCAAAACCCCCGAGCATTCGTCATCGAGGCTCAACCTCTACACCTCGTGTGCAACCAAGCAGCGACACCGACATTCCCGTTAGAGTTGTCCAAAATGGTTCCGACGTCACTCAGACCACTCGTATATCGGGAGGTCTGAAATACAAATAGGAACTCGCGCTCATCACTTTCCTCCAGGCTAATGTCGACGTGTTTGCCTGACAACCATCACAAATGCCTGGGATCCCTAGGGAAGTGATTGAGCACAATCTGAAGATTTATCCCGACGCTCGGTCTGTACACCAGAAGCCACGAAAGCAATCAGTAGAGCAACAACACTTCATACGTCAAGAAGTGAAGAAGTTTCTTGAAGCTGGATTCATCCGAGAAGTCTTCCACCCAAAACGGCTAGCAAACCCAGTCGTTGTACCCAAGGCCGGCGAGAAACTTCGGATGTGTATCGACTACACTACATTGAATAAGGCATGTCCTAAGGATCCATTCCCACTACCTATAATAGATCAGATAGTGGATTCCACCTCCGGGTGCGAATGTTTCCTAGACTCATATTCTAGGTATCATCAAATCAGAATGTCTAGGGAAGATGAAGAGCATACTTTCTTCATCACAGTAGATGGATTATATTGTTACACTGCCATGCCATTCGGTCTCAAAAATGCTGCTTCAGTGTTTGTATGAGCTATGTACAAAACTTTTGGAGAGCTTATCAGAGATGTAGTGGAGGTGTACGTCGATGAAATCGTCATCAAGATCATGAACAAGGAGTCATTCCTTGACACCTTGCAAGCTGTCTTTGACAAGTTGCGAATCACACGTACGAAGTTGAACATGGACAAGTGTGTCTTCGGGGTTAGCTCCGGAAATCTTCTTGGCTTCTTCGTGGACCGCCGAGGAATAGAAACAAATCCGGTGAAGATTAAAGCCATTGAAGACATGCGACCACCTGCTCGCATCAAAGACGTCCAAAAGCTGACTGGATATCTAGCTGCCCTCAGCCGGTTCATCTCAAGACTGGCAGAACGGGTGCTACCTTTCTTCGAATTATTGAGGAAATCCGGACCATTCCAATGGTCTGAAGAAGCAAAAAAGGCATTCCAAGAGCTGAAGCAACTACTCACCACTATACCAACCTTGGTAGCTCCAAATCCTGGTGAGCCACTTCTGCTCTACATTTCAGCAACTGACGAAGTTGTCAGCATGGTCCTGGTTGCGGAAAGACCAGAAC
The DNA here is from genome assembly GCA_036927565.1 of Tuctoria greenei. NCBI lineage: Eukaryota > Viridiplantae > Streptophyta > Magnoliopsida > Poales > Poaceae > Tuctoria > Tuctoria greenei. Next base: position 221,583,888 of record JAYESD010000001.1, on the reverse strand, counting down.
CATACCTACTTCAGGAGTCCAGACCCCTTCGGGAGGGTCCGGAGCTACCCGAAGGCAAGTCTGGGTCCCAGCTCCCAGACCCGGATCCTCAAGGCGAGATGCCAGAGGAGCCACATCCTTCAAGTAGAGGAGCCACTATTACTGAACAAGAAGATCTGGACCCCTTCGGGAAGGTCCAGATCACTTCAGAAGAAGCTCCGGGTTCCTCCAACAGGAACCTTGAGGTCCCCAAAGAAGGTTCGGACCCCTCTGGGAGGGTCCGGGTTGATGATGATGGAAGCTCCGGGCCCCATCGGGAGGGTCCGGACAGTCTAACGCCCAGTGTACTTCATCAGTGAAGTACTCCATGACGCCAAGACATGGTACCTGGAGGTGCATAAGCTGTTGTACGCAGTTCTTATTGCCTCTAGGAAGCTTCACTACTACTTCCAAGCTCACAAGATTTCAGTGGTGACTTCTTATCCACTGCGTGCAATCTTGCATAACGCCAACTCTACTAGGAATATTGCAAAGTGGGCAGCAGAATTCGCCAAGTTTGATCTAAAATTCGTCCCAAAACAAGCGATCAAGAGTCAAGCTTTGGTGGACTTCGTGGCGGAATGGACCCCCTCTCCATCAAATCCTAGGGGCCCCAGTGAGCAGAAGCCGGAACCCAAGGTTCCGGTCTTCACCGGCCCTCACTGGGACTCTCTACTTCGACGGCTCTGTGCAGAAGCAGGGGGCCAGAGCTGGTGTCCTTCTCCTCAGTCCGACCGGGGAGAAGGTCAAATACATGGTTCACCTTGACTTCAAGGCGACCAACAACATGGCGGAGTATGAAGCACTAATATATGGGTTCAAGGTGGCACTATCATATGGTGTCAAGCAGCTGTTGGTAAAGGGTGATTCGCATCTCGTTAAAAAGCAAGTCAAAGGTGAATGTTTCTGCAACAACCCTCAACTAGTTGCATACCTACTTGAAGTCCAGAAGCTTCAGAAGGATTTCAATGTCCTAGATCTTTGCCATGTCTAGTGTCTCAACAACGCTGAAGCCGACGAACTCTCGACAAAAGCTTCAACTGGAGCTCCAGCTCCTGATGGAACCTTCATCTAGAGATTGTCAAGACCAACAGCTCAGCCTGCCGAACTGAGCGAAGGGGGCGAGACCAGCACCTCGAAGCTGGCTGTCCCGATGGCCCTGTTACCATGGTGTCCGTCAAGGGTCGTAGGTGCTGCCGGAAGCTCTAAGCAACCCAGCACGCAAGACTCAAATACTCAAGTTAGCTTTGATGCATGGACCTCGGAGATCCGGAGCTGCTTGAAAGACAATTTCCTTCCTGAAGACAATGTATCCGCTGGCCGGATAGTCAGAATGGCTAAAACATACACACTGGTAGAAGGGGATCTCTATCGACGTGGTGCCAATGGCGTCCTAATGCGGTGCATTACAAGGGAAGAAGGCCGTGAGCTCCTCGCGGAAATACATGGAGGCGAGTGTGGGAACCACGCATCTTTCCGTAGTTGGTCGGTAAAGCCTTCCGGCATGGTTTTTACTGGCCTAAAGCACTCAAGGATGCAATCGAGCTAGTGAAGAAATGCGAAACATGCTAGTTCCATGCAAAGCAATTCACACAACAGCTCAACCTCTACAAATGATACCTCCTACATGGCCATTCGGTGTGTGGGGGGTGGATATCTTGGGACCTTTCCCAAGAGCCGTCGGAGGTTACAAGTTCCTGTACGTTGCTATCGACAAGTTCACCAAGTGGCCGGAAGCAACTCCAGTTGTGATAATAAACAAGCAATCAGCTATCAACTTCTTGCAGTCCATCGTATGTAGATTTGGAGTCCCAAACAAGATCATAACTGATAACGGGACCCAATTCACAAGCTCTGCATTTCAAGGATATTGCAAAGACCTCGGCATTCAAGTCAGCTACGCTTCCGTAGCTCATCCAGCAAGCAATGGCCAAGCTGAGAGAGCAAATGCAAAAATCTTAAAAGGACTCAAGAGGCGCACATATGAGCGCCTAAAAAAACATGGAGCCAACTGGATTAAAGAGCTTCCGCCCACCTTGGGGTTTAACAAGATAACTCCAAACCAGTCAACTAGAGAGACACCCATCTTCTTGGTGTAGGGAGCTGAAGCATTCCTTCCTCTAGAAATCACCTTGGGGTCGCTCCGGGTCCGGACCTTCAACAATGCCACGCAGGACCAGCTCCGGCGTGAAGACTTTGACCTTGTTGAAGAGGGAAGGTGCCGAGCAGCTGTTCGGAATGCCCGATAACGCCAAGATTTTCGGCGCTATCACCAAAGGCATGTTCACAACCGACAGCTCGAGGAAGGCGATCTGGTGCTACGGAGAATACAAACTCGAGAAGGGTTAAACAAACTCTCCCCCAGCTGGGAAGGACCCTTCCGAGTGATCAAAGTATCCCGTCCCGAATGCGTTCGCTTATCAACCGAGGATGGGACACCTTTCCCTAATCCTTGGAACATTGAGCACCTCCGTAAGTTCTACACTTAATATCATGGAGGTGAGTCTATAGTTACATGTGATGTATGTTATAGATTCATTGTACAGAGTCGGGTAGCTCCTTCGGGAGAACAGCCGGACCTTCCCCGGAAGGTCCGCAAAGTTCAGGCAACACTTGTCACAGTCTCAGAACTAAAAGTGTAGCTAGCTACCTTGGGTCAAACAAAAAACGAAACACACTTAGCCTGGTTCCGTACCCTAAGAGTGTAATTGTTTCCCCTGTACCCCGGACCTATAATGAAAGACATCATTGTGTGAAAACAGACTCCACGTGCATTTATTTTGTACAGGCTCAATCTTTTTTATTTTTCTCTTTCTTGTCTATAACAAAGTTGTGCAATTCTCAAGAAAATTTAGCTCGAACAATTCATGTATAATCCAAGTTGCATTGTTAATTCTTCCGGGTCTAAACATTGTTGAATGGCCTACTCCTCTGAATGCCGCCAAGCCAATCTAGGTCTGGAGTGTGCTATCGACTTAGCCTGGTCCTGCACCCGAAGTACGCCACTCTACCTACACCCTGGCAGGCCGAAGTAAGGCGAGTCCAGAAACGATTGGACCTAGAGAAAACAAGCCATTGCACTTGATTATATATAGAATTGCATTTGACCTAAAAATTTCTTTTGGGAATAGTAAGCCGCAATTGAGTTATGGATAGGAAATGGATGTTACTATTTTTCTTGACTTTAGTGTGCAGGAAAAATAAAGTTCTCATGATGATGGTGAATGAAGCCGGAGCTATCAAAGCTCCGACACCTCCTAAGGTGGCCCGCTATCGATGTTTCAAACATTGATAGTAGGCATCGCCGGAACTACTAATTAAGTTCCAGCAAATCCAGGGGGCCAGCCGTCAACGTGAAGAAAAGATGGTGGGAAGACTCCCCAGTGGGGTCAGCTGTCGATGCAACGCGTGTTGACAGTGGTCACTGCCGGAGCTACCAAGCTCCGACAACCCCAGAGGACTAACGGTCGATGCTCTACGTGTTGACAAGGGTCACTATCGGAGCTACTAAGCTCCGACAAACTTAGGGGGCCCCTACAATGACGACTTCGGACCTACAAACTACAAGTTTGAAGCACAAAAGTCTTCAACATAATGCTACATCCTCTTGGTACATGTTCACAATCAAATTGTGTACATCTACCAGGGGGCCAAGTGGGACAAAGGTGTTGAAGACAAAAAATGAAATTCATAAAATTCTTGGATTTCATTAATCTGGAGACAAGAGATTACAAAATTGGAGAAAAAGAAGAGAAGATACAAGCAGGAGCTACAAAGAGAAAGTCCTAAAACCTACGGAAGAATGAGGCGACCTTCTGGGCAACCTCCGACACGCTAGCCTTGGTGATCGTCGATGGGACCTTGAAGCACTGGGTCCAGTGGCAAGTGAGGATCCCGACTTGTGTAGCACGTTAGCATGTACTTTGCGACGTTCTTCGCCATGGATTGTCCTTTGGTTTCCAACTGGTCCGTGATGACATCGCCCATCTTGTTGAGTTTGTTGCCCACCGAGCTCAACGCCTTCAACGCCAGGTCCAGCTCCAGCTCCGGATCATCCGGACGCATAGGACTGAAGCCTAGCGGCATCAGTGCGTCATTAGCTTTGCCCAAGAAGTCCAAAACTTGTTGATACTCCGCAGACCTTGAGCCTCGCACCTCTTCCAAGGATCTCTTTGTCGCCGCAAGCTCCTAATCCTCCCAGGCAAGGCGCTCGACCTCTTTGGCGTTTTGTTGAATCTTTTCAGCAACTTGACTTTCGAGTTTGCCAAGCTCCTCTTCCTGGAGGTCGATCTTGTTCTGGTGGTCGACCAGGTCTTTCTCCCGATCCCACACTCTCTTCTCCCTGGCAGTAATTTCATTCTCCCTCTTATTGAGGTCTTGTCCCCGCTGCCAGGCCTTCTTCTCCTCTTTCTCACAGCGCTCCTCCAGCTTCTTGGTGCGCTCTACGAGGCTCTTGTCACCCAGAGTCAGCCTCTGAGTAAGCTCCTCCTCCCTCTTCACGATGTCATCACACAGCTCTAGGAGATTTTGCTCTTCATCTTCGAGTTTTTTTGCCTGCTCCTCAAGAGCCTCCCAGCGCTTGACGAGGCTGTCGTGGATGGCGCTGAGCTTCTCTTGGCGGTCATTTGTTGCTTCGTTAGCAGTAATGGCCTGTTCGTGGATGGCCTGGGACTGGTTGTCAAGGGATTGCATCATGTTTTCCCTCTCATCCAGCAGCTGACCCTAGTACTCCAACCGGACCTTCTCCATTTTTACCCACTCCTTGTCCTCGGCCAGCCTCGACTGCGACGGCTTGGTCTTGAATTGGATCCGGTTGCGCCACCTCCTAAGGGTTTGGCGCTCCTCCTCGAGGGCCTTGCTGTCGTGGTAAAAGGCCAGCTGGAGCTAACGAAGACTGGAGCTGGCGTTGTTGATAGACAGCGACAAAGGGATTGGCTCCGGACCTGTCGGGGTCTTCTCCGCTGGCTCCAGCGGGTTCTCCGTAACAAAAATCGGGTCCCACTCTACAAGAGCGGTCCCCTGAGCTTCCACGGAACTAGGGACGCCCTCCAGGATAGCCTCGGTCACCGCTGAGGAAGGTCATGTAACGAAAGTGCCTACCTCCAGAGTCGGCTCCGAAGGTCCCGCCACCATGTCATCAGCAACTGGTCCCTCAGGTGGGGGACCGGCGGCTTTGTCTTGGCACCCTGGCTCAGGCACGGGTACCTCCAGAACCACCACCTCTAGGGCAGGCGTTGAAAGTTCGGCCAGAGCTGAAGCCACTTCCGGCTCCAATGCTGGCGCCTCCTCCACCGCTGGTTTAAGCGTCAGTGCTTCGACCTCCACTGGCTCGGGCACCGGCACTTCTGCGACCACTAGCTCAGGTGCCGGAACTTCATCAACACCCGGCTCCATCATTGAGGCTTCAACAACATCCGGCTCTAGGGCCGGAACTGCAGCTACCTCCGGCTCTGAGGCCGGAGCATCTGTCATCACAGCATCCAAAACCAGAGCTTCAACCTCCGGAGCTGGTGCCGCAGGTACATCTTCATTCCCTTTGTTCGGCACTACCATGGTAGATTTAGAGGATGACTCAAGGTCAAGGACCACGACAGCTGGCGTCGGAGCTTCCACGGCCTTAGCCACCTCTTGGGGCGGCGCTGGAGCTGGAATCGGATTCTCCGTCTGCGCAGCATTAGTTGCTGCTGTAGGAACCGGAGCTTCAGCCCCTTTCTTGGGTACCCTGTGGATGAAGGACGAAGAAACTCAAAATATCATTACAACAAAAACAATAAGCTGTGGTAAAAAATCAAATTTACCTCAAAAGGCTTCCGCTCCATCTAGCGCGGAACCTCTTCACTGGACGCTCAGGACCGGACCCTATCGCCACTAGCGTAGTAGCTCCGGAAGGCTCCCCGGAGCTTGTTGCCTCCGTCGATGTCGTCTTGGTTGAGCCTCCCCCCTCGACTTAGAAGGACCCTCAGACCTAGAGCCCTCAACTGGCCCTGGTACCGGAGCCACATGGCCAGAGCTAGCGTCCCAGGGAGATGTCGATGCTGGAGTGGTTGTCGCCGCCTAAGACCTCCTCCGCCGGTGAGAAGGAGTTGATGTGGAAGGAGCAGGTCTGACGGACCTCCTGTCAGAATACTTTAACTTTCTCTTGCGGCTAGAGGGCTCGGCCAACTCCTTGCTCTTGCCTATGACTTCAACTCTCTGTCTCGGGGCAGAAGGGGGAGCACCCTCAGAAGCTCCGGGTATCGCTAACCCAGTGGTCGAACACCTCTCAACTTCACCGAGGTCGTCAAGCACCGACATCTTCCGCCAGAGCTCCCTGCTGAACTCCGCCTCCATGTTCATAGGGAGAAAAGCCGCCGGTGGAGTCAAGTCGTCGCCCTCGACTTCGATGTCCTGTTGGAACTTCTTGAGGTGAAGCTACAAAGCTGTGCCTTCCGGGTTGGACTTCAAACCGGTCTCGATCCGGTCGTCGTCCATCACGCTGTTGAGGGCCCGGGCGAGCTTCTCCCTCTTCTTCAGCAGAGCCCGCCTATTGACCAGGAAGTTGACAAAGACCGCCTGGGGAGTCACCCCTCCTTCCACACATTGGCGGATCCTGGTCAGGGCAGGGTTGAAGGTGTCCGATAGCACCGAAACTTTGCTCCAAGCTTCAGTGTCGACATTGGGGAGGCCTTCGGGCAGCTCCAGCTTCTAGAGCTCCTCTGCCATGATGACAATCCAATCCTTCTTCCAGTTGCCCACTTGCCGGAAGGCAACGACCTCAAGTACTTGTACAGGCACTTCTTTCGCTTCACAAAATAATAGAAGCCAAGGTACTCATCACTCTTGCAGGTGGTGTGGATAGTGAAGAAGGTGCGGAAGAGCTCGATGCAAGGGGGAATACCATACCACATCACGTCCTTGGCCAAGAGCTTCATTTGAATGTTTTCTTGATTTCAGCTTGTCCATGGACAAAATTCTTCAAGGTAGGCTAGTTGAACTTAAATCCCTTGAAATCCCATAGCCTCCTTTATTACAAGGGTGATGTTGATTCCACCCTTGACCTCCTTGTGAACGGTAGCCATTGGATTTGTTGTTTGAAAGGAAGAATCCCCATGGGTCATAGGGAAATAATTCCCCATGTGTTTCATAATAACATGGATTTTCACAAATCATGTGAATATCCATGGCTTGGATCATCCAAACACTTCTCCATTGGCTTTATATTCATGTTACTTCAATGGGAGGTGTAGTTCCATAACCAGCTTGTCCACCTTGTTATGTGGTGTGCATGCCAAACTAAGGGAACTAGAGCATTCTTCAATCCACCCCTTGAGTGGAGACCATCTTCTCATCCATGATGAATGAGAATAGGTCTCCTTTAGCTTCAACATAAATGTAGTCATGGATTGGTGGAGCCAACCCATGACCTGAGTGTTGGATGAAGAGCCAACTATCCACCCCATGATGGAGGCAGACCAAGAAGAACTCTTGGAGACTCGCCCAAGCTTGGGAATTGATGTCTTTGGCTCCTGCTGGAAGCTGAAATTTTTCCGCGGAAGGTAATGGTGTTGCCTAGCGGATATTTGTAGAGGTACACCTTGAATCATCTTGCAGTTGAACACTTACATCCTTGTTGGCCATCCCATAAAATGGGTTTGCCAACACTACCTTGTTTTCACACAAAAGGATAAAACAAATAAGGGAATTCCTGTCTAATAAATGTTAGTACCTATAACTTAGTCACAAGTGATAGATATCCTTCACGTCCTTTGCCTTCCCCGGCAATGGCGCCAGAAATGGTTGTTGGTATTTCTTAACACCACAAATAATCTCCGGTAAGAGATGAGATCCGCAAGCGCATGGAAGATACCATTGTAGCATTTCACCCAAGAGTACTCCTAAGGGTATCATATTTATCCCAAAGGAAGGCGGTGAAGTAAAGTACACACTATTCTTATGATCAAGGTATAGGGTACTAAGTGTCTCTCATAAAGGGGTAAGATGATAATATGGGTAGTGTGTCACACACCTAAGCAATCTACTCTAAGGGTAAGGTTGTCCTAGCGAAGGTTAGACTACGAGACGGAGTTACTCCTATTGTGCTATAATTACTCACATACATATCCCAATAAAGTACACATGAATATGCTGATGGGGAATACTAGGGTTTAGTGGTCCAACATGTCAGGCAAGGGCTTACCCTGGTCTCTGAGGCGACTCCTGCCAAGAGCTTAAGTTTTAGCCGAACATGAAGGATTACAACAGACGGATAGGGCTGTCACCACCTACCGCCTGCCTCTACAACCTGTGGACTATGATGCATTCAATGCTACTTAACTATCCAAGCACCACGCTTGCATGCTAAGTAAATACCTTAAGAGTTGCAACATAATATTCATCCTAAGGCAATGACTAACCTAAACATTGTTAAAACAATGTTTGATCAAAGCACTAACATATCCATATTAACATAATCATTATTATTCATAATTAGACTATAGTGGAGGTGTATGATGTTTATGATAACATGATCATGGCATTATGTCTAGATCATAACAACATCTACACCTAGTACATACATGGACTCCACAACCAAACAAGGGACGCTTTATCCAAGTATATGAATAAGTTAAGACTAATAATATTAATATGAAGTGTAACATCCCTATTTTAATATACAAGTAAATTTTAATTTACATTAATTTTAAACATAAAATTTTAAGCAAGGAAGAAATTAAATCAAGAGCTTGTGTGGAATTGTGCGTTGAACTCTTGTGATTGCATGCTTGTGTGTATGTTTGAATTAAAAATATTAATTTAGAAAACATGTTAACATTTATGTTTGAATTAAAAACGTAAAAATTGAATTCAAAAGGAGTTAGAAAAATTGGAAAGACTTTTATGTGAACCAAACTCTTCCTGGGCCTAAACTTTTTTCCCCAAAGCCCCTCCTTCCACCTCGGCCCGACCTCCTCCCTGTGGCCCACAATTTTTCCTCAGCCCAACCGAGGTTTTCTCTCACCCGCCGGCCCAGCCACACCTTGTCCTTTTCCTTCTCCCACTGGCGAGTGGACCCCACCTGTCGGCACGCCTTATCTCTTTATCGAGCCTAGGACCCCTATGCCGCTCTTGTCTGTTTCCTCCCCTCACCGACGCATGGGCCCCACATGTCGGCTTTCCTCTCCACCTCTTCTCTCCCACTCGCGCGCGGAGTCACGCGAATGTCGTGACTCGCCCCCGGCACGGACGCCCAAAAACCGGCGCGGACACCCAAAATATCTGGCCCTATCTTCTTGCGCCCCACGAAGCCTGGCCACTATAAAAGTGTCCCCAACCCTAGTCTGCCATTCCGTTCCCGATCTCAAGCCACGTGCCGCCGCCATAGCCATTTCTGCCAGTTAGTCGCGCCGCTAGCAATTTCCCTTCACCCTTGCCACACTAGACCTCCCCTGCACGCTTTTCTTCTCCGCATGTACATGCGCGTGCATCCTACGCCTTCCCCGCCGCGGATCGATGCTGTATTCGAGGTCCCCGATGGGAATCTCGGTGAGCTTGCTGCTCTCCTCGTCGTTCCAATCGTCTTGCTCGGATTCTTCCCTGTATGACCTTTCACTGCTACAATAAGCCTCATCACAGGCGGCTCCAAACCTATTATCACAGACGGCTTTTAAAACCGCCTGAAACGAAGAGTCTGTGATAATCCGCAATTTCACAGGCGGAGAAGTGAAACCGCCTGTGAAGAGTAATTATCATAGACGGTTCTTCACTAAGGATAGCCGCCTGTGAAGATCGATTATCATAGGCGGTTCTTTACTTAGGCTAGCCGTCTGTGAAAACACTTTATCACAGACGGGTCGTGCAGCATATATAACCGTCTGTGATAAAGGTCTTATCACAGACGGTTATTGAAGAATAACTAACCGTCTATGATAAGAAGTCTTCACAGACGGGTATTGAAGCATTACTAACCGTCTATGATAATTTGTATTCATAGGCGGATTTTGAAACATAACTAACCGCCTATGATAATATGTCTTCACAGGCGGGTTTTGAAGCATAACTAACCGCCAATGATAATGTGTCTTTACAGACGGTTATTGAAGCATAACTAACCCGTCTATGATAATGAAGTTATCACAGACGGAGTTTACCTATATCAGCCGTCTGTGAAGACCCTTTAACGCAGCCGGTTTCTACCATAACAGACACCGCCTGTGAAAATTAGGTTATCACAGATGTTTCTTTACTTGTATCTAGCCGCCTGTGATAATTGTTTTTCTAATTTCCAGGTCATGCAGTACTACTGCTGTTATTTCTAATTTCCAGGTCAATTCAATATAATCACAGAACAAAAAACAACAATCATCACAGAACAAAAGACAACAATATTATCATCACAGAAGTCAATTTCACTAAAACAATATACATATGTACAAGTTACAGATACAATTTCATCTCAAAGTTTACAAGTTTTCACTAAAAACTGTTTAGATTGGTATAGTCGCAAAGTTCTGGCACATCAGCTGCTGAACCTCTCTTATCAAAGAACTTCCCCGTTTTGTGCAAAATTTCGCGACGAATGAACTGACAGAGTTCAGAAGCAATCCTGTCGGCTCCTCCATCAGGAATACTTCTACAAACCGGCCATTCTTCGTTCAGATTCTTCTTGTGCTGCAATATAACACATAACAAGGTTTAGAATGTGTTGGTTTCAACAATCTCAAAGTATAGATCAAAGTGAGAGTATACAAGAATTTAGTAGGTATTTTTGGAGCAGTTGTACTATGAGCAATTGAATTTTGAAGTTGGAATCAAAATATGAAAATAATGTTTCTGGTAATATTGAACAGCAGAGAATATAAGCATTAAACTATGCTAGTTACAATGAAAATGAAACACAAAAGTAAGAAAATAAGGTATCGACATTAAGGATAACTTACATCCTCACGATTGACTCTATATACGGCGGCGGTCCGAAGATGCTCGCATACATAATACCCGCATAAGAGACTCCCAGCAGGCTGCTTCGGACAAGCATAATACGTTTTAATGTCCAATGCATTCGTATTAGGAGGTCTCTGACCGCCAAGCTGTTCCGCGTAAAACCGCCAAGCGCTGTAATACAAGAAATGTCATATAAAACTTGTCAACACATTCTAAATGTGCGTAAATTAAAATTATTGAATAAACGTACTTTTTCAAAATGGAAAGGAAATCTTTGTAACGATCTGGTGGGTAATCGGCCGAGTCCAAGACTGTTGCCATTCCCTGCGTTGGCTTGATTTCTCCGCGTAGGGTTTCTCTGCGAAGCCTGAATCGGGAGATTTATTGAAGTGGCAGTGCATCGTCCCCGGTAAAGAAGGGGTAAGTCATGAAGAACAAGCACAATATGAGTTTAACTATCGTCCTCCTATTAATAAATTTCTTTTGCAGACTGAATGGGAAGATGGTTACTACCCCCTGACAATCTCCTTCTCTGAGGACTATCCCTTGGTGCCTCCAAGATGCTCCTTTCCATTTGGGTTCTTCCACCCAAATGTCCATCGTTCGGGAGCACTCTGCATCGGGATTCTTGATCAAGAGACTGTAAGATAGACCTATTTTGTTCATGTAATTATTACTTATAATTTTTGTCGAACTTATTTGAACTGGTTTCTTATATTGCTTAAATTATATTTCGTAGGGGTGGTGCAGTGCTTTTACAATCAAAACTATACTACTTGAAGTTCAGCGTTTGCTGCATCAGCCAAATGTGCCTGATGTTGAAAATGATTGCTATAATCTACTTATCAAGGTTAGATGACACTTTGACTTAGTGACCAATGTAGGTTATTCATTCCTCCTTCGACATTTGTTAATTTAAATAATGTCAATATTTTCAGGATCCAGCGGAATATAAGAGACGTGTTCGGGAGCAAGCAGGACGGTACAATTTAGATTGATCGATGGGAGCTTCATCATCGATCTACAATGAATGTAGCATGATTTTTGTTCAGTGTGTAAAGAAATTATCTTTGAACAATTGTAAAGCCTCTAATGGTGTATTATCACAATTAAGCCAGCCTCACTGGTGATCGAGCATTTCCTATAATGCATTACTTTACTAGTATCCGCTAGCTCATCTGTGTTTTTTTCCTGATACAATTTTGCCTGCACGACTACATGCGGCTGTGATATATAATTGCAACTACATCCCTGTAATTTCAATGAAAACCGCTTATGATAATTAAACAATGACCGCCACTGAAAATACATGATCTTCTTAGGCCGTTGTTATATAATCAAGAACCGGCTATGAAGTTCATTGCATTACAGACGGTTATTAATTAAGAACCGCCAACGAAGATCATGTATTTACTCAGACGGTTGTTCCTTAAAATCCATCTGTGAAGTTCATTGCATTACAGACGGTTATTAATCAAGAACCGCCAACGAAGATCATGTATTTAACCAGACGGTTGTTTCTTAAAATCCGTCTGTGAAGTTCATGGCATTGCAGGCGGTTAATAATTAATAACCGTCTGTGAAGATCATGTATTTACCCAGACGGTTGTTTCTTAAAATCCGTCTGTGAAGTTCGTTGCATTACAGACGGTTCTTAATTAAGAACCGATTCTGAAGATCATGTATTTACCCAGACGGTTGTTCTTTAAAATCCGCCTGTGTTGTTCTTTCATCACAGACGGTTATTATATCATTCGTCATCACAGTCGCATATTTTTAAGGACCGCCTGTGTTTGAAAAATTGAGGCGCCTGTAAAAATGCTTTTTGTAGTAGTGTTTCCCACTCACTGTCCTTGCTCGGGAACATGCTCCAGGAAAGAATACGGTGAGGAAAGGCAACCGCGACGACGTTCCTGTGAAGACCAACGCTATCCTCCGCTTCTTCTTGACGTGAGCACACCCCCGTGCCTTTCAAGTCCGCGCGACATCCTCGGTGAGATCGCGATGCCACCCTCTCACTCCCCATGCACTTAGATGTGAACTTAGGGTCGTATAGGGGTAGATGCGTGTGCGCCGGCGAGCTTCGGCCGCCGTCCATGGCGCCTCCGTCGTGTGACCCTTAGGAAGGAGACGCTCACCCTTCCTTTTCTCTCCTTAATCGTTAGATCCACTTTCAATGGCCAAGATTAGATCTAGAGAACCTGTTCATTTAAATAAAATCACAACCGTCTATCTAGAATCCTTTGGTCAGTGTTAGGCCACGTGGTCTTCCTTTATTGTTTTTTAATCTGTGGCGTTCAAGTAGGATCCGACGGTCTATGTTATATCCCAGCATACCCCTTCGCCGATTTGCATTTAGGCCCCTGCGTTTCGCCGAGTGCGGCTAAGAAGCCCTCCCACTTTGCTGCTTTAGCACTTTGAGCCCTGGACTGTTTAATAATCATGCTTTATTCTGTAAAACAGCACCTGAGCCCCTATAAACCCTAGAAACTTGCATAAAACCTCCTGTACAGTTCTGGTCATTTCAATTAGGTCGCTGCAGTGCTCTATTTATTAATTAGCCACTGTAATTAATTATTAAATGGTATCTTGGATTTGTAACATTACTGTTTTACAATTTAATCACTGCATTAAATTGATTTTCACATATAAGTACTTGCTTAATTTGAAATTACATAGTTAATATATGAGCTTGCTGTTTTAGTGACTATAACATGTTAACTTGCTGTTTTTGCATGTACAACCCTGTAATAATGTTTTAGGCATTTGTCTATGCTGTAGAAAAATTGTGTAGTGCTGAAATTACTTAAAATGACCTTATGGCATGTTGAAATATTATTAGGATAGTAATAGTTGCTGAAATATACCTAGCTGTTGTTCTCACATAAGCACGCATCTAAAAATATTTATTAATGCATTTTTGATACTGAAAGTATGTAATAAAATGTATCATTGCATGTGATGATAAAGGAAACTACTCTTGCTCACTTAAAATGATTTATGGCCTAGGTTTAGTCTATTATTGCATGCATGATAGAAAATTGTTATAACATGATAACACCCCGAAACACCGTGTAACCCGTTATCGCGTGTAGGCTCTCGTTACGCCATATGATGTTCACGTAGTATTGTCTTCTTTTGATGGTATGGTGTGATGTCATTGAACGTGCTTTTATATCTCTCTTTGGTAGTTATTACATGTTCGTGCCCTGATTATGATGTGATGTGAAGACTTGAAGAATCGGGCGTTTTACCCGGGGACTGAGCAGCTACATGAAATAAAGAAAAGGCAAGTGCCCTTGACCACTTTGCATCGGCTAGGAATTACTAAGGATATAGATATAATTAGTTGCATGCAAGTCTTAAATTGAATCGTATGTTAGGATGTTTACTTAGATTTCCATATTATTCCTTGTTGCTGGGTTTGGATGGTCTTGTTGGGATTTGGGTATTGTGTTTATGCTTAACCCTGCTGTCTTTAGTTGGGTGGTAATGATAACTTGATATAATACTTTTAATATCATTTATTTGATGGATATGGTTATATATATATATATATATATATATATATATATATATATAGGAATCTGGACAGGCAGGATTGAGTGGTGGGTGCAGATCGCACGAGACTCGGGTTCATTGTGTTAGCGCCTATTCTATATTCTAAAGACCGATTCTTGGTGACATTGCGACCAGGTATTACCGTGCCACCACATGACGGTATGGAACGGCTTAGCCAATTAATTAGGAGATCTTTCAATGAGTATGGGCAATGGATTGGTGCGGGGAACGAGTTCAGCGTTATCTGCTCTGGGATCTGCATGGCTCAGGAGGAGGCTACCACATCAGAGGGTGTACTCCAGTTTGGCGGGGTATGCGAAACCTTAGAGTGCTCATACTTGTTGGGAGACACTTTGTAAAGGATCTGTTGTGACCTTCTGGCCACACACCTTAGGTAGTGTGAAGTGTGACTGATCCTCACCGGCGTAAAGAAGGTTCTTAGTCCACCTGGAGACAGGGGATGAAATTACAACATGTGGGTAAAGTGGTACAAACTCTACAGAGTATGAATCTATCTAGATAGCTGGGTTCACGGTCATGAGCGCGCCTGGTAGTACTGCCTTGATTAGTCGGATTGGGACTGGTTTGGTTGGTAGTCGGGTGGGGTAACCCGGTGAGTTGGTAGCCGGGTGGCTTAACCCGGTGAGTTGGTTTCTAGGTGGGTAACCTAGACGGTGGTGAGTCAGGTGGTGTAACCCGAAGGTTTATACTATTTTTGGTTATATGGATTATTCACCTAGTAAATAGGATGATAAGGTCAACATAGGAAATTAAGGATGCATAGAGGCTTAACCCGTGTCAGCCTTTCCCTCATTGAATAACCCGCATGTCATAATTTCCCACACTTGCTGAGTACATTAGGTACCGACGCGTGCTTGCTTCTTTTTTCTCTTTGTACATGTCATGCTGCTCAGGTGGAAGGTGAGCAAGTGAAGATGGAGTCTAGAAGGTCACGTTGCTGCCAGTCGACTTGCCTGTGGCATGCCCTGCTTGTTTCCCTCTTCTCCTATTGTGCTTGTAATTGCTTTAAGGTATTTAATTGTTGTTTACACGATATAGAATTGTTTACCATATTTTGTCATGCATGTATGAGCAAACTGATCCTGGCATACATGCAGGTTTGTCCTGTTTTACATTGTGTAAAATGGGGCGTGACAAGGTGGTATCAGAGCTATATATCGACTCTAGGCACGTGACCTTAGTTAGAATGGACTTTTAAGTTTTCCCTTTTGTCCCGCTTGTGAAGACGAAGATTCAGCTCAACCGACGATGTTTCAAGATCTACTTGAGAAGAACACCGAAATCGAGAACAAGATTGCTTTAAGATTTGTCGTATTCACTCGCTTAGTTCCTCTTTTTGATTAGCGAGTGAAGTTTACACCTTGCCACAACGACAGTAGTAAACGCTAATTGATGTATTTCAAATTTTAAAAAAATGAACACCTAAAATATGGCCTTTTCTTGTTTAAGGGAGGTAGCCTATCATTAATCAAATCTTAATTATTGTAGCACTAGTAGATTTCATTGGAAAATAAAAATAAAATAAAAATTGTATTCAATACTAAAATACATTTGGTTAACCTGCTTTGTTTTGGAAAACACAACTAATATTTTAGCAAACTTGAAAACTTAAAATTTGAGGAATAAATAATGATATTCTAACTTAATTTTATTTAATGTGTGATAACTATGATTCAAAAGTGAATAAAATTTATTTCATAGTGTTTTCATATTAAAACTGCAATCTTTAATTGTTAAAAAGAAAATCTATGCTTTAATGAAATGTTTCCTAAAATTATTTTAAACCAACTTGTCATGTTATGTTGCAGTAAATGTGTGACCCTTATATGTTGTTTTGAATGTTCAAATGTTTGTGAAATAAATTATTCAGGAAATAGTGTATTACCTAGTTCACCTTCTGTCACACGCTTTTGAATCTCGGGGCGAGATTCCGTTTAAGGGGGGTAGATTTGTAACATTCCTATTTTAATATACAAGTAAATTTTAAATTACATTAATTTTAAACATAAAATTTTAAGCAAGGAAGAAATTAAATCAAGAGCTTGTGTGGAATTGTGCATTAAATACTTGTGATTGCATGCTTGTGTGTATGTTTGAATTAAAAATATTAATTTAGAAAACATGTTAACATTTTGTTTGAATTCAAAACTTAAAAATTGAATTTAAAAGGAGTTAGAAAAATTGGAAAGCCTTTTATGTGAACCAAACTCTTCCTGGGCCTAAACCTCCTTCCCCAAAGCCCCTCCTCCCCCCTCGGCACGACCTCCTCCCTGTGGCCCACAATTTTTCCTCGACCCAACCGAGGTTTTCTCTCACCCGCCGGCCCAACCACACCTTGTCCTTTTCATTCTCCCGCTGGCGAGTGGACCCCACCTGTCGGCACGCCTTATCTCTTTACCGAGCCTAGGATCCCTCTGCCACTCTTGTCTGTTTCCTCCCCTCATCGACGCGTGGGCCCCACATGTCGGCTTTCCTCTCCACCTCTTCTCTCCCGCTCGCGCGCGGAGTCACGCGAATGCCGTGACTCGCCACCGGCGCGGACGCCCAAAAACCAGCACGGATGCCCAAAATATCTGGCCCTATCTTCTTGCGCCCCACAAAGCCTCGCCGCTATAAATGTGTCCCCAACCCTAGCCTGCCCTTCTGTTCCCGATCTCAAGCCACGCGCTGTCGCCATAGCCATTTCCGTCAGTTAGCCACGCCGCTCGCGATTTCCCTTCACCCTTGACACAATAGACCTCCCCTGCACGCTTTTCTTCTCCGCATGTACATGCGTGTGCATCCTACGCCTTCCCCGCCGCGGATCGACGCCGTATTCGAGGTCCCCGATGCGAATCCCGGTGAGCTCACTGCTCTCCTTGTCATTCCAATCGTCTTGCTCGGATTCTTCCCTCTATGACCTTTCCCACTCACTGTCCTTGCTCAGGAACATGCTGCAGGCAGGAATACGGTGAGGAAAGGCCACCGCGACGACGTTCCTGTGAAGACCGACGCCATCCTATGCTTCTTCCCAACGCGAGCACGCCCCCGCGCCTTTCAAGTCCGCGCAGCATCCTTGGTGAGATCGCGACGCCACCCTCTCGCTCCCCATGCACTTAGATGTCAACTTAGGGCCCTATAGGGGTAGATGTGTGTGCGCCGGCGAGCCTCGGCCGGCGTCCGTGGCGCCTCCATCGTGTGACCCTCAGGAAGGAGACGCTCACCCCTCCTTTTCACTCCTTAATCGTTAGATCCACTTTCAATTGCCAAGATTAGATCCAGAAAACCTGTTCATTTAAATAAAGTCGCAACCATCTATCTAGAATCCTTTGGTCAGCGTTAGGCCACGTGGTCTTCCTTTATTGTTTTTTAATCTGTGGCATTCGAGTAGGATCCGACGGTCTATGTTATATCCTGGCATACCCCTTCGCCGATTTGCATTTAGACCCCTGCATTTTGCTGAGTGCGACTAAGAAGCCCTCCCACCTTGCTGCTTTAGCACTTTGAGCCCTGGACTGTTTAATAATCATGTTTTATTCTGTAAAACAGCACCTAAGCCCTTGTAAACCCTAGAAACATGCATAAAACCTCCTGTACAGTTTTGGCCATTTCAATTAGGTCCCTGTACTGCTTTGTTTAGTATTTAGCCACTGTAATTAATTATTAAATGGTATCTTGGATTTTTTACATTACTGTTTTACAATTTAATCACTGCAGTAAATTGATTTTCACATATAAGTACTTGCTTAATCTGAAATTACATAGTTAATATATGAGCTTGCTGTTTTAGAGACTATAACATGTTAACTTGCTGTTTTTGCATGTACAACCCTGTAATAATCTTTTAGGCATTTGTTTATGCTGTAGAAAAATTGTGTAGTGCTGAAATTACTTAAAATGACCTTATGGCATGTTGAAATACTATTAGGATAGAAATAGTTGCTGAAATATACCTAGCTGTTGTTCTCACATAAGCACGCATCTAAAAATATTTCTTAATGCATTTTTTAATACTGAAAGTATGTAATAAAATGTATCATTGCATGTGATAATAAAGGAACATACTCTTGCTCACCAAAAATGATTTATGGCCCAGGTTTAGTCTATTATTGCATGCATGATACAAAATTGTTATAACATGATAAAACCCCGAAACACCGTGTAACCCGTTATCGCGTGTAGGCTCTCGTTACGCCGTAGGATGTTCGCGTAGTGTTGTCTTCTTTTGCTTGTCTGGTATGATGTCATTGAACGTGCTTTTATATCTCTCTTTGGTAGTTATTACATGTTCGTGCCCTTATTGTGATGTGATGTCAAAACTTGAAGAATCGGGTGTTCTACTCGAAGACTGAGCAGCTACATGAAATAAAGAAAAGGTTAGTGCCCTTGACCACTTTGCACCGGTTAGGAATTATTAAGGACATAGATAGAATTAGTTGCATGCAAGTATTAAATTGAATCCTATGTTAGGAAGTTTACTTAGATTTCCATATTATTCCTTGTCGCTGGGTTTGGATGGTCTTGTTGGGATTTGGGTATTGTGTTTATGCTTAGCCCTGCTGTCTTTAGTTGAGTGGTAATGATAACTAGATATAATACTTTTAATATCATTTATTGGATGGATACGATTATATATATATATATATATATATATATATATATATATATATATAGTAGATAGGAATCTAGACAGGCAGGATTGAGTGGTGGGTGCAGTTCGCACGAGATTCGGGTTCATTGTGTTGGCGCCTGTTCTAGATTCTAAGGACCGGTTCTTGGTGACATTGCGACCAGGTATTACCGTACCACCACATAACGGTATGGAACGGCTTAGCCAATTAATTAGGAGATCTTTCAATGAGTATGGGCAATGGATTGGTGCGGAGAACGAGTTCAGCGTTATCTGCTCTGGGATTCGCATGGATTAAGAGGGGGCTACAACGTCGGAGGGTGTAGTATGACAGGGTATGCTAAACCTTAGAGTGCTCGTACTTGTTGAGAGATCCTTTGTAAAGGCTCTGTTGTGACCTTCTGGCCGCACACCTTAGGTACTGTGAAGTGTGACTGATCCTCACCGGCATAAAGAAGGTTCTTAGTCCACCTGGAGACAGGGGGATGAAATCACAACATGTGGGTAAAGTTGTACAAACTCTGCAGAGTATGAATCTATCTAGATAGTCGGGCTCACGGTCATGAGCGCGCCTGGTAGTACTGCCTTGATTAGTCGGATTGGGACTGGTTTGGTTGGTAGTCGGGTGGGGTAACCCGGTGAGTTGGTAGCCGGGTGGCTTAACCCGGTGAGTAGGTTTCCAGGTGGGGTAACCTGGACGGTGGTGAGTCGGGTGGTGCAACATGATGGTTTATACTATTATTGGTTATATGGATTATTCACCTAGTAAATAGGATGCTAAGGTCAACATAGGAAATTAAGGACGCATAGAGGCTTAACCCGTGTCAGCCTTTCCTCATTGAATAACCCGCATGTCATAATTTCCCACACTTGCTGAGTACATTAGGTACTCACGCGTGATTGCTTCCTTTTTCTCTTTGTACATGTCATGTTGCTCAGGTGAAAGGTGATCAAGTGAAGATGGAGTCTAGAAGGTCACGTTGCTACCAGTCGATTTGCCTGCGGCGTGTCCTGCTTGTTTCCCTCCTCTGTTGTTGTGCTTGTAATTACTTTAAGGTATTTAATTGTTTTTTACACGATCTAGAATTGTTTATCATATTTTGTCATGCATGTATGACCAAACTGATCCTGGCATACATGCAGGTTTGTCCCGTTTTACATTGTGTAAAATGGGGCGTGACATGAAGCGTAAAGTCACAAATACAAGAAAAGATACACGAGTCATACCTTTTCCAATTTTGACTTAGGACTAGAGGCTCCTCTCTACAGCCTAACCTCCACTAAGGACTAAGAAAAGTAGTGTATAAAATAGAATGATGCTCAAGTGGTGTGTGTTAAAGTGAGGGGTAGGGAGTCCTATTTATAGATTGAGAAGGGTTGGTTCCCACCACCAAAAGCGAGCAATCAGTCTTCATCATTATCAAGTCGCCAGAAGGAGTCAACACGTGGAAGTTGACTGCCTTTGGCGCCAGGAACTGGTCAGCCGAACAGGGTGTTCGGCCGACCATGCCTTGGCTCTGTTTCGCATTTGCTTTCTCCATGTCACTTCCAGGTGGGCCCTATTGATTTATACGGGTGATACACTGTTGGATCTCCTCGGATACGTCTGTTTGTGGGCCATTTGATCCATGCGAGGCCATGTGTTGGCGCTTGATTGGCTCGGATGATACTTTTTAGGATTGCTCCACCACTTTTACCTCAATTCCTGCATAAAAAGCCTACATGCACTATTTTTCCATGGACAAGTGGAAATAGTTTAAGTAGAAATGTGATGTGTGCAAGAAATAATCTTTCCTTCACATAATTGAGTTATATTGGCGGGTAAAATTGGTATGTAATAGCCTTCAACAATGGGTCTAGCCCCGAGCCTTCCAAGTCGGTGATTTGGTCCTATGAAAGATCCAAACCAACAAGGACAAGCACAAGTTGTCCCTCCATGGGAGGGCCTGTATGTGGTGGCAGACATCATATAGCTCGGGGCCTACCGCTTGAAGGACGTCAACAGCGACACCTTCCCCAATGCAAGGAACATAGTGCACCTTAGACGTTTCTACTTGTGAAAGCCCCGAGTCCCTCATGTATGAGAAAAGCCAGTAATACGGCACAAAGCTAAGTGCCATCCCCAAGCTTGGGCTTGTTCAGGTTCGTCGCCCTGACCTTGATGGTCAGGGCTCAGACGATGCAAGGCTACTGAAGCATCGCGCAAAAAATTGGCCGAACCAACCATCCCGTACAGCTAGTGGGACTACCCACCTGCTAAAAGCTCCGAGGCACACCCCAAATTTCCTTCTTCCAAAAAATTTTATCTTTTACATACTCCCTTCACTCCTTGCAACCTACGACTAAAAACAACAAAAGTTCTAAATGCTATAGATCAAGTGAGACACAAGGACAAAGAAGAGAATGCACAGAAAAAATAATTAACAAGATCAAATCTCATGAGAGCTTGGTCCATTACATCAAAAAGAGGAAAATGATATCATATGAAGGTGCTACACTACACCATACAGGGTCGGCAACCTGCTTTTCGATGTCCTCGAGCTCCTCCTCCAAGTTGTTGGTTCTCGTCAATGACCTCTTATCTCCAAATACAGAGCTGGGGATGGGAAGCCAAAGCAGCCATCATATTCCCCGACAAAGCTTAGCACCTTTACAGAGATACACTAAGGCTCTGGTCATGCAAACAAGTTTTCTAATTCACCAGGAGAGATTTGACTTAGAGAGGACTGACGTTGATTTTTGTGCCAGGCACCCAACCAACTTTACACCCTTAAAATTGTTTCTAGTCCTGACTTGTTGACCTGGACAAGAATTAAGCTGGGATTGTTGATAACATCGACAAAAATGGCCAGCTAAGACACCACCTCACCTGCGCCTCTGCTCGCCGCCACTGCATAGCTGGGATTGAACACATCATCCTTTGACCTGGCAAAAAACCTAAGTATCACGCTGCCGCATCCTCCCGCACTGGAGGTCGCTTTTGACCAAAGGAGATTGCCGTCGATCGCATCAGCCGTGACCCCGCACCGAGGTGGGCACCCTCCTCCCACAGCACGTTTTCTCCAAAGCGCTAAGCACCCCCTCTCCCCCTGCACCTCTGGTACGAGCGCCTTGCCCTCTGCGATCGTGTCCCCCTGCCACACCACGGTTAGGAGCGCCCCCTCCAGTCGCACATCGTTTCTGCCACGCTCAGCCTTCCAGCACCTCTGTTACGGTCACCCTGTCAACCCACCACCACTCCCCCCCATCATCACACCTTGGCCGCCCTCTTTTTCCATGTCCTGTTTTCAACCTTGCAAGTTCATGGCCATGTAATACCTAGGTTTCTTAATTGAATGATTAATTAGCCATGGGTTGACAAATATGCAATTTAATTCTATGTTATAACTGTTTTCAGCATTCTGATATGTATGAGTATGAATCCGAATTATATGTCGTGAGCATGAGGTCACTTCTACAGTGGAAGATATGAAGGAATAGCCACTAACTGATCATCCTGAGGCAGCACCACCCGGTTATGTCAAACTGCCTGGCAGGCCAAGGAAGGAGAGAAGGAAAGAAGAAGGTGAGATTAGAATAGGCACAAAAATGTCAAGGGCTGGTCTGAAAGTAAGTGTAGCCGGTGTCACAAAACATGTCACAACACAAAAACTTGTCCAACTGCTCCTAAGGGAAACATCACAAGGACTCTTGAGAGAGCTAGAGAGGTATCATGCAAGTACATATCTTGTAAACATAATCAGTCCTGATTTGTGACAAATGAAACTTTATTTAAGATTTCAGAGTCAACCCGACCATGAAAGAGAAGAATAAAGTCTGGAGACAACTAGAATAGGCACAATAATACAAGTACTGCCGATCCAGATTATCTTGGTTCACAAAGCAGTATGACTGCTCATGTACAGAACATGAGGGTTCAGTAGTTAACAAGTCTTTTTTGATTCTGGTTCACAGTCTAGTTAGTTTTGGTCATGTAAAGCAGGCACATATTGGACGGTTCAACTTTTGATGTTTTTGCTTATTCAGATTCATCATGTCTGACATGTTTATCCTTCCAATAAAATTGATTGTCTTTGTGGATGTCTGTAAATTCACTAAATTTCATTGTGCAAAACTCAACTACAAGGGATAAAAACAAGAATGAGAAAATAAGTTAAAATGGCAGTTTAAAAATCAAATCCATTCAAAACCTCAAATTGAAGAATTCAAAAAAATCAAAGGTAGCTCCTGTACAAACCTTGTTATAATAAAAATCTGAATTTGCCAATGACCTCAATATATTTTAAATATTCATCCATGAAAATTTCAAAAGTTTTAGAGGCCATTTGCTATGTAATTCAATAAGTGCATTGAAATACCTCAAATTCAAATTCCAATTTGAAGTTTGATTGAAACTTCATCAATCAACTTTTGAAGTCAGATTCGAATTCCGAATATTTTATTTAGTATCCCAGAAAAGATATACCATTTTTGGATCAAGATGGGTATGAGAATTGAATGAGCAGAGGTGAGAAAGAATTTTTGTTTGGTGAGACCCACCTGGCAGCTTCTCAAAGGATTGTGCCAACTCTGTTCAATGCCTTGCAGAGGGCCACGGTGATGGAAAAATTTTCCATGCAGCTGCCTGCTTCCGGGGTTGAAACCAGCTCATGTCGTGCGTCCTACTCCTCCTCTCCTCCTTATCATCTCACTGCCGAACAAAGTGAGCAGAGGCTCGGTTCTTCCTCTCCCTGGCGCATGAAGCTCGTTCCCGTCACCATGGCCCTGTCTAAATCCAAATCCGAGCTGCAAAAGGGATTTAATCCGTGTTCTTCATGCTTGGTCCTTCCCCAAGGTGTGGCGCAGCTCGTGGACAACTTTTATGCGCAGCTTGACCCTCTCCGATGAGGTTCTCGGTGTTTTCGTGGCCGCCAAGACGATGCATTCCTCTGTTTGACTGTTTCCCACGTCGCCACGCCAAAGCAAGAACCTTCAGCTATCGACGTCCATAGCAAAAAGATGCGCCCAGGCACCCTCTACACGACGGTGAAAGCCATCTATCCTTTCCTTAAGTAATGAGCAAGTTATTCAGGTTCTACTTTCGGTCAACTCTTATGAACTAGCTAGTTCCTTCGTTCAATTCGGTTTCCACGTAGAACTATTCTCCAAGATGGTTCACATATAGCTTGAACACCTCCTAGCGCACCCTCCTGAGCTGTACTAAAAGTTATCAACCAGAGCCCTGGAATCGTGAGTTTTCTTCTCCGCCATTGAAACCGCCCCTGTTCACCGACGAACTTGTGCTTACCGGCTGTTCCATGTGGTTTACACCATCTAGTGACCTCCCTCATGATCCCAGGAGCCTCCCCGACTTTTTTCTGAGGCGTTTACGCTGCGTATGTGAAGTTCCTACATCATCTGAACCCTACCGCTGCCGCCACCGTCGAGCACGAAGCTCTGGACGTCCTCAGATTGGGATGACCCTCCCATCTTTCTCAGCATGCGAATTTAAGCATAGGCGGACATTATCAGGTGGGGATAGGCACAGGAGCGCTTGTCGACGAGCCTCGCCGGAGATCGCCACCAAAGAAACCAAGGGCGCCGCCCCGTCGGTAGGTTGAAAAAACCCCCGGGCCCGCATGTTGATGACCCATTTACTTGGCCTTTGATCTGCTGTTGTTTGTCAAGAAAGCTCAAATTAATTTCTATATAATTCATTTCCTCCAAAGACCTAGGAAATTGTCACAGTTGATCCTTCCACTGGAAAAAATCCCAAACATTTACCAAAACCTCCACTTAGGTGTTATGGAGTCCCGGTAAAATTTTCATGACCATTGGACCTGTATAACGTTCCCAGATTCGAATTATTTCGCTGCTGCTCCAAGTTACCAGAAACTGTTTCCAGAATTTAATTCCAACTTCAAAATTCAATTACTCCTAGTATAATCGCCCCAATAGTTCCCAATAAATTCTGATAGACTCATCTTGATCCCAACTTTGCATTGATGCAATTTTTTTGGACATGGAAATCCCAGAATTTTCATAATTAATTCCTTTGAACTAACTACTTGAGAAATTAATTACTCCTGTTCTGATAATTGGGAAATTACCAATTTTGGTCATAATACTCAGTAAAATACACTTGAACTCCAGTAAAAATTTCAGTTTTATTGGACTTCATTTACTGTGTTAATTATTGTTCCAATTCTCTATGTCAATTGAAAATTCAGAAATGTACATAAACATTTCCAAATTTTCTCCCAAACTTGTAAAATCAATTTGTCTCTGTAGGAAGCTCAGAAAATTATGAAAAAAATTTGTAACCTTTTAGATATGTTAAAGCTACATATTTAGTACCAAACTTCATAGAAACCTTTTACTTGTTGGAATTTTAGAGTCCACATCATTCCTTTTCAGAGTCTAGAACATTGCTAACACCATCCTTAGAACCTCCGTGGACTACTACAAAAATCCTAGTTCCATTAGGATTGATCTCACAGTAGAAATAATTCCAATTGTTACTTCAATACATAAGTACATTATTGAAGTTCATAATTCAATTCTTTCTATTCTACTTTTCTAAGTTCCTTAATTTTCACCAGAATTTAAAATCACCACAGATCCGTTGCTATAGTTCTGGACCAGCCTGGATAGACTCTTTGTAATTCATATAGTCTGCTATTAGCTAAACTATATTCTTTTATACTATCTATACTCCACTTTGTCCCCTAATGTAACTTGTTCTACTTGGTTTTCTCCTCTGTTTCATGGACCAACAGAGGCAAACCTGTCGTTTCATCTGATGTTAATTCTTCTGAAGTCATGAGCATCTCAACTTCTTACATTACTAAGTTACATTCTTGTTTATACTTGATTATGTCGATAGTGAACGCGGTGAAGGCGATTGACAGGAAGCCGACTTGGAGGGGGAGATATATTTATTGGAGCTGCTATGACGAGATCCGTTGATGGACTATCTTAACTGAATCTT
Organism: Tuctoria greenei; assembly: GCA_036927565.1. NCBI lineage: Eukaryota > Viridiplantae > Streptophyta > Magnoliopsida > Poales > Poaceae > Tuctoria > Tuctoria greenei. The sequence goes on along the minus strand of JAYESD010000001.1, from coordinate 221,557,789 downwards.
CACTGACTATTAAGTTGCAACCCAAGGCAAGCCCTAGTTTGCATTTAAGTGCTTTTGGAACATTTTGATTTGTATCACCTATGTCTAGAGTGAGATATGTTCATTACGTCTAAGGTGTTTGTTTCTCCACTTGCATGACCCACAAATCCTATGGAGTATTGGTTAGGTCTACAGCTTGACGAGTAGAAAATGCCACGCTAATGTTTTGAGAAATCCGGTAGAATTCCAGTAGATGGATTCTACTCGCGAGATAGGTTTATTTCACCCGGGATTGGTTTGAGTACATAACTGGATTATGAGTATGAATATGAGACCGAGGAGGAGGATAGGATGCAGTGAGACGGGGTCTCACGTGCATAGCCTGCTTGTGTCGATTGAGGACCGATCCGTGTGCAGTTCTGCTGGACAAGTTTGAACTGTATCGGATGCATACTGGGCATATGGAACCAAGGATGATGTAACTTGATAACTTGAGTGTCGAGGCATATCCCACTGTCGATAGGGGAGGGTTGAGGGCAGCAAGCTGTAAATCTGCCGGCAGGCACAAACACGCTCCATGCGGGGGCCTTATGCCCGCAACGGTGGGACTGGTTCGGTGTTTGAGTTTATTGTGAAAGGTTGCTGTGTATGACATCGTGAGGAGCACCACACGCTTCTTACAAACGGATGTGCGTGATATGTTATCTGGGTGTCTACTGATTGCAATCACCATCGCTCGCGGTTATTTAAGCACCGCTTTTTTACTGTGTTGTGACGTAGTAAATACTAAAGAAGCCAGAAGAATACTATGTATTTGTCGGTGGTTTGGAACCGGCAGATCTCCCTACACTACTAAAGTGATAGGGGAGTTTGATGTTCGGTGTGGGCGCGCGAAGATTCAAGAAGGTGAATAAGAGTTGACACAGGAGACACAAGAGTTTACGTGGTTCGGGCCGCCTGAGCGTAATACCCTACTCCACGGGTGTGTTGGTGTTGTATTAGTTGTATGAGCGTCTGAGGCGCGTGTATCTGTCCTCTTTTTCTATGCGTATCGTCGGCCTGTCCTTTTATAGTACAAGGGCAGGCCGTTACAGGTTAGCCTGGCCCGACATGTGGCCCTGGCGGTTATTAGTATTGATACACGTTTAATTTCTCTAAATGATCCTGTAACGGGTTTTGACAGTACCATTACTGGTGTTAAGATCGTCCGTTTAAGTGTCATTAATGTGGCATTAATGACACTTAATCGGGTCTTGAAGTCCTTGGTTCTCCTTTGAAGATCCGGAGCCGTTGCGGGGTCTTCCGAAGATTAGGAGCTGAAGATCCGGCGATTGGACATGTGGCAGCTCCGGAGCTTGCTGTGGGAAACAGAAAGCTCCGGGACTACCCGACACGTGTCAGGTCCGGAGCTTCTCTCGGTCTGGGGTTAAGTTCGGAGGTGCCGTTTCGGTACATGGCCTGGAGCTTCCCCCTTGTGGGCGGTAGCTCCAGTTTGATAGTACACATGGCGACCTAGGGATTAACCATGTTGGAGAAGCGGGTCCGGTTGTGTCTGACATGTGGGCCCCCGAGGGTCTTCAAACCATGTAGATGACTTTCTTTTAAGATCTTTGTAACCTCAGGGGGTGTACGGTTTCTTGGGTACCGACAGTGGCCCCCTGGGCCTACCTCCGGGGAAGTCATTCCGCCGGAGGTGGGTCCATCTTCGCGACCTTTGAACTGGGTCTTCAAGGGTCTATGAGGGTGCCGTTGGCAAGGACTTGGAATTAAATCCTCACCACGTGGCGTATCCAGCGTGCGGCAGATGAGATCTTTGGCGTGCGTATCTCACGCAATTGAAGGTCACCGGTTCCCTATACGAAAACCGTATCGGTTCCGCGCGCCTTGTCAGGCCGCCGCCTTTGGGCTTCCCGCCTCTTGATAAAAACCGTTCGCCTGGGTAAGAACCTCGACTTGATCGTCGGGGTGGTCCCGGGCCCGCTTGTCATCGGCTGGGTGAATTTTTTGGGTGGTACCTTCGACTTCCTTGCGGTTTCCATCCGAGCGTCGCGAGGGCTTACTTAAGAAGGAAAGCGCGCACCGTCGGGAGTTCTTTACGCCTCTCATCTGATCTTGCGCTCAAAACTCCCAACTCGTGCTTCGCTCTTCTTCTCTCGCCTAGCCGTGCCGCGATGGAGTTGGGTCTCCGTGAGAGTCGCCTGAAGACCGACGGCGATTTGAAGAAGGTCCGGGCCCTCATGGGGTGGTCCTCGGACTTCTTCAACCGTTCAGTCCGTGCCGGCGGAGAGCTCCCCTTCGAGAAGGAGCACGCTGGCGAAATGGTGTACTTTTCCTCGTACACCATGGTGGGGTTGATCCCGCCTTTTTCTTCCTTTTTCTTGATGCTGCTAGACTTCTATGGTCTGCAGTTATATCACCTTGGCCCTCACTCCATCATCCTCGTTTCTATCTTCATCCACTTCTGTGAGATGTGGGTGGGTATCCCCCCCTGCATCGAACTCTTCCGGACCTTCTTCACCGTCCACACCACCGGCCGGAGCAATGAGTACCTTGGCTTCTACTACTTCGTGAAGCGCAAGAAGTGCCCATTCAAGTACCTCCGGTCGTTCCCTTCTGGGAAGTGGGATGACTGGAAGAAGGACTGGATAGTCATCCGGGTGGAGGAGCACGAGAAGCTGGAGCTGCCTGAAGGCCTCCCCAACATTGACACAACGATCTGGAGTGAAGCTCCGGTGCTAGCGGACGCCTTCGATCCTATACTGACAAGGATCCGCCATTGCGTGGAGGGAGGATTGACTCCTCAGGCGGTATTCTGCAATTTCCTGGTCAACAGGTGGGCGCTGCTGAAGAGGAGGGAGAAGCTCGCTTGGGCCCTCAACAGCGTGATGGACGACGACCGGGTTGAGACCGGGTTGAAGTCCAACATGGCAGGGAGAACCTTGGAGTTCCACCTCAAGAAATTCCAGCACGACATCGACGTTGACGGTGATGACTTGACTCCTCCGTCAACCTTCCTCCCTCTGAACATGGAAGTGGAGTTCAGCAGGGAGCTCCGACGAAAGATGCCCATACTTGACGACCTTGGTGTCATTGAGAGAAGATCAACCACCTGGGTGGCGATCCTCAGAATGCCCGAAGATGGCTCCGTCCCTGCCCCAAAGCCAAGGGTCGAGGTCGTCGGCAAGGGCAAGGAGCTGGCGGATGAACCCGAGAGCCGGAAGAGGAAGCTGCAGCATGCCGACGGAAGGTCCGTCAGGCCCGCTACCTCCGCCTCGATTCCTTCGCCCCGGAGGGGAAGGTCTTCTGCCACTGCTGCGGTTGTCCCAGTAATGGGATCTTCCCGGAACGAGACCGTTCCTGCAGTAGGGTCATCTCGGAGCGCGGCTGTTCCCATAGTAGGGTCCTCCCGGGGTGTTAGCTCCGGGCGCGCGACTCCAGCACCTGGGCCGGTGGAGGCCTCCAGGTCTGGGGGTTCTTCCCGATCGAGGAGGGCCTCGACCCGGGAAACGCCCATGGCCGTGACAAGTTCCGGGGGGCCTTCCGGAGCTTCTACACCGACTATGGCCAGCCCAGAACGCCCGGGAAAAAGGTTCCGCACAAGCTGGTGCGGAAGCCTCCCAAGGTAATTTTTAATCTCTACTTTGTATGATTATTTTAATTGTGGCAACTGTTTGTTAATTTTCTTCGTCCATCGTCTGCAGCGTCCCCAGGAAGGGGAGCGAGGCTCCACCCTCAGCCACAGTGTCTGAGGCCGTGGAGGTGGGAGCTTCTGCTCCTGTCCCGGTGCCGCCCCAAGTGGTGGCCGAGGCTGCGACAGCTCCGGCGCCGGCTGTCGTGGTCATGGACCTCGACTCGTCCCCAGAAGTTCCCGTGGTAGCGCCGGACCACGGGAGTGAAGACATGCCAGCAGCACCTGTCCTGGAGGTTGAAGCTCCGGGTCCTGGTGCTGCAGTGAGGGAAGCTCCAGCTATTGAGCCGGAGGAAGAATTAATCCCGGCTTCTGAGCCGGAAATTGTTGAAGCCCCAGCGGTTGAGCCGGAGGTGATTGAAGCCCCGGCATGCGAGCCGGAAGATGAGGTAGTTCCGGCAGTTGGGCCGGCTACTTCCGGAGCACCGGCAGCTGAGCCGTTTATTGTTGGAGCTCCGGTCACAGGTCCGGACGATGTTGAAGATCTTCCGGCTCCTGTGCCGGTGGTTGAAGAGGTGACGGAGCTTGAGCCACTGTGAGAAGAGGTGCCCAGACCGGAGCCAGTAGCGGCTCCTGCTCCGGAGGCAACGACGTCAGAGGTACCTGCGGCTGAGCCGGAGTGCCCCAGCGAAGCCGCTGGCTCCCAGCCTGAGGGGGTGAACGAAGATTTGGCGGCGGGGCCTTCTTCGATGGCGACTGAGGCCATCCCGGAGGACGGCCCTAGTGCCATGGAGTCCCAGGGGACCACTCTTGTAGAGTGGGACCCAATTTTTGTATCTGAAGACCCACTGGAACCAGCGGTGGAGACCCCATCAGGTATGGAGCCAATCCCGTTGTCGTTGTCCATTGACAACGCATGTTCCAGTCTGCATCAAGTCCAGCTAGCCTTTTTCCACGACAGCAAAACTCCTGAAGAGGAGCGCCAAACCCTTAGGCGGTGGCGTAACCGGCTCTACATCGAGACCAAGCTGGCTCAATCGAGGCTAGCGGACGACAAGGAGTGGATCAAACAGGAGAAGGTCCGCCTGGAGTACTGGGGTAAATTACTGGATGAGAGGGAGAGTATGACTCATGCCCTCGACGCTCAGTCCCAGGAGATCTACAATCAGGCCAAAGCCGCCAATAACGTGGCCGATGTGCACCACGAACAACTTGAGGCCATTAAGACCGCACTCATCAAGCGCCGAGAGGCACTTGAAGAAAGGGAGAAATGGCTCGAGAATGAAGAGCAGAAACTCCTTGAGCTGCGGGATGATGTCCTGAGGAGGGAAGAGGAGCTCGCCGAGAAAGTAGCTCTGGCTGACAAGGGCCTCGAGGAGCGCGCCAAGAAATTGGAAGAGCGCTGCCAAGAGGAAGAGGAGAAGACCTGGGTGCGAGGGCAGGAACTCTATGAACAAGAGTGTGCCCTTGTTGCCCGGGAGAAGAAAGTGAGGGGTAGGGAGAAGGACCTGGTCGAGCGCCGGAACAAGATCCACGTCCGGGAGGAGGAGCTCGGAAAACTCGAAAGGCAGGTTGCTGAAAAGATTTAGCAAAACGCCAATGAAGTTGAGTGCCTCGCCCATGAGAATTCCGAACTGACGGCGGCCAAGAGATCCCTAGAAGAGATGAAGGGCTTGAGGACTGCGGACTCCCTACAGATTTGGGAGTTCCTTGGCAAGGCCAACGATGCGCTGACACCGATGGGTTTCAGCCCCGTGCGCCCGGATGATCCGGAGCCGGAGCCGGACCTAGCGCTGCAGGCGTTGAGCGCAGCAGGTAGCAAGCTCTCCAAGGTGGGCGATGTCATCGCGGACCAACTGGAGGTTGAGGGGCAATCCCTGGCGAAGAACGTCGCAGAGTATGTGCTGACGTGCTACACCAGCCGGAACTCCCAATTTCCTCTGGACCCGGTGCTGGAAGGCCCCGTCGAAGGAGAAGGCGAAGCTACCCGAGCCAGCGTATCAGGGGTCGCCCAGAAGGTCGCCCAATTCTTCCATAGGGTCTAGGACCATCTCTGTACTTCTCACTTGTATTTTCTCTTCTTCTTCCTCACTTTTGTAATCCCTTGTCTCCAGATGTAATCTCTTGTCTCCAGATAAATGAAATCCCCAAATTTTGCGAATTTCACTTTTTTGTCTTCAACACTTTTATCTTCACTTGCCCACTTGGTAGATGTACACAATTTAATTGTGAACATGTACCAAGAGGATATCGTGCATTGTTGAAGACTCTTTTGCTCCGAACTTCTAGAATTTAGGTTCGAAGTCTTTGATAGTGAAGGCCCTCTGAGGTTGTCGGAGCTTAGAAGCTCCGACATTGTCTATCGCTGGAGCTTAGTAGCTCCGGCAATAGTCTCTATCAACGTTAGAGCATCGATAGTTAACCCTCCGGGATGTCGGAGCTTAGTTAGCTCCGGCTTTTCTCCATCAATGTAGACTTTATTTTTCCTGCACACTTAAGACAAGAAAAATATTAAAATTTGTTTCTTGTCTATAACTTCGTCGCGGCTTATGACTCTCAAGAAGATTTTAAGTCAAACGCGATTCTAAATACACCCAAATGTGATGTCTTTTCTTTTAGATCCAACTGTACACGGACGCGTCTTACTTTGGCCTGCCGGGGTGTAGGTAGAGTGGCGTACTTAGGGTGCTTGACCAGGCTAAGTCGATAGCACACTCCGGCCCTAGATTGGCTGGGCGGCTTTCAGACGAGTTGGCCATGAACGATATTTGAATCCAAAAGAACTGACAATACAACTCGACTTGTATATAAACCGGTCGAACTAAAATTTCTTAAGAATTGCACGTCTTCGTTATAGACAAGAAAGAGAAAAATAAAAATGTTGAGCCTGTACAAAATAAATGCACGTGGAGTCTATTTCACATGAAAATGTCTTTCATTATAGGTCCGGGGTACACGGGAAACGAGTACACTCTTAGGGTACGGAACCAGGCTAAGCGTGTTTCATTTCTCGTTTGACCCAGGGTAGTTAGCCACACTTTTAGTCCGGAGACTGTGACAGGTGCTGCATCAACTTTGCGGACCTTTCGGGAAAGGATGGCTGTTCTGCCGGAGGAACTACCCGACTCTGTACAATGACTCTATAAAATACATCTCAAGTTACTCAAGACTCACCTCTGTGGTGTTAAGTGTAGAACTTACGGAGGTGCTCGATGTTCCAAGGATTTGGGAGAGGTATCCCATCCTCAGTAGCCAAGCAAACGCTTCCGGGACGGGATACTTTAATCACTCGGAAGGGCCCCTCCCAGCCGGGGGAGAGTTTGTTTAACCCTTCTCTGGATAGTATTCTCCGTAGCACCAGATCGCCTTCCTCGAGCTGCCGGTTGTGTACATGCTGTTGGTGATAACGCCGTAGAGCTTGACGATATCGGGCATTTCGAACAGCTGCTTGGCACCTTCCCTCCTCAAGGAGATCTAGGTCTTCACGCCAGAGCTGGTCCTGCGCCTCTTCGTCGAAGGTCCGGACCCAGAGTGAACCCAAGGTGATTTCCGGAGGAAGAATTACTTCAGCTCCGTACACCAGATAGAAGGGTGTTTCTCGGGTTAATCGGTTTGGAGATGTCCTGTTGGCCCATAGAGTGGGCGGAAGCTCTTCGATCCAGTTAGCTCTGTGTTTTTTCAAGCGCTCATAGGTGCGCGTTTTGAGTCCTTTAAGGATTTCAGCATTTGCTCTCTCGGCTTGGCCATTGCTGGCTGGGTGAGCTACGGAGGCGTAGCAAACCTGTATGCCGAGGTCTTCGCAATATCCTTGGAATGCGGAGCTTGTGAATTGGGTCCCATTATCAGTGATGATTTTGTTTGGGACTCCAAATCTGCATACAATAGACTGCAGAAAGTTGATAGCAGATTGCTTGTTGATTGTCACAACTGGAGTTGCTTGCGGCCACTTGGTGAACTTATCAATGGTGACGTACAGGAACTTGTAACCTCCGACGGCTCCTGGGAAAGGTCCCAAGATGTCCATCCCCCACACAGCGAAGGGCCATGTAGGAGGTATCATTTGTAAGGGCTGAGCCGGAGTGTGAATTTGCTTTGCATGAAATTGGCATGCTTTGCATTTTTTCACTAGCTCAGTTGCATCCTGGAGTGCTGTAGGCCAGTAGAAGCCATGCCGAAAGGCTTTACCAACCAGCGTGTGGGAAGACGCGTGGTTCCCACACTCGCCTCCATGGATTTCTGCGAGGAGCTCGCAACCTTCTTCCCTTTTGATGCACCGCATTAGGATGTCGTTGGCACCGCGCCGGTAGAGACCCCCTTCTACCAGCGTGTATCTTTTAGCCAATCTGACTACCCGGTCAGCAGATACATCGTCATCAGGAAGGATGTTGTCTTTCAAGTAGTTCCGGATCTCCGAGATCCATGCATCGGAACTAACTTGAGCATTTGAGTCTTGCGTGCTGGGTTGCTCGGAGCTTCCGGCAGCACCTACGACCCTTGATGGCTGCCATGGTAACAGGGCCATCGGGACCATTAGCTTCGGGATGCTGATCTCGCCCCCTTCGCTCAGTTCGGCAGGCTGAGCTGTGGGTTTCGACAATCTCCGGACAAAAGTTCCGTCAGGAGCCGGAGCTCCGGTTGACGCTTGCATCGAGAGTTCGTCGGCTTCAGCATTGTGGGCACGCTGAACATGGTGGAGGTCTAGGACTTCAAAGTCCTTCTGAAGCCTCTGGACTTCTAAGAGGTAAGCAGCTAGCTGAAGATTGTTGCAGGAGCATTCACCCTTCACCTGCTTGATGATGAGCTGTGAATCTCCTTTGACCAGCAGTTGCCTGACACCGTATGACAGTGCCACCTTTAGTCTGTAGATGAGTGCTTCATACTCTGCCATGTTGTTGGTTGCCTTGAAGTCAAGGTGTACCATGTATTTCACCTTCTCCCCAGTCGGTGCAAGGAGAAAGATTCCAGCTTTGGCCCCCTGCTTCTGCATGGAACCGTCGAAGTAGAGGGTCCAGTGAGGCTCGGTGAAGGTTGGAGCTTGATGCTCTGTCTTCTGCTCACTGGGGCCCCCAGGGTTTGATGGAGAGGGAGTCCATTCCGCCACAAAATCTGCCAATGCTTGACTCTTGACTGCTTGTCTTGAAATAAATTCAAGATCAAATTCAGCCAATTCCGCTGCCCACTTTGTAATATTCCCAGTTGAATTGGGATTATGCAAGATTGCTCGTAGTGGGTAGGAGGTCACCACCGAGACTTTGTGAGCTTGGAAGTAATGTCGAAGCTTCCTGGAGGCAATAAGAACAGCATAGAGCAGCTTATGCACCTCTAGGTATCGAGTTTTGGCATCATGAAATACTTCACTAATGAAGTACACCGGGCGTTGAATGGTCCGGACCCTCCCGGAGGGGTCTGGAGCTTCCTCTTCACTGACCCGGACCCTCTCGGAAGGGTCCGGATTTTCTTCGGGGACCTCCGGGTTCTGGTTGGAAGAACCCGGAGCTTTCTCAGAAATGACCTGGACCCTCCCGGAGGGGTCTAGGTCTCCTGAAATGACTTCCGGTGGATTTGAATCTGGGGGCTGGGACCCATACTCACTTTCAAGAACCTCCGGACCTTCCCGAAGGGGTCTGGATTCCTAAGTGCGGGGTAGTTCTGGTCTCTCCGCTACCAGAACCATACTGATGACTTCGTCAGTAGCTGAAATATAAAGCAATAAAGGCTCACCAGGGTTCGGAGCTACCAAAATCGGTAGAGTGGTGAGGAACTGTTTCAGCTCCTGGAATGCCTTTTCTGCTTCTTCGGACCATTGGAATGGTCCGGACTTCCTCAATAACTTGAAGAAGGGAAGTGCCCGTTCCGCCAATCTTGAGATGAACCGGCTGAGGGCTGCTAGACATCCAGTTAATTTTTGGACGTCCTTGATGCAGGTTGGTGGCCGCATGTCTTCAATGGCCTTAATCTTCGCCGGATTAGCTTCTATGCCCCAGTGACTTACCAGGAAACCAAGAAGTTTTCCGGAGCTAACCCCAAAGACACACTTGTTTGGGTTTAGCTTCGTGCGGGTAGCCCGCAGCTTGTCGAAGACAGCCTGCAAGGTGTCAAGGAGTGACTCCTTGTTCCTGACCTTGACCACAATGTCATCGACGTACACTTCCACTATGTCTCGAATAAGTTCTTCAAAAGTTTTGTACATAGCTCGTACAAAAGTTGAAGCCGCATTCTTGAGACCAAAGGGCATGGCTGTGTAACAATACAATCCATCTACTGTGATGAATGAAGTATGCTCTTCATCTTCCCTAGACATCCTGATTTGATGATATCCGGAATATGCATCTAGGAAACACAGTAATTCACACCCGGAGGTGGAATCCACTATCTGATCTATTCTAGGTAGTGGGAATGGATCTTTTGGACATTCCTTATTTAGTGTGGTGTAGTCGATGCACATCCGAAGCATCCTGCCGGCCTTGGGCACAACGACTGGGTTTGCCAGGCATTTTGGATGGAAGACTTATCGGATGAATCCAGCTTCGAGCAACTTCTTCACTTCTTGTCAGATGAAGTTCTGTCGCTCTACGGATTGCTTCCGAGGCTTCTGATGCACAGGCCAGGCATCGGGGTAGATCTTCAGATTGTGCTCAATCACTTCCCTGGGGATCCCAGGCATTTGTGATGATTGCCAAGCAAACACGTCAACGTTAGCCCGGAGGAAAGTGATGAGCGCGAGTTCCTATTTGTCGTTCAATCCTCCCGATATACGGGTGGTTTGAGCGGCATCGGAACCAATTTGGACGACTTTGACGGGAATGTCGGTGTCGCCGCTTGGCTGCACTCGAGGTGCAGAAGTCGAGCCTCGTTGGCGAATGCTCGGGGGTTTTGGAGCTTGCTCCTGCCTGGAGTCCTCCTCTTGCGCTGTGGTGAGCGCATGGAGTTCTTCCAGTGCAGTTACTCCTGCGGTGCGATCGCCGCGGATCCGGAGAACGCCTACTGGCGTTGGCATCTTCAACACCAGATAGCCATAATGAGCAGCCACCAAGAATTTGTACAGGGCAGGTCTACCCAAGATGGCATTGAAGTGTAAGTTGATCTGAGCGACGTCGAAGACCAACTTCTCGGTGCGGTACTTCTTCCGTGTCCCGAAGGTAATAGGGAGAGTAATAGCTCCGAGTGGGTTGATGGCCCCCGGACCTACTCCGGAGAAAGGTCGAGAGGGGTGGAGATCCGAAGGTTAGAGCTGAAGCTTAGTGAAAGCTTCGAAGCTGATGAGGTTGAGCCCAGAACCTCCGTATACCATGACGTGGTGGAGCTGGATGTTGTTGATGGTAGGAGATACCATCAAGGGTAACTGTCCTGCTCCAACCATGCTCCGGGGACAATCCGAAGCATCAAAAGTGATGACCGTGTCCATCCACTTTCGATGAGGTTCCGGCCTGACTGTAGGGGCTACAGCGGCCATATCCCGACGCATAGTCTTGATGACGCGACGGGAGGTGATATCCCATGATCCACCAAAAATGGTGTTCATGGTCTTCTGACGCTCATTGTCAGAGACGTCAGAGTCATCGTCGACTGAGGTGTAGACGGCCTTCAGGACCTTTTTGGGATCCTGAAACCCTAACTCCTCTTCAGCCGGAGCTTCGTTGACCTTTTGCTTTCCTTCCCTTTGTCGGAAAGGAGATTCTTCCCGGCGCTTGCTGTAGCGCTCGGCAAGGTTTTGGACCTCCCGACAGTCTTCCAAACTGTGGCTGCCCGTTTTATGAATGGGACACCACACTTTTGGTTTGCCACCGTCTTCAGAAGACGGTCGAGGTCGCTTCTCGGGGCGTGACCCCCGGCCACCCGGAGCTGCAGCAGCTGCAACATTGGATGTGCCGGCCGATGGCTTCTTCTTGCCGTTGGTCTTCTTTTTCTTCTTGCCACTCCTGGAGGTAGCAGCTTCTTCTTTGGAGGGTTTCTTATGATCCCCTGCAGCTGGTTTGGAGTGCATTTCACAGCCCTCCGCAGCTCTGGCACATTTATCTGCCAAGCTGAAGAGTTCTGTGACACTGGTGATCTCCTTGATCGCCAGTTTCTCCAACATCTTCTTGTCCCGTACACCCTGTCTGAATGCCACTATGACAGAGGCGCTAGAGATAGAAGGGATAGTATTTCGTACCTGAGAGAACCTTTGAATGAATGACCGCAAGGATTCTCCCCCTTTTTGCACGACCGCAAAAAGATCCAGTTCAGTGCCTGGCTGGGTGTATGAACTCCTGAAGTTGGCAGTGAACTGATGGCACAACTCCTCCCAACTGTTGATAGAGTTGGGTGGAAGGCTCATAAACCAGGACCTGGCAGTCCCAGTTAAGGCCACTGGAAAGTAATTGGCCATCACGGCCTCATTTCCTCCGGCTGCCAAGATTGCAGTGGAGTATATCTGAAAAATTCGGCGGGATTGATAGTCCCGTCGAATTTTTCCGACAGATGAGGCTGGAACTTCTGTGGCCATCTAACCATGCGTAGGTGCATGGCCAAGGCTGAACAGCCTCCTCCTACCCCTTCTGGAGTAGAAAGGTCCTGAGCTTCCCGTCTTTCACGGGCACGCTCAATATGGACTCGGCCGTCCTGCTGGCGGTATCGGCGATCAAGCTCCGCCCGGAGGTCGTGAGTCGAAAGCCTGGATACCATGTGAGTACGTCGAGCCCCGGAGGGCAACGACGTCACTTGTTGTGACGCAGCACGTCTCCTGCTATTGGAGACATGCGGACCAAGCCTTCTAGACAAAGTCCGCCACTGCGACGGGGCTCTTCCTAAAAGAGGAGGACCCTGGTTGCTGAGGCGTTCGGCTGCTGCTGCAACCAAATGCTCCACATCAGCCCTCCACTGCTCCAGTGCATCCCGAGATGCATCCGAAGGTGCTGGGCATTGGAGAAGAGCACGCGCTACATGAAGCGCGTGTTCCGGATTGTCATGATTTGCCAACGCAGTGATTGACGCCGACGCACCATCACGCTGCCCAGCACGATTTGCTGGAGGAGATGGTGGTGGTGGGAGTGTGACTCCTGCTGGTGCTGAGGCTCCTGCAGGTGGCTGCCTGTTGGAGGGATTGCCCCCAACAACCTGAGCAGCAGGTTGGCCGTTGGATGATCCAGCAGCAGAATTCACCATTCTCGAAATCTCAGGCGCCCCCTACCTGGTGCGCCAACTGTCGGTGGTTCGGAACCGGCAGATCTCCCTACACTACTAAAGTGATAGGGGAGTTTGATGTTCGGTGTGGGCGCGCAGAGATTCAAGAAGGTGAATAAGAGTTGACACAGGAGACACAAGAGTTTACGTGGTTCGGGCCGCCTGAGCGTAATACCCTACTCCACGGGTGTGTTGGTGTTGTATTAGCTGTATGAGCGTCTGAGGTGCGTGTATCTGTCCTCTTTTTCTATGTATATCTTCGGCCTGTCCTTTTATAGTACAAGGGCAGGCCGTTACAGGTTAGCCTAGCCTGACATGTGGCCCCAACGGTTATTAGTATTGATACACGTTTAATTTCTCTTAATGATCCTGTAACGGGTTTTGACAGTACCATTACTGGTGTTAAGATCATCCGTTTAAGTGTCATTAATATGGCATTAATGAAACTTAATCGGGTCTTGAAGTCCTTGGTTCTCCTTTGAAGATCCAGGGCCGTTGTGGGGTCTTCCGGAGGTTAGGAGCTGAAGATCCGACGACTGGACACGTGGCAGCTTCGGAGCTTGCTGTGGGAAACAGAAAGCTCCGGGACTACCCGACACGTGTCAGGTCTGGAGCTTCTCTCGGTCTGGGGTTAAGTCCGGAGGTGCCATTTCGGTACAAGGCCCGGAGCTTTCCCCTTGTGGGCGGTAGCTCCGGTTTGATAGTACACGTGGCGACCTAGGGATTAACCATGTTAGAGAAGCGGGTTCGGTTATGTCTGACATGTGGGCCCTCGAGGGTCTTCAAACCAAGTAGATGACTTTCTTTTAAGATCTTTGTAACCTCAGGGGGTGTACGGTTTCTAGGGTACCGACAGTATTGAATTATTATTGCTTTGCAATTATGATTGTTGTAGTATATGCTCATTAAAGTTATATTTGAGAACCATTAACTTGCTGCTAATAAATTGAAAGTAAGGATCCACTTGTAGGCGAGTCGTTTATGCAATATCATTGCCTATGTTTAGATGTATCCCTGCATGTAGAGTTTCATTCTTAGTTGAGACAGTTAAGTGTTGCTGAGCCTTCATGCTCACGGTTGCTATATTAAGTTGTTTGCAGGTAAGACGTATGAGGAAGGGCCCGAAGATAAGGCGATGCCCCCATCGGGGTATACCGCCGAGTGGGAGCCCTGCACGACGCCATAATCTGTTGTGTGCTGCTATTGTGAAGCGTCCTAGGGCATGGACGTCTTTGCTTTTGCATAGATAGTGATTAGAGCATAGCTATGATGTATAGATTTCTTTCCTACATTAAGTATTATAAAACTTCCGCCGTGTTTATAAATAAAAGACTTCATGTGTATTTTGTCTCGTTCTTTTCCTGTATGTTGTTGGGTGTCGCATCGCATGACACCACCCGATGAGATACTTGCATGTTGGAACCCCGGTCCTCACAATATCTTTGCTGTATGCTGAAATGCAACATGCTCCTGAGCCTTGTCGTTGTAAATCAGAAATGGATTTTTTGTCAAGTACAAATTTATTGAGATGCAAATTTTGCTGCTGCTGTAAATCCACATATGGCTCACCACAGTTGTGTGAGCAGAGGTACATGTGAGCGGAGCACGGATGAGATGGCGTATTAGATGGTCGTGTTTGCCCATGTCATCAACAATCCCATCTTTATTCCTGTCCAGGTTAGCAAGTCGCGATTAGAAAACAAGTTAAGGGTGTAAAGTGAACTGGATTAACAAATAACGGGTGTAAAATGAACCAAATAAAAGCTCGGGGTATAATATGGATTTCGACGATAGGTCAGGGAGTAAAATTGACATTTTCCTTTATTAATAATATTAATCTTGCATTATTCACATGCTTGGATGAAGCTTTTCTTGTTTGATTGTGAAGTCCATGTATGTGGTAGGTTTAGAAGTTATTATGATAATGTAGTAATCATGTTATTATGTTGTCACATCAACCTTATAAACCTCCACTATAGTCTAATTAGGTATGCATTGAATATGTTAGTATGAATAACATAGTGCTTAGTTTTAACATTGGTTCAACGATGTTTAGGTTAGTCATTGCCTTGGGATGGATTTTGTATTGCAACTCTTAAGGTATTTACTTAGCATACAGTTGTGGTGCTTGGATAGTTAAGTAACGTTGGATGTCTTATAGACCCACAGGTTCTAGGGGTAGATAGCAGGTGGTGAAAGTCCTATCCATCTTTTGTACTCTCCCACATTTAGTTAGGCCACACGCTCATAGTGGGAGAGGCTCTGGTGTTGCCAGAGGTAAGCCCGTGCTCGGAACCATTTCATTTTATGAACTGATACTGAAAATGGAATAAAAGAACCATTTTATATCAAGAACCTATAATGTAGGATGATGATCCAAACCAGTTAACTTTCAGAACCTTTTCTAATATGTAAATTATCCCAATGGGTTTTAGGCGAACCGACTCTAGTACATCGAAGCATTTTACCAATCAATGCTGATTTGTCAATAGTATTTTCTTTTACGAACTGGTAGTGATAATTGTTGGTAGCAACAAACAAATTCAATTGTAAAATATAATTTTGTAAAATAAAGTTAATATATTAAATGTAAATTTAAATAAATACACGCATCACAAAGAACTTAAAACATATAAGTAACGGTCATAGAACTGGAATCATAACCTATAAACAACTGTAACATAAACTGCTAATGTTTATGTATTGAACCAAACAATTAGTCAAAGAGTCACGTACACCAGAACACTAGACTTTCATGACAAAAACAAATTATGTTCTCCGTACTAATGATCTTGTTTGTCTTATAGAAGGTTCAGGCGTTGGTCTATGACGCTGAGGTCTATGTGAAGGAGCTTGATCATCTGAAAAATCAGGAACATGATATTTACCTGAAATAAAAATAACATGCTCAAAGGCCAAATCTAAACCAGATTGTTGTCTTCTGACGATCTCAACATATGTGAGAGGATCGCCATAATTCTGCAATTTGAATAATCAAAGATATCAAACAATTTAAATGCATGTAGGAATTGAAATGCGACATACACAAACAAAGTGATTAGTGTCTTACCTTAACATTGAGATTTGCTCCACCCCTAGCTCACATGTCAGTGAATTTAAGCATTGATTCAAACATATATAATGCACAGGTGTTATTCTTAGCCGGTTGGATATGAAAATTGATGTCATCTGCGGTTCTGATGACAAATTGTTTTGCGAATGGTTGACAATGCACACTCTTTCTATAGCGCATATACGCTCTGCATTTGTGTAGTTATAAATTATAATTTGAATTTGGCTCATTTATTTTAACATGTAAATACAGAACAATAATAAAATAATTACTTACTTTTGTAACAAACATCAATATCTTTCCAGCACTCCATTTCTCTTCTTCTGGAGTCTAGGACATACATGATCATGGCCTCTAGTTTATCGACAAAGAAGATCCGGTGAGTATATAAATTTCATTACAACCAGTTACTCATAAGTTATAAAAAACATGTTACTCAAATGTAAAATAATCAAGCTGAAAGGTAAACACATACTTGAAGCAGTAAGATAAGAAGACAAATTTCTTGCTTTTGGAATTCAGAAAAAATCAAATATCTACTAGATCTGGTTTCAGTAGTTCATAAAAATCATCCCAAAAAAGCATAATCTCATTGATACCTCAAAAAAGATGTCGTGGCTCAATTGAGCACATACCATATGTTTGTGACCCTTAAATCGATGCATGTCCCATGGTTGAATTTTTGCAGTGTTGGACTGGAATTAAACTAAAATTCAGAATTAATTAGTTTGTAAGGCTTCCAGTTGTCTGAAATTGTTCCACTTTCATTTGTCACTATAAGAAACCCACGATAAACGACACCCAGAAATATTGGCAACGGTGCCGTTGTTTTTAAAATAGGAAAAAATCTATTTTTCTACCTTCAAGAATCAGCTTTGTTCACTTAACCCCCCTATAGATTTTTTGCTTCGTTTTACCCTCTGAACATTTTAGATTGGTTAAATTCACATCCTATTGAAATTTCTCTTTTTTTGTTTCTCTTTGTAAGGGTTATATTTGAAGTTTAAATTTTTTGGAAAGTAGATAATATCATAAACTATGCAATAAAAATAATTTTGTAATTTTTCATAAACTTTTTCACGTATTATTTCATCTTCCAAATGAGATTTGTGTACCTAGTTAAAATACAAAAAGAATACCAAAATTTTAAAAAATATATTTCTATGTATATTATATTGTAACATATAATCTCATGAATTTTTACCTTCAGAAATCATGTTTACAAAGAGAAACAAAAAAGAAAAATTTAATAGGAGATGAATTGAACCAATGTAAATAGTTTGAGGGGTAAACAGAACCAAAATTTTCTTTAGGGGGTTAAGTGAACAACGCTGATATTTGAAGGTAGTAAAATAGACTTTTTCCTTAAAAATAATTGGCGACGGCTTAAGCCAGTCGTTGCCAACAAGCCCATTATTGGCGACGTTAACCCTAGGACCGTCGAAAATTAAGTCTCAGGGTTTTAATTTCAATGGTGGGCCGTCGTTCTTACTTAGCCGTCGTGAACATGGGCCTCATACTCAGCCTACCCGAGCCAATATTGGCGACCATTTTCATGGGCCGTTGCTTGCAAGGCCGCTATTGGCGATTGTTACCCTAGGTCATCACAAATTAAGTGCCAGAGTTTTGTTTTTGACGGTTACCGTCATTTTTAAAGAGGACGTCATTGATATAAGCCATACCTACGCCGCTCAAGCTCAATGGTTCAATCTCCTATCATTTCATTCACCCCGCTGCTGCATGCTGCAGCGTGCCCTCCCTCGCCATTGCACACTGCACCGTGCCCTCCCCCGCCATCACCCTCTTCCTCAAGTAAGTCCCCCCTCCTCTCTCCCTCCTCCACAGCAGCCACCGAGCCCCCTCCCCCCCCCCCCCCCCCCCGATTTCTCTCACTCGAGCCCCCCTCCCTCCCTCCATGGCAGGCGGCCAACCCCCCACCGCCCTCTATCACATCCACACCGCCGCCATCCACCTCCCAAGTGCCCCCGCCAGCCCCAACCCATGGCCGAGCCCCCCCTCCCTCCATGGCTGGCTGCTGTTGCTCTTTCCAAACACCACAAATCAACTTTGGTGAGAGATGAGATCCGCAAGCTCACGGAAGATACCACTGTAGGATTTCACCCAAGAGTATTCCAAAGGGTATTGTATATATCCCAAAGGAAGGCGGTAAGGTAAAGTAAACACTATTATTATAATCATGGTAAAGGTACTAAGTAATTATCAGAACAGGGGTAAGATGATAATAGGGGTAGTGTGACAAACACCTAAGCAATCTACTCTAAGAGTAAGGTTTTCCTAGCGAGGGTTAGACTATGAGGAGTGGATACCCCTACTGTGCTCTAATTACTCATATAAATAGCCTAAGAATGTACACATGAACATGCTAATGGTTAATACTAGGGCTTAGTTTTCCAACATATGGGGCACGGGTTTACCCCTGACGACACCAGGACGATTCCCACCTAGAGCATGTAGCATAACTGAACGTGGGGTATTATGAAGGATGGACAGGGATGCCACCACCTGTCGCCTACCCATACAACTCGTGGATCTATGAGACATCCAATGCTACTTAACTATCTAAGCACCACACTTACATGTTAAGTAAATACCTTAAGATCCCACGTACAATTACCATCCTAAGGCAATTATTTAACATCGTTGAACAATTGTTGGGACTAAGGACTAACATATTCATATTAAAATAATTATGTTATTTCCTAATTATGCTATAGTGGTGGTGTATGATGTTTATGATATAATAACATCTACACCTAGCACAGACATGGACTCCACAATCAAACAAGAAACACTTTGTCCAAGTATAAGAATAAAGAGAGACTAATAGTCATATTATTATAATGCATAAAGTCAAATAAGGAAAGAAAGATACATTAGCCATACCTTTCCCAATTTGGAAATGGGACTAGAGGCTCCTCTCTACAGCCTAACCTCCACTAAGGACCTAGAAGAACTAGTGCATACAAGTGAGAATGCTTGAGTTCTGTGTGAAGTGAACATAGACCTCTCCCCCATATCTATACCTGGAGTAGAAACAGTTCCATCCACTAAAAGCACGAGAATCAGTCACCATCGTTATCAGCTCACTACCGAGAGTTGACAAGTTGAAGTTGACCGTGTTTGGCGCCACTACCAGGTCGGCCGAGCCTGGGGGTCGGCCAACCTGGTCAGTGCACCGTTCGCTGTATGCTTCCTCCAGGTGACTGACAAGTGGGTCCTTTGACCATTTCGGGGTGCTACACTATTGGATAACCTCAAATACTCTTGTAGGTAAGCCATTTTATCCATGTGCTGCCACATGTTGGTTTGTGATTGGCTGGGCAGGTATTCTTTAGGATTACTCTTTTGGATTCACTTCATTTTTGCATAAAGTACCTGCATGCGCACTTTTCTCCAAGTACAAGTGGAACTAGGTTATTTATAAAAACAATGCATGTAAGAAATGCCTACTCCCTCACATAACTGAGATATATTGACGGTCGAAATTGGTACTTAATGACCGTCAACAAAATCCCCAAGCTTATCCTTTTCTCATACTGAAGCAAAGTTAAAGACTTAGGTTGTTTATCAGGAGTGGCTACTATGTCCTATGCCCCAATACTACAAAATGCACAAAGCAGTAGAAGCATGACTTGGAGAAATGGGCCACCAATGCATCCTGACCCTGCAAAAGGATGACGAGTAGCGGGAGGTGAACACCATGCAGCGGTGACACAAAGGAAAATGGTGGCAGCGGACGGCGACGTACCTGGATGTTGGTGTATTCGACCTCGCACATCTTCCGTGAGTCGTTCACCTTCCAATAGAAGCCATGCAGGTGCTTCATCCACAGCCAGAATGCCGTATCTAGCAATGTGACGTTGACAAAGCAGTAGCCCTTGTTGCCCTCGGACCTTGGCAAATACAAAAAACGAGATTAAGTATAAATTAGTAAAAGACCGGAGCTTGATTAGTATAATCGTATATTTCAAAGCATAGGCGTTGTACTTGAAGTCAAATGGAACGTGAATAAAATCGTAAAACCGACTTGACGGGGCCAACTGCAATTTTCGCGTTCTCCTCGGCGCAGTGCTGATCAATGATGTTCATTACTTTTTGCCTCCTAACGACTCAGTGCTGGACTAACGACGCTGATGATCCGCAATATACTCAACGATGTAAAACATCAGGTATTAACGCATCAACAACGGCTAGCAGCAAGCAGATTTAAAACTATGTTGCGGATCATCAGCGAACTCAGTCCAGAAGCAGGGTAGAAGCTGTGCCGTGGCCACCGCGAACTCGAGAAAGGATGAGGAGAAGGATCATCGCCAACGGATCGAGGGGACGGAAGCTACACGACCGCTATGGGCGATGAGCCTTCCCCTAGATCCGTTCTCGAGTGGCGGGCCGACGGTGGGGGCACAGGGGCGGCGGGCCGGTGGCAGAGCTGGGGGCGCGACAGGTGACATTGTGCGGCAGGGCCGTAGAAAATTTATTTCCGCCCGCCTAGGCCCAGAGCCGGGCCTGCCTTTAAGACCATCCGCAGTGGTTCACGGTAAAGCGCTGATGGGACGCGGAGCGGTTCCAATTGAATTCAAAGATGCGCATGCGAGATGCATAACCTCTGCAGTACTGCAGGTGCAGTAACAGTCACTGACATGTGGGTCCCACGGATAGCCGGACCCACATGTCAGTTACTGTTACTGCACCTGCAGTACCACAGGTGATTTCAATGCATGCGCTGCACGCGTCTAAGGCGCCTCGGTGACTGGCGCGCACATAAGCTCGGTGCGCCCGGTCTCATCAGCCGCCTGTACAAATGGACGAAGGACGAAACCTTTTATGCGGCAAATAGTAATGTATAATACTTCCGCCGCCCCAACTCAACTCTATTTCTGTTTTGGTCGAACTAATTACCTTTCACAAATGATTTATATGGAATTTATTAACTTCAATAACAAGTAGTACTAGATTGTATATTATGGAAATATTTTTCATGGTGAATCTAAAAGTACAATTATTGTATTGTTAAAACAAATCAAAATTGCGTAAATCTGAAAGATAGATTTGACGAAACCTAAGACTTTCCTTTGAAAAAGTTTTATACTTGACATTAGTTTTACATATGTAATATGCACATAGGATATATCACTAAATAGTTTTGCAAAAAAAAAACATGTAGGAGAAATATGTATATCCCATATATATGCTACTACTACATAAATTAGGGGTGGGCAAATAATCCGAGACCAAAAAACCGAAATCAATAAATCCGAGACTGGAACTGAAAAGACCGAAATATCGGGTATCGGGTACTTTCTCGGTAGCAAATATAAATAACTGAAAAATAAATGTCGGGTTTGGACGGATGAATTCATTGTGGAGCTACATGTCACGTAATTAATTATACTAAAAATCATCATCTTCACTGTCGTCCCCCCACAATGGAGCTACATGACCATCATTGGTATATGTATCGTCGTCGTCGTCTTCATTTTCTGATGCAACTCCATCTACCTCAAACCGATCACCTGACGTTGTCATTATAAGAGTGGAAGCATCGCCACTGGCTCCCTCAATGTCATTCCTAGCCCATGCGGTCGTATCCTCATTATTGATATCATCGGTAAGCAGATCATCATGAAATGTATCAGCCTCCATCGTCTCAGTCACATTATTTTCACTTTCTCCAGGGGCATGTCAAAAAGGTTTCGTGGCTTCGTTTTAGCAACTATAGCCCATTTAGGATGCTTCACACTTGGAACATAAAAAACTTGTTCTGCTTGGGTGGCTAGAATGTAAGGCTCATACTGGAATCGAAACAGAGTAGTGTCAACATCTATCATTCCATATTGATCCTTTTTGTAGCCTCTGCTTTGGTTCTCATTGCTTCCAAAAGGCCGATCAAACCATTCACACTGAAATAACAGAACCTCTTGATTTTTTTCAAAATCAACAGCAACGATTTTCTTGATTTCTCCAAACCAATCATGATCAGTGCCCCGAAAAACAATACCACTGTTTTGGGTCCGTAAATCTTTTTCCACATCTGCAGTTCGAAAGAAGAAGCCATTGATGAATAGCCAACTAAAAAAAACATGCCCGATGATCAGGTCCTCTAGATAATGCATACGGATAATCGGTTGCTTTGCCTTCTTTGTGTAATGTCATAATCTGTACACATTAGTATAACAGGGGTTATCGACGACAAACCAATTTCAGAACACATATTTGTTCAATATTTCATCAAAGTGCAAACTTGCATGTACTTACTCGTTTCTGAAACCAATCAACAAACTCATCTCTATGGCGTTTATCAACATCACGAGAATGAATCTTTTTCATTTCTTCAATATACTCACTGAAAAGGGTACAAAATTACATGAGCCATCTACAATAAGCCATATATATAGTATACAACATCTGAGTTATACAATAAGCATTCCAACATGTCAAACTTCAAATTATCCATCATTCTAACTAAATGCTCATATATATATGAGGCATTCATCAAATTATGAACACACATTGATTCAAAAAAATTTAAAAAAATCTAAAAAAATTCATAGAGGTTGGTATGATGAGTAAAAATGTCCACTGAAAAAATAAATGAAAAAGGCATTATATTCATCAAGATAGAAAAATGCAAAATAGCATTTTTAGTATGTTTTTTATGTTCCGACCAATTTAAAAAGATTTATGAAGTGAAATTTAATGGTAATCTTTACTTATCAATAATATTCCGTTGGGACCAAGAGGATGCAAACCGCGGTTTTGAGGAAACCGGACCCACCGACCGGTTCATAATTAAGCGCGGTTTCCTCTAGCGACCGATCATCTCGACATGCCCACTTAGACGATGACCCGCTATAAAGGCTCATGGTCCTCTTGCTTCTCCGCCGCACCACTCCTTAGATGCTAGCCTCTAAACTTCTCCCCCCGCCACCGTCGACCACCTCTCGCTCTTTCTCTGCACCTCCGTTGCCACACAAATGGGTAGCCCCACGCCGAAGCGCTCTAGGCCATCGGCGTCCTTCGCACCTCCTTATTCGTTTCCATCGCCGCCGGCAATGCCGGTGGAACTGATGGCGGCGCCTGCACTTCCTCATCCTGGTTGGGTTGAGCATACTCTCAGACTCCTCACCGACCGCATCGATGAACTCGATCGGCGCCTTAAGGTGGCCACCGACGCCAAGTCTGTCGCCGCTCATAGCGCACTAGCGCTCAACGCAGTGGCGCAGAAGGTCTTTTCTGACACAGATCGCTCATGTCGCCGTCTGGGTCTTGGGACCCTTCCCCTCCACACGAGCATGGACACCGCAGGCCACTACTGCTACGGGTTGCTGACTGTGGCCGGTCGACTCGACGCCCTCCACGAGACGATCGCGGAGGTTGCTGGGGTAGAGGGCCCCCTTAATATTAAGCACCGCATCGTCGGGAAGCTTCGTACTGTGATGGAGGTTGAGGATTATGGGGCGGCTTGGGCAGCGGCGGCAGCAGAGGAGGCGGAGCAGGAGGCGTCTCTTGAGGTGGAGGTGGACGCGACTATGGAGTTGGCGGTAGCGACGGAGGAGGAGCAGGAGGAGGTGGCAGTGGTGGCGGAGGCAGAGACGGAGGCGGCAGCAGCAGCGGCAGCAGCGGCGGCGGAGGAGGAGGAGGCGGCACCGGCGGCGGAGGCGGAGGAGGCGGCAGCGGCGGAGGAGGAGGACATGGTTTTCTCCCAGTAGAGTAGTATTAGGAGTAGTTTATCTATTTCGTGATCTCTTAGTAGAGTAGTATTAGGCGTAGTTTATCTCGTTCTTGCTGTCTACTACGTGTTTTCCTATTACTTGTTTGTTAATGAAATATGTCTTTATGTTCATGAACAATGTGTTATATATATGCAGTATTGAAAAACTTCTTTTATCGAAAACATCTCCTATATGTTTGTAACTTGGGACCGTCTATATTTCTTGTGGCTGAATGAATGAAATTCGGTAAACATTATCCTTACAAGTAATAGAACTAACAACAAACATGATGCATAATTAACTTGATTAGGAAATTATGTCATCTAAATTGCTAACTAGTCCATCGCCTGATGTAACAGGTGCATGAAGAGTACTTTATCTGTTGTAACTAATATCCGATGACATTGTTGATATATATCGTATGTACCTGTGATACTCGTATCACAAGTGGCTTTGGATCGACGGCCTGAAGATTAGACATCACAAGGGAATTTTTTTTGTAGTAGTAGTATATACTTTGTATATGTTATCATTTCATTGTGACAAATGTTATATATAAAATTTTGATTGTTTACCTTTTACTAGACCATGGATTTGCCGTCCTCCTTTCGTGGACTTGGGTGTTCTTTATTTGCATGTCGTTTGCATTAGCACAATGATACATTTGGCGATTCATATTTTTGTTTGAATTTTTTTTGGAATGTCCCACTACCACATGACTGCTTTTACATCTCCAAGAAAACAAAGATGAACGGCAGGTAGCGGTCCCTCAAAATTTTGTTCGTTCTTCTTGGCGCGCACAATTGAGATTTTCATAATTGAAACTTCACTCCGTGCGCCCGAAATTCCAGTCCCGCCCATTTGTAGCTAGCCACGACGAATATAAATATGCGTCTCCCTCTAATCCCGCAGTGGCTTCCGTTCCTGGCACACAAGTTCTCCTCTTAGTGCTATGTTCCAAACTTGCATTCCTAAGAAATTCCCGTGTGAGTGGTGGTGGTGACTGTGGGTACAACATCAAGCGACCATGTTTGACGGGCTCTACTGAACCTCTTCGTCGCCGACCCCGCCCTTCGACATCTCGGACTCCAGTTTTGTGCTACGTAAGTTCTACATGATCCATGCCGTCTTTTTATAGAGCTACTCCCTCCTTATCGCTTTAGTTGTCATCCCAACAGCTGCAGCCAGTTCATTCCTAGTTGTCGTCCCAACTCCTTATATGCTCTTATGTTTCATGAATGTCTAGTTTAAAATCTAATTAATGGTGCAATCGTGCAATCAACTATCCTCAATCGTTAGATCTGCATCCTACAGTCGATTCATCTTTTTATTTTACACTAGCATCTGATTGCATTCTACATGTTTCCATATATAAAATACACTACACCTCTGCCCCGAAATAAATGTCACTCTGACAGTTTATGGTAGTGTATTTCTAGTACATTTCCATGTCAGGAAAGATAACTATTAAAAACCACATGCACTATGTAATTTCTTCATTTAGAAGTAAATGACGCCAGGGTTATCTTATCAACCACTCCCAATGTTGTACTCTCATTCCTGTGTTCCAAACTTGTATTCCTAAGATTTTCAGTTCCCACAGTTTATACACGTTTTTCTTGTTTTTCTTTCTCGGATTGTACGGTTTTTTTCCTACTCCTTCATTTCTAATTCCTCCGTTCAAAACAATCATTTTTAGTTCATAGCAACCACACCGCCCGATCTAAAATACACATCCTCATGTAATCTGACATTATCACTATTACTTACTATATATACTCTTTACTTTAGGAACAAGACACCAAACCGCCATGTCCTCTACAAGTAATCGTGATGGGCAACAAGCACCTGGTATAACTATAAATGTGTTTACTATCAAAATACACATATTTATAACACGTTAATTCCTTTGCATGGTATGCAGAGAATATTGCAGCACCTGATGCTTAGGAACACCGAGATTCGTCATCCCATGCTGGTACTACGAGTATAAATATGTACCGGGCTCTACTAAATATTTTAGCATTGTGATTGTAGTTTCCTAGTCCCATTTAACAGTTAATCAGTATATGTGATGGCGTGATTTATTGATGCCTACACACGCACGATGGGTTCTCTTGCCGCCGGCCACTCCGGCACCGGCGACTACACTCTGCTGCTGCTTACTTTAGTGTCCTCCCCGAAGCATCTCCCTCCACCATCGCCACGTCCCATCCTTCGCGTGTCATGATGACCCCGCTGCCCGCAAACCCCTGTCGCTGTCAGTCACTCCAGCACCGGTCGGCGCCCACGCCCTGCTGGTGAGTATATGTGATGGCGTGATTTATTGATGCCTACACGGGCACATTGGGCTCTCTCGCCACCGCCACTCTGGCACCGGCGACCACGCCCTGGCTGCTCACTTCAGTGTCCTCAAAAACGCGTCTCCCTCGACCATTGCCACGTCCCATCCTTCGCGTGTCATGATGACCCCGCCACCCGCAAACCCATGTCGCCGCCGATCACTCCGGCACCAGCCGGTGCCCACGCCCTGCTGGTGGTCACTTCACTGTCCTCCCTGACGCATCTCCCTCCATCTCCACGTCCCATCGTTTGCGTGCCATGATGACCCTGCCGCCCGCAAACCCCTGGCCATTACAGCGTACCTACTCCTACATGCTATGCCCCATATGACATGGCATACCCTGGAAAAAATAGTCCAACATCATTAACCCCTGTCCACTAAGAAATGTTAGTATCATATAGTTTAGAGATGCATATACACGAGGGTTCATTGCTGCTTATATGATCTCAATTCCGTTTTTTGCACTGCCAAATGCGTTGCTGATGTCTGGTAATTAACGCAAGATTATATTCATGTATCCATTCTAGTAGCACTTTAGGGCGAGATGCTAACATGCAGAGCAGAATATCAGTATGCAATCCACCTAAATTTAATTCCTAGATCCGCCACACTGTCCTCCTAGCCTCTAGACTTGATCCGGGGTGATATCAATGGACGCAGATCACCTGACTTATACGTTTTTACTGCACGCAATGCAGTAAAGATCCAACGGAATCACACCGTTGGATCTTTACTGCATCGCCTGCAGTAAATACTTAAGTCACGTGATATCACCGGTGTGATCTGGACGTCGATCCTCTGACTTAAATGTGGTCACTGCAGTGCCAGACCGAACCCTAGCGTTGTTAAACGTCGCAAGCTGCCCGCCTCATTTGTCTTGCATCCTCTACTTGCTAATACCGCTGACGTCCATGACTCGCCCTGCCACCAATTCGCCTTTAGACGCGCTCCTGCTGATGTCAGTCAGAACAAACCGGCAGTACTGCAGAGGATGAGCACCCGGTGAACCCTCTCTTTCTCTAGCATCGCCAGCTACTGTCTTGCCTGCTTCACAGCTGGACTGAAGATCCCCTACAGTACTACGGGTGCTGTAGCGCCACTAACTATTGCCTGATGCCTGATTCTAGGGTATGAACAGCAACAAAGAAGTAAACAAGTTGATGCATCGCCCAATATGGAGCAAAATGCTGTTGCGACGCGGTGTTCCCATGCTCGTATTTGCCGCACTCGTCCTGAAGATGGTAAAACATCAGACTTCTTCTTCTTTCACACTATTTGTACATGATACTAGGCCTGGTCAGATGCTAATTTGCTTTAAACGTTTACCGTTTAAATGACACTAACAGAAGGAAAGAAGTTTGGAAGTGGGGTGGCTAAAGGACTTAAGGTTGCTAAATTGCGCTATCTAGCATCTGCAACTAGAACAAATGATTAGAATTAGAAGCTACATATTCAGTGGTCCAATAGGTTGGGTGCTGCGGATGGTCCTAATCAGCGGCACTTTGTCGATGTTGTGGTTATTACAACAAAAAAATGCACCCCTCGCTGGTGTAAGGAAGTGGGCAGAGGTTGGTAATACTTCGAAGAGCGATATAGTGAGAGACATTCTGGTTAGTGTTGTGACACTCCACATAAGTATTTTTTCTAGCGACCTCCATCTTGTACGTTTATAACAATGTGATATACAATGTACAGAATGCCTGGGACTTGGAGGACACAGATGATACCAGAAGAAAAATATTGAAGATTGCTG
The DNA here is from genome assembly GCA_036927565.1 of Tuctoria greenei. Taxonomy (NCBI): domain Eukaryota; kingdom Viridiplantae; phylum Streptophyta; class Magnoliopsida; order Poales; family Poaceae; genus Tuctoria; species Tuctoria greenei. The sequence continues at coordinate 221,530,117 of JAYESD010000001.1, read as the reverse complement.
GTGAGTGCTACAAGGGGTGGCGATCAACATTGCATGCCACCTATAAGAAGTATTCGACCGATGAGGAACATATACAAAACAAGCCTGTTGACGTAGCAGATTCCGATTGGTTGGCACTTATGGACTATTTTGGGTCCGAGCAGTTCAAGGTCAGCTAGCTTTCCAATACCTTCATATCCTACAAAATCTATTTGATAACACCCATTCGTGAAATTAGTTCTTAAAATTGCACTCAATAAGCAGAACCAATTCACAAAATCAAAGTACTCAAAAGACAAAACAATTGCTTGGCTCGAAATCCTACGCCCAACATAGTTATGAGAAGGTATGAAAACTAAATCATGCTTTTACTTTGCACTACAATCATTCAATCAAATTTTACTTGTATTTAATGTAGCGAGACCTAGAGACCGGAAAAGAACCCGATGACATAGAACTGTGGGAGGCAAGACATGTGAAGAACGGTCAATGGGCAAACGAGCAGACATAAGCTGTACATGTGAGAAACACTTCAGATAGTCCCCGTTTAAATAAATATTTGCAATGTACATGTGACTTTTCTTTTTGTATATAGACCCAAGAACGTGCCCAAATCAACATCAAGGAAGCTGAGCTGGGAGTCCCAATCCCACATGAGGAAAGAAACAACATCTTCTAGCTTACTTATATATCCGCAACCGGTTCTGGAGGATCACAGTTTCGGGGGCGTGGTTATATGGCTAAACCTAATGTTTCTGAAAGACTGCGTATCCAGATGTCTGACCAGCTTGGACAGCAAGTTCGATCCTTGGAAAATAGAAATGAAGACCTCAGCTCTCAGGTGCAAGAGTTGGAAGGAAGAAATGACAATATGACCTCCCAGATGGATGACTTCGTCCAGGCAAATGAACAGCTCAACCAGGAAGTCCGGGCTTTACATGATCAGATGGCAGCCAATTCTGCACGACAAGAAAAGGAGCTAGCAGACATGCGCAGAATGGTGGAGAGCTTGCAAAATCAACAACGGCTAGCAGCAACTCCACAAAAGCCTCCTGCTCGCACCAAGTTGAAGCTGGATGTGCAAGAAACTATTCCTAGTACTACAACTCGTCGCGGTGCTACTTTAATGGGTGCAATGTTGCAAACTAAAAAAACTGTAAATAACATCGTCTCGCAACGACGCAAGGGTCCTTGAGCGTTGCATCAATTGTTGGATGTTTGTTGTTAAGTCGACAGACGTATCGTGTGCGAATAAATTGATTCTGCTGTCACTAATTTTCAAACCTGGTGCATTAGGATTCTAGTGCCGCTAATTATAAAACGTGGCATTAACAGATTATTGCAACGAAAATAAATTGTTGCAATAGGAAGCTAGCTATTGCCACAAATTATAAAACGTTGCACTACAAACATTTGGCTGCGACCAAAAAAGCGTTGTACTAGACTGCTATTGCCACCACCCAGAGAACGTCGCATTACGACCCTGTTGCAACAAATTTGAATATGTTGCATTACAATTCTATTGCCACACATCAGAAATCGTTGCAATACAATACGGTTGCCACAGTTTTGAAATCGTTGCAATACCGTACTATTCGCCATGAACGTGAAATTGTTGCAATACCGTATTACTCGCCACGGCTGTGAAATTGTCGCGATTCCATATTATTCGCCACGAGTGTGAAATCGTCGCGATACCGTACTATTCGCCATGGAAGTGAAATCATTGCAACATCGTAGTATTCGCCACGAATGTGAAAACGTAGCGATATGATATTATTCACCAAGAGTGTGAAATCGTCACGATACCGTAATATTCGCCGCAGATGTGAAAATGTCGCGATACCATATTATTCGCCACGAGTGTGAAATCGTCGCGATACCGTACTATTCGCCATGGATGTGAAATCATTGCAACACCACACTATTTGCCACGAATGTAAAAGCGTTGTCATACAGTACTATCTGCTACGGATGTGAAATCGTTGCAACACCGTACTATTCGTCGCGAATGTGAAAATGTCGTGATATCATACTATTCGCCACAAGTATGAAATCGTCGCGATACCGTACTATTCGCCACGAGTATGAAATCGTCGCAATACCATACTTATCGCCACAGATGTGAAATCATCGCAAATAACGTACTATTCGTTGCAATATGTTAAATCATCGCAATACGTTAAACCGTTGAAATACCATACTATTTGCCACGAACGTGGAGTCATTGCAATACCATACTTTTTGCCATGAATGTGGCATCATTGCAACACCGTTATTTTCGTTGCAATACGTTAAATCGTCGCAATACGTTAAACCGTTGCAATACCATACTATTTGCCACGAACGTGTAGTCGTTGCAATACCATACTTTTTGCCACGAACGTGGCATCATTGCAACACCGTTATTTTCGTTGCAATACGTTAAATCGTCGCAATACGTTAAACTGTTGCAATACCATACTATTTGCCACGATCGTGGAGTCGTTGTAACACCATACTTTTTGCCACGAACATGGCATCGTTGCAACACCATTATTTTCATTGCAATATGTTAAATCGTCGCAATACGTTAAACCGTTGCAATACCATACTATTTGCCATGAACATGGAGTCGTTGCAATACCATACTTTTTGCCACGAATGTGACATCGTTGCAACTCCGATATTTCAGTCGCAATACATTAAATCGTTGCAATAGGTTAAACCGTTGCAATACCATACTATTTGCAATGAACGTGGAGTCGTCGCAATACCATACTATTTGCCACAGATGTCAAGTTGTCGCAATAACCTATTGCCACGGCTGTTATCGCCACGAGTCGGAAAAACTATTGCGACGTTCGATTTTGTTGCGACAACAACCTATTGCGACGAATTTTGACCTATTGCAATGGTTTTTTTTGTCGTAATAAACCAGAAACCTGGTAGTGTGTAGTCAACTCACATGTTGAGTTTTTATGAACAAATATAAGTTGTGAAAAGATCAAGAGAATATGCATGCATCACACTTCTTCTTTTGAGATGACTTATCATTGCACTTAGATATGAACTTGGAAGAAGTTGTGTATGACTAAAACCATGTCCTTAAGCTTCTGATTGTCAAATGACATAGGCTTGGCTTGGTTGGTTAGAATAAGGCAGATGCGCATATAATCTCTTGCAGATATCATATGATCTAAATTTGTGCTTTGAAAATAATAAAATGCAGCAACAAGTGTCATGCTTTCAGGTTTTGAAATAGTTAAGTTTGTGAAATCATGACTTGCTAAATTGGAAATTACATTTGATCTCTAGCATGGCTTACACTACTTTATGTATTTCATTGATGTGATAGTGTAAGTTACTTGATAGTATGACTTGGATGAGCTTTGTTTTATATGTATATGTTATAATATGCTCATAACAATTAAAATTTGTCTTATAAACCTTGCTGAATACATTGTCAAAGGGGGGAGAGATAAGAATTTTTAAAGATAAGTATGCAAGGGGTGAAATCGATTACACATTTCACATATTCACAATTATTTTGGCATGATTCTTCTCAGGGGGAGAATTTGTTTTTCTTCTCATTTTATTTCTTTTTTACAAAGAGGGAAAAATTGTTTTCAAAACTTTTAATACGAATAAGCCAATGTTCAGATTTTAAGTGGTGTTGCCAATGCATTCATCAAGGGGGAGATTGTGAGACCTATGTGTGCTGAATACATTGGCTTGTACTGAATATAAGTTTTAAAATTCTGCCAAAACACCCTTTTAACAAGGTCTGACTCTAGCTCCATGCTTCTGCAAGGTCCAACAATAGGTCCGACTTGTTTTGTCAAGATCCAACATGTTTTTGGGTACCTTCGGTGATCGTTGTCTTTAGCTCCGGCAGTTCTTTGATAGCTCCGGCATGTCTTTGTTAAGCTCCAATATGTTTTGCTAGGTCCGACCTATGTTAGTTAGCTCCGACATATTTTTCTAGCTCCGGCTTTTTGGTTGACTAGTTCTGATCAGATTTGGTAAGCTCCAGCGCTAGGTTGTACTAGCTTTGGTATGCTCTGGCGCTAGGTTGTACTAGCTTTAGTAAGCTCCAGCTCAAGCTCTGGTTAGTTTTGGCAAGATTCAGAGCTTGATCGCAATGTTCCTGTTTTTTCTGTGAAATGTTTTGAACTTGCTTTAAATTATTGGAAAGTTTGCTTAGTATTCTTTTACTATGTTTTTGGTGTGTTTTGGTTGATATGGCTGATATCGTTTTGCTATGCTTTGCAACATGCTTATGTGAGGTGCTCACATAAGGTGTTGTGTTCGGAACTAACTTGAGTCAAGTCGCGGACTTGGGCTCGTACAGATTGGTTGTTTGTTCATGTGCATGTGTTGCTTGAGTTGAAGACATGGCTGGTGATGGGATCCATTGAACTAGTCTTAGGGAGAAGATGAGGTTCAAGAACCAAGTTCGGGATGTTGCACAGCATGTTTCAATCAAGAACAATGCATATGAAGGTATCGTGGGCGTCGTTGGAAGATGTTTGCACATATGTAAGGAGTGCATGGACGTGGCTACATGGTTCAGAGGCGTGATGAAGAGATATGGACGTAAAGAATTGGTCGGAAAGGTCCAACCGACTAGGTTATGGACTCAAGCTGTGGCTGAGTCGTGTTTGACTCAAATACGAAAAGATTTGAGTTGGTTCTGCTAGGATTTTGTGTGGGTCACAAATTTGTGTTATTTTAGGATTGTGAGATACATTCCTAAGGTGTTTGGAAGTCTTAAGATTGCTTGTATCTGCGTATAGAAGAGTCCTAAGCAGTCATGGAATGTTTCGATTCGTGATTTGAGTAGGATTAGAGTCCTAGTTGAAATTTGTTGTCCTAAGGGCTGGTTATATGAGCGAGAGAGGCCAGAACTCATGGTGGAAGACTTTGGGGTTGTTCCTCTTGTGTTCTATTTAATAAAGATCGTAGTTTAAAGGAACTTTTGTGCCTTGTTCGTCCGACTTGTTCCAGACAAGTTTTTCTAGTCGAGTTTTCTGCACAGCACTATCTTTCTTCAGTGGTTTTATCGTAACTTGAGTTTTACAGATCCAATTAATGTGATTCTTTTTGGGTTGTCTTCATAACTTGATTTTTTATCATATTTCAAAATTTCACGGTCATTAGATTTGTGGTTTTTGATCTACACGAGTTTCTTTGCAGCATTCCAGAACTGTTTTTCTCGGGTAGGACAGGTTGACCTTTGTTCGATCTTTCAATCGTAGCTTGAGTTTCTCTTGGCGAATTTGAGTGATTCTTGTCATGTCATATTCGTGACTTGATTATATCTGATATCTATCACTTTTTGTCACGGTGAAACATGTTTAGATTAGTCTCCCACACGAATTTTTTAACAGATTGTTTTTCTACCGAAGGGGTTGGGATTTAATTGCTTCTGCTAAAAAAGTTTTAATCTACCATTCACCCCCCTCTGTTGGATTTTCACGTGCTCTTTGATCCTACAATTGGTATCAGAGCCACGGTGCTCTAATCTTTGTGATTTGCACGTGTTTTGACTAATCATCATGGAGAAATACTCCGCTAAACCTTGTGTGTTTAGTGGTATTGATTTTCAGGTTTGGAAGGCACATATGGAAGCTTTCATCAAGGCACAAGGCTACGCATTATGGGATAAGGTATACAAGCCTTACAAAGTGCCGTCAAATGATCAAGTTACAACTACAAGTCTGAGAGATGTCGACAACAACAACAAGGCTCGGAACATGATCATACAATGATTAACTCAAAGCGACTTCGACCGTGTTGCACACTTCCGATCTGCATACGATGTGTGGAAAGCACTTTGTGACTACCACGAAGGATCCAACACGATCAAGGATGTAAGGCAAGACATGTTCAAGAAAGAATACATGCGTTTCGAAATGCAACCCGGTGAGTCCATTGATGATCTATTTGCTCGCTTTAAGAAAATTCTCAGCAACTTGCGTAGCGTCAATGTCAATTTGGGAGATGAAATTCACATCTATTCGTGAATCTACTGTCATGAGTGCACTTACATTAGATTTACTTTACTCTAAACTAAAAACTTATGAAATTGACATTTTATCACGAAAGAATCCAAATAAGTCTATTGCATTCGTCTCACAACGTGAAATTCCTAGCTCCGGCCAATCATCGTCTTGCAATACTCTTGGTTTGCTGTCCTCACTAACCCTGGAGCGGATCGATGAATTTCCAGAAGAAGAGTTAGCACTAACCTCTACTATATTCTCAAAAGCATTGCAAAATGTGAGAACTAGAAGTAGAGGACGCTCCGGACCTTAGCGCTATTTTAAATGTGGTAAGACAGGACACTTTCGTACATAATGACCTAATCTTTCAAGTCCTTCCACTCATGAGGAAAAGCCGAACAAGGTCAAGACCACCTCTGGAAACTCCAACAAGAAACAGAAGGGTACTATAGGACGCAAGATGATAAACAACTTCATCACTGCACTTCAAGAACTTGGCTCAAGCGATGCTGACATTGGAAGTGACGAAGATGAAGATAATTTGGCAAACTTGTGCTTCATTGTGGGCAAATCAAGATCAAGTATGGAGGATGCTGAACACAACAGCGACAATGAAGAGGTATGTTTTACTTGCGAAGAAATGTGTGATGCTATTTCTCGTGCCACTATTATAGTTAATAAAAAGGACAAAAAGCTTAGGGATAGTGCTACTAAAATTCAATCACTAGAATCTGAAATCAACCGTTTAAAAACTTTGATTCCTAGTGATGATGCATGTCCCTCATGTGATTTAATATATGAACAATTGTCCTCATTAAGATGTGTGCACACCTCCACACTTGATAAATGTGAGTTAGAAATTGAAAAGCTTGTTGCACTTAATGATAAAAACTTGAAAGATTCTAGCTGTTCTACATTGTATTTGCATTGTTCTACTTATGATGATCTTGATAAGAAACTACAAAATGCTATGAATGAAATTTCTATATTGAACAATGCTTTACATTCTCATGAAGTTAAATATTTTTCCAATTGCAAATTAAAAGGAAAAACTTCATGTGAAAATTGCCTTGATCTGTCCAATAAACTTGATAACATGCATAGGATATTAGATCAGTTTTGTAATGGGAATAAGAACCTAAACTTGCTGTTGAATTCTTGCAGGTCTTGCAATGATAAAACTGGTTTAATTTTTGATTCTCATGCTCATGCAAAGACACATCCACCTAAAATTGTAAAGTTATTAGGAAGTGGTTTGATTCAAACAGTTCCTAAACCAAAAGAAGTGATTTTCAAATCTGCAGGAGTGTTGTCTCATTCGGTTTCAAATAAAAATCTTGCTTGCTCATCTAGACATGAACACAAAGTTAAATTTCATTGTAACTACTGTGGTAGAGATGGTCATGTTACAGATTTTTGTTATAGACTAGCTAAACAACAGAAAAAAGAAAGAATGATTGCAAGATCTCATAACTTTCATGCAAAATTTGCTGCACATGTTAAACCAAATGATAGGAACATGCAACCTGCTGTAATGAGTCAGAAACATGCAAAGTTTGCTCCCAAACCTATTGTTTTTCGTGCTACACATGTAACATCTCGTAGGACAGCAGTTGGGTACAAAAATCTTCAAGCTTTGGCTCACAAACCTGCTGTTTTATCTCAACTTTCGCGTGTTATACCTGATGGACGTAGTGTGACTCAGTACTGGATTCCTAAATGCCTTTAGACTAACCCCAGTATTGAGTCATCGACGCATTGTGCTTCTATGTAGGTTACACACTTTAGGAAGGAGAACTTTTGGATTGTGGATTCAGGTTGATCACGCCACATGACCAGTAACAAAGACTTGTTCTCCTCCCTCTCTTTTGTGTCACGTGTAGAGAATGTTACTTTTGGCGATAATTCTTCAACTCCTATAATTGCTAGGGGTTCGGATAGAGTAAATGATCACTACACTTTGAAGGATGTGGCACTTGATAAAAATTTGAAATACAACTTGCTTTCTGTTTCACAACTGCTAGATAAAAACCTGGAAAATATTTTCACTAAAAATTGCTGCAAAGCTGTAAATTCGAATAGTGAGCTTATTTTTAACATGTCTCAGTTTGGAAGAGTTTTTAAAGCTGATTTTGATATGTCTTCCTCTAAGCATAGGTGTCTAGTTTCTAATGATTCAAAGGGCATATATTTTTGGCATCGTAGACTTGGTCCCGTAGGCTTTGATCATCTAACGCATGTTAGTGCTCTTGATCGAATATGTGGGCTGCCTAAGCTTAAAGGGGACAAATAAATTGTGTGCTCTTCTTGTAGACATGCTAAGATGTTTGTAGGTTCACATACTCCTCTCACAATGATCATGGCAACTGAACCGGGTCAACTTTTGCACCTTGAAACTGCAGGACCTTCACGCGTTCAATTCTTCGGAGGTAAATGGTATGTTCTTGTGATTGTTGATGATTATTCTAGATACTCTTGGGTTTACTTTATGGCATCTAAGAATGAAGCTTTTAGTCACTTTATAACTTTATTTCTTAGATTATCAATTGATCACCCAGGATCTTTAAATGCAATTAGAAGTGATAATGGAAATGAATTTAAAAATCAATCATATGATCAATTTTGTGTTGAAAATGGAATATATCATCAATTTTATTCACCATATGTACCTCAACAAAACGGTGTGTTAGAAAGAAAGAACATAACCTTAGTTGAGATGGCTAGGACTATGCTTGATGAATATCAAACTCCTATGAAATTTTGGGCTGATGCGATTGCAACTGCTTGTTATGTCTCAAATCGTATTTTGTTGTGCGCTAAGCAAGGTAAAACACCATATGAGCTCCAGTTTGGACATAGGCCTAGTGTTACACACCTTAGGGTCTTTGGTTGCAAATGCTTTGTTAAGAAACATGGTAATCATGATAAATTTGAACCCAGATCTGTTGATGGCATGTTTCTTAGTTATCCATCTCATACTAAAGGCTACCATGTGCTTTTACTTAACACTAACAAAATTGTGGAGACATGTGAGGTGTCTTTTGAAGAAGCTAGCCCAGGTACTAGCTCAAACATTGAAGGTCCAGATCCATATCCGCAGGGGGGAGCATTTTCGTTGAAGATGAGGAAGAGGTGGAGCTGCTGCCCAAAAATTCAGCAGCTAATGATATTGTTCCAGCTCCTGATTTTGATTCACAGCTAGCACTGATGACCACTGTTGCTAGTCCAAATCCTCCTCAAGTCACAAGCTCATCGATTTGTGATGAACATGAAGAATAAGAAGCTTGTGAAGTGTCCACTCCCCTCCGGGTTCTCAGAAGTCATCCTCCACAACAAATTATTGGAAGCTTGCACGAACGAGTCACATGGTCCAGGTTTTGCGATGCGAACTCTCATGCTCATTCTGCTTTTATTGCTTCTTTTAAACCCAAAGATATATCACACACACTCACTAATGAATCTTGGATTATTGCCATGCAAGAAGAGTTAGAAAATTTTGAAAGAAATAATATTTGGAAACTTGTACCTCCACTTCAAGGTCACACTTTAATTGGAACTAAATGGGTGTTTAAAAATAAACAAAGTGAGGATGGGGTTTGTGTTAGGAATAAGGCTAGGTTGGATGCTCAAGGTTTCACTCAAGTTGAAGGTCTAGATGTTGATGAAACGTTTGCTCCTGTTGCTAGATTAGAAGCCATAAGAATTTTGTTAGTTTTTTCTGCATTTAAAAATTTTAAGCTTTATCAAATGGATATTAAAAGTTCTTTTCTTAATGGCTACATAGATGAGGAGGTTTATGTCAAACAACCATCGGGTTTTGAAAATCCAGATTTTCCTAATCATGTTTACAAACTATCCAAAGCTTTCTACGGTCTCAAACAAGCCCGTAGAGCATGGTATGATAGGTTAAAAACATTCTCACTTGAAAAGGGGTTTACCATGGGCAAGGATGATAAAACTCCTTTTGTGCTTAAGCATGGCAATGACTCATTATTCCTTCAAGTGTATGTGGATGATATTATCTTTGGTTGTGCTTCTTATGATCTTGTGTCCAAGTTTTCAGCTATGATGAGTTCAGAATTTGAGATGAGTATGATGGGAGAACTCACGTACTTTTTGGGGCTGCAAATCAAGCAAACCAAGGAGGGTACCTTTGTGCATCAAACGAAGTATACAAAAGACCTCCTAAGGCGCTTCAACATGGACAACAGCAAGCCTCTTCGGACACCAATGGGAACAACAACAACACTTGAACTTGATGAAGATGGTGAACCGTGGATCAAAAAGTATATAGAAGCGTGAGCGGATAACTTTTGTACCTCACGACATCAAGAACGGACATACAATTTAGCGTATGTCTTTGTGCATGGCTTTAAGCCTCCCCACACACTTCACATCGTCAAGCCCTCAAAAGGATTCTCAGGTACTTACATGGAACTCAAGAATTTGGCATTTTTCTTCCTTCTTTCTCAACTGTTACTTTGAAAGCTTTTTCCAATGCTGATTTTGGAGGTTGTAGGATTGATAGGAAAAGTACTTCCGGTGCTTGTCATTTTCTTGTTAATTCACTAGTTGCTTGGTCCTCTAGAAAACAAAACTCAGTTGCACAATCCACAGCCGAATCTAAATATGTAGCTGCTGCTAGTGCTTGCTCACAAAATCCTTGGATTGTTCAAACACTTAAGGACTATGAGGTTGATCTAGATAGTGTTCCACTATTTTGTGACAACACTAGTGCCATTTGGATTGCAAAAAACCCCGTGCAACATTCTAGAACTAAGCACATTGACATTAGGTATCACTTTCTCTATGATAATGTTGAAAAAGGAAACATTGTGCTTCACCATGTAGATACCGAACAACAATTGGCTGCCATTTTTACAAAACCTTTGGATTTCACTCATTTTTATTTTATTCGTAGTGAAATAGGGGTTATGCATCCTCATGGCTTACATTGAAGGGGAGTTTTGAAACTTGAGAAGTCTATATGTGAATCTAAAATTAAAATAATATGAGCATAGTATTTCATACATATATGACTTTGTGATTCCTTTTACATGCTAAAAGTTCTTACTACATTACTCCTGTTATACATTTTGTAGTTTTTTACATGTCTAGTTATTGGAATGATTACTTACACTAAATCTGGTCATTGTCAATACCTTGCAGACCGGGTACCCCCACGTACAAGGAAGACAAGACAGCTCTGACAACCTGTAGCTCCGGACATAGCCTCTTTGCTGAGGAGAGGTCCAGTGCTACCACATGTCTCGACGAAATCGGACCTAGCCTCCCCGCTAAGGAGAGGTCTGGTGCTGCCACGCGTCTCGAAGACTCCGGACCTAGCCTCCCGCTGAGGAGAGGTCCGGTGCTGCCACGCGTCTCAAGAACTTCGGACCTATCCTTCCCGCTGGGGAGAGGTCCGATGCTGCCTCCAGACCTAGCTTCTCTACCTAGGAGAGGTCCAATGCCGCCACCGCGCGCCCCGCAGCTCCGGGAGGCGACGTGTACACTCAAGACCGTATTAACACACCATCAACACAACATTAGTGTGTCATCAAGACACCTTGGTGCACCATGCAGACCCATTAACGTGTCATTAGGACACGTTAATGCACCATCAAGACCCATTAACGTGTCATCAAGGCAAATTAACGCGCTTTCAATGCTAATTAAACCGGGGCCACCTGTTGGGCCGCGGACATAATGTAAGCTACCAACCTTCACCTATAAATGGACCGGGCAGCCACGACAGAAGAGGAGGATCTGACAGCTGGTTCCTATGCATCTCACGCTCACCATGGGCTGAGTACGTGAAATACAACACAACCCCCCGTGGATGTAGGGTATTACTCCTCCCGGCAGCTCGAACCACGTAAAAATCCTCGTGTTCATTGTGCTCATAGATCCAGGAAATTCGCCCCTCCAAAAAAGAACCTCCACGGCTGCTCCTCAGCAGGTCCGGGGGAAGTGTCGCAAAAACATCTTCGAAATTTTGGCGTGCCAGGTAGGGGCGGGCACTTTTTTGGATCGATGAGTCTCACCTCGATGGTGAATCTTCAGTCCATCGCCAGCTCTTCTCGACCCTCGTGCCATGAAGGGAGCAAGGAAGACGGTGCCACTTCCCGCTCCATAGCGTGCTGACTCGGCAGACACACGCTCCATGTTCTGGTGGCTACACCACAACCGCCAGTGGGAGGTCCAAAGTGTGCAGCCTGCTTAGCCTGGTCGTGCACACTTAGCAAGTGCCCCGTGACCCTAGGCCTTTACACTTTGCCTCATGGCTACTTCCACCACCATACGGTGACTACCTGCAACCACGGCAACAATGACGCCACCAGGTAACTATGACGTATCCGGTGTTCTTGGTTATTTTCTTATTCGGAGTCCCATGTCGCTAAACGATCACTCCCACGAAAGGTTAATGCCAATAGAGGGTCCGGAGTGCGCTGTCTGCTTAGCTTGGTCCTGCACCCTAAGTATGCGCACTCTACCTTTTTTGCGGCAGAATACTAGGGGTCCAGAGTGTGCTACCTGCTTAGACTGGTCCTGCACCATAAGTATGCACACTCTACCTTTCCAACGCTGCAACCAAGTACTGGGGGTTGGACGTCCCTCAAAAGACTAATGTCAGTGGGAGGTCAAGAGTGTGCAGCCTGGTTAGCCTGCTCTTGCATTCTCAGCAAGTGCCCGTGACCCTAAGCCAGCGCACTCTTCCTCCCCAGCACCGCAGTTCAGTACCGGGGACTGAAAGGCACATGCTCCTGGACAAAGCAATAACCAAAATCCGGATACTGTCACCATGTTCACATAATTATGCTTAATTATTATGCATAATATTCCTTTTTCGCTCTGTTACATCTTTATGTCCGCTCACAACAAAACTTAGGGCACGAAGATTGTAAACAATGAGCACTATTACTCTTTTTGTTGTCACTCATGTGCAGGAATTCACCCTTAGGGCTCTATCATCGGACCTAAAGCTCTGACACCGACACCTCTCAGGGGCGCCCGCTGTTGACGTTCTTAGCGTTAATGATGGTGGCCCCACCTTCGGGATCGTCGCCTCCCCCGAGATGGGCCCGGGGGCCACTGTCGATACCCTACAGACCGGATACCCCCGTGTACAAGGAAGACAAGACAACTCTGACATCCTGCAGCTCCAGACCTAGCCTCTCTGCCGAGGAGAGGTCCGGTGCTGCCACGTGTCCCGACGAAACCAGACCTAGCCTCCCCTCTGAGGAGAGGTCTGGTGCTGCCACGCGTCTCGAAGACTCCAGACCTAGCCTCCCAGCTGAGGAGAGGTCCGGTGCTGCCACGCGTATCAAGGACTTCGAACCTATCCTTCCCGCTGGGGAGAGGTCCAGTGCAGCCTCCGGACCTAGCTTCTCTGCCTAGGAGAGGTCCGATGCCGCCACTGCCCACCCCGCAGCTCCAAGAGGCGACGTGTACACTCAAGACCGTATTAACACATCATCAACACAACATTAATATGTCATCAAGACACCTTGGTGCACCATGAAGACCCATTAACGTGTCATTAGGACACGTTAATTCACCATCAAGACCCATTAACATGTCATCAAGACACGTTAATGCGCTTTCAAGGCTAATTAAACCGGAGCCACCTGTCGGGCCCCGGACATAATGTAAGCTACCGGCCTTCACCTATAAAAGAACCGGGCAGCCACAACAGAAGAGGAGGCTCTGACAGCTGGTTCATACGCATCTCACACTCACCATGGGCTGAGTACGTGCAACACAACACAACCCCCGTGGATGTAGGGTAAAATGCCTCTCGGCAGCCCGAACCACGTAAAAATCCTCGTGTTCATCGTGCTCATAGATCCAGGATATTCGCCCCTCCAAAAAAGAACCTCCGCGGCTGCTCCTCAGCAGGTCCGGGGGAAGTGTCGCAAAAACATCTTCGACAGTCATGGTCAAACTTTCTTGATGTTTTGAACTTGTTGCATGCTCACAAGTGATTTTAATCATAAAGAATAAACCAAGTAATCAACTCACATGTTGAGTTTTTATGAACAAATATAAGTTGCGAAAAGAGCAAGAGAATATGCATGCATCGCACTTCTTCTTTCAAGATGGCTTATAATTGTACTTTGATATGAACTTGGAAGAAGTTGTGTATGACTAAAACCATGTCCTTAAGCTTCTGATTGTCAAATGACATAGGCTTGGCTTGGTGGGTTAGAATAAGGTAGATGCGCATATAATCTCTTTCAAATATCATATGATCTAAATTTGTGCTTTGAAAAATAATAAAATACAGCAACAAGTGTCATACTTTCAGGTTTTTAAATAGTTAAGTTTGTGAGATCATGACTTGCTAAATTGGAAATTACATTTGATCTCTAGCATGGCTTACACTACTTTATGTATTTTGTTGATATGATAGTGTAAGTTACATGATTGTATGACTTGGATGAGCTTTGTTTTATATGTATATGTTATAATATGCTCATAACAATTAAAATTTGTCTTATAAACCTTGTTCAATACATTGTCAAAGGGGGAGAGATAACATGTGAATTTTTAAGGATAAGTATGCAAGGGGGAGAAATTTATTTATATCTTATTTGATTTTCAGATAGGGGGAGAAATTGTTCTCAAAACTTTTCATGCCAATGTTCGGATTTTAAATTGTGTTGCCAATGCCTATCAAGGGGGAGATTGTGAGACCTATGTGTGCTGAATACATTGCCTTTGACAATAAAAGTTTTGAATGTTGCCATAACATCTTTTTAGCAAGGTGTGACTTTAGCTTCGGCATGTCTTTGTTAAGCTCCAATATGTTTTTGCTAGGTCCGACTTATGTTGGTTAGCTCCAACATGTTTTTCTAGCTCCAGCACTAGGTTGTACTAGCTTTGGTAAGCTCCGGCGCTAGGTTGTACTAGCTTTGGTAAGCTTCGGCTCAAGCTCCGGTTAGTTTTGGCAAGATTCGGAGCTTGATCGCAAGGTTCCTGTTTTTTTTGTGAAATGTTTCGAACTTACTTTACATTGTTGGAAAGTTTGCTTAGTATTCTTTTACTATGTTTTTTGTGTGTTTTGGTTGATATGGCTGATATCGTTTTGCTATGCTTTGCAACATGCTTATGTGAGGTGCTCATGTAAGGTGTTGTGTTCGGAACTAACTTGAGTCAAGTCGCAGACTTGGGCTCGTACCGATTGGTTGTTTGTTCATGTGCAGGTGTTGCTTGAGTTCAAGACATGGCTGGTGACGGGATCCATTGAACTAGTCTTAGGGAGAAGATGAGGTTCAACAACCAAGTTCGGGAGGAATTGTGGTTGAGTTTATTGGGAGGTTGCGCAGCATGATTGAATCAAGAACAATGCATATGAAGGTATCGTGGACATTGTTGGAAGATGATTGAACGTATGAAAGGAGTTCATGGACGTGGCTACATGGTTCCGAGGCGTGATGAAGAGATATGGACGTAAAGAATTGGTCAGAAAGGTCCAACCGACTAGATTATGGACTCAATCTGCGGCTGAGTCGTGTTTGACTCAAATATGGAATGATTTGAGTTGGTTATGATAGGATTTCGTGTGGGTCACGAATTTGGGTTGTTTTAGGAATGTGGAATATGTTCCTAAGGTGTTTGGGAGTCTTAAGATTGCTTCTTCTGTGTATAGAAGAGTCCTAAGCAGTTATGGAATGTTTCGATTTGTGATTGAGTAGGATTAGAGTCCTAGTTGAGATTGAGTTGGCCTAAGGGCTGGTTATATAAGCAAGAGAGGACAGAGCTCGTGGTGGACGACTTTGGGGTTGTTCCTATTGTGTTTTATTGAATAAAGATCATAGTTTAAAGGAACTTTCGTGCCTTGTTCATCCGACTTGTTCCAGACAAGTTTTTCTAGTCGAGTTATCTGCACAGCACTATCTTTCTTCGGTGGTTTTATCATAACTCGAGTTTTACCGATCCAATTGACGTGATTCTTTTTTGGTTGTCTTGAAAACTTGATTGTTTATCATCTTTCAAAATTTCACGGTCATTGGATTTGTGGTTTCTGATCTACACGAGTTTCTTTGCAGCGTTCTAGAATTGTTTTTCTCGGGTATGACAGGTTGACCTTTGTTCGATCTTTCGATCGTAACTTGAGTTTCTATCAATTGATTTGAGTGATTATTGTTGTTTCGTCTTTGTGACATGATTCTCTATGATATATATCACTTTTTGTCACGGTGAAATGTGTTTAGATTAGTCTGATACACGATTTCTTTAACAGATTGTTTTTCTACCGAAAGGGTTGGGATTTAATTGCTTCCGCTGAAAATGTTTTAATCTACCATTCACCCCCCCCTCTGGTAGCTTTTCACGTGCTCTTCGATCCTACATTGTGTAAGGTTGAAAAAAACTATACTGCTTGCAACATATTTTTCAATGTCAACCCCTCCTAGCTTTGGGTTATCGTAATACCTGCTGTAAAAGCCAGCAAGTTACAAGTGTACTAGGTACACCAACACAGTAACACAATCAAGAAATCACGAAGTGTTCATATTGTGGTTGCATGTTTTGCATTAAGAAAAAGGATTTCGATCATAACAAAAAGATAACACACGAAGATAAGAAAACACCTACCATTGCCACTTTCTGATTCATTGTTAGAACCAGCACGATAATACTAAACGGCAAATTCATGCCTGCTAATTTTGTGAATGAAAAAAAATCTAGTAGTTACCTCTACAGATCCATAGTCTAAGAAAATCGATTGAAGTGAAGCATATCAACTGGGTCAGGGAAGCAAAGGCCCAATCTAACCGAGACCGACCGTAAAGCACCATCATCAACCAACCCACCCATAATAAAGTTTAGCATTTAAGGACCGTCAACATGTAGGTGGTTCTCTTGGCGATATCAAGGGATGTATTTACCGGTACATCCATCTCCATGCAGAATTTGGGTCTTGGAAGGCTCCTCAAATGTACTGGAATGGACACCGCCGACCACTCTGTCTTTGGTTTAAGCTCAGTGGTCGGTCATCTTGATGCATTGCAGGAGGCAATAACCAAAGTGTTTGGATTGGAAGGCTGCATGTTATTGGTGGAGACAATTGCCAATAGGTTGGGGGTTCCGGTTCAACCGGAGGAGTAGGTTGTAAATTGTTCCCTGCACACGGGGCTTATCTAACCATAACATCATTGTTATTAATATTTATATATATTACATAGTATTTCTAATGACCTTTGATACAAGAATGTGAAAAGTATAATATGTAGTATTTGATCCCATTCCAAACAACAATTGGTTCAGATACATATTATATAGACGTACTTTGATCATCATGCATTTGTTGATAATTTGGTACGAATCACTACGTAAGAAACCCAAATAGGAGACAAAGATGAGCGTCACACTCAAAGGCGAGCGTCTCTGATAAGGTTAAGGGAGATGAGCCTACTTCAGCGAGGATCTAACATGGCTCAGTTGAACATATAAGGAGATGAGTTACAATACAACCCGTCTCAGTTAAGTTGGTATCTGAGACGCGACCTCCTCTGTGACAAATTGGAGACGCACATCTAACAACGCGTGTCTCCTATTTGCGAAAGAAATGAGACGAACTTTACCGAAAGCATGGCTCCTTTGTCATCGATTACAGATAGACATGAACACGTCAATGATTGATGAACACATTCATTCATTCACAGTTGAACACACAAGATAATTTTCATCACACAGATGAAAATAGATGGCACATTCATTCATTAACAATATATTATAGAACACAAGAAAAAAGTACAAGACACAAGAAAATAAAAAACAACATCAACTAAAAACAACAAAAGAAAACCTAAATCCTACTCCTCCTCCCCCTCCTCCTCCTCCTCTGTCGGCCATCTGGCGCTGGTGCAATAGGAGTCCTGGCCGGTTGCTCTGGCTGCTCTACTGGTTGCTCCGGCTGGTCTGGATCCTGCAGTGCAACCACGCGACCGAGGTTCATCGCCATCACTGCCACCTGGATACTGCGGCCCTCGACCATCATCTCGAGTAGCCCCTGGAACCGGTCGAACAACATCTCGAGCAGCTTGTTGTTAAGCCTCTAGGGGGAGTGGCAACACTGTTTCTTGCAGGGTGGCTCCCTCAGGGGGCTTGGCGGCGGAACATTGACCATAGTGGGTTGTCTACGTGGAGAAGAAAAACTGTAACACCCTCATTTTCATGCATCATGCCCTACATGCACTCATATACATGTTTAACATTAGCCCACAACAAGAGGAACGAGTTTAAAATTGATTCGGAGCATTTAAAATTGATTTGGAGCAAAACCGCACTTAAAACGTAGGAATGTGCGGACTAGTCCGATTTTACTGAAGACTAGTCCAATTTCTCCCTGACTAAAAATGGACTTGTCCGATTTTGTGCGGACTAGTCCGATATTCCATGAATCTTTGAAAATTTGCTAAGTCCCTAGACTTTTCCGGACTAGTCCGGTGTTCCAGCGGACTTGTCCATTTTTCCTCTCTGTTCAAATTCTGACTTGTCCGATTTTTGGCCAGACTTGTCCGATTTTCTCTCTAGACGACTTTGGACTAGTCCGGTCCACTCCAAACTTGTCCGATATTTCGTGACTCCGAGTTGATCTTTTGTTTTACGACTTGTTTCTTGGGTTTCACATTAAGTGGGCCTAGGGATGTCGTTCCTAACTCTTTTAGAGCCCATGTGGGACTCTAAACCGGCCTCTACTCATCCCAAACCTCGAGATCCATCTAACCCTAGCCTCCACCTCTATATAAACAGCCCAACCCCTTGGTTTGACATCTATTTGCCACTTTTCAACCCACCCAAACCCTAGTTCGTGGGGAGCCACCATCAAGGAGGGAGGAGAAGATCCCAAGCAAGAGGAAGAAGAGGAGGAAACGAAGGAGGATCAAGATCTCCACCAAGTTTCGTCCTTCACCACCAATTCATCTCCAAGTTCATCACCAACCCTAGATCTTCAAGATCCAAGTGCTACCTCCAAGTTTCTTGATTCATTGGAGTTCTAAACACCTGGTATACCTTCTATTCTCTTTTCCTTACGTGAATTCAACCCCTAATCTCCAAATTCACGTCGATCTAGAAAACCCTAATCTGCTGATCTCGTCAAGTGCGGACTTGTCCGGTCCCTAGCGGACTAGTCCGATCTTTCTGGTTAAATTGTGTTGAATTAATTCTAAAATTTGATCTAATCGACCCCAAACCTGTATAAACTTGTTAAAATCTATTAGAGCTAGTTAGTGATCATTAAAAGCAATTTAGTAACAAGTTCTACCTTGCATTTGCATCAATCATGCATATCATGTCATATTGAGTAATATTTGTGCACTCTTTGGTTGTGTTTCTTGTCTTGTATATTTATTGTGTGGATTAAACGGATTTGCGCTAGAGAGTGTCACGGAGGATTTTCAGAATCAAGACTTCGAAGCGCTTGAGCAACCCTATCCGCCGGAACAAGGCAAGTGTCCTTGAAGCATATTGATCCTGTTTTTAAAATAAATGTTTTGTTTGCAAACTGCATGCTTGTGTCAATTTGATAGGAATCCTATGGTAGGAAGTTTACTAGATTTGTTAAACCACTCTTGTCACCTGGAATATATGGTAGAGAGTCGGGAAGGGTTTTTACCTTTTTGCTTCGCTTAATTAATTGGGATGGAAAAACCAACACTACACATTTAATTATGTATTAATGATATTCTAGTTAATGTGAACTGGTCGATACGGTATGGTGATGGGTGATCTAAGCAAGCCTGGTATGTGGATGGGTTGGATGTTATGGTGGTTTGCTTGCTTTAGATCTAAGGACCGGTTCATGCAAGAATAAGCCAGGACTACAGTGCCACCACGAGGCCAAGTATGGGTGCGGCGTAGCTGATTAATTAGGGCTTTGCTAGTGCTGTTTGAACCATTGTGGATGCTCGGGGAAGGGGTAGTCGGATTGGGTTTGTTGATGATTGGTGGGACTACCCTGGGATCGAATGGCTCAAGAGGGGGCCCTTGGTTGAAGATGTGCTCAGTTGGAGGAATCGCCACCGGTGAAACCTCAGTGGGGTCTAAATAGGCTATTAATCCCTTTGTAAAGGCTATTTTGTGATCTCTTGGCCACACACCAACGGAAGTGTGAAATGTGACCGACGGGTCATGGGCATAAGGGAGGTTCTTAGTCGCTGAAGGGTGATGAAATCACAAAAACGTGGGTAAAGAGGTACAAACTCTGCAGAGTTAAATAAAACTATCATGATAGCCGTGCTCCCGGTTATGAGCACCTGGACAACTTCCATGATTAGAGGGGAATTGGGATTTGGGATGGTTATGGTTTGGTAATGGTTATGGTTGATATTAGGGTTATGGTTATGGTTATGGTTATGGATGGAATTATGGTTTATGACATTGATTATGGTTATTGGTAATGGTGATTTATGGACTGGTATTATTATGGTTACATGGTTTATGATGGGTTTACTTCACATAATATGATATATTGCTTTTCAAATGTTTTACTGTACTTTTCAGCACTTAGCCATTATTATTGTCGTCATTTGAATCAGCCACATGTCATACTTTCCACACTTGCTGAGTACGACATGTACTAAATCTTGCAATCCCCCACCCCAACAGTTGCAGGTCAGGATTGGGAGTTTAATGGTGATAATGCGGAGTTCTAGGCCGTGTCTACCGTCAGCTTTGCCTATGGTGTTGATTGGAGCTGCGCATATATACCGTATCGCTTATGCTGCTTAGTTGCTTAGTTTGCTCATTTAGTTTATTTCCGCTGCATTAGTTGAACTTGTCATTAATATTCATTAGAGCTTGTATTCGAGGATGATATGGTTTGTGTACTAAATCTGATAATTAATCTTGTTCTGTGGTAATTTTCTATATACACTTTTGTG
This sequence comes from Tuctoria greenei, assembly GCA_036927565.1. Classification (NCBI taxonomy): domain Eukaryota; kingdom Viridiplantae; phylum Streptophyta; class Magnoliopsida; order Poales; family Poaceae; genus Tuctoria; species Tuctoria greenei. The sequence goes on along the minus strand of JAYESD010000001.1, from coordinate 221,509,260 downwards.
ATTGCACTCGTGTATGTGTGTTGAACATCCTGGGCACACATATGCGTTAGCTTGGTTCAGTTTTTGGAACCGGGCGTCACAGATTGGTATCAGAGCCACAGGTTGACCGTAGGATGCAACCTAGATAGAATGGACACTTTAGAGCACATAGGAGCACTCAGGAATCGATGTGTTTTTTGCTTGGAGTGCTGTTTGCTATATATATTGTTTGCTTGTGTGCTTAATAGAGGATTTTGGGATGCCTTAGCATTGCCATGTCCACCTAGGCTAGTATAGCTAGTTATTTAGTTCCATATCCCTTGATGCATATAGTTGGGGACGTTTTCTAATTCGTACCTATTGCTTTTCTTCAGATGGTGAGGACTCGCAACCAGAGGGATGGCAATGATGAGGAGGAGAACAATGGAGTACCTCAGAACAACATCGGACAAGGATCTACTCAGGGAGCTATCAACATCGAGCAGCTATTGGCCATGCAAAACCAGCTCATGCAGACCATGATACAGACTATGGGACAGCTGCAGGCTGGCAATATCAACAATCAGCCCCACATGCCTCCACCGCCACCCCCACCTCCTCATAACCGATTGGGAGAGTTTATGAGGACTAGGCCGCCAACCTTTGCTCAAGCCGCAGACCCTATGGATGCGGATGATTGGCTCAAGTCTGTGGAGAAGAAGCTAGCCATTGTCCAATGCAGTGACCAGGAGAAGGTCTTGTTCGCTTCTCATCAACTCATTCGAGCAATTGAGGATTGGTGGGATGCTTATTGCAGTGCTCATGAGAACCAAGAAAGAATCACTTGGGCCGAATTCAAGGAGAATTTTCGTTCTCATTATGTGCCCGAGGGTGTTATGATCTTGAAGAGGCAAGAATTTGAGAATTTAAGGCAAGGAAGATCAAGCGTGAGTGAATATCTCAATAAATTCACTCAACTCTCAAGGTATGCGCCTGAGGATGTTAGTCGGGACAGTCGGAAGCAATACTTGTTCATGAGGGGCTTGAACAATGAGATCCAAGTGCAACTACTCAACTGCGATTATGCCAATTTTCAGAAACTTGTGGACAAAGCAATTGTGGTTGAGAACAAGATCCGTGAGATGGAGCAAGAAATCAAGAGGAAGGCGCCGTATCAAGGACAGCAACAAGGAAGTAATGTGCGCCCTCGCCTTGCGCCGCCCAATGCGCCTCATTACAGCTCCTCTATTCCTGCTCAGCACCCTGGTTATGCACCACGCCCAACTCAGTTTGTGCAGCAGCGCCCTGTTATGCAAGCACCTAGGCCTCCAATGCCTTATGCACCTCGTGCTGATTTTCCTGGAGCCAATGCTCAAAACCAAACTCGTCCCAACAATTCTGGTGGGGTTAAGAAGTGTTATACTTGTGGAGAAGCTGGACACTTTGCGCATCAATGTCCTAAGTCAGGCCTTGGTCAAGGAAGCAATGCGCCGAGGCAAAACCCAAGACCCAATGGAGGACAGCCACAAGGAAGCCGTGGACAGCAGAATTTTGCTCGTGGCAACGTGAACCATGTCTCTATGGAGGATGCTCAACAAGCGGATGACGTGGTGATTGGTATGTTTCTCGCCAACTCCAACCCCGCGACTATATTATTTGATTCTGGAGCATCGCATTCATTCATTGCATCAAAGTATGTTGCCAAGTATAGTTTGCTTGTCTCTCATATGAAGTTTACTCTATTGTTTAAGTCTCCTGGAGGAGAGATGAGGACAAATATAGTATGTCCAAAAGTAAGCCTTAGAATAAGGGGGGTAGACTTCTCCGCCAACCTCATTGTTTTGGATTCTCAAGGATTGGATATTATACTTGGTATGGACTGGTTGAGGAAGCACAATGGAGTTATTGAGTGTGCCACAGAGACGGTGAAGTTGACTAATGAGGAAGGGATCACCATAGAATTTGAAGCATCTCAAACCGCACCGAAGCAATTGGAATTGAATCATATGGACGGTGCCGCAATTGAGGAGATTCCGGTGGTGTGTGAATTTTTGGATGTTTTTCCAGACGAGTTGCCAGGTATGCCACCCGATCGAGACATTGAGTTTGTTATTGATTTAATACCTGGAACTGCACCTATAGCTAAGAGGCCGTATAGGATGCCTCCTATGGAATTAGCGGAGCTCAAGAAACAAATTCAAGATCAACTAGAGAAGGGTTTTATTCACCCTAGTTCTTCACCTTGGGGAGCGCCTATGCTGTTTGTGGACAAGAAGGATGGATCCCAAAGGATTTGCGTGGATTACCGAGCTCTCAACGAGGTAACAATCAAAAACAAGTATACCTTGCCACGTATAGAAGACTTGTTTGAACGGATGAAGGGTGCTTGTGTCTTCTCTAAGACTGATTTGAGGTCGGGATACTTTCAAATGAAGATTAGACCATCGGACATACCCAAGACAGCTTTTAGGACACGGTATGGATCCTATGAGTACACTGTGATGTCATTTGGATTGACCAATGCGCTGGCCTACTTTATGTACCTCATGAATAAAGTCTTCATGGAGTACTTGGACAAGTTCGTTGTGGTGTTTATTGATGATATTATGATCTAATCGAAGGATGAGAAGGAACATGAGGAACACTTGAGGCTTACGCTGTAGAAATTGAGGGAGCATCAATTGTATGCCAAGTTCAACAAGTGTCAGTTTTGGTTGAAAGAGGTGCCATTCTTGGGTCATATAATCTCAGGAGGAGGAGTATCGGTTGACCCCGGAAAAGTAAGAGACGTGTTGAAATGGGAACCGCCGCAAAATGTCAAGGAAATAAGGAGTTTTCTTGGGATGGCTGGATATTACCGTAGATTCATCAAGGACTTTTCCAAGATAGCCAAGCCTATGACGGAGTTGCTAATGAAGGGAAAGGCGTTCCAATGGTCTGAAGCTTGTCAAAACAGTTTTGAGGAGTTGAAGAAGAGGTTAACAACAGCCCCAGTTTTGGTATTGCCGGATGTAAGCAAGAGTTTCGACAGCTATTGTGATGCATCAAGACAAGGACTTGGATGTGTATTGATGCAAGAAGGTCAAGTGGTCGCCTATGCGTCAAGACAATTGAAGAAACATGAGAAGAATTACCCAACACATGATTTAGAACTTGCAGCCGTGGTACATGCATTGAAGATTTGGAGACACTATATTCTCGTACATAGGTGTGAAATTTATACGGATCACAAGAGTCTTAAGTATATTTTCACACAGACAGATCTGAATTTGAGGCAACGAAGATGGTTGGAGCTCATCAATGATTATGATTTAGGGATCAACTATCATCCGGGAAAAGCCAATGTAGTGGCCGATGCTTTGAGTAGAAAAGGAGTAAGTCATCAACTCACGGTTCGAGAGTTACCGTCCGAGTTATGTAAGGAGTTTGAACGGTTGAACCTCGGGTTTGTAAATGAGATGGAGATGATGGAGTTAAACCCAACCTTGGAGCAAGAAATTCGAGAGGCCCAAACCGCAGATGAAGAGATCAATGAAATCAAGGAAAGGACCGAAGAAGGGAGAGAATTCAGTTTTGATGAAGACGAATATGGTACCTTATGGCTTGGAAAGAGAATCGTTGTGCCTAATGTAAAACATATTCGGGACACAATATTAAAGGAGGCACATGACTCGCCTTACTCGATTCACCCCGGTTGTACGAAGATGTACAAGGACTTGAAGACTTGCTATTGGTGGGATAGCATGAAAAAGGACATAGCCGAATATGTTGCATTGTGTGATGTGTGCCAACGAGTTAAAGCAGAACACCAAAGGCCAGCTGGATTATTGCAACCGTTGAAGATTCCGGAATGGAAGTGGGAAGAAATTGGTATGGAATTCATAGTTGGGTTACCGCGTACTCAGTCTGGGTATGACTCAATTTGGGTAATTGTGGATCGCTTAACCAAGTCAGCTCATTTTGTCCCTGTGAAGACCAAGTATACAGCTGCACGATTGGCCTAAATATACATGGAGCATATTGTGTGTCGACATGGAGTCCCTATGAAGATAATCTCGGATAGAGGTTCTCAATTTACCTCCAGATTTTGGCAAAAATTGCATGAAGCTTTGGGAACGAGGTTGAATTTTACTTCTGCATATCATCCTCAAACGGATGGACAAACCGAGAGGACCAATCAGATTTTGGAGGACATGTTAAGAGCTTGTGCTTTAAAGCATGGGAAAAGTTGGGACAAAAGCTTGCCATACGCGGAATTTTCATACAACAATAGTTACCAAGCAAGCTTGAAAATGTCACCATATGAAGCGCTTTATGGGAGGAAGTGTAGGACGCCTTTATTCTGGAATGAGGCAGGAGAAGCTCAAGTATTTGGTCTGGACGTGTTGCAAGAAGCCAAAAAGCAAGTCCAAATAATTCGTGAAAACTTGAGGGCTGCCCAATCAAGGCAAAAAGGCTATGAGGATAATAGGAGAAGGAAATTAGCCTTTGAAATAGGAGATTTTGTTTACCTCAAGGTGTCACCAATAAGAGGTCATAAGAGGTTTAACATAAGAGGAAAGCTCGCACCTCGTTATATTGGACCATTCAAGATTTTGGACAAAAGAGGAGAAGTAGCATATAAGTTGGAGATGCTAGCTCATCTTTCAGACATACATGATGTGTTTCATGTTTCCCAACTCAAGAAGTGTCTCAGGGTACCAGAAGATCAAGTGCCAATGGAAGAATTGGAACTAGAGGAAGATTTGACGTATGCCGAGCAACCGGTCAAAATCTTGGAAACCAAGGAGAGAGTCACAAGGAACAAGGTGATTCGATGGTGTAAAGTCCAATGGAAGCACCATACCAAAAAAGAAGCAACTTGGGAGCTAGAAGATGATCTCAAGAAGGAATTTCCCTATCTCTTCTCTTCCGCGTCGAATCTCGAGGGCGAGATTCATTTTAAGGGGGGTAGGTTTGTAACACCCTCATTTTCATGCATCATGCCCTACATGCACTCATATACATGTTTAACATTAGCCCACAACAAGAGGAACGAGTTTAAAATTGATTCGGAGCATTTAAAATTGATTTGGAGCAAAACCGCACTTAAAACGCAGGAAAGTGCGGACTAGTCCGATTTTACTGAGGACTAGTCCGATTTCTCCCTGACTAAAAATGGACTTGTCCGATTTTGTGCGGACTAGTCCGATATTCCATGAATCCTTGAAAATTTGCTAAGTCCCTAGACTTTTCCGGACTAGTCCGGTGTTCCAGCGGACTTGTCCGTTTTTCCTCTCTGTTCAAATTCGGACTTGTCCGATTTTTGGCTAGACTTGTCCGATTTTCTCTCTAGACGACTTTGGACTAGTCCGATCCTGTCCGGACTTGTCCGATATTTCGCGACTCCGAGTTGATCTTTTGTTTTACGACTTGTTTCTTGGGTTTCACATTAAGTAGGCCTAGGGACGTCGTGCCTAACTCTTTTAGAGCCCATGTGGGACTCTAAACCGGCCTCCACTCATCCCAAACCTCGAGATCCATCTAACCCTAGCCTCCACCTCTATATAAACAACCCAACCCCTTGGTTTGACATCTATTTGCCACTTTTCCACCCACCCAAACCCTAGTTCGTGGGGAGCCACCATCAAGGAGGGAGGAGAAGATCCCAAGCAAGAGGAAGAAGAGGAGGAAACGAAGGAGGATCAAGATCTCCACCATGTTTCGTCCTTCACCACCAATTTATCTCCAAGTTCATCACCAACCCTAGATCTTCAAGATCCAAGTGCTACCTCCAAGTTTCTTGATTCATTGGAGTTCTAAACACCTGGTATACCTTCTATTCTCTTTTCCTTACGTGAATTCAACCCCTAATCTCCAAATTCACGTCGATCTAGAAAACCCTAATCTGCTGATCTCGTCAAGTGCAGACTTGTCCAGTCCCTAGCGTACTAGTCCGATCTTTCTGGTTAAATTGTGTTGAATTAATTCTAAAATTTGATCTAATCGACCCCAAACCTGTATAAACTTGTTAAAATCTATTAGAGCTAGTTAGTGATCATTAAAAGCAATCTAGTAACAAGTTCTACCTTGCATTTGCATCAATCATGCATATCATGTCATATTGAGTAATATTTGTGCACTCTTTGATTGTGTTTCTTGACTTGTATGTTTATTGTGTGGATTAAACGGATTTGCGCTAGAGAGTGCCACGGAGGATTTTCAGAATCAAGACTTCGAAGCGCTTGAGCAACCCTATCCGCCGGAACAAGGCAAGTGTCCTTGAAGCATATTGATCCTGTTTTTAAAATAAATGTTTTGTTTGCAAACTGCATGCTTGTGTCAATTTGATGGGAATCCTATGGTAGGAAGTTTACTAGATTTGTTAAACCACTCTTGTCACCTGGAATATATGGTAGAGAGTCGGGAAGGGTTTTTACCTTTTTGCTTTGCTTAATTAATTGGGATGGAAAAACCAACACTACACATTTAATTATGTATTAATGATATTCTGGTTAATGTGAACTGGTCGATACGGTATGGTGATGGGTGACCTAAGCAAGCCTGGTATGTGGATGGGTTGGATGTTATGGTGGTTTGCTTGCTTTAGATCTAAGGACCGGTTCATGCAAGAATAAGCCAGGACTACAGTGCCACCACGAGGCCAAGTATGGGTGCGGCGTAGGTGATTAATTAGGGCTTTGCTAGTGCTGTTTGGACCATTGTGGATGCTCGGGGAAGGGGTAGTCGGATTGGGTTTGTTGATGATTGGTGGGACTACCCTGGGATCCAAATGGCTCAAGAGGCGGCCCTTGGTTGAAGATGTGCTCAGTTGGAGGCATCGCCACCGGTGAAACCTCAGTGGGGTCTAAATAGGCTAGTAATCCCTTTGTAAAGGCTATTTTGTGATCTCTTGGCCACACACCAACGGAAGTGTGTAATGTGAACGACGGGTCATGGGCATAAGGGAGGTTCTTAGTCGCCGAAGGGTGATGAAATCACGAACACGTGGGTAAAGAGGTACAAACTCTGCAGAGTTAAATAAAACTATCATGATAGCCGTGCTCCCGGTTATGAGCACCTGGACAACTTCCATGATTAGAGAGAAATTTGGATTTGGGATGGTTATGGTTTGGTAATGGTTATGGTTTGGTAATGGTTATGTTGATATTATGGTTATGGTTATGGTTATGGTTATGGATGGAATTATGGTTCATGACATTGATTATGGTTATTGGTAATGGTGATTTATGGACTGGTATTATTATGGTTACATGGTTTATGATGGGTTTACTTCACATAATATGATATATTGCTTTTCAAATGTTTTACTGTACTTTTCAGTACTTAGCCATTATTATTGTCGTCATTTGAATCAGCCACATGTCATACTTTCCACACTTACTGAGTACGACATGTACTCACTTTAGCAATCCCCCACCCCAACAGTTGTAGGTCAGGATTGGGAGTTTAATGGCGATAATGCGGAGTTCTAGGCCGTGTCTACCGTCAGCTTTGCCTGTGGTGTTGATTGGAGTTGCGCATATATACCCTATCGCTTATGCTGCTTAGTTGCTTAGTTTGCTCATTTAGTTTATTTCCACTGCATTAGTTGAACTTGTCATTAATACTCATTAGAGCTTGTATTCGAGGATGATATGGTTTGTGTAATAAATCTGATAATTAATCTTGTTCTGTGGTAATTTTCTGTATACTCTTTTGTGATTGCACTCGTGTATGTGTGTTGAACATCCTGGGCACACATATGCGTTAGCTTGGTTCAGTTTTTGGAACCGGGCGTCACAAAAACAAAGAGAAGAGAAGAGACTGATGGTGCCTGATATAAGGTCTGTGCAGAGACACAAAATGGAGACGCACTTAGCAGTGAGGTGTGTCTCCTATGCTCTACGTCTCCCGCTCCTCCGTTTAAAGGGAGACGTGCTCTTATGAAAAGCATGTCTCCTATTCCCCGCATCTCCTTTAGCTTCATGATGTTCTCCAATTTGCTTCGGTTCACTGTTGGTATCGCACATCACCGAACTTAGAGCACATTCACTTGATAACTAAATCATTCACTTATCCAAAAAAAATCAAATCCTTCATTTTTGCAATTGCTTTCACACGGTTCACTGTCCACAAAATGAACACAATACACATTCATTCATTCACACAGTTAAACATATAAGAAAATATTCATTCTCAATAGTGGAACACACAGTTGAACATAGATAAATTTCATTCATTAATGCAATATATTACAAAACACAAGAAATGAAAAAAATCAACTAAAAACAACAAAGAAAAACTAAATCATACTCCTCATCCTCCTCCTCCTCATCCTCCTCCGGTGCCGGTGCAACAGGAGCCTGGGCTGGCTACGCCAGTTGCTCCGGCTGCACCGGCGGTGCAACCGTGAGACCGAGGTTGCTCTCCATCGCTACCACAAGGTTTCTGCGGCCCTCGGCACCAAGCACTTGGGCCATCATCTCAAATAGAATGTTGAGACGATCACCCACCCCCATGAGGGTGTAAAGGTAGTGGCCGATGATACCCATTCTAGTAAGCTATGGAAGGGTACCCAGACCCAAGGAACTCATGGCGTGAGACGTATTGTTGTATGCCTCTTGCGCCATAAGGAGGCGATGCTCGGTGTTGAACCTCTCAGGGGAGCTGCAGCAGAATTTCTTGCAGTGTGGCTCCCTCGGCGGGCTTTGAGGCAGAATGTTGGCCATAGTGGTGGTGGGTCGTCGACGTGGAGAAGCCGAAGAAGAATAAATAGATGCTAAATGAGCTACGCGCTTGTGGAGACACGGGGGATGGCGCGTCTTATATAAGTTTTGTACGCGTCTTTGCACCACCGTCATGGAAATTAAGTTCTCCGCAGTCCTCGTGCCACACGTCTCTCTTTCAACAATAGAAGACACACTTTCTTATCTCGCGCGCCTCGCTTTAGTCTCACATTTATCTCACTAGACTCTTCGCCTACGGTGCTCCTTTACTAATCGACCAACACTCCTTTTACTAATCGACCAACTCCAGTGCGATCGCCGCCTCTGTTCGACCAACTCCAGTGCGATCGCTGTCTCTGTTCACCATCGCCATCATCATCATTTTTTTCATCCTCATCATCGTTATCACTGCTCATGGCTGGGTTTGATATCGGCTTGGCGCGTAGCCGACTGAAGGAGGAGCACTTGGTGTGTCGCAAGAACCATCCCCATGTATGTACATATTGCACACCGGTCGCATGGTTGTATATATGTAGCTCTGCAATGGACTGATGAACTAAACTGTAGTTTTGTTTTTCCATCTTTTTTGTTTTTGGTATTTCCAATTTCTCTACGTAGGGTTTCTCTACGAGCCTGAGTCAGGAGATTTATTGAACTAGCAGTGCATCACCCTCGGTAAAGAAGTGGTAAGTCATGAAGAACAAGCACAATCATATGAGTGTAACCATCATACTCTTATTAATGAATTTCCTTTGTAGACTTACTAGGAAGGTGGTTACTATTCCCTGACAATCTCCTTCCCGGAGGACTATCCGTTGGTGCCTCCAAGATGCGCCTTTCCATGTGGTTTCTTCCACCCAAATGTCCATCGCTCAGGAGCACTCTGCCGTGGAGTTCTTGATCAAGAGACTATAAGATAGACTTATTTTGCTCAGGTAATTAGTAATTGTTGCAAAACTTATTTGAACTAGTTTTTTATGTTCCTTAAATTTATATTTCGTAGGGGTGATGGACTGGTTTTACAATCAAAACTATACTACATGAAGTTAAACATTTGCTTCATCAGCCTAATGCGCTCGGTGTTGAATATGATTGTTGTAATCTACTTATCAAGGTTAGTAACTTTGTGTTAGTGACCAACATAGGTTATTCATTCCTCATTTGATAATTTTTAATTTAAAAAATATCAATATTTTCAGGATCCAGGGGAATATAAGATACGTGTTTGGGAGCAAGTTGGACATTATGGTTTAGATTGATATATCGGAGCTTCATAGAAATAAGTTTAGAATCGAAATTAGTTTACAGGGCACACAATGTGTATAAGCTATGAAATTCATTGAGTTGGAAATTATCTATGAATTGCAATGTCATTGTGTTTGTTTATCCCTGCAACGGATGCTCATGATATCGTGCGAGTGGCAACGGACGCTCACAATGTCGTGCTAGTGCCAATAGGGAGATGAGCACATGAGAGACACACTTCAAAAAGGTGCGTCTCTAATTTTTGAGATCTGGCAAAAGAGAGACGTGCCTTACTCGGGCACGTTTCCGATTCGTGCCTAAGATCTTTTGTGCAACCTTGGAAAGCTATGCGCGTTGCAACAATCATATAAGGCAGTGTGCACAGTCGCCAGTGGGACATGCGTGTATGCCAAAAGATGTTGTTCCTAGCTTTAGCACACCAAAGCACATCTTTGGCATACGGGGTGCCCGTTCGGCCACAAAATAATGCAAACCGAACCTTACCTGACCATGTCTCCAATTCATGCTGAAGATCTTTCGTCCCACCAGAAAAAACTGAGCGCATTGCAACGATCGTATAAGGCATTGCGCACAGTTTCCAGTTGGACATGCCTGTATGCAAAGATGTTTTTCCTGGCTTCAGCACACCGTGGCGCATCTTTGCATACGGCGTGCCGGTTCAACCACAAAATAATGTGAGACGTGCATTATATATGTACGTCTCCGATTTTTGACATATTCTTAGCTCTCACGTGCTCTCTGGCGAAAATTTTTGCGCAAAACTTACTCGCGCTTTCTCGACCATTATGAGAGACGGGTGTTATAGAGGCTCGTCTCTAAGTTTTGCTATTTTTATCTCTCACGCACTGTCTCCCAACACTTGGTAAAATTTTTTATCTCTCGCGCGCTCTCTCGACCTAGAAACCGCAGCTCCTGAGCACGCCGCCGCCGTCCCTGTTTTTCAACTCACTCTTCGTCATTGTCGGTTGCCACTATCGACCCCCGCCGTTGACCCGGACCTTCGTCATCAGAGAGTTGAGCACGCTATAGCACGCCGCCTCGTCCCCTGTTTCTAGAGCACGCCGCCGCGACCCCGAGCTCAGTAATCGGTATGAGGATGCCACCGCCTTCACATAAGTGGAAATTTTCTCCCTATACCCGAAGCACACCGACCTGCTATCATCAGAGACTTAAGGAACCGGCTTCGATGCCTCCACCAGCTCGTCCTGAAGCATGCCGCTGCCTCGTCCCGTGTCCCTGGAGCACGCCGCTGCCTTTACTCTACCCTCAGAGTGTGCATTTCAGTGATTTTATTGAATTCGAGGATGTCTAATGAAGGCTCATCGTTAATGAGTCATTGATCCAAAGGGAGAATTTTCATTACGACATACATTCATCTTATTTGTTTATGTCCAATGCAGAAGTAATGTATTTCTTTTGACTAATAATGTGTATAATGAATTCTGATTCGCAGACCCTTGAAACTGCAGAAAATATGATTGACACTAGCATTTGTCATCCCTGTGAGTTTGATTTCTACTGCAGCCATGCTGGAATCAAGATACCTAAGCGATAATTGGTGTTTCTCTCACGAGTTTTTTATATTAGGCTATTAATGCATCAAAAGAATGTAAATTTTTTGTTTTTTCAAGGGACAAGCACACCAGCTCACTACCACGTGCTTTATGATGAGAACAATTTCTCTGCTAATGCTTTGCAGATGCTCATCAACTGCCTGTGCTACAAGTAAGCTCGGTTCTCCATTCACTAACAATTCCTTTGTTTATTACAATTGTATACCAATTTGTTCCTAAGCCTTCATATATTTTCTCCCTTATGTGACTGTTTAAGGGAATGTGGCTGCAATTTAATAATGTTTTATACGATTTTAGTGATTCTATTGAATTTGCGGATGTCTCAGTCAGAGCATTAGAGGCTACGAAGGCTCATTGTTAATGAAGTCATTGATTGGGAGAATTTTTATTATGATATAAAGGACTAGATGATGACAGTTATGATGTGCGTAATTAGTTACTATGTAATCAGGATGAACATGGGCATTCTTTGTTGTGTAATAAGTATACTTGATAACCATGATTGACACTTTTTTAATATTTGATTGGTCAATATAATTTATAGTGTGATATTTTTGGCTATACATATGTTCATGTATGTATATGTTGCCGACACTAGCAAGGCGGCTGCCAAATCCTGGCTAGATCCAGCATGCAGCCGGCAACCAGGATAATCAAGAGTGGGGGGCACATAATAGGAGACCCTGCCTGTAAATAACCCGTGATGAGCTGTAACAGAGACAGTTTCGGATTACCTAAATATATGAGACAAGTTTCCTTAAAGCTCGTCTCAGATCAGTAAACAAATCTACGACGAGCTGCAATAAAGAACAGTCAGATCAGTCAATAAATCCGTGGCGCACTATGTTAGTGTTTTTCTCGCATGTACGCTGACGGACGACGCGCACGAATCATATCTCCAATGACACCATAAAGAACGTCTGTTATGACTCAAAGAAAGGAGATGCACTACCTTTGAGCATGTCTCGCCCATTGGCTGATAGGCGACGCGCCGGCTGCTCGTCTCTTATGACAAAGTAATGCTAGACGCGATGATGGAGACGCACAGTTTGTTCATCTTCCTTCTTCGTTCGGGCGTGTCTCGGGTGAACCTTTCTTACGTTGTGAATGCTTTTTATGGAACCCAGGGCAATACTTTTAGGTACTGTGTCAAGATCAGGCACTAATTGATTCCTATTACAATACAAGGGTAATCAGACAAATAATCAATATCAACCTCAAAGGACAGAAAGGTAAAATACGTGTGCAAGATATGTCGTCAGGTGAAGAGACGTCGCATAGCATAGACACAAGGGTGAGTGAAGTTTGGGCTGAAAGAGAATATATTTTGTATATTGGATGATTTACATTTATTCTCATGGCTGGTTTATATAGATTACAGAAGATATGTTTCTATGGTAATCTATTTCAACTATCAAAAATACTTCTTATCTATGGTAGTCTATCTAGTCTATAAACATACTCAACAAATATGGTAGTGTATAAACTAACCAAATATACTGTAATATACAAAATATTTCAACATGGGCTTTGTGTCTACTGCTTGATTATGTGTTTACAGCCTGTTCGATGATCCCTGTACAATATGATCCTCTGCGGTAATAAATTCGACTAGACACAAAGCCTATTCCGTCGCTCCTATTCTCTCTCTGCTAGTATGGGACATGATAACATGTCTCTTCACCTGACGAGGTATCTTGCATGATCTAAACATTCTGCCCTCTGCATATATCTTCGACATTATCAGAACGGGTTTGTAACAAACCGTTATAAATAGACGGTATCAGAATTGGGTTATAATTTGTAACTGGTTCTGATACTACTTACTATATACAATTTATTTTGTTTTTTATTGATATGGGTTTATTCAATTTAGACCTAATGTTTACAATAATACATAAGAGGTGAGTTTAGATACCTTTGACCGCTATGGACCACACATCATTGACCATGGTTTTGATTAGAGAATCTCTGTTCAATGTGTTCTTGTTCGGCTCCTCCAGGTAATAAATTCGACTAGACACAAAGCTTTATTTGTCACTCCCCTTCTCTCTGCTATTGAAAATGACAACATGTCTCATCACTTGACAACGTATTTACAAAATCTTATCTTTTTGCCCATTGCCAGCGTATCTTCGAAATTAACAGAACCGATTTTTAAACAAACAATTATAAATTGTTCTTATCAGAATTGATTTATAATTTGTACACGCTTTTGATGCTAATTAATATCAACAATTTCTTTTGTTTTTCGAAGATAGAGGCTTAATCAATTTAATATCAATGTTTACATTAAGACATAGGAGGTGAGTTTAGCAACATTTGTCTGTTACGGACCACACATCAGTCACCACATTCATTTTACAACATCCCTGTTCAATAGGCTCCAACTTGGGTTCTTCCACGGTAATAAATTCGACTAGACATAAAGCCTAATTCGTTGCTCCCCTTCTCTCTCTGCAATGGGACATGACAACATGTATCTTTACCTGATGGCATAGCATGCTGATCTTATCTCTCAGCCATTTGAACGCATATCTTCAGAGTTATTAGAATATATTTGTAAACTAACCATTATCAATAGTTCATGTCAGAACCGGGTTATAACTTGTACCCGATTCCGATACTACTTACTACATACTATTTTTTTTTAGGATAGTGTAGGATCGAAAAGCACATGAAAAAGCTACCAGAGGAGGTGAATGGTAGATTAAAACTTTTTATGCGGACACAACGAAAGTCTCTTAGCAGAAAATCAATCTGATAAAGAAACCGTATGTGCAAGTGTTATCAACATGTTCCACCATGACAAACAAGTTGGGATATTAGGGAATAAATTCATGGAACTAATGCAAAAAAATTACATGAAAAAATGAGTAGAACACAAGTTACGATACGAAAGACTGAGCAAAGGTCAAACTGTTCCGCCCGAGTCAAAAACAGATCTACTATGATGTAAATAAACTCGTGTATCTCAAAAGCCACAAATCCAATGACTGAAATTTTAACAGATAATAGAGAATTCAGTTGTGAAAACAAAACAAAAAAATCAAATCAATTGGATTTGTGAAACGCTGGTTATGATCAAAATATCGAAGCAACATTGGGCAGTGCAGTAACTCGATGAGAAAGACTTGACAAAAATAAGTCGGACGAACAAGGCACAAAATGATGAGGACATCACTTCTATGGATACAAACAACACTCTATTGAACATACAAGATGCATCAATAGGGTTCATACACAACAATTAATTTCAGAGGTGAACTCGTTCTTATATATTTCCTTATATGTTTTTGAGCATAGATTGCTACTTAATGATTTATTTGTGATTAGGATCCATGGAGAGGTTCAATGAGTACTTGGAGGGAGTATTAGGGACGTGGAAGACCAGAGAATTCGTTCAAAGAAGATGGAAACCGAACCAAACTCCAAATTGTAACCAACTCGGAGTCCAGGAGCAGTACGCACTAAAACGGAAGCTCAGGACGCATACAAACTCCGTTTTGGACGTTCTACATATGTACGGAAAGGGGAGAGGATAAACTTTCCAATGGCGCCGGTCTCATGTCAAAATTCCTTTGGAGTCGACAGGAATCGTCGAAACAAAATCAAGTACAGAATCTGTCACGGTGCTGCGCTACCGTATTGGGCCATTGGGCCTTGTATCAAGTCTAAGTCCATTATTTTCGTGTCTTAGGGTTAGGTAACGACCTTAACAACTCCTTAGACGTCCTCCCACCTATATATACTCCATGGTAGCCGCCATAGACAATTGGGTTTTGCATAGATTAATAATATCGCTGTTCTACGGTTTGTGAAACCCCAACTTCGCGATTTCAGATCGTGTCTTCTATGTTCTTGCTTGTGTTCTCGGTTGCACTTGCAGGGATTAGCCTTCTTGGCGAGGTCAATTGTGTGAAGCATGGTTAATAACCAACGGAGCGGTGGTGTAGTGATTGCAGAGACTGTTCGTGTTCTACTCGAGAGCCTCGGATCATCAACGTCGAGATCTCCACATCAATCGACCTATCCATTACCTATCGGAAGATTGGGACTCATCATTTTTCCTATCAATTGGTATCAGATTTCAAGGTTGCTCGTTAGGTAATTCATCTATCCATTACATTAGTTTTGTTTTTCATACCTAGAGTCCACAAAAAAGCCACAAAAAAAAACTTGCAGTTTAGTAGATCTGTTCATTACTTTGTCCATACCCTATTGAGCCTTTGCAACTTTGTTATTCAGTTTGGTTTTGTTGAGTTTATGTCTGTGGTTGAGTCATATTGCTGGTTTAGAAAGTGTTTTTTGGTCTTAGTTTGAGTTTTGCATTGTGTGATTCATCCTTTTGAATCACGTCATCACGTCTAGATTAGATTCACCTATGTCCAGTTTGGTATTTTCATCATATCTCGCACATACGAACTCGGATTTTGGTGTTCTTGTACTTTATGGAAAGATTAAGAAGTTATCTATAACTTTAATATTCATCATTTGCCCAGAAAATATAGTTATCGATGTCTAAATTGCATTGGATCCGAATCTGTTATTGACCTAAAAATTCTGAACAGTCTGTATTTCGGGGGCAATATCTCCTATTGTTTTTTTCCAAAATAGGTCTTCCATATATTGAAATTAAAGAGGAGAGATATAACTACAATCTTTCTGTTCTAAGTTTTCCAATTTAGAGCCTATAAGTGTGCCTATTTGTCCTTGGAAGATTGAGCAGAAAATCTGCGACAGACACACGAGATATCTTGGATTGATTTTCATTGTGTTCTTCCCTTGCAGCACATTCTGAAAAAAGGAAGAAAAAAGAAAAAGGCAAGTGCAAAACAAGAAAGAAAATCCGCACAAAAAAGAGGAAAAAAACAACAACAAAAAAAAAACAGAAGTGCTTGCATTCTTTGTGTCATCTAGTTTTGTCTCATGTCTTGCTAGCTTGAACTACTAGGAACACATTTAGGCCAGCAATTTTGACAAATACTTTGGACACTTATTCAACTTTACTATCTGATTTCATTATTACTAATCCTTGTTACAAAGAAAGTGCCATCCAAGCTACACCTTACTCTTGAGCAGAATCGATACACCTTTGTAATCATCCCACACTTCATTGGTTTCTTCATACCGTCCACCGTTTGCCACCTGCAGTGTCGGTAAGAACACTTGTAAGAACGTGGTAAGACGCTTGAGAGCGTGTGATTCCACTTCCACTTTGCCATTATCCTTTGTAGTTGATAGAGATAACATATTTTTTGTGTTGTCTTCTGTTTGCTACTAACAATGTCAGGTAAAAGCAAAAATTATGCATTATATGCTTAGATGATGGACATGATGAAGACGACGATGGAGTTGCTCACGAAAAATCAAACATCAACCAAGGATTCACATGACATTCAGACCACCTTTACAACACCTTCCATAAGAAGTAATTACATTCTCCCATCTCTTCCTTCTTATGATGGTTTTGTTTACGATGAATATATTGCTTGGGAAATAGAGTTGGATAAAATTTTTGGACAATGTCATATGCGTGAGAAAAGAAATATTAGAAATGTTGCAAGTGCATTAGTAGGTTGTGCATTGACTTGGTGGAACAACTTAAGTGATTTCGAAAGACCTCGAACATGGAAAGATATGAAAATTCTTATGCGAGAAACTTTTGCTAATGTATCTAATTGTAAAGATGAAATATATGAACTTGAGAAGAATTTTCTTGTTGTACCTCCTCCTTTGCCTAACCTTTTGCGCGAACATGAACAAATAAATGGAGATGCAAATGAGAGTGAGGTGTTGAACAACTCTTCTGAAGTTTTTGATGAATCAACTCATAATGCATTTGAATTTCTTGCTGAAAATGAGAGTATTGTTAATGGACAATGCTCTACAGTTAACCACAGTATGACATTTTCAGATGTGCTGAATTTTGCTACCAATCATGCTATCGATGAGCAGTAACAAGATGAACCTTTTCATAATACACCTTTACCACTAGTTGATTTTCCTACTGATTCTTACAACAAAAATGAGTTGTGTGCTGACAATTATATTGTACCTATGATAGGAAAAATGATGAGTCACAATCTTCCAATAGGTAATGGATAGGTCGATTGATGTGGAGATCTCGACGTTGATGATCCGAGGCTCTCGAGTAGAAGACGAACAGCCCCTGCAATCACTACACCACCGCTCCGTTGGTTATCAACCATGCTTCACACAATTGACCTCGCCAAGAAGGCTAATCCCTGCAAGTGCAACCGAGAACACAAGCAAGAACATAGAAGACACGATCTGAAATCGTGAAGTTGGGGTTTCACAAACCGTAGAACAGCGATGTTATTAATCTATGCAAAACCCAATTGTCTATGACGGCTACCATGGATTATATATAGGTGGGAGGACGTACAAGTGGTTTTTAGAGTCGTGACCTAACCCTAAAACACGAAAATAATGGACTTAGACTTGATACAAGGCCCAATGGCCCAATACGGTGGTGTAGCACCCTGACAGATTCTGTACTTGATTTTGTTTCAACGATTCCCGTTGACTCCGTATGAATTTTGACATGGGACTGGCGCCATTGGAAAGTTTATCCTCTCCCCTTTCCGTGCATATGTAGAACGTCCAAAACGGAGTTCGTATGCGTCCTGGGCGTCCGTTTTAGTGCGTAGACTTCGAGTAGGTTACGATTTGGAGTTTGGTTCGGTTTCCATCTTCTTTGAACGAATTCTCTGGTCTCCCACGTCCCTAATACTCCCTCCAAGTACTCATTGAACCTCTCCATGGATCCTAATCACAAATAAATCATTAAGTAGCAATCTATGCTCAAAAACATATAAGGAAGTATATAAGAACGAGTTCACCTCTGAAATTAATTATTGTGTATGAACCCTATTGATTGCATCTTGTATGTTCAATAGAGTGTTGTTTGTATCCATAGAAGTGATGTCCTCATCATCCTCCCCTTGTTGAATTGGAGTCGTCCTCGACTCAAGTTCATCTTCTCTTATGTGCTGCTCCAAATGTGCAACGCCATCAAATCTTTTTGTATGCATGAATGGAGGAGGCCAAGGTGGTGGACGATATAGTGCGCCATCTTGATCTTGTCCATCAAATAAGAGTGCACATTCACTTGAGCCAGGATCTCAAACAAATAAACATTGTTTCATGTTTGTAGGTGCAATAATAATATGCATGATCTCATCACAAAAGCTCCTCTAAACTATGAATTTTATTCACCAAAAACACAAATGGAACAGCCACAAGTCGTCTTGCCACGATCCCTGGCCTCCAATGCTTATATAACTAGCTCTAAGGCAGCTCCAATCCAATTAGGATTCCCTACTCCTTCTTGGATTCAAGCAAAACTTTCCATAACTGCTCAAGACTCACAAGTAGAAGCAATCTTTAAATTTCCAAACACCTTAGGAACGTCCCACACATTCCTAAAACAACTCAAGTTCGTGCCTAACACGAAATTCCATCCAAAATCAACTCGAAACTTTTCATAAACGAATCGTAACCGCTTCGGCTGCAGCTTGAGACATAAGCCGGTTGGACCATTTGACCATATCTTTACGTCCATAACTCTTCACCATGCCTTGGAACAATGTTGACACGTTCATGCACCCCTTTCACACTTGCAAACACCTTCCAACGACGTCAATGATACCTTCATATGCATTGTTCTTGACCTAAACATGTTATGTTACCTCTCGATCAACTCAACCACAATTCCTCCCTAACATGGTTGTTGAACCTAATCTTCTCCCTAACACTAGTTCAATGGATCATCATCACCAACCATGTATTTACATCAAGCGCCACTTACACATGAGCAAACAACCAATTCTTCCGAGCACAAGTCCACGACTTGACTCTCGTTTGTCCGAAAACCACAACACCTTATGTGAGCACCTCACATAAGCATGTTGCAAAACCTAGCTAAATAATATCCACTATGATCAGCCATAACACATCAAAAACATAGTATGTGAATGCTAAGAAAACTCTCCTATAAGCCAAAAAACAATTTTGAATTGTTGCAGGTGAACAACATAGCAGCCGCATGATTATTTCAGCGTCGAAAGTTCAGACACTCTAAACAGATGCTCTGCATTATAAAAGAAAAAGTTTTGACACTCTGAAGCATTGAATTACATGCAGTTCACATGATGCAAAGTTTTCACAATCCAAACAAAAATATGTGCACCTCACATGTGTGACTAGTTCTAGCAGATTCAGACAATTCGAAGTGGGTTTCTTAGGTATACTCAAAACTTTGCATGTAAACACTCACTTTTAACATAATTGCCAAAGTATTCAGCACCTAGGTCTCACATATAGAGTTTATTCAATTTAGTATCAATATTTATATTAAGACATAGCAGGTGAGTTTAGCGATGTTTGAGAGCTATGGCCCACACATCAGTGACCACGGTTTAAGTTAGAGGATATGAATGCAGCCTGGAGGGGGGGGGGGGGTGAATAGGCTTTTTGATCTTTTGTCGGAACCTGGAACACTTAGCAACCTGGTCAAACACAAAGAAATCGGACTAGTCTGGTAGTGTGCGGACTAGTCCGGTGTGCGTGGACTAGATCGATCAAGTTTGATCGATGATTTTGAACCAGGTACTCAATGCAGCGGAAATTGAGTTGTAACTTGAATGTATTGCTTCAATGAAACTAGATATGGCACAAGTTAACTTTAGTTTAAAAGTTTTAATCTAAGTTGAACAAGATTAAGCAAACCTTAGATTGCAATGAATAGTAAGAACAAGAGCAAAGGACACAACGATTTTATACCGTGGTTCAATTCCACAGAGGAAATCTACGTCCACGTTGAGGAGCCCACGGAGGACCGGGTATTCACCAACCCTACCCTTGTCGAATCGCCACGGAGGCCAATTCTCATCCACTAATCACAAAGGGGGTAAATAACCATGTTCAAGGGGCCTTCTCACAAGTTGACGGCTAGTCCAATTTTGTCTCTGGAGATGTTTGGACTAGTCCGGCGCATATCGGACTAGTCTGGCGTGGTGAATCCCTTAGTGAATTGAGGACAACTCCGCACTTGTAGGACTTGTTCGATTTTAGTCATAGAGGTTATCGGACTAGTCCGGATAATATCGGACTAGTCCGGTGTCGTGAAATTTTGAGGGGCTAAGGATAAGTCCAAAAATGGTCAGTGAGGATTTAGGACTAGTATGTGGAATATTGTACTTGTCCGATATTGATCAGAGGCATTATCAGACTAGTCTATACTTTATAGGACTAGTCCGTTGCAGACAAGTCCGCACTGGGTGATCTTGTCCGATCCTGGACAGAGAGATAGTCGGACTAGTCCGGGGAATATCGGGCTAGTACGGACCTAGTAAACTTGTGCAGTGAGAGTGTTTTATTTTTCTTGAGCTCTTGGTGTGTTCACACAAAGAGTATTCTATTCATCTCTTGAGCTCTTTTCAACTTGATTCCTCTCACTCCTTTCTTTTTGCGATTTCTTCATAATTTCATTAAAACATGCGCCCATCTCAACAATTTGGTTAGGATCTCATTTGTTTGTCATAAATCAACCAAAACCCACAAGGGATGCCTAGATGCACTTTCAATCTCCCCCTTTTTGGTGATTTATGACAACCAATTTAGATTTCATAAATATGATTAAAAGTCCAGATTTTTATAAAGTGTGCACATATGAGCTTGGAACAAATTAAGCAATGAAAACATAAGACATATGTGCACTCTTTATGGTGGGTTGCAAAACTACATGTCTGTGAGCAATAATCGTGATGAGAATGAGGTAAAAGCATAATCATAACAACAACAAGTGTATATGTCAATTTCAGAGCAAAAACATAGATCATATAAAACATGAACACAGATTATATCAAGGCATCATCACAGGCTTCATAAACATGACTAGAACCATAATAAGAGCATAATAGCAGTTTTACAACAAAAAAGTAGCAGAATTTCAAAAGAAACACAATTGGAGCTCTCATCTCTCAAACTACTGCTAGACCTAACCTAGTGACTCCCCCTCAATCTCTCCCCCTTTGGCATCAAGGCACCAAAAAGAAAGAGAGGAGGGATCTAGCAATCGCCGCGGGCTCATTCCTCGCTGTCGGTCCTCTCATCGTCTTCATCTTCAGGCTGAGGAGGAGGAGGAGGAGGAGGAGATCCACTTGAAGTGCCCCCAACACCAAAATAGGCGAGCTCGGGGGGGAGAGAGTGGTGGCAGCTCAGAGAAGTCTGAAGCTGAGTCATCAGAGATAATAAGAGATCAAACAGGCTTGATCTCCAGCTTCTGACAAATATTCTTGACATTTTCTTTCACATACTTCATGTCGTCCTTCCTTGCCTTGATCAACTTATGATGCTTCACTTCAGCCTTTTTCTAGGAGCCAAAGATGGCGGCCATGTACTTCAAGATCCCACTTGGAGACCCCTTCTTGGAAGTAGTAGCTCTTGAACTTGATGGGGGTCTTGCTTCAGCTTGGGCCCTCCTGGGAGCCTCGTCACTAGATACAGGGGATGGAGCAGAGGAAAGCACAGATTGAGATGGCTTCTGAGGCATCAAAGCTGTGTGCTCAACATCCTTCACAAACTCAATTCATGTGACCTTTTCTATCATAAACATGATATAGGGCGCATAGCCACAGGAACGGTTAGGGGTTCAAGAGATGTTCACCATGTCGTTCTATATATAGTCGAAGACATCAAACTTCCTGTTCTTGCTTATCACCTTCATTAGTGTAATAAGGTAATCTTGAACACTTCCTGCATCTCCATCTTTTGGAGCTATTGTCTTCCTAGGCACTATGTTGGGAACAATGAAGAAAGGCTTCATGTTCTTGCTTGATGGAGGGTTTTACTTTAGGCGTGTGTCATATAGGAACTCCATCTTGTCCTTCTCTAGGATGCCAATGTTGTGGATGATGAGCTCATTGTTGCCAGTGTCTCCAGGTGAAGCAATCTCGCAAACTCATCATAAGTCACGATGTACTTGGATCCGTGAGTCATCCAGGTCACCCATTCCTCTTCATCACTTGCAAAATAGCAGGTAGCATGGAACTCAGCAATAACTTCATCATTCCACTTGTATCTGAAGGCAAACAAATCCTTCAGACCATGCCTCGCCACAGCTGCAATCACATCATCAAAGGTTGGGAAGCTCTTTCTCTCAAAGTGGCCCCAGTCAATCCACTGGCTGCGGACCACCGAAGTCTTCATCGTGAGATACACGGAACTATAGTAGTCTGTGTGGAAATTGCTCCAGAACCTTGCATTAGCTGCCTTCCTAGAACTGCTGTACTAGTCAATTGTCATGAGCTTTGAAGCTATATCGCTTCCTTTGCCATTGAATATTTCTTCATAGGGGTCCTTGTTCCCCTGTCTTGGAGCCCTCATCCGGAGAGGGCCAATCGGACCGGTGGCGATCCCTTTCCCTTTGCCCTGAGCTTGGCGAGGAGCTGCCGAGCTAGGGCCAGCTGCATCCTTTCCTTTGGATGCGGGCTTCTTGGCCACGACCTTCCGCCGCACTTGAGGTGGAGTGGGCGACGAGTCAGCGGCACGGTTTTGCCGCTTCTTGCTTTGGCCCGTCGAGGACCGAAACAATGACTCTTGGTCCATCTCTGCCTCATAGTCAGAGATCTCATCATTGGAGCTCGACATGGTCCTTACAAGAGGATTATACAACACATGGATGAGGATTGATGGCAAGGAAATGCATTGAGTAGTTCAAATTTAGGGTTGAGTTCAGTCAAAAATAGGACTTGTCCGGTGCTCAAGTGTGGACTAGTCCGGAGTACAGACTCGTCCGTACTGAGACCGGACTAGTCTAGTTTTCAACTGCTCAAACCCTAGCTAGCAAATCAATGGTGTTTCTCAATGCAAAAATAGCTCAAGGTAGATATAATACAACAAGGAGTCATGTATTAACAAGTGGAACTAAGCTATTTGGTCCATAAAACAAGAAATCGAAGGTTCTAGGGTTTTGGAGAAAGTTAACCAAAATCCTTTGATTCTTGAGGTTAGAGGAGGTGTTGTTGCGGACTAGTCTGTGGACCTCGATCCCCTTGCGATGAAGATTGTTTTCCATGGAGAGTTTAGGATATTTAGTGGAGAAATCGCCAAATCACCATGGGGGCGCTTGAGTGAGGAGAGAGAATGTGTGGAATGTTGCAAGGATGAAGGAGATTAGGGTTTGGCGTCCCTAGGGTTACGAAGTCAAAAAATTGGACTAGTCCGTGGTCAACCGGACTAGTCCGGACTACCGGATCTTTGCGGACTAGTCTGCAGTGTGTGGACTAGTCTTGGTAACCACGGGCTAGTTCGTGGTCACCAGAACAGAAGCATTTAGCCCAATCGTATATATTTGACGGTCCTTACAAAGAAAATAGGGGGGGAACACACAAATAATCTTGATGAATATGATCAGTAAACATCCAACAATCAAGCTATGACCATAATTCACCAAGATCAAGTAATTGAAATAGTTTTTTAGAGAAAATAGGGAGAGATGATTTTCATAACTCAATCAATAGGTTTTCAAGATGACATACATGTATGCAAGTTTTCAAGTCACGTTCTGAGCATCAAGGATATTTAGTTCATTTCGGAGCTCGAAAAAATATTTTTCATCAGGTGTCTTGGTAAATATATCAGCTAGTTGTTTTTCTGTGTTGACATGGGAGATGGTTATGTCTCCTTTCATTGAGTGGTCTCTAAAAAGTGATGTCGGATGTCTATTTGTTTGGTCCTAGATTGCTCAACAGGGTTATGGGCAATTTTAGTAGCACTCTCATTATCACAAAGGAGTGAAATACGGCTCATATTGTAACCGTAATATCTTAGAGTTTGTCGCATCCAAAGGAGTTGTGCACAACAACTCCCGGCTGCAACATACTCTACTTTGGCCGTGGATAAAGCAATTGAGTTTTGTTTCCTGGAGGACCAAGACACTAGGGGTCTACCTAGGAATTGGCATGTACCAGAGGTACTTTTTCTATCTACTTCCCATCCGGCATAATCTGCATCGGAGTATCCAATGAGATTGAACTTGGAACCTATAGGATATCAGGCCTAAGTTGGGTGTATGAACTAAATATCGCAAGATTATTTTTACGGCTGTCAGATGACACTAGTTAGGATTGGCTTGAAATCTTGCACACAAACATAAACTCAACATAATATCAGGCCTAGATGCACATAAGTAAAGTAGGGATCCAATCATGGAGCGATATACCTTTTTATTCACATTTGGTCCGTCTTCATTGAGATCCAAGTGTCCATTTGTTGCCATGGAAGTATTTATAGGCTTCGTCTTGTCCATTCCAAACTTCTTGAGTATGTATTGAGTGTACTTGGTTTGGCTTATGAACGTCCCTTCCTTTTCTTGCTTCACTTGGAATCCCAAGAAATATCTCAATTCTCCCATCATTGAAATCTCGAATCTATATGTCATAATCTTACTAAATTCTTCACAAAAGGATTTGTTAGTTAAACCAAATATAATATCATCAACATAAATTTGACAGATAAATAAATCATTGTAAAAGTGCTTGGTAAACAACGTGTAATCAGCTTTGCCAATCTTAAATCTATTTTCGATTAAAAAATATCTAGGTCACTCATACCAAGCTCTAGGAGCTTGTTTGGGGTCATAGAGAGCCTTACGCGCTTTGAACACATGGTTAGGGAACTCTTGATCTTCAAATCTGTGGGTTCCTCCACGTACACCTCCTCCTTGATTGGTCCGTTGAATAAGGCGCTTTTCACATCCATTTGATAGAGCTTCAAATAATGGTGAATAGCATATGCAAGTAATATTCTAATCGATTCAAGCCTAGCTATGGGAGCAAAAGTTTCGTCGAAATCCAAACCTCCGACTTGTGAATACCCTTTGGCCACAAGTCGCACCTTGTTTCTTTCACCACCCCGTGTTTGTCTTGCTTGTTGTCGAAGACCCATTTAGTGCCAACAACGTTGAACTTGGGCCTTTCAACAAGTTCCCACATCTCGTTTCGTTTTAAGTTGTTCAATTCTTCTTGCATTGCCACCACCCAATTCGGATCTTTTGATGCATCTTCAACCCTGTGTGGTTCCAAAAAGGATACGAACGAGTAATCTTTACAAAAATTAGCAATTCGAGATCTAGTTGTTACTCCCTTTTGGATGTCACTGATTATGTTGTCGATCGGGTGATCTCTTTGGATACATTGATGTACTCTTGGATGTGGCACTTGTGGTCTTGAATCTTCATGGTCATCTTCTTCTCCACCTAGATGGTTTCCCTCGTTGATTTGTTGGTCACCTTGATCTTCATGAGGTTGATCTTGTGTAGAAGCCCCCCCCCCCCCCCCCCAATCATTTTCGTCCTCTTGTGGTTCATCTTCTTCATTCACATTTGGAGGTAGTGCTTGTGGTCGAACATTGCCCAACGCCGTAATTCTCAACGCTTGACATGGAGCTTCTTCTCTATCTAGCACACATTGATTAACTTGCTCTTCTTAAGAGCCGTTAGTTTCATCGAACACTATGTCACGTGCTACTTCAACAGGTTCGGAGACCTTGATGAAGACACGATAGGCGTAAGAGTTCGAATCATAGCCAAGCAAGAAATCTTCATAGGATTTCAAAGCGAACTTTGAAGTCCTAGGCTTCTTGTTCAAAATATAACATTTAGAACCGAAAACTCGAAAATAGGAAATATTTGGCTTGTTACCAGTGAGTTCATATGACGTTTTCTCGAGTAGGCGATGAAGATAGAGTCGATTTATGGCGTAACAAGCAGTGTTAACCGCTTCAGCCCAAAATCGATCCGAATTCTTGTACTCGTCGAGCATTGTCCTCGCCATCTCAATGAGGGTTCGGTTCTTCCTTTTAGCTACTCTATTTTGTTGAGGGGAATATGGTGCTAAAAATTCAGGCTTTATTCCTTCTCCGTCTAGGTATTCCTCAACCTGTGTGTTCTTGAACTCCGTGCCATTGTCACTTCGTATTTTCGTGATCTTCAATGAAATTTCATTTTTGGGAATGCTTGAGAAACTTCTTGAGGGTTTCTCAAGTTTCTTTCTTATCATGCAAAAAGAAAACCCACGTGAAGCGCGAAAAATCATCAACAATTACTAAACTGTATTTGTTATTATCGATGCTTATGTAAGCAATTGGACCAAATAGATCCATGTGAAGTAGCTCAAGCGATCTTGTCATTGTCATGACGTTCTTCGCGGAATGGGGTGTTCCTACTTGCTTCCCGGCTTGGCACACGCTACAAGGCCTGTCTTTCTCAAAAACAACATCCTTCGAACCTCGGATGTGATCGCCCTTAAGGAGTTTTTGAAGATTCCTCATACCAACATGTGCTAGCCGTCTATGTCACAGCCAACCCATATTGGTCTTTGCAATCAAGCATGTGTCAAGTTCGGCTTTATCTTTGTTGAAGTCAACAAGATAAAGATTTCCCTTTAACACACCCTTGAATGCAACCGAGTCATCACTCCTTCTAGAGACGGTCACACCCTCTTTAGTGAATAAGCAATTATAACCCTTGTCACATAATTGAGATATGGACAATAGGTTATAACCTAAGGAATCAACATGTAAAACATGAGAAAGATTGCGTTGAGGCGAAATCGCAATTTTACCGATACTGAGCACCCTTCCTTGACTATTGTCTCCAAAGTAGATGCATCTGCTTGGATCTTCATTTACATCATATTGAACGAACATCCTTCTTTATCCGGTCATGTGGTTGGTGCATCCACTATCTAGCACCCATTTTGCTCCACCAGAGAAGTAGGCCTGCAAAAACAAATTACGACTTAGTTTTAGGTACCCAAGCTTGTGTGGGTCCCTTGAGGTTAGTCACAAGTGATTTGGGCACCCACACATGAGACTTGGCGTTCCCATGGTGTGGCCCAACATGTTTAGCATAAGCTCTACCAAAGTTACTTTTAATGAGAACATATGATGCGTCAAAGGTTCTAAACAACAGTTGTTGGACATATGTGTTAACATGTTTGGACTTATCAACATTATAAGGCTTTCTGGCTTGAGAGGAGTTTCCCTCGACAAAGGAAATGTGTTCCTTGTTATTCTTGTGGCTTCTAGCATCTTGCTTTCACCATAAGAATACCCAATTCCATATTTGAAATTAGGAGGTCTTGTGACCAAGTATTCCACTTTGGGAAGGATGATAGTACTTTGTCAAGTTTGACTTCTCCTCCAAGTTAGTGTCAATTTTACCACATGAACAAGCAACAATAGTTTCAGATTGTAGAAGTTGACAAGGTGAGCTTAAGGAGGATGAAGGGTCACTTTGCTGGAATGACTCAACTTGTACCTCAAGGATCTTGTTAACTTTGGTTAAGTTAGCAAGTTCATCCTTGGTGATTACATTTGAGTCGCTTAGCTTCAAGCAAGCTTCTTTGCTTGAATCTAACTCAACTTCTAGTGACTTGTGTTGCTCCTTTTCAAGTTCAAGGAGCTTTTTGATCTTAAGATATTCCTCCTTTTGAAGGATGGTCATATCTTCTTAGCGATTAGCAAGCTCCTCCTTATAAATAACCTTATCCATTAAAAATTTCATCCTAGAAGCAGTTTTCTTGTCTAATCCAACAAGCATATATTCATCATCACTATAAGTATCACTATCGCTAGAGAAATAATGCGGAGAGGAAGATTTAGTTTTTACCTTTCTTTTACCTTCCTTCGCCATTAGACATGTGTCGTTGTCCTTCTATGCACCAACAGTTGGGAAGAGTGTGGATTTCTTGGTTGTCCTCTTGATGGCTATGCTAGCCATCTCCTCTTCCTCTTCAGATGAGGACTCATCATTGGAGTCCCACTCCTTTCCTAGGTGCGCCTGTCCAATTTTCTTTTTCTTCTTGAACATCTTCATAGGTTGAGGCTTTGTATCCTTTGTCTTCCTCTTGTTTTTTTTCATAAGGAAAATCAACTATGAAGTGGTTGTATTCACCAAAGTTATAGCAAGCGCGCCTCAACTTTGGTCATGATTTGTCTTTGTGTCTTCCTTTATTTGAGCTACCACCTTGTCTTCTTTTCATCATCTTCTTGAATTTCTTCATAAACAAGATCATATCTTCTTCATCTATATCGCTGCTTTCGTCGTCGCTGTCCTCTTCTTGTTGAGCATCTCGAGCTTGTTTTGACATAGGCTTGCAAGTGGACTTCAAAACGACTCCTTTCTTCTTTCTCGAGGTGAGGTCGGCAATCTCTTTGACATGTTTTGCTTGCTTCTCCATCATCTCAAAATTGATGATCTTTCCAAGCAATACATCCAGGGTCATTTTCCGATACCCGGGGCTTTCTATAATCATCGAACATAGAGTCACGTTGTGAGGCATGAAGGCTCTTAGAATCAGCTTCACCACCTCTTGATCACTCCACTTTTTGCTTCCAAAGGCTAGAAATTTATTGATGAGAGTCTTCAACCGATTGTACATGTCTTGTGGTGACTCATCTTCTTCTGTGGCGAATCTTCCCAATTCGCCTTCGATCATTTCAATCTTGGCCTCTCACACATGATGATCGCCTTCATGTGCAGTTTGTAATGTGTCCCATATCTCTTTTGCAATTTCGAGTCCATCCACTTTGGTGAACTCGTCTTGACTCTATGATGAAGTTATGACAGCTGCAGCTTGAGTGTTCCGATGAATAGCTTGCTCTTGACTTGGTGTGAGCTCTTCATCATCATCTCGGATATCTATCCCTGTACACACTATATGCCACAAGCTGGGGTTAAGTGATATTAAATGCATCTTCATATTTTGCCTCCACATTGAATAATCATTGCCATCAAAGTATGGGGATTTCCCTACAAGAATAGACAAGTAATGATTATTGTTTAAATTTAATCGATCATAGGTAAAAGGATATCGGGAGTAGTCGATGTGACTACTCCCACTCTTCTTCTTCTCATCCTCGATCTTTATCTTCCCTTTAGAGAGTGCCTTCTTCCTTAGGAGCGCCATGAGTTCAAGAGTCTCCTCATCATCATCCTCGAAGTCTTGGATGGCGTCGAGGAGCTTCTCAAACTTATGAGTCTTTTCATCTTCAAACTTATCTTGGTTGAAGTTCTTGTGCGCATCCTTGATGTCTGACATCTTCTCTCCAGGTGATTAATCTCTTTTTGAAGAGCATGGCTCTGACACCAATTGAATGTAGCTTAGAGGGGGGTGAATAGGCTTTTTGATCTTTTGTCTGAAACTGAAACACTTAGCAACCTGATCAAACACAAAGAAATCAGACTAGTATGGTAGTGTGCGGACTAATCCGGTGTGTGCAGACTAGATTGATCAAGTTTGATCGATGATTTCGAACTAGGTACTCTATGCAGCGGAATTGAGTTGTAACTTGAATGTGTTGCTTCAATGAAACTAGATATGGCACGAGTTAACTTGAGTTTCGAAGTTTTAACGTAAGTTGAACAAGATCGAGCAAACCCTAGATTGCAAGGACTAGTAAGAACAAGAGCGAAGGACACACTGATTTTATCCCGTGGTTCGATTCCATAGAGGAAATCTACGTCAATGTTGAGAAGCCCACGGAGGACTGGGACTTCACCAACCCTACCCTCGTCGAATCGTCACAAAGGCCGATTATCTTCC
The DNA here is from genome assembly GCA_036927565.1 of Tuctoria greenei. Taxonomy (NCBI): domain Eukaryota; kingdom Viridiplantae; phylum Streptophyta; class Magnoliopsida; order Poales; family Poaceae; genus Tuctoria; species Tuctoria greenei. Next base: position 221,479,119 of record JAYESD010000001.1, on the reverse strand, counting down.
ACTAATGACAAAGGGGGTAAATAACCGTTTTCAATGGGCCTTCTCACAAGTTGAGGGCTCCCCAAGATTTACAATTCGAAACACCACCAAACACACTCGAAAAGTATCCAATGAACAACGAGAGTGTGTGAGAGAATCAAACCCAAGAGCTCAAGATGTGAAGAACATGCCTCTCCTTTGATCTTTGGTTAATCCTCATGGATTTGATCTTTCTAGCATTGGATTGTGTGGAGGGACGTGTTTTCTGGGCACATGGAAGGTGTGATGGGGTAGGGGGTCGAGAGTAATCATAGTAGGGCCATGCACCTCTATTTATACTAGGGTTTCCAAAGGTTTCCGTTAAAGTCCGTACTAGTCCGTGGTGGACTCTGGCATAGTCTAGTGTGCGGCGTGTGGCAAACCCTAAGTGTCCTGAATTATCTGACTTGTCCGTCCATTGGCAGACTAGTCCAATTTTGTCTCTGGAGATGTTCGGACTAGTCCGACGCATATCGGAATAGTCTGGCGTGGTGAATCACTTAGTTAATTAAGGACAAGTCCGCACTTGGACGACTTTTCCGATTTTAGTCAGAGAGGTTAACGGACTAGTCCGGATAATATCGGACTAGCCTGGTGTTGTGAAATTTTTAGGGGCCAAGGATAAGTCGGAAAATGTTAAGTAAGGATTTCGGACTAGTCTGTGGAATATCAAACTTGTCCGATATTGATAAGAGGCATTATTGGACTAGTCCGGACTTTATTGGACTAGTGTGTTGTGGACAAGTTCGCACTGGGTGAACTAGTCCGATCCTGGACAGAGAGATTATCGGACTTGTCCGATGAATATCGGACTAGTCCCGACTTGTGTAGTAAGAGTGTTTTCTTTTGCTTGAGCTCTTGGGGTGTGTTTCTCCAACACACTCCATACACAAAGAGTATTCTATTCATCTCTTGAGCTATTTTCAACTTGATTCCTCACTCTCCTTTCTTTTTGCGCTTTCTTCATAATTTCATTAAAACCTACGCTCATCTCAACAATTTGGTTAGGATCTCATTTGTTTGTCATAAATCAACCAAAACCCACAATGGATGCCTAGATGCACTTTCAGGATACCTGTTCAATATGCTCCCGCTTCGGCTCCTACGTGGTCATAAATTCGGCTAGACACAAAGACTAATCTGTCGCTCGCCTTCTCTCTCTGCGACATGTATCTTCACCTGGAAGCATATATTTTTTATCCCAGTCACCTGCTTTTTTATTCCAGTAGTTGACTTTTAGGAACCTGAACGCTTTACATATTCTTTTCAGTTACATAGATGTCAATTTAATCAATTATGTCAAAGTGTGTGATTAACACTTCCCCCAGTACTACTTAGATCGTAGCCCACAGAGGTTCTTGATTGGTTGGGGCGCGTGAGATTTGGTGAAGATGATGACACGAGAGATTTACATGGTTCGGGTTGCCTGAGCGTAACACCCTACTCCACGGGTTGTGTGTTTTGTATGTACGAATATCTGTGGCGTTGTAAGCGTATGAGCTTGCTTGTCCATGTATCGTGCGGTGCAACCCTTTTATAGTCTAAGAACTGAGCGTTACAATTCCTGGCCCGACATGTGGCCCTAGCGTTATTAACAACCTAATACACGATCTACAGGTATTAAGCATAATTAGAATGGATAACGTGCCTTAATGACAGTGTTACCCTATTAACATTCCACTAATCGTGTGTCATTAATATAGTACTAATTACATGTAATCTGATCTTGTAACTATCGCTTTAAATGTCCCTTGAAGGTCTGGGCCGTTGGAGATCTCTCTGTCTTCTGTTGAATTCCTAGTTCCGGCAGATTGACACGTGGTGGTTTTGGGGCTTCCCATTATGGGGAGGCTGGTCCGGAGCCTCTATACACATGGAAGCACCGGAGCTTCCCTCTACTGGGGGTTAGGTCCGGGGTCATTGGACACGTGGCAAGACTGGTGCTTCCCTATGAATGGAGTTAGGTCCAGCCTTGTGATACACATGTCAGTGTCGGAACTACCCAAATGTGGGGAGCGGGTCCAGTAGTGTGCAACATGTGTGGCCTTCATAGGTCTTCAACTTGAAAGGGTGAAACTCTTTAGATTTTCATATGGAATTATGGGGTACCCGTTACACAGGGTACCGATAGTGGCCCTCGGGCCCACCTCCGAGAGAAATCCTTTGGGTTAAGTTATTCTACCGAAGGTGGGGCCATCTTCGATTCCCGTGCTGCGGCTTCAAAGGTCTTTTGATGTGCTTTTGGGGTGATGCTCCATGGTTAAACCATCGCCACAGGGCTTCTTTTGAATGCGGTAGGTGTGATATTTGCGTGCGGATCTCACGCAATTGAAGGTTGTCGGTTCACGATGCGAAAATCGTATCGGTTATGTGCGCCATGTCAGGTCACCGCCCTCGGGCTTCTAACCTCCCATCATGATAATGGTTCACCTGGGGTGATAACTTGGGCCTAGCCGCCGACCAAGACCCATTTTCCATTGGAAGGGTAGATTTTTGAAAACGTGATATCGGTACCATTGCGGTTTCCATCCAAGCGTTGTGGGGGCTTACTTAAGAAGGAAAGCCCGCACGGTTTAAGGACTCTTTATGCTTTCAATCAAACTCGCGCTCAGAGCCTCCCAACCCTCACAAAGCTTTATCTTCTTTCGCTCCACTTTGCCGCGATGGAATTGGGTCTTCCCGGCAGCAGGATCGAGACCAAAGATGGTATGTCGAAGGTCCAGACCTACATGGGGTGGTCTAATGATTCCTTCAACCGTGAAATCCGCTTCTACATGCTCCCGTTCAAGAAGGAGCGCGCCAAAGACATGGTGTACTTCTTTGCGTACGCCATGGTGGGTGTAATCCCACCTTTTTGAACCTTCTTCTTGATGCTGTTGGATTTTTATGGTCTCCAGCTGCATCACCTTGGCCGCAACTCTCTCTTGCTAGTGGTGACTTTCGTCCACTTCTATGAGATGTGGGTTGGCGTGCCTCCCTGCATGGAGCTATTCCAAACCTTCTTCACTGTCCACACCACCGGAAAGGGGACGGAGCTGATCGGCTTCTACTACTTTGTGAAGCAGAAAAACTACCCTTTCAAGTACTTGAGGTCCTTCCCCTCCAGCAAGTGAGACGATTGGAAGAAGGATTGGGTTATCATAACTATGGAGGAGCACAAGTGGCTGGAGCTGGCCCATGGTCTTCCCAATGTTGACACTGACGTGTGGAACACAGTTCTGGAGCTATCAGATGCGTACAAGCACATCCTCGCAAGGATTTAAGAATGCATCAATGGTGGAGTGACCCCTCAAATGGTCTTCGGCAATTTCTTTGTGAATAGGTGGGCTTCGCTAAAGACAAGGGAGTGGCCTGCATGGGCTTTCAATAGTGTGATGGATCATAACGGGATTGAAACCGATTTCAATTCCAATTTGGATGATGAAGCCTTGAAGCTCCATCTGGAGAAGCTCCATAATTGAGCTATCTCACCCGACAGCTTGGTTCCGCCAGCTGCTCTCCTACCTCTGAACATGATTCCAGAGATCAGTAGGGAGCTCTGGAGAAGAATGCCAGTGTTGGATGACCTTGGCATGGTGGAGAGGCGATCAACCTCCGTGCTAGCAATGCTCGGGGCTTCTGAGAGGGTGGCCCGCGCTGCCCCAGGCCAGAAAGTGGTTGACACTGGCAAGAGCAAGGGGAAGGGCAAAGAGTTGGCCGAATCTTCCAGCCAGAAGAGGAAGTTAAGGTGTGTTGATGGAAGCCCCATCGGGTCAGCTCCAACTTCAACAACCCCTTCTCCCCGATGAAGGAGATCTTCGGTGGCTTCGCCCGCTTCGGTGTCAGTGCCCTCAAGGGACTCAAGCTCTGGCAGATCAACTTCGGCTTCGGTGCCAGCTGTGGGCTCTGGGTCCGAGGTCCTTCCCAGCTGAGGGAGGTTCCAGCTGAGAAGACTCCAGCTGCTGTAGGTGGCTCCCGACTAAGGTTTGTGGTTTTTGTCTCACCAGACTTGGTCGGCTCTTACTTCGAACCTCAGAAGAAAAGATTATGTGGCCACTGGAGCGGTAGCATCCCCAGGCAAAAATTTTCAACTCACCAAGTGGTGCTAACCTTTTTTTTATTATGTCTTTAATCTTCCCGACCTTTTGTTTCCAGGGTGTCAAGAAAGAAATCTGAGGCTTCGGCATCTGTTGCAGCGCCTGAAGTTGTGTGTGCTGAAGCTACGACTGCAACCACTGAGCCTTCCCAAGTGGTGGCAGAAGACACGAAAGCTCCAATGCCAACTGTCGTAGACTTTAATCTAGAGGGGACGCCAGAAGCTCCCGTGGTAGCGGCGGACCACGGGGGAGAAGTTGATGAAAATGCACCACCAGCAGCGGCATCGAAGACTAAAGCTCCGGTGGAGAAGTCGAAGGTGACGGAAGCTCTGGCACATGAGCTAGAGGTAACCGAAGCTCCAACACCCATGCCGGAAGTGGATGAAGATCCGACGATTGAGCCGGAGGTGCCCGAAGTTCCGGCATCTATGCGGAAGATAGTTGAAGCTCTGGCCTCCGTACCAGAGGTGGTTGAAGTTCTCGCAGCATAGCCGGATGTGGTAGATGTACCAGCGCATGAGCCAGCGTGGTGGGGGATCCGAACGAAACTCATGCATCCGCCGCGAAGATGATTGCTCTGGAGGCACCCATGTCCGAGCCGGAGCACCCAGAAGAGTCTGCGGCAAGCCCTCCACCTACAGAGTCAACAACGGAAATTCCGCCGGAGGAACCTTCATCATCAGCTCTGGAGGTTGAAGTTCCTTTGGCGGGGCCTTCCTCGGCGATAGTGGAGGCTGAGGTACTTCCTGACGGCGGCCCTAGTGCCGCAGGACCACAGGGGACCACGCTAGTGGTGTGGGACCCAATTTTTGTTCTTGAAGACGCCCTGGAGCCGGCGGAGATGACCCCGACTGGTCCGGAGCCTATTCCCTTGGTGTTGTCTATTAACAATGCATGCTCAAGCCTCCGTCAGGTCTAGCTCGCCTTCTACCACGAGAGCAAAGTCCTCAAAGAAGAGCGCCACACCTTGAGGCGTTGGTGCAACAGGCTTCACTTCGAGACCAAGCTTGCGTAGACGAGGCTTGCTGATCAGAAGGAGTGGGTCGAGATAGAAAAAGCCCGGATGGAATATTGGGGCAAGTTGCTGGATGAAAGGGAGGCCTCCATCAGGGCCCTCGACGCTAATTCTTGGGAAATTCTCGAGCATGCCAAGAAAAGCAATGATGCTGCTGACGAACGTCAAGACAACCTCAATACATTAAACGAGATTCTCCTGAAGTGCTGAGTGGACCTTGATGCGAGGGAAGAGAAACTCCTAGGACAAGAGGAGCATATTTTGAAGAGAGAGGAGGAGCTCGCCCATAAACTTTCTATGGCAGAGCAAAACTTGGCTGACCGCACAAGAAAGCTTAATTTGCGGAGCAAGGAAGAGGAAGAGAAGTACTGGAAACTTGGGTAGGAGCTCTCAAAAAGAGAAGCTAATGTTGCCACCAGAGAAGGGAAAGTAAGGGGCAGGGAGAAGGACCTGGCCGAACGGCGGAACCGCATCCACCTCCAAGAGATGGAGCTTGCCAACGGCGAAAAACAAGTAGCTGAAAGTATTCAGCAACATGCCAAAGTGGTCGAGCGCCTCGCTCGAGAAGGTTCAGAGCTTGCGGCCGCCAGGAGATCACCAGAGAGGTTTGGAATTCGAGGGAGACTGAGCCCAGCAGGTGTGGGACTTCTTGGGGCGAGCCAATGATGCTTTGATGCCGCTGGGCTCCAGTCCAGTATGTCCAGACAATCTAGAGCCAGAGCTAGACCAAGTGCTAGTGGCTCTCAGCTCTACCGGCAGCAAACTCGACGCGATGGGTGACGTCATTGTGGACCAGCTAGAGACGAAGGGGAAATCGCTGGCCAAGAATGTCGCAGAATATATGCTGATGTGTTACAGGAGCCGAGACCCCCAATTCTCTCTAGATCTGGTGCTCGAAGGGCTCGTTGATGAAGAGGAAGACGCCGCCAAGGCCAGCGTTCAAGAGGTTGCCCAAAAAGTTGCCTCATACTTCCACATAACCTAGGACTTTTCTCTTTTGCTCCTACTTGTAACTCTCCAATTTTGTAATCTCCAATCCTCGAATGAATGAAGTCCAATCTTTCTGAAATGAATTCCATTTTATCTTTGTCTTCAACGCATTGTCCTTTATCTTGTTTTCCCCTTAGTAGATGTACACTATTTGATTGCGAACATGTACCAAAAGGATTTGACGATGTGTGGATGACTTGAACGCTTCGAACATGTAACTTTTAGTTCGAAGTTTATTTCCGACTTCTACAAGGAGCTTTGTTATGTCGACAGCGGGCCTCCTGTGAGTTGTCGGAGCTTGATAGGTCTGATGGCATCCAATGCCAACGCGTAAGACGTCAACGGCGGTCCCCCTGGGTTGTCGAAGCTTGGTTGGTCCGACAGCACCCACTATAATGCGCAAAATGTCGATGGTGGGCCCCCTGGGATTGTCGAAGCTCAGTAGGTCTGACAGCACCCATTGTCAATCCGTAAAATGTCGACGGCGGGCCCCCTGGGGTTGTCAGAGCTTGGTAGGTCCGATGGCACCCACTGTGAACGCGTAAAACGTTGACAGCAGGCCCTCTAGGGTTGTTGGAGCTTCCGGGCTTTGATGATATCCACCATCAATCATAGAATACATCAACGGTGAATCCCCTCTGGTGGTTCTACCATCTTCACTTCAATTGCCATTATGCACCACGTCGACGGCGGGCCCCCATGGGAGTTTTCGGAGCTTCTAGCTTCGACGGCACCCACTTTCAACGTTTAAAACGTCAACGGCGGCCCCCCTTTGTGGATGTCAGAGCTTAGTAGCTCCGACATTGTCCACCATTGTTATGTGTTTTCATTTTTCCTGCGCATCAAAGACAAGAAAAACAATAAAATTCATCTTCTTGTCTATAAGTATAAGTCTTTTGTGACGTATTGTTCTTTTTTGAATTTTAGCTCCGAAGGAACTCGATATGATAACAAGCACATTGATGTACTCTTTCTAGATCCGAATGCTTTTAGGACCCGCCCTGCTGAGGCTTGCCAAAATGTAGGTATAGTGGCGTACTTAGGGTGCAAGACCAAGCTAAGTCAATAGCACACTCCGGACCTGTGTTGGCTTGGCTTTCAGGCGAGTAGATTTCTAGCAATGCTAAGATCCAAAAAACCACAATGTAACTTGTACAACATATGAGTAACTTGAACTAAAGGTCAAAAAGAATTGCACAACTTCGTTATAGACAAGAAGGAGAAGGATAAATAAAAGAGAATGAGCCTGCACAAAATTAATGCACGTGGAGTCTGCTTTTATACAGCAATGCCTTTCATTATAGGTCCGGGTTACAGGGGAGACAAGGACACACTTAGGGTACAGAACCAAGCTAAGCATGTTATACATCTTGTACTAAACCAGGGCAGGTAGCTACACTTTTAGTGATGCGACTGTGTCAAGTGTTTCTTGAACTTCTCAAACCCTCCCAGAGGGGTCCGGATGTTCTCCCAGAGGACCTACACGACTCTGTTTATAGACTGTATAATTTACATTGCATATAAGTACAGACTCACCTCCGTGATACTAAGCGTAGAACTTACAGAGGTGCTCGATGTTCCAAGGATTAGGAAGCAGGGTCCCATCCTCAGTTGCCAAGCAAATGCATCCGGGACGGGATACTTTGGTCACTCGGAAGGGACCTTCCCAGCTGTGGGAAAGTTTGTTCATCCCTTCTCGAGTCAGTATTTTCTACAACACCAGATCGCCTTCCTTGAGCTGTTGGTTAGCACATGCCTTTGATGATAGCGCCAGAGCACCTGGCGATAATGTGCATTCCGAACCACTGCTTGGCACCTTCCCTCGTCGACGAGGTCAAGGTCTTCACGCCGGAGCTGGTCCCGCGTGGCTTCGTCGAAGGACCGGACCCGAAGTGACCCCATAGTGATCTCTAGAGGAAGGACTACTTCAGCCCCGTACACTAGGAAGAATGGTGTTTCTCCAGTAGACCGGTTAGGTGTTGTCCTGCTTGCTCACAATGCAGACAGAAGTTCCTCGATCCGGTTGGCTCTGTGTTTCTTTAGGCGCTCATATGTGCACGTCTTGAGTCCTTTCACCATTTTTGCTCTTAGTTTTGCCATTACATGTCGGGTGAGCTACTGATGCTTAGCTTACTTGAATGTCGAGATCTTCACAATACTCTTGGAATGCCGCACTTGTGAATTGGGTTCCATTGTCAGTGACGACTCTGTTCAGAACTCCAAATCTATAGACTATGGACTTCAAGAACTTGATTGTTGATTTCTTATTGATAGTCACAACTGGAGTAGCTTCCAGACATTTGGTGAACTTGTCGATGGCGACATACAGGAACCTGTAACCTCCAACGGCTTTTCAGAAAGGTACCAAGATGTCCATGTCCCACACAGCGAATGGCCATGTAGGAGGAATCATTTGCAGTGACTGAGCCTATGTGTGAATTTGTTTTGCGTGGAACTGTCACGCCTCACACATTTTCACCAAGTCAACTAAATCTTTGAGTGTTGTAGGCTAGTAGAAGCCATGCCGAAAGGCTTTGCCTACTAGCGTGCCGGAAGACGCGTGGTTCCCACACTCGCCTCCATGGATATCCGCGAGGAGCTCGTGGCCTTCTTGCCATGCAATGTACCGCATTAGGACGCTGTTGGTACCGCGTTGGTAGAGATCCTCTTCTACCAGCGTGTATCTTTTAGCCAATCTGACAATCTGATCAGTGGATACACCATCTTCAGGATGGTGGTTGTCTTTCAAGTAGCTTCGGATTTGCGTGCTAGGTTGCTTGGAGCTTCCTGCAGCACTTACGACCCTTGGGGGACGCCATGGTAATAGGGCTACCTGGACCGCCAGCTTCGAGGTGCTAGTCTCACCCCCTTCACTCATTCTGGTAGGCTAAGCAGTTGGTCTTGACAATCTCCGAACAAAGACTAAGTCGAGAGCTGGAGCTCCGCCTGAAGCCTTCGTCGAGAGTTTGTCAACTTCTACGTTGTTGAGACGTTGGACATGGCAGAGGTCCAGAACGTGGAAGTCCTTTTGGAGCTTATTGACTTCAAGGAGATAAGCAGCGAGTTGAGGGTTGTTGCAGCTGCATTCGCCTTTGACTTGCTTGATGATGAGCTACGAGTCACCCTTCACTAGCATCTACTTGACGCCATAAGATAGCGCCACCTTGAGCCCATAGTTGAGAGCTTCATATTCCGCCATGTTATTGGTCGCCTTGAAATCAAGGTGCACCAATAATTTGACCTTCTCTCCGATCGGAGTGAGGAGAAGTATTCTAGTTCTGGCCCCCTGCCTCTGCATTGACCTATCGAAGTAGAGGGTCCAATGAGGCTCAGTGAAGACCGGGACCTTGGGTTTCGACTTCTGCTCACTGGGGTCCCCCAGGATTCGATGGAGAAGGAGTCCACTCCGCCACGAAATCGGCCAAGGCTTGACTCTTGATTGCTTGTCGACACAGGAATTTGAGATCAAATTCTGCTAGCTCTGCTGCCCATTTGGCGATGTTCCTAGTAGAATTAGGATTATGCAATATAGCACACAGTGGATAGGAAGTTACCACTGATATCTTGTGGGCTTGGAAGTAATATGAAGTTTCCTTGAGGCAATGAGGACTGCGTAAAGCAGCTTATGCACCTCAATGTATCAAATCTTTGCGTCGTGGAGTACTTCACTAATGAAGTACACTGGCCATTGGATGGTCCGGACCCACTCGGAGGGGCCCGGAGCTTTTTCTCCATTGATCCAGACCCTCCCGGAGGGGTCCGTACCTTCTTGTTGATTTTCTTGGACCCTCCCGGAAGGGTCTGAAACTTCTTCCTGTTCAGCTGTGTGAACTCCCTCAGATGAGAGAGGCTGATCTTCTAGCATTTTTCCTTGAAGATCCGTACCTTGGGGTTGGGACCCAGACTCGCCTTCAGGTAGCTCTGGACCCTCCCTGAGGGCTCTGGGCTCCTGAAATGGAAGTGGCTCCGGTCTTTCCACGACCAGGACCATGTTGCCAACTTCCATAGTTGCAGAAATATAAAGCAGTAGAGGCTCACCAGGGTTTGGAGCTACCGAGATTGGTAGTGTGGTGAGGAGCTGCTTGAGCTCTTGGAACGCCTTTTCAGCTTCTTCGGACCAATGGAAAGACCGGGTCTTCCTCAATAGCTTGAAGAAGGGAAGTGCCCACTTCGCTAGTCTTGAGATGAACCTGCTGAGCATAACTAGACATCTAGTTAGCTTCTGGACATCCTTGATGCAGGCTGGGGGCCGCATATCTTCAATAGGCTTGATCTTCGCCGGATTCGCCTCAATTCCTTAGTGAGTCACCAAGAATCCAAGGAGTTTCCCGGAGCTAACCCTAAAAACACACTTGTCCAGGTTCAGCTTGGTGCACGTGATGCGCACCTTGTCGAAGACGGCTTGGAAGTTGTCAAGGAGTGACTCCTTGTTCTTGACCTTCACGGCGATGTCCTCGACATACACTTCTACCAAGTCCTTGATTAGCACTCCAAAGGTTTTGTGCATAGCTTGCATGAAAGTTGAAGCAACATTTTTGAGACCAAATGGCATTGCAGTATAACAATACAATCCATCTACTGTTATGAAGGAAGTATGCTCTTCATCTTCGCTAGACATCTGGGTTTGATGATATTCGGAGTAGGCATCTAGAAAATAGAATAGCTCACACTGGGAGGTGGAGTCCACTATCTGATCTATTCTAGGTAGTGGAAATTGATCTTTTGGACATGCCTTATTCAAGGTGGTGTAGTCGATACACATCCAAAGCTTTCCACCAGCCTTGGGTACAACGACTGGGTTTTCCAGCCATTTTGGGTGATGAACCTCCCGGATGAAACCAACTTCGAGCAGCTTCTTGATTTCTTGACGGATGAAGTTTTGCCACTCAACTGATTACTTCTAGGGCTTCTGGTGTACTGGTCGTGCGTTGGGATAAATGTTCATATTGTGCTCAATCACCTCCCTAGGGATCCCAGGCTTTTGTGACGGCTGCCAGGCAAACACGTCAACATTTGCTAGGAGGAAAGTGATGAGCGTGAGTTCCTATTTGTTGTCCAGACCTCCCGATATACGGGAGGTCTCGGCAGCATCGGACCCGATTTGGACGACTTTGACGGGAATGTCGATGTCACCGCTTGGTTGCACATGTGGTTCAGAGGTCGAGCCTTGATGACGAGTGCTCAGAGGTTGAGCAGCAAGCTCTTTACCGGAGGTTCCCTCCTGCGCCGTTGCAAGCGCATGGAGTTCTTCCAGTGCGATCTCCGCGGATCTGGAGAACGCCAGAAGGTGTCGGTATCTTCAACATCAGGTAGCCGTAGTGAGTTGCGACCATGAACCTGTACATGGCGGGTCTGCCCAGAATAGCGTTGAAGGGCAGACTAATGTGAGCGATGTCGGTCCTGTACTTCTCCTGAGTTTCAAAGGTTACTAGGAGTGTAATGGATCCGAGAGGGCTGATGGCCCCTGAACCTACCCTAGAGAAAGGTCTTGAGGGGTGAAGGTCGAAGAGTTGGAGTTGAATCTTCTTGAATGCTTCAAAGCTCTAGAGATTGAGCGCTGCACCTCCATCTACCAAGATATGGTAGAGCTGAACGTTATTGATGGTGGGAGACACCATCAGTGGCAGTTGTCCAGCTTCGACCATGTTCCTGAGGCAGTCTGTTGCATCAAAAGTTATTGGAGTGTCCATCCACTTCCGATGTGGTTTCGCCCTGATAGCAGGAGCTACGATAGCCATTTCTCGTCGCATTGTCATGAGGATGCGGCGAGATGTAATATCCCAGGACCCACCATAGATGGTGTTGAGGGTCTTCTGATGCTCGTTGTCAGAGACATTATAATCAACATCGATTGTGTTGTACACAACCTTTAGGACCTTGTTGGGGTCCTTAAAACCTAGCTCCATTTTAGCCGGAGCTTCATCTACTTGTTGTAGCGCTCGACAAGATTTTGGACCTCCTGGCGATCTTCTAAGTTGTGTTTGTCCATTTTGTGGATCGGACACCACACCTTTGAACCATCGCCGTCTTCTAACGAAGGTCGAGGTCACTTTTCGGGTCGTGGCCCCCGGCCACCCGGAGCTGCAGCTGCCACAACAGTAGGCGTGCCGACTGACGGCTTTTTCTTGCTGTTGGTCTTTTTTCTTCTTCTTGCCACCGCCGGAGGTAGTAGCTTCAACTTCGGACGGTTTTTTATTAGCCTCCGGAGCTGTCTTAGAGTGCATTTCCCAGCCCTCTGCGGCCCGGGCGCACTTGTCAGTCAGGCTGAACAGCTCTATGACGCTGGTGACCTCCTTTGTCGCCAGCTTCTCCAACATCTTCTTATCTCTGACACACTTTCTGAATTCCACGATGACAGATGCATTGGAGATGAGGGGAATGGTATTGCGTACCTAAGAAAATCGCTGGATGAAGGACCACAACAATTGTCCAAATGTTTGCTTCACAGCAAAAAGGTCCAGTTCAGTGCATGGTCGGGTGTAGGAGCTCCCAAAGTTCGCAGTGAACTGTTGGCATAGCTCCGCCCAACTGTTGATAGAGTCGGGTAGCAGACTCATGAACCAGGACCTGACAGTCCCAATTAGAGCCACCGGGATGTAGTTGGCCATCACGGCCTCATTGCCACCAACCGCTAGAATGGCGGTGCAGTATATCTGGAGGAATTCGGTGGGTTTAACAGTCCCATCAAATTTCTCTCGCAGATAAGGCCGGAACTTTTGCGGCCAGCGGACCATGCGCAAGTGTATGGCCAGGGTTGAACAGCTGCCCCCCACTCCTGAAGGAGGAGGGTTTTCCTGAGCCTCCCGCCTTTCACGAGCACGATCGATGTGGCGGTCGAGCTCCGACCGCAAATCATGCGTCGAGAGTCTCAATACAGCGTGGGTGCGATGCGCCCCGGAGGGCATTGAAATCACCTTTTGAGACACAGCATGCCTCCGGTGCTGTGATGCATGAGGTCCAAGTCTTCTAGACAAGGTCCTACGCTGAGAAGGTGCCTGCCCAGAAGGAGGAGGACCTTGGTTGCTGATGGCATCAGCTGCGACTGCAACTAGATGCTGGACATGAGCGCACCATTGCTCCATAGCACCCTGAGGTGCTCCGGGCACAGGTGGGCGCTCCAAAAGAGTACGCGCGGTGATTAACGCGTTCTCGGAGTTGTTGTGTGTCGATGCAGTGACCGACACGAGGACTCCATCCTGCTACCCCACATTTTTCGCTTGGGCAGGTGGAGGTGGTGCGGTGCCCGCCGGGACAACTACAACTGCTGGCTATTGCACTTGGGAAGAATTCCTGTCAGCAGGTTGCGCAGCACTGCCGTTGGATGATCCTGTGGCGGAGTTCACCATCTTGAAATCTCAAAGAGCGCCCCTACTAGGTGCGCCAAATGTCGAAGTGTGCAATCGACACTTCCCCCGGTACTAGTTAGATCGTAGCCCACGGAGGTTCTTGATTGGTTGAGGCGCATGAGATTTGGACAAGATGATGACACAAGAGATTTACGTGGCCGGGCCGCCTAAGCATAACACCCTACTCCACGGGTTGTGTGCTTTGTATGTATGAATATCTGTGGCGCCGTGAGCGTATGAGCTTGCTTGTCCATGTATCGTGCTGCGTGACCCTTTTATAGTCTAAGGACTGACCGCAACACTTGCCTGGCCTCATATGTGGACCTGGCATGATTAATAGCCTAATACACGATCTATAGGTATTAAGCGTAATTAAAAAGGATAACGCACCTTAATGATGGCATTACCCTATTAAAAGTCCACTGATCATGTGTCATTAATATAGTATTAATAACATGTAATCAGGTCTTGTAACTATCGCTTTAAATGTCCCTTGAAGGTCCGAGCCTTTGGAGATCACTCTGTCTTCTGTTGAAGTCCTAGCTCTGGAGGTTCGACACGTGGCGGCTCTGGGGCTTCAAATCGTGGGAAGGCAGGTCCGAAGCCACTATACACGTGGCAGCACCAGAGCTTTTCTTGCAGTATCATGGGGTACCCGGTACGCAGAGTACCAACAAATTATCACCCAACAACCTATCAAATTACTATAATATATATATAGGTGACCAACGGGTCGTGCCAGGTCGGCCCGACCTGAGCCTGGCCGGTCTTGGGCCTTAAACACCTCGACCCGACACAGCCCAAAAAAATCGGGCCGTGTCGGTCCATCTTGCGGCCCGGAGGTCAAGGCCCGGGCACGACCCGATCCTAGTTTAGGCGTGCTGGCATGCCCGATGGGCCAGACGTCGAGGCCTGGGCTAGGCCTGCACCAGGCTTCAAGCTGGCCCAGGCCCGATTTTTTCGGGTCGTGCGGGTTTCATCCATGCTTTTTTGCGGGCTTTCGTGCTGGCCCATCTGGCCCGTCCCATTTGGCCACCTATAAATATATACTCCTCCATTTTTTATTTGTTAGCTCAAAATTAAACTTACCAAAAAATGGAGCACATCGGTCTGGTGAGAGGAAGAGGCAAAGAGCTCACAAGTTATACCCCCGATCATCTGCTTGATTGCATGTTTATCGGAGTTAAAGAACGTAATCCTAGTCTGCTCGAGTTAGTTACCTTTTCAGATTGGAAAACAACAGTCACATAGATGAGAAAATGATGTACAAACTTTGACTATCAAACATGTGAAGTACTAGAGACTGATTGTAGTCGCTGAGAACCTAAAACCCTAGACATACTGTCTCTTTAATACTAGGTAGGATAATCTTCATTAAATATAAAAAAGACTTAGTACCAGCAAAATATATCCATCACCCTCCTAAATTCATCACCAAAAGACTAAACGAACCAGACATCACAGCTCAGAAACCAGTGGAGCTGAACACACCCTTGCTGCACATCGAGGCCTTCACAATTTAACTTAAACTAGTCTTAGTGCCAGCAAAAGATATGCATCACCCTGCTAATTCATCATAAAAAACCCAATGGAACCAGACAACGTGGATCTGATGCCGGTGGAGTCGAACTCTCCCTTGTCGTGCATGGTGGCATCAAGCTTCTCAACCTCCACAAGCTCCAGCGTTGTGACCACCTTGATGGTCATCTGCGCGGTTTGGTTGCCGGTTTTGACAGTGAAATCTGCATCCGATTGGTTGAAGAGAATGACCCCAATGGGGCCATGGTAGTCCGCTTCCATGACGCTAGCATCCGTGTCTGAATGTAGCCTAGAGGGGGGGGGGGGTAAATAGGTTTTTTGAAATTTTCGTCGGAACCTGAAACACTTAGCAACCTTGATCAAATACAGAGAAATCGGACTAGTTCGGTATTGTGTGGACTAGGCTAGTGTATGCGGACTAAATTGATCAAGTTTGATCAGTGATTTCAAGCAAAGTACCCCATGCAGCAGAAATTGAGTTAGAAATAGAGTGTATTGCTTCAATAAAACTAGATGTAGCACAAGTTAACTTTAGATTCAAAGTTATAACGTAAGTTGAGCAGGATTAATCAAACCCTAGATTATAAAGAATAGTAAGAACAAAAACAAGTACACAATGATTTTAATCTCGTGGTTCTATTCCACATAGGAAATCTACATCCCAGTTGAGGAGCCCACAGAGGACCAGGTCTTCACCAACCCTACCCTCGTCAAATCGCCACGGAGGCCGATTCTCTTCCAATAATCACAATGGGTAAAATAATCGTGTTCAAGGGGCCTTCTCACAAGTTGAGGGCTCCCAAGATTTACAAATCGAAACACCACCAAACACCCTCAAAAAGTATGCAATGAAACAGCGAGAGTGTGTGCGAGAATAAATCCCAAGAGCTCAAGATGTGAAGAATGTTCCTCTCCTTTGATCTATGGTTAATCCTCAAGGATTTGATCTTTCTTGCGTCGGATTGTGTGGAGAGACGTGTTTTCTAGGCTCTTGGAAGATGTGACAGCGTAGGGGGTCGAGAGATATCATAGTTGGGCCGTGCACCTCTATTTATACTAGGGTTTCCAAAGGTTACCGTTAGGGTTTACAAAGTTCGAACTAGTCCGTGGTGGACTCCGAACTAGTCCGGTGTGTGGCATGTGTGAAACCCTAAGTGTCCTGAATTATCGGACTTGTCCGGCCCTGGGCGAACTACTCTGATTTTGTCACTGGAGATGTTCAGACTAGTCCTGCACATATCGGACTAGTCCGGCGTGGTGTCTCCCGTAGTGAATTGAGGACAGGTCCGCACAAGGAGGACTTGTCCGATTTTAGTCAGAGAGGTTATCAGACTAGTCTGGATTATATCGAACTAGTCCAGTGTCATGAAATTTTGGGGGGCTAAGGACAAGTCTAGGGAATATAGGACTTGACGATCAAAAGGATTATCAGACTAGTCCAGACATTATCATACTAGTCCGGTGCGGACAGGTCTGCACTGGGAGGACTTGTCCGATCCTAGATAGAGAGGTTATCGGACTAGTCCGGTGAACATCGGACTAGACCAGACCTATGTATACTTGTGCAGTGAGAGTAATTTCTTTTGCTTGAGGTCTTGGGGTGTGTTTCTCCAACACACTCCATACACAAAAAGTATTCTATTCATCTTCTTGATCTCTTTTCAACTTGATTTTTCACTTTCCTTTCTTTTTGGACATTCTTTATAATTTATTGAAACATGTGCTCATCTCAATAATTTAGTTAGGATCTAATTTGTTTGTCATAAATCAACCAAAACCCACGAGGGATGCCTAGATGCACTTTCAATCTCCCCGTTTTTGGTGATTGATGACAACCAATTGAGATTTCACAAATATGACTAAATTCTAGATTTTCATAAAGTGTCCACATATGAGCTTGGAACAAATTAAGCAAGGAAAACATAAGACATATGTGCAATATTTATGGTGGGGTGCATACTACGTGTGTGTGAGCAAAAATTGTTATGATGATAAGGTAAAAGCATAATCATAACAACAGCAAGCATATATGTCAATCTCAAAGCATAAACATAGATTTCTCCACATAATTATCACGAACTTCATAAACATGACTTAGAACCATAATAAGAGCATAATAGTAGTTTTACAACCCAAAAGCATAATAGAGATCAGTTTTACAACCCAAAAGCATGACAGAAACCAAAAGATGCAAATGAAGCTCTCGTCTCTCAAACTACAGCTAGTCCTAGTGACTCCCCCTCAATCTCTCCCCCTTTGGCATCAAGGCACAAAAAAGAAGGAGAGGAGGGATTTAGAGGTCGCCGTCAACTCACTCCTCGCTGTTGGTCCTCTCATCTTCTTCATCTTCAGGTTGCGGAGAAGGAGGAGGAGGAGCGGATACACTCGAAGTGCCCCCAACGCCAAAATAGGCATGTTCTGAAGGTGAGAGGGGTGGAAGCTCCGAGAAGTCAGAAGGAGAGTCCTCGGAGATGACAGGAGACCCAATAGGCTCAATATCCAGCTTCTGGCATATGGCTTTGACATTTTTCTTTATGTATCTCATACCTTCTTTCCTTCCTTGCTCAACTTTTGGACTTTCACCTCAGCCTTCTTGCAGGAGTCGAAGATGGCAGCCAAGTACTTCAAGATGCCACTAGGGGACCCCTTCTTGGAAGTAGTAGCTCTTGTACTTGATGGGGGTCTTGCTTCAGCTTTGGCCCTCCAGGAAGCCTCCTCACTGGATACAGGAGATGGAGTAGCTGGTATAGTGGCTTGGGAAGGCTTCTGGGGCCTCAGAGGAGTGTGTTCAACATCCTTCAGAAACTCGATTCATGTGACCTTTTCTACCATGAACATGATATAGGCCGCAAAGCCACAGGAACGGTTAGGGTGCGAGAGATGTTCACCATGTCATTCCAGATATAGTCGAAGAAATCAAACTTCCTGTTCTTGCTTATTACCTCCATCAATGTCCTTACGTAGCCTTGTACACTTCCTGCATCTCCATCTTTTAGAGCTATTGTTTTTCTCGGCACCCTATTTAGAACCATGAAGAAAGGCTTCATGTTATTGGTTGATGGAGGGTTGTATTTCAAGCGAGTATCATAAAGGAACTCCATCTTGTCCTTCTCCAGGACGCCAATGTTGTGGATGATGAGGTCATTGTTTCCAGTGTCTTCTAGATGAAGCAGTCTTGCAAACTCATCATAAGTAATAGTATACTTGGATCCATGTGTCATCCAAGTCACCCTTTCATCTTCGTCACTAGCAAAATAGCAGGTTGCATAGAAATTGGGCGATGACTTCATCATTCCAGTTACACCTAAAAGCAAACAAGTCTTTGAGCCCATGCCTCTCCACACACTGTATCACTTCATCAAAGGTTGGGCAGCTCTTCCTCTCAATGTGTGTTCAGTCGATCCATTGGCTTCGGACCACCGGAGTCTTCATCGTGAGATACACAGAACTGTAGTAGTCCATGTGGAAGTTGCTCTAGAATCTTGCACTAGCTGCCTTTCTGGATCTGCCGTAACAATCAATGGTCCTGAGCTTCAAAGCGATATCGCTCCCTATGCCATTGAACTTTTCTTCAGTGGGGTCTCTATTCTCCTTCCTTGGAGCAATCATCTGGAGAGGACCAATCGGACCGGTGGCGATCCCTTTCCCTTTGCGCTTAGCTTGGTGAGGAGCTGCCGAGCTAGGGCCAGCTGCATCCTTTCCATTGAATGCAGGCTTCTTGGCCATGACCTTTCGCTGCACCTGAGGTGGAGTGGGTGATGGGTCAGCGGCACAGTGTTGCCTCTTCTTGCTTTCGCCCGTCGAGGACCGAAGCAAATACTTTTGGTCGAACTCGGCCTCAAAATTGGACATCTCAGCATTGGAGCTCGACATTGTCCTGACAAGAGGATTATACAATTCAATGGATGAGAATTAATGGCGAAGAGATGCCTTGAGTAGTTGGAATTTGTGGTTGGGTTCTGTTAAAAATCGGACTTGTCCGGTGCTCAAGTGCTGACTAGTCCGGAGAAGCGGACTTGTCCGTACCGAGACCAGACTACTCCGTTGTTCAACAGCTAAAACCATAACTATCATATCAATGGTCGTTCTCAATGCGAAAATAGCTTAATGTAGATGTAATACAACAAGGAGTCATGTACTAACAAGTAGAGAAAAGATATTTGGTCGACAACACAAGAAATCGAAGGTTCTATGGTTTTGGAGAAAGTTTACCAAAATCCTTTGATTCTTGAGGTTGGAAGCATTGTTGGTGCGGACAAGTCTGTGGTCCTTGATCCCCTTGCGATGAATATCATTTTCCACGGAGAGTTGAAGAGATTTGGTGGAGAAATCTCCAAATGACCTTGGGGGCACTTGAGTGAAGAGAGAGAGTACGAGGGAAGTTGTGAGGATGAAAGATATTAGGGTTTGGCGGCTCTAGGGTTATGGAGTCAAAAAATTGGACTAGTTCGTGGTCAACTGGACTAGTCCGGACTACCGGATCTCTGCGAACTAGTCTACAGTGTGCGGACTAGTCTGGACAACCACAAACTAGTTCATGGTCACCAGAACAAAAGCAACTAGCCCATTCGTATATATTCGAAGGTGCTTACAAAGAAAATAGGGGGGCCAAAGCACACAAGTAATCTTGATGAATATGATCAGTAAACATCTAACAATCAAGCTATGACCATAATTTACCAAGATCAAGTAATTGAAATAGTTTTTCGGAGAAAATAGAGAGAGATGATTTTCATAACACAATCAATAGATTTTGAAGATGGCATCCAGGTATGCAAGTTTTCAAGCCATATTCCGAGCATCAAGTATGTTTAGTTCATTTAGGAGCTCGCAAAAGCGTTTTTTATCAAGTGGCTTGGTGAAGATATCAGCGAGTTGTTTTTCGTTGTTAACATGGGAAATGATTATGTCGCCTTTCATTGAGAGGTCTATCAATAAGTGATGTCGGATGTCTATGTGTTTGGTCCTTGAGTGCTCAACGGGGTTATGGGCAATTTTAATGGCACTCTCATTGCCAAAAGAAGTGGAATACGGCTCATATTGTAACCTTAATACCTTAGAGTTTGTCGCATCCAAAGGAGTTGTGCACAACAGCTCCCGGATGCAACATACTCCGCTTTGGCTGTGGATAAGGGAATGGAGTTTTGTTTCTTGGAGGACCAAGAAACTAGGGATCTACCTAGGAATTGGCATGTACTGGAGGTACTTTTTCTATCTACTTTGCATCCGGGATAATCTGCATCGGAGTATCCAATGAGATTGATCATGGAACCTTTAGGAAACCAAAGACCTAGATTGGGTGTATGAACTAAATATCGCAAGATTATTTTTATGGCTGTCAAATGATACTCCTTTGGATTGGCTTCAAATCTTGCACACAAACATACACTTAACATAATATCAGGCCTAGATGCACATAAGTATTGTAAGGATCCAATCATTTTGAGCGATATACCTTTTGATCCACGTTTGGTCTGTCTTCACTGATATCCAAGTGTCCATTTGTGCCCATGGGAGTCATTATAGGCTTCACTTTGTCCATTCCAAACTTCTTGAGTATGTCTTTAGTGTACTTGGTTTGGCTTATGAATGTCTCTTCCTTTTGTTGCCTCACTTGGAATCCCAAGAAATATCGCAGTTCTCCCATCATAGACATCTCGAATCTATCTATCATAATCTTACTAAATTCTTCACAAAAGGATGTGTTAGTTGAACCAGAAATGATATCATCAACATAAATTTGACAGATAAATAGATCATTGTCAAAGTGTTTGGTGAACAATGTGTAATCATCTTTGCGAATCATAAATCCAATTTAAATTAATATAATCTCTAAGGCTCTCATACCAAGATCTAGGAGCATGTTTGAGGCCATAGAGAGCCTTACACAGTTTGAGCACGTGGTCGGGGAACTCTTGATCTTCGAATCCGGGGGCTTCCTCCACGTACACCTCTTCCTTGATTGGTTCGTTGAGGAAGGTGCTTTTCACATCCATTTGATAGAGTTTGAAATAAAGGTCAGTAGCATATGCAAGTAATATTCTAATCGATTCAAGCCTAGCTACAAGAGCAAAAGTTCCGTCGAAATCCAAACCTTCAACTTGTGAATACCCTTTGGCCACATTCGCGCCTTGTTTCTTGTCACCACCCCGTGTTCGTCTTGCTTGTTGCGGAAGACCCATTTAGTGCGACGATGTTGAACTTGGGCCTTTCGACAAGTTCCCACACCTCGTTCCGTTTGAAGTTGTTCAATTCTTCTTGCATTGCCACCACCCAATCCGGATCTTTCAATGCATCTTCAACCCTATGTGGTTCCAAAGAGGATACAAACGAGTAATGTTCACAAAAATTAGCAATTCGAGATCTAGTTGTTACTCCCTTTCGGATGTCACCGATTATGTTGTCGGCGGGGTGATCTCTTTGGTCGCCTTGGTGTACTCTTGGATCTGGCACTTGTGGTCTTGGATCTTCATGGTCATCTTCTTCTCCCCCTAGATGGTTGCCCTCATTGATTTGTTGGTCACCTTGATCTTCATGGGGTTGATCTTGTGTAGAAGCTCCCCCTTGATCAATTACCTCCACTTGTGGTTCATCTTCTTCATTTGCATTTGGAGGTGGCGGTTGTGGTCGAACATCCTTCTTTCTCCAGTCATGTGATTGGTGCATCCTCTATCTAGCTCCCATTTTGCTCCACCGAAGGAGTAGGCCTCCAAAAACAAATTACGCCTTGGTTTTAGGTACCCAAGATTTCTTGGGTCCTTTGAGGTTAGTTACAAGTGATTTGGGCACCCACACATGAGACTTGGTGTTCCCATGGTGTGGCCCAACATATTTAGCAAAAACTCTACCAAAATTACTTTTCATGAGAACATATGATGCAACAAAAGTTCTAAACAATAGTTGTTGTTCATATGTCTTAACATGTTTGGTCTTATCAACATTATTATGCTTTCTAGCTTGAAAGGAGTTCCCCTTGACAAGGGAAATGCGTTCCTTGTTATTATTGTGGCTTCTAGTATTTATCTTTTCACCATAATAATACCCAATGCCATATTTGACATTAAGAGGTCTTGTGGACAAGTATGCACTGCGTGCATACTTGATCTACTCCTTTTCAAATATGCCACTACGGGAAGGATGCTTGTCCCTTGACAAGTTCGACTTATCCTTCAAGTTAGTGTCCATTTTACCACATGCACAAGTAATAGTAGTTTCAGATTTTAGGTGTTGAGAAGGTGAGCTTGAAGAGGATGAAGGGTCACTTTGTTTGAGTGACTCAACTTGTACCTCAAGGATGTTGTTAACTTTGGTTAAGTTAGCACGTTCATCCTTGATGATAACATTTGAGTCGCTTAACTTCAAGCAAGCTTCCTTGCTTGAAGCTAACTCAAGCTCTAGTGACTTGCTTCGCTCCGTTTCAAGTTCAAGGAGTTTTTTTTATCTTAAAATACTCCTCCTTTTGAAGGATGATCATACCTTCTTGGCGATCAACAAGCTCCTCCTTATCAATATGTTTATCCATCAAAAATTTCATTTTTGTAGCAGTTTTCTTTTCACTATAAGCATATCTTCATTATCACTATAAGCATTACTATCACTAGAGTAAGAATGCGAGGAGGAAGATTTAGTTGTTACCTTTCTTTTACCTTCCTTCGCCATTAGACATGTGTCGTTGTCCTTTCTTGCACCAATAGTTGGGAAAAGGGTGGATTTCTTGGTTGTCTTCTTGATGGCTATGCTTGCCATCTCCTCTTCCTCTTCGGATGAGGACTCGTCATTGGAGTCCCACTCCTTTCCTTGGTGCGCATGTCCAGTTTGCCTTATCTTCCTGAACATCTTCTTGGGTTGAGGCTTTGTATCCTTGTGTAAAAGCCCTAAATTCAAAGTACAAAGTCACATAGGAGAATTAAAATTTTTAATGGTAATAAGAAATCAAAATGGCAATGGGAAAATCAAACCAATTCAAGCTTCAATAGAAGGGATCCAAAAATTCAAATTAGCTCATGTTCAATCTGTGCCAAAATAAATATCTGAGCTCACCATTAAATTCCAAATATTCCAAAAAGCCCCTCTGCAAAGTTTCAAAATTTTTTAAGCTCTTTTGCTATTTTATTTTGTGGCTCCATTGAATTGAATTCAAGTTTAAATTCAAATTTGAATTTCAATTGAAACTTGATCAATTCGAAGTTTTGATTTCAGAATCAAATTCCAGTGATTTAGTTTAGCCTATCTGCAAGTTTTCATGGATTTTGGATATCAAATGGTAGGATATTTGTTTAACCGGAGAGCATTGACTTGAAAGGGGCAGTGGGACCCACTAGTCATAGAGAGAATTACGGTAGTGCTTTGCTTTGGCTCACGGTGGCGATACCGCACGGCATGCAAACCTCCACCGAGCTGCTTGCTATCTTGATCGCGTCTTGGCGTGTCCACTGCACGCTCCTGTCCATATCTTCGGCCCCTGAACCGAGTGGAACGGCGTCGTGCTTCTCTCTCCCCCTGCATTCTTTCTTCCACCAAGAACAGAGTTCGCCGCCTCTGCTCCTGCTCGCACGAGCTATTCCACCCCTGATTGATCGAGCTTCGTGAAGCAAAGTAAGGCGCAAAAGGATTCTACACCATCTCCTCCAATTCCCTTGTCAATTCCTTTCTTAAATTTGTGGTCTTTTGAAGGTCTTGTCCGACCGCCAGTATGTACCACCGTAGGAACCTCTCTGCGTCACCGTGGAGCCGACACTATAGGCCATCTCACGCTTCAATGTAAACTGGAAAAAGGTGCGCCTAACTGAGCCCCTTGTACTCACAAAGTTTCTGATTGTTCATGGACCGTAGCTCGGGTATTTTCCGTTTCTCCCGACGGCAAAGCCGAGCATCGGGTCTAAATCATGTGCTCGATTCCATTTCTAGGTGCAAACTTTTTCATATCCAATTGGGTAGTATGTTCACCGCCTCCTATCGCACCCTTCTACCAAGAATCAAGGGAAATAATTGAGTGAAGGACGAGCTATGCGAGTTTTCCCCACCGCCGAGGAAAGGCCCATCGGTCCACCGTCGAAGTCAACGTTTCTATTAATTTTTACTTTGTTCATTCCCCTATTCATCTTTCCCAGAGTCCTAGAAACGTTCCCGAGTGTTTTCCGAGGAGTTTGACCAACGGAGCGGCGGGCCTGACATGGTCGGAACCCTAGCCACCGCGCCCATCGTCGCGCCGCCATTTCCGGCTGTACACACGTTGATTAGACCTCACCACCATGTTCTTGGACCCTTAAAATGGTTAGAGGGAGAGTTCCAGCAAGGAAGATGGCCGGGAGCGCCGAGCCGGCGAGCTCGCCGGCGTAGCGCCGCCGCAGCCGAACCGCGCGTCGCAAGCTAGAAGATGATGTGCGGGTCCCACCGGTCAGCGTCAGTTTTTCCCCCTCGGATCTGCTGTGGCCCGGATCAAATGCGGCTGCGTGGGGTAAAACCTGTGGCCCAGCTGCGATTGGGTCATTTTAAACAGTGGGGCCCAGCTGACTTTATTTAATCTTTTCCTTTTCAAATTAATTTCAGAATTCATCCCAACTTTGAAAATCAATTATCCTGGTAGACTTGCTCAAAAAATTTCAAATAAATTCTGGTAGACTCATCTTGATCCCTAGTTGGCAGTGGTGCAATTTGTTAGACATGAAACTCCTAGATTATTTATAATTAATTCCTTTGATCTAATTTCTTGGGAAATTAATTACTCCCATTCTGTTAATTGGAAATTCCCAATTTCAGTCAGGATACTCATAAAAATACACTTGATCTCCAGTAAAAATTTCAAGTTCATTGGACTTCATTTAATGGAATGACCAGTGTTCCAAATCTCTATGTAGTTGAAAATTAAGAAAAGTACAGAACCATTTTCAGCTTTTTACGCAAACTTAAAAAATCAGTTTTTCCCGGTAGGAAGCTCAGAAAAACGTGAAACAAATTTTCCCAGAACCAGTGAGACCCCCTCTACCATGAACATCCAATTTTGGCCATTACAAAGCTCCAGAATTACATCCAAAATTCAGAGAATCCTTTTATTTGTTGGAATTTTAGAGACAACAAGCTTCCTTGAACATCTCCAATTTTTGATCCAGATCTTCCACATAGAACCTAATGTACACTGTACAAATTACAAAGAAAATTAAAATAATTTACATACCTGATCAGTATTTATAAATCTTCTCTATAGTTTCTATATCACTCATGTAGTTTATATATTGCATAGCATACAGTGACCGAGATCGAGGAGGACCCGGAGGCCTTGGACAGCATCCTCCCAGAATCTAACTTCCCCTCTGACTCACAACCAGGCAAGCCCCGATTTGCATTTAAGTGCTATTTCAATGTTTATATTTGTATCACTTAAGTCAAGGATGATGTTTGGGCATTAGGGCTAAGGTGCTAGTTTCTCCACTTGCATGAACCACAAATCCCATGGAGTATTGGGTTGGTATACAGCCCGACGAGTAGAAAATGCTATGCTTAAGTTTCAGGAGTCCGGTAGAAGTCGAGTAGTTGGAATCTACTTGCGAGATAGGATTTTATCACAAGGAAAAGAATTTGATCAAGGAATGATTTATGAATAAGAAATTGAGACCGAGCAGCGGGTAGGGTGCAGCGAGACGTGGTCTCACGTGTGTAGCCCTGCTTGTGTCGATTGATGACCGATCCGTGTGCGGCCCTGCTGGATATGTTTGAACTGTACCAGATGCATACTGGCTATATGAAAACCAGGAAATTGATGCAATTGGTTAACCTGGGTGTCGAGGCTTACCCTACCGTTTTATAGGAGTGGGCTGAGGGTAGCATGGTGTAAATCTGCAGGCGGGCATAGAAGATGCTCTGCGCGGGGACCTCCTGCCCGTTACAGAAGGACCGATTCGGCATTTGGGTTTCCTTTGAAAGGTTGCTGCATACAACATAGTATTGATGTGTGATTTGATTCACTCCCGAAATGGTGTATGTGACGTGTTACCCGGGTGTGTACTAATTGCAATCACCGTCCCTCGCGTTTATTTGAGTACCCCTTGTGCACTGTGCTGTGACGTAGTAAATACTGAAGAAGTCAGGAGAATACGATGTATGGAATTATAATGGTTTTGAAACTTTGGTTGCTGTCAATGATGCTCACTAAAGTTATGTTATTAAACTTGTAAGCTCCTGTTAATAACTTAAAAATTAAGGATCAACATTTAGGAGAGTCACTTTACTGCAATATTTATGTCAATGTTAAGTATCCCTGCATATAGAGTTCCATGTTTAGGTGAGACGGTTATGTCTTGCTGAGCCTTCGTGCTCACGGTTGCTATATTAAGTTGTTTGTAGGTGAGACTTTTGAAGAAGGGCCCTCGGATGAGGTGATGCCCCTGTCGGGGTATACCACCGAATGGGAGCCCTGCACGTCGCAGTAAATTGTGTGTGGCTAGTGTGTAGTGTCCAAGGGCTGGACGGCTACACTTTTGCATAGCTAGGCTGAGAGTTTAGCTATAAGTTTTATCTTCCGCTGTACATTAAGTCTTGTAAAAGACTTCTGCTGTTTACATAAATAAAACTTTTTATTTTGTCGTATTCTTTTTGTGTGTGCTGTTGGGTGCCGCATCGCACGACACCACCCTCTGCGATTCCTAGAATGTGTGGACCCGGTCCTCACAGCCTGGTATCAGAGTCGCATTCGGAATAGCACGCTCGAAAAGATCCTATTTTGAAACTTAAGAGTAGTTGAGTGATGATTAGTACTATGCCCACATAAGGTCTATTATAGTATTAGTTACATAAGGTCACAAGCTAACTTATGTGTTATTAAATTTTGTAACGACGCTCCGACATCAGGTAAGAGGTGAGGTTCGCCACCACAAGCGGATCAATTGCAGTAAGCTCATCATGCGAGAGGTAGCATGTGATTGTTTCCGTGGCTTGGCACGGAAATGTTAATATGAGTCTCTGAAACTTTCCATGTTTCTAAGAACATATGACACGCGGTACTCCATCGTGCTACAAAATTAGTGGGAGCCCCCGTCGGGTTGAACATAACCCAATGAGCTCCCTACTGGTGCAGCACTATGCAAAGACGTGGGACCCCATCGGATGGTAGAAAACCCGGTCATGTACCTCGAGACGTGGCTTAACTCGAGGCAGCCCGTATGGAATGATACGGGACAAATGTTTTTACTTCCATATATATTTGTGAACTGTTCGCCCGTGCGGGATGTGCCGTACGGCACCATATGTTTGATCTATCGTTTGTGTGTAGATGCAGTACACTAACCACGTTTGAGTAGCTCGAGTAGAAAACGTTTGCGCATGAACGTCATTACTGCCACCGTTGAGACGTATGCCGGAATACGGGCCTAGGATTTTTCTTTGGTGAGAGCGTAGTACCGATAGTGCATTCAAGTCCCATCAGGCGCGTCGACGACAATATCCGTGATGTTGGTGTGACTCGACAAGAAGTAAAAATTCCGAACTTAGGACTAAGGTTGAATTTGTAATCTCTGTTTTGGAGCGTGCTGGTGAGATTTAAAATTAATCATGGGGTCGCTGCGGTATGCAGGCCTGTGATTTGGGAACTTGAGTAAGCGCTCCACAAGTTTCATTTTCAGCCCCAAGGCAGATTTCAAGATTTAAAACTTGAAAACTTCATTTGAACTTGAAGTAACCAGTTCCTGGTTCAAACTGTGAAATGGACAGAAAATTGACGAAGTTTGGAACAGCATAACTTCCTGTGTTTTTTACCCCTGAAGGTCTACCACACATTTTTGGAAATTTTAGAGAGTCCTCTAAAACTCTTATGTTCAACTCCAAATCAGAATCCCCCTGTAAACTATTGAAAAAGTCAAATTTCCAAACTCCGTTAAATCTGGACAGAGACTGGACAGTTTCTGTACCCTGTTATTGTTTCCATCATATCTCTTTGTAGAATCAACGAATGACTTCATATAATACATTTCTGTATTACTGAGGATGTATACAACAATGTTTTAATTTATGATTTTTGCATATATTGATGTTTTGTATCTGGAAAAAATGTGGACAAAATCAGCCTTAAACAGAGGAGATGCTGTCGAAATTTTTCCAGAAAACTGTCAACTTGCAAAAATCATATCTACTTATACAGAAATTCTCTGGAGTCAAATAAATACATGCTAAAAATATGATTGAGTGTTCTACAATTTTGTGGTTGAACTCAAGTCCTGAATGTGCCTCTAACTAGATGGAAATTTCGAATTTCTCCAGACTGGTCTGAATGAACAGAAACTGAGACAGAATTTCAGTGTTATGTTTCATTTGACATTTGAATTTGAATTCACTTTCTTAATTCAATTTTTGCATCCTTGATCTGTTTATAAACAAATTTTGTTGAATTTTAGTATTTGACTCATTCATGTACTTCTTTTATACATGACGGATGTGATGTTATTACCGGACGGATGGGTATTTTCCACGTGCGCTATCCTTCCGGGCTTCCCGAGTATGCTGCGGGAGGTGCTCCAACAGTTTGGCTTCATTTAGATGCCATGATATTGGGGTCAAGAGGCGGTTGATAGACGCGTACTGTCATGTACTGTCCTGGTCGACATCCCGGCAAGTCCGCGTTTCTATGGATGGGCTCCTTTTTCGGTCACGATCCAGGGAGCTCGTTTGGAGGACACGTGGGCCTTTGCAGCAGGCGAAGCGCTTATGAAGCTTTGCGAGCTTCATCAATATGCCATGTCTGGGACACAGTTTGCTCTTCTCCCGGTCCATGGTGCTGCTAGTTTTGAGTGGCAACGTCGTATGGTTGCGGCCTATTGACCATACGGTGACATACCTCAACAACACTTGGAACATTTGCCGCTGCATCTAGCATGGTGGTTCTTGCGCAAGGTGCAATCCTGCAGGAGCAAGTCGAAGCCTTGAGGAAAGCAACTGAACAGGGTGAAACTCTTGATTATATCAATGAGAACCTACGTTCGTTCCTGGCTCCGACGAATCACCGACTAAATCAATGTGAGAATCAGTTGCATCACACTCGCACTAGATTGCGGAAGGATCATGCTGATCTGCGGTAAGCTCGCAAGGATCTGCAGCAAACTCATGATGGGATGCAGGCGAGTCAGTTGGAGGTGTAACAACAGCAAGAGAATATGTTGGTAGTCACCGAGGCACGAGATAAAGCCATCGAGTAATCTCAAAATTGGGAGTATGAGACAGAGCAACTTCAGGATAATCTGGTTGAGGCCGAAGTACAATTGCAACCAGTTATGTATCCACCGGCTCAGGACATACCGCTGAACATGGGTGAGCAAATACCTTCAGTCCCAGAGGAGGAGGAATATCCAGAGATAATTGAGTACGCCAATGACGATGCTTCGGAGTAGGACAGGGCAGCACTACTGCCATCACGGGGCAACGTATACTTAGTGGGTGCTTGTGTTTATTTTGTAGCCATGTTTGTTTCATATTATAAATAGTAGTGGGTGTGTATGAGATGACAAGATGTGTATGACATCTCATGGAGACCAAGTATAGTTGAGATGTACTTCCGTAGTGGGAGTCCGTCATTTTGGAAATCACTATTGTACACTTGGTCATGAGATAATATGTCTTGTATAAAGTTTAGACTTTATCAATATATGTGAATGTTATGCAATTATCACATTGTCATTACTCGCACTACTATGGTATAAAATGGATGAAGAAAACAAACATGTTGCAGATTTAAATCATGTGGATGCAGAATGGTGCGTATGCGCTCTACACCCGAGATGGGAGGATCTAGCCGGGGTCGTGAGGATGAATCTCTGACCCGGGAGCAAACCGTGACACCACAGCAACAAGTCCCTCCACCACCTCCACCTGAACCTCCGAGGACGCTCGCGGAGATTCTGGCCGAAGTACTCGGCTCGCACGACGAGCAAACCGAGTTACTGTGGATGTTGGTTCAAAATTCGTCCCGTCAAGAGGACGACAAGACAATGGGCAACGCCAGCCCCAACAGAGTTCGTACTCGGATTTCGTGGCGACACATGCACCGGTCTTCACGGAGGCCGAGGAGCTTCAGGAGGCAGACAACTTCATCCGCACGCTCGAGGCAATGTTCAGTTTGCTGCGATGCACCGAACGACAGAAGGCGCTGTTCGCAGCACAACAACTCCAGGGATCCGCCGGTGTGTGGTGGGCGAACTTCATCGTGTCACTGCCGGCTGGTCATGCGGTCACCTAGACCGAATTCCGGGAGGCATTCTGTGCCTACCATATCCCTCCCGGGATAATGAAGAGGAAGCTTCAAGAATTTTTGGAGCTAAAGCAAGGCGGGAGGAGTGCCCACGAATACTCCCGCGCGTTCAATCACTTGGCGCAGTATGCGCCCGAATATATGAGGACGGAAGATATGAAGAGAGATATATTCTTCTTGGGCCTTAATCCGAAGATGAAGGTCCAACTCGCACAATGCAACCACGGCACCTTCAACAACATCGTCAATGCTGCCATTATACAAGAGGATGCTCAGCACGAGCTCGTTTCTGATAAGAGGAAATGGAGCGCGTCTTCGAGCAGCAGCAGTGGCGGTCTACAGAAGTACCGTATGGTGTATTGCTCACCATCGGGTCAGCGATGGCAGCCACCGGCGCGATCGCAGCCATTCCACGATCGTTCTTTCAACGCACCGCATTTCCAACCGCCATTTCCACAGCAGCAGCAGCAGCAGCAGCAGCAGCAGCAGCAAAGGATGGTCCTGCATGCGTATCCACCTCCACCACGTGCAACGGGATTCCGTCCGCAGCTTGGAGGGAACCCGGCACAATACACGTGTTACACGTGTGGCCGTGTTGGGCATTTTGCGAAGGACTGCCCCGAACAGCAACAAGGCAACGCGCAAGCCCCATATCAGGGTGCAGCTTAACCCCGCAAGCAGCCCAAGAAACCTGTAGCAAAACCCGGCAACGTCCACCACCTAGCTATCGAAGACAGACCGGAAGGCGAACTCGTATTCGCGGGTACGTTTTCTCTACTCCAAAATCCCGTAGTCATATTATTTGACTCCGGTGTCACCCATAATTTCATTAGCCAATCATATGTCATCAAATACCAATTACCAATCATTCCCACAAAATGTTCATATTTGATTTGCTCTGCGGGTGGGACAGTAGCAACTGATAGAATGGTCTATAGAGCACCACTTCAGTTGGGTGGAAATCTATATCTGACTTCTCTAATTATATTAGAGAGTCAGAACCTTGATGTCATTTTAGGAATGTCGTGGCTGCACTATCATGGTGCTGTTCTCGACATTGTTCCATGTGTGGTCCATTTGAACTCTCCACTACAAGAACCACACACTCTCATTCTAGACCGCCTTATCCAAGAAATTCCAGCCACATTTAACACGGAAGCCACAAAGCTTGAAGACATTCGTGCAGTCTGTGAATATCCGGACGTGTTTCCCGACGACCTTCCGGGTGTGCCACCGGATAGGGATATCGTGTTCAAGATTGAACTCATCCCGGAAACCACGCCTATTTCTTGAAGGACGTACAAGATGGCACCCAATGAGATGGCAGAATTAAAGGAGCATTTGAAAGACCTGCTGGACAAAGGTCTCATACGCCCAAGATCATCACCTTGGGGCCAGCTGCTCCGCCTTATTTGTGAAGAAGAAGGACAAGACGTTACGTCTATGTGTGGACTATCATCCGCACAACGCCGCGACGATCAAGAACAAGTATCTACTATCGCGCATCGATATTTTATCTGATCAATTAGTGGGTGCTCAAGTATTATCAAAAATGGATCTTCGGTCCGGATATCATCAAATAAAAATCCAACCGGAGGATATGCTGAAGACAGCGTTCTCGACAAGATACGGGCTCTATGAATATCTCATCATGTCGTTCGGGCTTACCAACGCGCCGGCTCACTTCATGTATTGGATGCAATTCAGTGTTTATGCCGGAGTTGGACAAGTTTTTCATGGTCTTCATCGATGACATTCTGGTTTATTCTAAATCGGAGGAAGAACACGCCAAACACTAGCATATTGTACTCCAACGACTGCGAGATCACAAGCTTTATGCAAAATTCAGTAAGTGTGAGTTTTGGATCAGCCAAGTACCATTTTTGGGTCAAATTATTTCAGCGGAGGGCATCGCGGTTGATCAAGGCAAAATTGTGCAAGTGCTGAAATGGAAGTCTCCAACATCTGTACACGAAGTTCGCAGCTTCCTCGGGTTAGCAGGATATGATCAGAGGTTCATTCTGAGCTTCTCAAAAATTGCTAAACCGATGACGGAGCTACTGAAAAAGGGGACTAAATATATTTGGAGCAAGGCACGTGAGGATGCATTCCAAGCATTGGTGAAACATCTCACAACTGCCGCAATGCTTGCTCAACCGGATATGACCAAATCTTTCGACATTTATTGTGATGCGTTTGGTATTGGTCTCGGTTGCGTGTTAATGCAAGAAGGCCGCATGATCGCGTATGGATAACGGCAGCTCCAAAACCATGAGCAGCATAATCCAACTCATGACCTTGAACTCGCTGTCGTGGTACTCGCTTTGAAAATGTTGAGGCATTATTTACTCGGAAATTTAGTGCACCTCTATACCAATCACAAGAGTCTAAAATATATCTTCACTCAGAAGGAGCTGAATATGCGGCAGTGAAGATGGTTAGAACTGATCAAAGACTATGAGATTGAAATTCATCACCATCCCGGCAAGGCAAATGTAGTTGCCGATGCGCTGAGCCGCAAGTCTCCGTCAATAATCTGTCCATTACCCTGATGGAAGAGGACCAACCGAGTTTATACTTGGTTCCATATGGAGCGTTATATAATCTTGCTCTCATCCCTACCATATGAGAGGAGATTATGGAACCTAAAAAGAAAGACATGGGTATGTCGCACATCAGGAGGAGAATGAAGAATGGGGAAATGAAGTGTTTTTGGAGTGATGAACATGGTACTCTATGGTTCATAGACCGTGTAGTGGTACCCCGTGATATGACAATTCGGAAGAAAATCTTGGACGAAGCTCACTTGTCCAAGTACTCTATTCATCCATGCAGCAACAAGATGTACCAAGATTTGAAAACCAGATTTTAGTGCACACGGATGAAGAGAGAAATTGCAAATTACGTATCGGAGTGTGATACGTGTCAGCGGGTGAAAGCCGACCATGTGAGAAAGGCCGGACAGCTGCAACCATTGAAAATTCCGGCATGGAAATGGGAGGACATTAGTATAGATTTTATTGTCGGATTACCTCTCACATTCCACAAGCATGATTCGATTTGGGTGATAGTCGATCGACTAACCAAATCAGCTCATTTTATTCTGGTACATACAAAGTACATTGACAAGGAATATGCGGAGTTATATATTGCAAGAATCATGTGCTTGCACGGAGTTCCCCAGATGATTATTTCAGATCATGGTGCGCTGTTCGTTGCTTGTTTTTGGTAGCAGCTGCACGCGTCATTGGGGACAAAACTGATCAGAAGCTCCGCATATAACCTGCAGACCGACGGTCAAACTGAATGGGTGAATCAAGTTTTGGAAGATATGCTACGCGCTTGTGCCATCCACCACGGTAAAAATTGGGATGATCATTTATCATTGGCGGAGTTCTCATCTAACAATGGCTATCAAGGTAGCATCAAGATGGGGCCGTATGAAGCTCTCTACGGCCGGAAATGTCGCACACCACTCAACTGGTGTGAATCCTGCGAGCGGGTTATATACGGAATCGATCTTGTAAATGAAGCCGAAGAACGAGTGCGAGTGGTCCAAGCCAATCTGAAGGCTGCTCAATCTCGGCAAAAAAGCTATGCGGACAAAAGACGTCGACCTGTCCACTTCGACATTTGAGACCACGTTTATCTCCGTGTCTCTCCGATGAAAGGGATTCATCGTTTCGGAGTGAAGGAAAAGCTTTCTCCACGATTCATTGGTCTGTTCACCGTCATGGAAAAATGCAGAGCCGTGGCCTATCGTTTGGAGTTAATGGCGTCACTCTCTAGAGTTCACAATGTATTCCACATTTCTTAGCTGCGGAAATGTCTTAAATCCTCAGTTGAAATCCGCACCGAAGACATTGAGGATCTCCAACCGAATCTCACTTATTCTGAGTATCCAATCCGGATTATCGATGAAAAGACTCGCACCACCAGAAACCGGACTTTGTACTTCTACAAAGTCTTGTGGAGCAACCATACCGCTGAGGAAGCGACATGGGAAAGTGAGGACTATCTCCGATCAAACTATCCGCAGTTATTATCATCACATATCCGGTAATATTTTTACCTCGGCCGCTTTTATTTGTAATCTCGAGATGAGATTCCTTTAAGGGGGGAGGAATGTAAAAGCCCTGAATTCGAAGTACAAAGTCACAAAGGAGAATTAAAAATTTTAATGGTAATAAGAAATCAAAATGGCAATGCGAAAATCAAACCAATTCAAGCTTCAATAGAAGGGATCCAAAAATTCAAATTAGCTCATGTTCAATCTGTGCCAAAATAAAAATCTGAGCTCACCATTAAATTCCAAATATTACAAATAGCCCCTCTGAAAAGATTCAAAATTTTTGAAGCTCTTTTGCTATTTAATTATGTGGCTCCATTGAATTCAATTCAAATTTAAATTCAAATTTGAATTTCAATTGAAACTTGATCAATTTGAAGTTTTGATTTCAGAATCAAATTCCAGTGATTTAGTTGAGCCTATCCACATGTTTTCATGGATTTTGGACATCAGTTGGTAGGATATTTGTTTAACCATAGAGGATTGACTTGAAAGGGGCAGTGGGACCCACTAGTCATAGAGACAATTATGGTAGTGCTCTGCTTTGGCTCACGGTGGCGACACCGCACGGCATGCAAAGCTCCAACAAGCTGCTTGCCAGCTTGATCACGTCTTGGCGTGTCCACTGCACGCTCCCGTCCATATCTTCGGCCCCTGAACCAAGTGGAACGGCGTCGTGCTTCTCTCTCCCCCTGCTTTCTTTCTTCCACCAAGAACAGAGTTCGCCACCTCTGCTACTGCTCGCCAGAGCTATTCCACCCCTGATCGATCGAGCTTCATGAAGCAAAGTAAGGCACAGAAGGATTCTACACCATCTCCTCCAATTCCCTTGTCAATTCCTTGCTTAAATTTGTGGTCTTGTGAAGGTCTTGTCCGACCGCCAGTGTGTACCACCGTCGGAACCTCTCTACGCCACCGTGGAGCCGATGCTCTAGGCCATCTCACGCTTCACTGTAAACTGGAAAAAGGTGCGCCTAACTGAGCCCCATGTACTCACAAAGTTTCTGATTGATTCATGGACCATAGCTCGGGTATTTTCCGTTTTTCCCGACGGCAAAGCCGAGCATCGGGTCTAGATCATGTGCTCGATTCCATTTCTAGGTGCAAACTTTTTCTAATCCAGTTGGGTAGTATGTTCACCGCCTCCTAGCGCACCCTTCTACCAAAAATCAAGGGAAATAATCGAGTGAAAGACGAGCTATGCGAGTTTTCCCCACCGCCGAGGAAAGGCCCGTCGGTCCACCGTCGAAGTCGACGTTTCTGTCTATTTTTCCTTTGTTCATCCCCCTATTCATCTTCCCCAGAGTCCTAGAAACGTTCCTGAGTGTTTTCCGAGGAGTTTGACCAACGGAACCCTAGCCACCGCCGCCGTCGTCGAGCTGCCATTTCTGGCCGTCAACACGTTGATTAGACCTCACCACCGTGTTCCTGGACCCTTAAAATGGTTAGAGGGAGAGTTCCAGCAAGGGAGATGGCCAGGAGCGTCGAGCCGGTGAGCTCGCCGGCGTAGCGCCGCCGCAGCCGAACCGCGCCTCCCGCATTGGCTGGCCCCGTCGCCGCCCCGTCACCGCCCGCCGTCGGCACCCATCGCCACCTCCCCGATGTCGTGCGCCCCGTCGCCACCTCCATAACGCCGCCCATCGCTGCCTCCCCAACGTCACCTATCGCCGCCCCATCGCTGCCTCCCCTGCCCCATTGCTGCCCTATAGTGCCTCCCAAAAGCCGGCTGCCTCCTACTCCATTTTTAGGTTAAATTTTCTTCTTATCCATTACCACTTCATTACTTGTTAGGTTAATGCATAGAATTTTTGATGCTTATGAAATTGTGATGCTTATGAATTGTGATTGATGCATATAATTTGTGGTGCATATAAATTGTTTTTGTTTAGGTGATGCATACATTTGCTTTGCTTTATGTCATAAATTTGCTTATGTTTAGGTGATGCCTACATTTTATTAAGTTTATGTTTAGAATAATATTGTTGATCCTTAGGTTTAGATGGTATGCATTATGTTTACATTTACATGTTATTGCTATGCTAGGTTTAGCTAGATAAAATTATATGTTAATCATGTTTTGTTTATTTATGTTAATCATGTTTAGGTTATTTACTTATGTTAATCGTCACTACTACAAAAAGCATTTTCATAGGCGCCTCGATTTTTGAAACACAGGCGGTCCGTAAAAAACCCGATTGTGATGACGAATGATACAATAACCGCTTGTGATGACAGAACATCACAGGCAGATTTTAAAAAACAACCGCCTGTGTAAATGCATGATTTTCTCAGGTGGCTTTTAATTAAGAACCACATGTACTCTAGCCAACCTCACAGGCGGTTCTTAACTAACCACTACCTGGGTAAATACATGGTTTTAATGGGTAGTCATGTTTTAAGAATAGTATGTACTAGTTCAAACATCACAAGCGGTTTTTGTTGGAGAACCGCCTAGAGAAAGTCATTGTTTTCACAGGCTGCTTGTTAGTTAAGAACCGCTTGTGATGCTGATAATCACCTATCAAACTAATCCCTGCATAGCAGGCTCTTGTAGATGCAAGTAACACCCGTGGCTCATCATTTGGATTGTTGAAAGCCTCAATTGAAGCCTGACGATCCTTGGAAGGATTTCCCCATCGATTTGAAGGATTTCTTTCCCTCCTGTCCATTTGAAAACATAGGAAGATGCTCCTTTCTCCGTTTTAATGCCTAAATATATTGACTAAAAATCAGTACCTACTCTGTTAGTGCTTCGCACAAGCGAGGAAGCGAACAACTTCAATCACAAATTTTGTTGTTACACTTTCATAGGGATTTGACCTTAATATTTTAAGCATAGATTTATCAATAAGTAAATCTTCCTTATCACACATGTTAATGGCAGTTACAAGCGAAGGATGTGCTGAAGCCAACGAAATCTGAATTGGACTGAAGATAAAGAGATCCTGCATATGAGTGGCAATGTCCAGGTTGGACAGTATGAAGTTATGATGGCAACCTTCAACAATATGAAAAGTGATGTTAAGATTATGCTTGCATCAACCAAGGCATGTTGTGAGCGTATAACACTTGTTGGGGCAAGCATAACCGTGATGCTCCAACAAGTGTTATGCTCCCACAACATGACTTGGTTGATGCAAGCATAACCTTGGCTTCACTTTTCATGTTGATAAGGGCTGCCGTCATAGCTTTATGTTCTCTAACCTGGACATTATCACTCATATGCAGCATCTCCTTGTCTTCAGTCTCGTTGAGATTTCGTTAGCTTCGACACACCCTTCACTTGTAACTGCCATTAACATGTCTGATGAGGAAGCTTCACTTACTAATAAATCTATGCTTGGAAGATTAAGGTCGAATTCTTATGAAAAGGCTAAAAACAAGATTTGTGATTAAATTTGTTCGCTTTGTCGCTTGTGTGAAGCACTAAGAGAGATGGTACTGATTTGTAGTCAATATATTCAGCCATTAGAACTAATTAAGTAGCATCTTCGTAAGTTTTTAAAATGGAGAGAAGAGAATGAAATATTTCACGGCTTGTTTGGGTGTACTCAATCTAATTAGATTGAAGTGGATTGGAGTGAAGAATGAACTAATTTTCTCCTCAATCCACCTCAATCCACTTATATTGAAGTGGATCCACTCCTATCCAAACAAGCCCTCAATGGATGGGATGTATTGTTAGACTTCAATTGAAGCTTTTCACAATCCAAATAATGACACCCAGGTGTTACTTGCATCTACAAGAGCTTGCTGTGAAGGGATTAGCTTGATAGGAGCTTTAAGAGTTGTGCTTCTAGATGTTGTTTGGAACCAAGCTATTGGAAGGCAAGCCTGATCATCATAGGTCAGAAGAAATTTATATACACATACAATTTGATAACTTATGGAATAGTTTAAGGTGATAAATATGACAGTCAACAAGCCGAAAAGGATCACTTCTCCAAATTAGTCTTCTCTACAGAAGCTGAATTTAAGAATGTTCGAAACATGCTATCTAAAGTTGAAATAGAGCATTTTTCTAAGTTGATTTTAGAGGATACAAATATATACAATATATATCATACATTTTTCCAGCATTGACATCTTCACACATATAGGATTTCAAATCCTAATTAATGCTTCTCTCTACGCGCTTGATGTTTTTTTGATTGGTGAAAAGGTACATCTCTTCATACTGATTATATTCCTCTTCATTATCTCCCACATTCTCAACCCAAACAATATTTTGCTTTCCAAAAACAACTTCGTGCATCTTCTCAGTTTCTGGATCTTGTACATAAAAAGCTTGTGCAACACGATCGACGAGAACCCACAGGTCATCTTCGTAACCCACTTTATTCTAGTCTACCAGTGTTAGCCCGTAATTGTCTACTTTCACACCATCAGGATGTTTGACCCATTGGCACTTAAATACGTGCATTACCATTCTTTTGCCATAATCAAGGTTTCATATTTCCTCTATGAACCAGAAGTATGTGGTCTTTTGCCCTCGTGAATCATAGTCCTCAATACGAACACCACTATTTTGTACAACACTCTTACTGTCTTTTTCTTTAGTGTAAAATGTGTAACCATTGATGTCATATGTTTGCCATGATGTCACCAAAGCGGATAGGCCAGAAGCTAACTTCTACATTGTTGCCTCTTCTATAGAGTTTTCGTATGGTATGTTTTTGTCCATTAACCATTCAATGAAACATCTTCTCTACTCTTTCATGATCCAATCCTCTCTGCGGTCTTTGTTTTTTTCGTGAAGCTCAATTTGGTGTTCCTCGATGTACAACTCATCTATTGCGATCTGTTGTCGTACACCGAAATCTACGCAGTGTACATTCTTGTAATCTTGAATGATAAAAGTTTTCTTACCCACTTTGCCTCTCCCACGTAGTCTACACTCATGTACTGGCATAGGCACACCTATGGGTTTTCCATCATCGATGTAATCAGCGCAACCCTCAATCACTTCTTCAGTGGTGTATCTTTCCATAATTGAGCCCTCTAGGTGAGCACGGTTCCGCACATAACCTTTTAATACTCCTAAATATCTCTCCAACAAAAACATATGAGGTAAATATAGTGGCCCCAATGCTTTTATCTAGGCAACAAGATATATGATTAGGTGTACTTGCATATCAAAAAGGGATGGTGGGAAACACATCTCAAGCTTGCACATAGTCTTGACGATGTATGTTTTCAGATAGTCTATATATCACCTTTTGCGATACTGCATTGAAGAAGTAACACAAACGTGTGATGACAACTTTTATATGCTTAGGTTTGATGATATTGCAATGGAAAGGAACACTGTCATCATCATGTGACAGTCGTGAGAATTATAGCAGAATAAAAGAAAATCTTTCATCTAGACTAGTTTGCGGATATTGGATGAGAAACTCATGGGCACTTTGATACCACGCAAGCATTCGCAAATTGATTTTTTCTCTTCTAGTGTCAAGTTGTAGCTGGTCGGGGAAAGGTAATGCTTCCCATTCGCCTTTTATACTGGATGAAGCCCTGGTCTCATATCAAGATTTAAT
This sequence comes from Tuctoria greenei, assembly GCA_036927565.1. Lineage (NCBI taxonomy): Eukaryota > Viridiplantae > Streptophyta > Magnoliopsida > Poales > Poaceae > Tuctoria > Tuctoria greenei. The sequence goes on along the minus strand of JAYESD010000001.1, from coordinate 221,439,297 downwards.
AGGTCCATACGTGAATTTAATCCGTCCTTTGTTTTCCTCAGCATGTCTAGCAAGTTCTCAATGATGCTGTCAAATAAATTCTTTGTAACGTGCATCAAATCAATACTATGGCAAAATTCCAGATTCTTTCAATACGGAAGTACATGAAAAAATTGATTTCTTCTTGAAAGCCATGTCAGTTGTATCACCCGAAGATGTACTTTTCTTTCTTTTTGTTCATTTACATTTTTTCCCTTACTGAAAGCAATATGAATGTTCTTGACTATTTCGAACACGAGTATTCCACTGTAAGGTTTTGGTGCAGTATATTTTTCGATTTTGTTATCAAATTGTTCTTTTATCTTCCTATACTTGTGTGTATCTGTCAAGAACCGCCGGTGTCTCATGTACACTGTCTTTATGGGTGAAGTGAGGTATAGAAATCCAGTTCTGTCCACGCACCTTACACAACCTTTCTTCCCTTTCATTTGTCCCGATAATGTAAACAGATTGGGATAATCATGCATGGTAACGAATATCATTGCCCTTAGCGTGAAATACTCTCTCTTGTACTCATCCCATGTATGTACCCCTTGATTCCACAATTTCGCCATATCTTCCATTAGAGGTTCCAAGAACACATTAATTTTGATGCTGGGTTGTTTTGGACATTGGATAAGAACAAATAACAAGATATATTTCCTTTAGTGACACAACCAGGTCGGTAGGTTGTACATCTTTAAGACCTCAGGCATGTGATGTGTATGCTCCTTTTTTCACCAAACGGATTCATTCCGTCTGTACCCAAGGCAAACTTTACATTTCTGATTTCCTTTGCAAATTCTGAATACTGAATATCAAAATTTTTCCGCTGCGTTGCATCACCAGGGTGTCGAATATGTTTTTTATTCTTCTTTCGTTGCTCAGAATGCCAATGCATATGTTTAGCATACCTAGGGTTTGAGAACAAACGCTTCAAGCGATCAATTACCAGAAGGTACCACATCATCAAGGAAGAAATTTTTCTCCTATTCTTCCTGTCTGCATCGCCAAAAGTATCGTCATTGTCACCTTCAGGACCAATAATAAACTTCTTATTCTTCTGAGACTTTTTCATGTTGGTAACAAACTGGTGATTGTAGTCCTTCTTATATCTACAGGCACCCTAGATGGGGCATCTAGTTGGGAGCTCATGCTCTTTGCGATACAGAATACAATAGTTCACACAAGTGTGTATTTTTGTCACACCTAGTGCCATCGGGCAAAGATGTTATATGTGCTTCTGGGCAGTTTATTTTGATTTGGAAGAATTTCTGCCTTAAGATTCAAAAGATCAGAGAAACTACAATCGGACCATCCGTGTGTGGCTTTCAACTTTAGTAGTTCTAGGACTGCACGCAATAAAGTAAACTCTTTATCACAATCGTTTGAATCGTCATATAAAAGCTCTGTCGCCGCATTCTGCAATGTCTCCATTTTACTTAAACCTTTACTTGCTCCCATAGAAGTCAATACATATGGTTCAATGTGATGCAACATCTCCTCACAATCGAAACTCATCATCATCATCACCATCTTGATTGTCACTACCATCATCGATATGAACATTATCGTCATCTGAACCTCTTTCATCATCTTTATGCGCTTCATGTGTATCTAACTCACCATGCTCTGTCCATATTGTGTAGTTTATTTTGAAACCTATTTTCACCAAACGAGATTGGATTACTATAGTATCTATCCAAGCAATCAAATTTTCGAGTCGATACATGGACATAATATGTCATGTATCTTTTGCAACTTCACATGTCTCTTCAATGCTTTAATAAAATTTACAACATTATGAATGTACATAACATCGGGTCTTGGCATGTTATACATCCACGCTCGATGGTCCATGCTTCAATAACAGATTTTTTTGTAAGATTTACAAAATGTGGCCACAAATATTCCCTAAAGGTCTTTTGTAAAATGAATTTACAGAGACACAACGAGCCTATATCGTATTAGTGAATACTGGTATCACGTAGGTCTGTTCATAAGGGTTCGAAGAAAATTTGTTCCATAATTTTCTCAGCTTCCAAGTGGCCATAATGGATTTTTGAAGATACGCTTATTCATTGAAACATTTCATCAAACACGTGATGCGCTTGTATTCATCATCAACCTATAATCCTTCAAATCTACTTCTTGTTCTATAAAATTCATGGGTGAGCTCAAGGGGAGACTCAACTACATCTTTCAACCATTAACCCTTCAAATCTACTACAAATCTCAAGTGGTGGGGGGGGGGGGGGCTGGAGGCATATGCAAACTCAACAAAACGAAACGGAAAACAGAACAAATTGAAAACATGATAGTGAAGAAGAAGTCTATTCTAACCTTCTCTCTATTTGAAGCTTGATCAACTGATGAATGTAGTACCGGTCCACGCACGGTGGAAAATTTTGGCAGTCTGGGGGCGTCGATGGAAAATCTCGAGGGTTAGGTTTTCTGTGGAGCCCGAGGGGTCTTTATATAGGCATCGGTTTTCACAGGCGGTTTTTAAAGAAACAACTGCCTGTGATTAAAATTAATAAATTTCAGGCGGTTTTTAACTACTTCACTAGTGATTGGTACTGAATAACCATTTGAGTAGAAGCTTATCTCAGGCGGTTATTAATTACCAACAGCTTGGGATAATTTCCCGAGCTTGTTCTTCAATTTCTTCTCCCTTTCTTCTTTTTATTTAGATTTCAATATAAATACTGAAACATATATAGAACCTGCAAATGGAGTCCAAATTTGATGATTCTTTCTTCTATGTTTTTTTCGAAATTAACATCTACCACCTGGACCAAATTTTTTAAAACTTGTATAGCTAACATTGTAATGTTTTGGTAAAAATCAAATTAATTTATACTCACATATTATTCACATTTGTGTATCTCCTAAAAAAGAGATCCTTCACTGGAATTTGTTTGTATGATCATATTTGTATTATTTATACATGTATAAATTTTGTTAATTTTTTTAAAGCATTCCAACATGTAAAAAAAATCAAACTATCCATCATTCTAACCAAATGCTCATATACATATGAGGCATTCATCAAATTTTGAACACACATTGATTAAAAAAGACAAATCAAATATAAAAAAAATTCTTAGAGGTTGGTATGATGACTAAAAAGGTCCGTTGAAAAAGTAAATGAAAAAATAATTATATTCATCAAGATAGAAAAATGACAAATAGCAATTGTTATTTGTTTTTTATGTTCTCACCAATTTCAAAGGATTTATAAAGTGAAATTTAATGGTAACCTTTAATACTCAATCATATTACAAGAAAGTGGAATTTGGGCTTTTGAAAGGCTCCACATTTAATCAAGAATATTAATTAAGCTTACATAAAGATCCTTTCAGACGGTTGGTACTGAATAACCATCTTAGAAGAAGCTTATCTCAAGAGGTTATTACTTAGCAACCGCCTGGGATTATTGCCCGAGCCTGTTCTTCAGTTTTTTTCCCTTCCTTCTTTTTTATTTAAATTTCAATATAAATACTAAAACATGTATAGATTCAGCAAATTGAGTCCAAATTCGATGATTATTTCTTCTATATTTTTTCAAAATTAACATCTACCACCTGGACCAAAAATTTTAAAACTTGTATTAGCTAACATTGTAATGTTTTGGTAAATATCAAATTAATTTATACTCATATATTATTCACACTTGTGTATCTCCTAAAAAAAGGATCCTTCACTGAAATTGGTTTGTATGAACGTATTTGTATTATTTATACATGTATTAATTTTGTTAATTTTTTTAAAGCATTCCAAACATGTCAAAATTCAAATTATCCATCATTCTAACCAAATGCTCATATACATATGAGGCATTCATCAAGTTTTGAAAACACATTGATTCAAAAAAATTTAAAAAAAATCTGAAAAAATCATAGAGGTTGGTATGATGACTAAAAACGTTGAATGTGGCCTAGAGGAGGTGAATAGGCTTTGAAAATTTTCTACACACTTAATCAAACGGTCAAAAATTTGATTGACCGGACTTGCCCGGTTGCGTGGGCGGACTTATCCGGTGTGCCTGGTGTGTGCCAATTTGATTAAGTATCTATAGAGGATATAAATTCTTTTAAGCTGCAAAAATGTGAACCACAGATAAGATTACTTGAATTGCAATTGATGTCGTGAAATGGCATGTGAAAAACAATTAGCAATTAAAATTATGATATTGATCAACTATGTGCCCTAATCAAGATGCAAAAGTAAAGAGTCACACGAGATACAGATTTTTACCGAAGTTCAATCTCACCAAAGATATCTACTTCTCGTTGAGGAAGCCCACACAGAGCCGGGTCTCTTCAAACCGTTTCCCTCTTATAGTCACCACACAAGGCCGACTGGAATCCACTACCACGAGCAATAACTGTCGCACCCGGTCCCAACAAGAGAACCGGATGACTTCCACATGTATTGTAACACCCATTATTTTAAAAAAAATTGTTGTAAAATGAATTATTCATGAGATAAAAACATTTTTCTTGGAAATAAAATTCATATAAGACAAGATGTATCATATTTGAATGTTTGTGTGAATTTTTTTTTTGAAAATTCAAATTCGCTAGAAATTTGGGTTACAAATTCAAAACATAAAAGGAAAGAAAAAGAAAACAGAAAAGAAAAAGAAAAAGAAAAGAAAATGCAAAACCTGTCCCTGGGCCGAATTTCCCCCCAAACCAACTCTCTCCACCCTCCCGCGCCGGCCCGCGCCTCCTCTCCCCTCTCTCTCTCTCTGTCAGCCGGGCCCCGCATGCCAGCCTCTCCCCGCGCCCGCACCCTCTCTCTTCTCTCGCTGCAAGCCGGCCCCACCCCCTCTTCGTCTACCTCGCCCCCGCGCTGTAACGCCCACACGCGATAACACCGTGCTGCCCCACTCACCCCCCTTTCAATGTTGACCGTTTTCATCTCAATCATGGGGCGCGTCGTGCCCATCATGGTCGCCTGCAGTTTCTACTCTGAACCCCTATAAAAGCCCGACCATTCCCCTCAATTTCCTCACCCCGGCAATCGAAACCCTAGCTTCGACAAGCTCGGTAATGGCGCCACTGTTCCCGACTTTCCACCCACTTCTACTCCTCGGGAGTTTGCCTAACACCTTTCCCGTGTTGTTAAGAGTCTACCGAACATCACCGTTGGGGTGGAACGTCGCTGCGTCACCGATTCCATCGTCGCCGACGAGCTCCTCCGCCGTCCATCGTCGCCGACCACCCTTCGTCCAATTTCCGATCGTGCGACAACCTCTGGTGAGACCCGTGCCCTCCTCATCGTTTTGCGCTAGTCAGATGTGCCCCAAAGCGTCTGTAGCGTATTTTCGTTCAACTCCAGCGAGGTCGCCACCGCACTCGTGTCGCCTTCACCGCGCGCCACCCCTGTGCCGTCGCTCCCGCCTCTCGGGGTGACGTGGCCCCCTCTCGACCGTTCAGTTTGAACGGGCAGCCGAGATTAAAACCGAGCGTACCGCTTCGGTTAATAAAATCTGAGCCATCCAATTTAAAATCAATGGCCCACGTTCAAATTAGTTTTCCCGGCGCCGGAATTTCACTCAGGCCCCTAGAAACTTGCGGGCTACCCCCTGGGTTCCCCGAGAATTCAAATCTAACCCCTAAAATTGTCAAACTAGGCCCTGGACTTTCTGGAAATTAGAAAAATACTGGTAAATTGAATAAAAAGTAATTTAAAGCCCCTGGAATATTATAAAATAGCAAATAAATTCTGGAAAATTGTAGAATAATCCCTAGACTTACTAAAAATTATTTTTAGCCACTAGTTCAGTTCTGTATTTATAGAAAAACCCCTGTTAGTTCTATAAATTAAATAAAAGCCCTTAAAATTGTAAAGAATAATTATAAAAACATATTTATATATGTTTAAAGTATTTACATTTTGTATTACTTTTATTAATCCATTTTAATTTGCTGAAGTTGTCATAAAATACTTTCTAAGCACATCTAATTCATGAAAGTTGATTTGCACATAGAAATAATTAATAAAAATAGTGTAAAAACTATAAAATGTATAAATTATGATATAGAACTGTTTTAAGCTTATTTTGAAGGATAAAAATTTCTAGAAAATTATAACAGGTTTCTAATAAATGTAAAAATGGTATAAAAATTGTTAAAAATATGCTTTGCTTAATATATTTTATTTAAAACTCTAAATACTCATCAATTGGTTTATGCCTATAATTGAAATCAACTTGAAAATCACATTTTGCGTAGGAATTTATGTTTATTTGTAATGTTTGCATTTTATTGTGTTCTTATTGTATGTTATTTTGCGTGCATCGTCGTAATTTAGAGTCGGGGTCAGAAATCACCCTTAGCCTACAAGAGCAGCAGTTTCCCGACGACCCCGAGGCACAGTTTGAAGGCAAGTTCCTTGACCATCTTGCACCCTTTTTGCTAAGTTTTAGTTAGTTGCATGCTAAATTAAAATATGAATCCTATGTTATGTTCTCCTAGAATTTCCACAATATTCCTTTTCAACATGGTTTGGGTGCTCTATAATTATTTAGAATACGCTTAGCCATGCTTAATTGAAATATGATCTATTTATATACAAGTTTACATTTGAAGTACTTTGATTCATGAATTTATGGAAATATTGGAATTTAGTAGATAGGAATCTGATAGGGGGTTTTGTATGGATTGGTGAATGCGTGCACAAGACCTTGGTTTGGGGCTTCACACCTATCGGATTCTAAGGACCGGTTTATGGAAGATGTGGCTAAGCCTTTTAGTATCACCACAGAATTGTATATGGGACAACTTGGTTTAGTAATTTGGTCTCTCCCGATGTAGCACAGGTAATTGAACGGGCGGGGAATGGGTTTTGTCTTGGGATCCGCATGGCTCAAGAGGGGGCTTCTCCTAGCGGAGGAAAAATAGACTCCAGGTGCCGGAGCGGAGAAACCTTAGAGTACCCATTGCAAGTCAGGAGAACCATCGGAAACACCTCATAGTGATCTCCTGGCCACACACCTACGAAAGTGTGTATTGTGGTTAGCTACCACGGGCATCAGGGAGGTTTACCTTTGTCCACCCAGCAACAGGGGATGAAATCACGAACTGTGGGTAAAGGATACACACTCTGCAGAGTTTTATCAAACTGTCTAGACAACCGTGCTCATGGACACGAGCGGCTTGGAAACCAAATTCATAATTAGCACATGGTTACTAAATGGATGGTTTGGGTTTCGTCTCACCTGAATTAATTTTGGGATATTGGTTGGGATTTCACCTAGATGTAGGTGCTTAATAACAATTAAGAGTATGATGTAACTGCTATAGTGCTTTACCTATTAATTGCCTACCTTGTTGTGAACCACACATGTCATAACTTCCCAACTTGCGAGTACCATGGGTACTCAAACTTGTTAGTTGCATATTTTCCCCCCAGTCTACGTAGACGCAGAGGTGGAGAACCAGGACTTCTACGGAGACCCCAAAGAGATGTTCTAGGCTGGCGCTCCCCCGTGCAACGCCTGTGTTTGGAGCCGTTGTTATGTTTTTCCGCTACTTGTGTACTTTTATTTTAGACCTGGATGGTCATTTATGTAATAGGTGATGTACTCGAACATGGTATTATATTTGGTATTTCACTTTCGTCTACACATGTATGAGTGAAACTGATCCTGGCATACATGTGGAAAGCATGTGGTTGTATTCTTATTACCAGGTGTGACAAAGGCCCGCGCCTCCTCTCCCCCCTCTCTCTCTGTCAGCCGGGCCCCGTGCGCCAGCCTCTCCCTGCGCCTGCACCCTATCTCTTCTCTCGCTGCAGGCCGGCCCCACCCCCTCTTCGTCTACCTCGCGCCCGCGCCATAACGCCCACACGCGATAACACCGCGCCGCCCCACTCACCCCCTTTCAATGTCGACCGTTTTCATCTCAATCAAGGGGCGCGTTGTGCCCATCATGGTCGCCTGCAGTTTCTACTCCGAACCCCTATAAAATCCCGGCCATTCCCCTCAATTTCCTCACCCCAGCGATCGAAACCCTAGCTTCGACAAGCTCGGCAATGGCGCCACTGTTCCCGACTTTCCACCCACTTCTACTCCTCGAGAGTTTGCCTAACACCCTTCCCGTGTTGTTAGGAGTCTGTCGGACATCACCGTTGGGGTGGAACGTCGCTGCGTCATCGATTCCATCGTCGCCGACGAGCTCCTCCGCCGTCCATCATCGCCGACCACCCTCCGTCCAATTTCTGGCCGTGCGACAATCTCTGGTGAGACCCCGTGACCTCCTCATCGTTTGCGCTAGTCAGATGTGCCCCAAAGCGTCTGTAGCGTATTTTCGTTCAACCCCGGCGAGGTCACCATCGCACTCGCGTCGCCACCGTCGCGCGCCGCCCTTGTGCCATCACTCCCGCCTCTCGGGGTGACATGGCCCCCTCTCGGCCGTTCATTTTGAACGGGCAGCCGAGATTAAAACCGAGCGTACCGCTTCGGTTAATAAAATCTTAGCCATCCAATTTAAAATCAACGGCCCACATTAAAATTAGTTTCCCGCCGCCGGAATTTCACTCAGGCCCCTGGAAACTTGTCGGCTACCCCCTGGGTTCCCCGGGAATTCAAATCTAACCCTTAGAATTGTCAAACTAGCCCCTGGACTTTCACGAAATTAGAAAAATACTGGTAAATTGAATAAAAAGTAATTTAAAGCCCCTGGAATATTAGAAAACAACAAATAAATTATGGAAAATTGTAGAATAATCCCTAGACTTACTAAAAATTATTTTTAGCCACTGGTTTAGTTCTGTTTTTACAGAAAAACCTCTGTTAGTTCTATAAATTTAATAAAAGCCCTTAAAATTGTAAAGAATAATTATAAAAACATATTTATATATGTTTAAAGTATTTACATTTCTGTATTACTTTTATTAATCCATTTTAATTTGCTGAATTAGTCATAAAATACTTTCTAAGCACTTCTGATTCATGAAAGTTGATTTGCACATAGAAATAATTAATAAAAATAGTGTAAAAACTATAAAATGTATAAATTATGATATAGAACTGTTTTAAGCTTATTTTGAAGGATAAAAATTTCTAGAAAATTATAATAGGTTTCTAATAAATGTAAAAATGGTATAAAAATTGTTAAAAATATGCTTTGCTTAATATATTTTATTTAAAATTCTAAATACTCATCAATTGGTTTATGCCTATAATTGAAATCAACTTAAAAATCACATTTTGCGTAGGAATTTATGTTTATTTGTAATGTTTGCTTTTTATTGTGTTCTTATTGTATGTTATTTTTCGTGCATCGTCATAATTTAGAGTCGGGGTTAGAAACCACCCTTAACCTACAAGAGCAGCAGTTTCCCGACGACCCCGAGGCACAGTTTGGAGGCAAGTTCCTTGACCATCTTGCACCCTTTTTGCTAAGTTTTAGTTAGTTGGATGCTAAATTAAAATATGAATCCTATGTTATGTTCTCCTAGAATTTCCACAATATTCCTTGTCAACATGGTTTGGGTGCTCTATAATTATTTAGAATAGGCTTAGCCATGCTTAATTGAAATATGACCTATTTATATACAAGTTTACATTTGAAGTACTTTGATTCTTGAATTTATGGAAATAATTGAATTTAGTAGATAGGAATCTGATAGGGGGATTTGTATGGATTGGTGCATGCGTGCACAAGACCTTGGTTTGGGCTTGACACCTATCGGATTCTAAGGACCAGTTTATGGAAGAAGTTGCTAAGCCTTTTAGTATCACCATAGAATTGTATATGGGACAACTTTGTTTAGTAATTTGGTCTCTCCCGATGTAGCACAGGTAATTGAACGGGCGGGGAATGGGTTTTGTCTTGGTATCCGCATGGCTCAAGAGGGGGCTTCTCCTGGCGGAAGAAAAATTGACTCCAGGTGCTGGAGCGGTGAAACCTTAGAGTACCCATTGCAAGTCGGGAGAACCATCGAAAACACCTCGTAGTGATCTCCTGGCCACACACCTACGGAGGTGTGTATTGTGGTTAGCTACCACGGGCATCAGGGAGGTTTACCTTAGTCCACCCGGCAACAGGGGACGAAATCACAAACTGTGGGTAAAGGATACACACTCTGCAGAGTTTTGTCAAACTGTCTAGACAGCCGTGCTCACGGACACGAGCGGCTTGGAAACCAAATTCATAATTAGCACATGGTTACTAAATGGATGGTTTGGATTTCGTCTCACCTGAATTAATTTTGGGATATTGGTTGGGATTTCACCTAGATGTAGGTGCTTAATAACAATTAAGAGTATGAGGTAACTGCTATAGTGCTTTACCTATTAATTGCCTACCTTGTTGTGAACCACACATGTCATAACTCCCCAACTTGCGAGTACTGTTGGTACTCAAACTTGTTAGTTGCATATTTTCCCCCCAGTTTACGATGACGCAGAGGTGGAGAACCAGGACTTCTACGGAGACCCCGAAGAGATGTTCTAGGCTGGCGCTCCCCCGTGCAACGCTTGTGTTTGGATCCCTTGTTATGGTTTTCCACTGCTTGTGGTCATTTATGTAATAAGGTGATGTACTCGAACATGGTATTATATTTGGTATTTCACTTTCGTCTACACATGTATGAGTTGAACTGATCCTGGCATACATGTGGAAAGCATCTGGTTGTCTTCTTATTACCAGGTGTGACAAAGTGGTATCAGAGCCGTGTTGCCCGTAGGACGCAAGCCTAGATAGAAAAGGACGATTTAAGGACTTTACTATTTTCAAATATTATTAATTGTAAAATTTCTTTGTATTCTTTACCTTGCACTTATTTCACTTAATCTTTAATTTTTTTTATTACTGACACTCCCCTGTTTCAAAATCTTAGATGGCCAACGTCAGGAGAACCGCTCACATGTCAACTGGAGGCTATGTTCCCAACCGAAGGATTGCTGCCCGCCGTGCCCCACTCAATGATCCTCGACGTGCGGTGGTGATTCGTACTGATGGGAGAGCTGTAGGATGACTCCAACGTCGACTTCAAGCCATACTGCTCGACGCCGGCTACAGACACGAGAGACTGGCACTCACCTACCACTCCATCGGGATGCAGCATCCCTACCGGATCGAGTGGTCATGCAAGCTATTTGTCTACTATGGGGATGAACTACTCAAGGCGCACCGTACCCCTGCTGCAAGGAGCTACCGACAACATGCTCAGTAGGATGTCAGCTGGGAGTCCATCACCTATTGGAGACACACTTACCGCTACCAGCTACGAAACTTGGTGCACGCCTACACTCCCCAGCGTCCAAGCGGCACTGGCAACTTCGTCACCAGATTTGTGGAGGGGCCCTTGAACCTTCCACAGAGTCACCAGATAGTGGATGATGTGGAGCGCCTCAGCATTCGCCTCCACAAGGCTCAGCAAGAAATACAGGATGTTCGTGACCTTGCAACACATTATGAAAGGCAAGTGAGGAGGTACCATTGGATCACCGACGAGGACCCCGATGGGTATGCATCTGACACCTCCACCTGGATTCCGGACTCTCCTGACTGTTGTGTCGGACGTGGCGACACTAACTCACTGGACCAGTCTTCAGACGAGGAGCCAGATTCAGGGGAGCCTTCTGTGCCGCAACAGCCTGCCAACTCTCCTCCGCATGGCAACGAGTCTCATGGAAGCAACTCGGGATATGAAGGAGATGATGATGAAGACCCGGACGAGGAGGAGGATCCCGAGTAGTGGCAGTAGACTTCGACCCATCTCTACAACTCAAGATTTAGACATTTACCCACCATTTGAAATAAGAGCGATGTAGTGACGATCTATGTAATCTTGAGTTGTATGATTTTGCTTTGAGAACTTGATTATCCATGTTTGTGTTTGCTTAATGAAAGTGATCTTTATTTCTCTATCTCCTTATTGATGCATATAGTGGGAAAGACGTATAGAATAGTTTCTCTCTTATCTTTTTATTCTAAAGCAACACCCCAATCTCAGATGGCAGGAAGAGGAAGAGGACGTGGACGTGGTGTGCCACCCAATCAGGATAATGAAGTCCCACTACCTCAATGGAATGGAAGAGGTGCTCGTGGGGCACCAGGTGCAAACCAAATGCAGCATATGATGGCTATGCAACTTCAAATGATGCAAAACTTGACACAAATTGTGAACAACATGCAACAGGCTCATCAAGCACCACCACCCCGTCCACCACCACCACCCCCACCTCCAAGATTTTGCTTAAGAGACTTCATGAACACTCAACCCCCACGCTTCTCCAACGCTAGGGAACCTATGGATGCAGATGATTGGATCAATACTATTGAAAGTAAACAAAGGATTGTACAATGTGAAGGAAGGGAAAGGGTGTTATTGGCATCACACCAACTCCATGGACCTGCGGCTGATTGGTGGACCGCTTTTACTATGGCCCATGGCAACCCAGACAACATTACTTGGGAAGAGTTTAGAGAAAGCTTCTGCAATCATCATGTACCTGCAGGAGAAATTCAAGCCAAGCGTATGGAGTTCCTAGCACTGAAGCAGGGGAACATGAACATATGGGGGTATTTGAACAAGTTTACACAACTATCTCGGTACGCCCCTGGAGATGTTGACACTGATGCCAAGAAACAATTCTGTTTCAAAGAGCGACTGGACAAAGAGATACAGTTGATGATGTCATCCATTGACTATGCTAGTTTCCAACATCTGGTGGATAAAGCTTTCACGGTAGAAAGAAAGAAGAAGGAGTGCGAAGGAGAAGACCGCAAAAGGAAGATGATGATGGGGCAGTCTTCAAGCAGCAATCATCCTCGCTTTAACCCACAGCAATCGGGACACCTGAGTCATCCCATGGGCAATAATCAAGGTCAGTGGTACACTAACAACTCTTAATTCAGACCTCAAGCTCAGTATGCGCGCCCACAGTACCAACATATGCCACCACAACGCCCTCAAATGTATCAACAACGTCCTATGACTTCAAACCCTCGACCAACTGGGCATCCACAGCAAAATCAACAAAGAAACAAGGCTCAAGACACCAGTACTTGGGGAGCTTGCTATATATGTGGTGACAAGGGACACTACTCCAACAACTGCCCGAAAAAGCATTCGCAGCAGAGCTAGTCCAGACGAAGGGTCAATCATGTAGTTCTGGAGGAAGCTCAAGACGCATCTGATGTGGTGATCGGTACATTCCCTGCTGATTCCCATCCTTCTACAGTATTGTTTGACTCTGGTGCAACACATTCATTCATAGCAAAAGAGTTTATAAGAAGACATGGAATGACTGTTACATTAATGACTCAAGTATTAGTAGTCAACTCTCCTGGAGGAGAGATAATGAGAAGACAAGTATGCCCTAATGTAAGCATAAGCATTAGGGGGGTAGCATTCTTAGCAAACCTTATAGTGCTGGAGTCACAAGGAATAGACATTATTCTCGGAATGGATTGGTTAACAAAGTACAAAGGAGTGATCCACTGTGCCACGGGAACAGTATGTTTGACTCATACGGATGGCACAAACATGGAGTTTCATCCTGATAAAGCACCAGTTCAGAATATACGACTCAACCAGGTTGAAGGAGTACAAGAGATTAAAGTGTTTGTGACTTTTCCGATGTGTTTCCTGATGAACTACCGGGTATGCCCCCTGACAGAGAAATTGAATTCATCATTGAATTAGTACCTGGTACATCACCATTTTACAAGCAACCATACAGGATGGATGCTAAACAATTGGTAGAATTGAAGTATCATATCAACGAGTTGTTAGCAAAAGGATACATTCGTCCTAGTTCCTCACCTTGGGGAGCTCCAGTGATATTTGTGCCCAAGAAAGATGGCACACGGAGATTATGTGTGGATTATCGCGCACTCAACGCAGTAACTATCAAGAACAAATATCCTTTACCAAGGATTGAGGATTTGTTTGACCAGTTGAGAGGTGCATGTGTGTTCTCGAAGATTGATCTGCGATCAGGGTATCACCAATTGAAGATACGACCCTCGGACATACCAAAGACGGCATTTGTTTCAAGATATGGATATTATGAGTATATAGTAATGTCTTTTGGCTTAACTAATGCCCCAGCTTATTTCATGTACCTTATGAATAAGGTATTTATGGAGTATCTGGATAAGTTTGTCGTAGTGTTTATTGACGACATTTTGATATTCTCCAAAAGTGAAGAGGAACATGAGGAGCACCTAAGATTGGCTTTATAGAAACTTTGGGAACATCAATTGTATGCAAAGCTAAGCAAATGTGAGTTCTGGTTAAAGGAAGTGTCATTTCTGGGACATGTTATATCACAGGGAGGAATAGCAGTAGACCCCAGTAAAGTGAAAAATGTTCTGAATTGGAAAACACCAGAAAATGTTGGGGAAATCTAGAGTTTCTTGGGCATGGCTGGCTATTACCGCCGGTTCATCGAAGGATTCTCAAAAATATCTCGTCTGCTAACCTAGTTACTTGAGAAAGGAGTTGTGTACAAATGGACACCAGAGTGTGAAGCCAGTTTTACAGAGCTGAAGAAAAGGTTGACTACTGCTCCAGTGTTGATTATGCCGGATATGCAGAAAGAATTTGCAGTTTACTGTGATGCATCCGGACAAGGACTGGGATATGTATTAATGCAAGAGGGACATGTAGTGGCTTATGCTTCACGTCAACTCAGAAATCATGAAAGAAATTACCCTACTCATGACTTGGAGTTAGCAGCAGTGGTTCATGCATTGAAGTTATGGAGACATTATCTGATAGGAAAAAGAACTGAAATTTATACAGACCACAAGACTTTGAAGTATATCTTCACCCAACCAGATCTAAATCTCAGACAACGCAGATGGTTGGAACTTATCAATGATTTTGATGTCGGAATCAATTATCATCCTGGGAAAGCTAATGTGGTCGCAGATGCATTAAGAAGATCAACTCAATGCAATAGCTTGGCACTATAAGGTCAACAACCACAGTTAGATGAGGAATTCGCAAGGCTAAACCTTAGTATCGTGTCTAATACTGAGGTAGTGACTATGGAAATAGATTCTACTTTGGAGTAGGATATTCGTGAAGGGCAAAAGAATGATAAGTGGATTCAGAAGATTAAGCAACTAATGAAAGAAGGAAAAGCACCAGACTTTGAAGAAGATGAACAGGGAACTCTATGGCTAGGGAAGAAAATATGTGTACCAAATATCAAGGAGATTCGAGAGCTGATACTGAGAGAAGCCCATGATTCGTCATATTCTATTCACCTGGGAAGCACAAAGATGTATCAAGATCTAAAGGATCAATATTGGTGGCATGGAATGAAACGTGATGTGGCTGAGTATGTAGCTCTGTGTGACACATGTAAAAAGGTCAAAGTAGAACATCAAAGACCAGCAGGGTTACTCCAACCAATTAATGTTCCTGAGTGGAAATGGGAAGAAATAAGTATGGACTTTATTGTGGGATTGCCAAGAACTCAGTCAGGATACGACTCTATATGGGTCATAGTGGACTGTTTGACCAAGGTGGCTCACTTTATCGCAGTAAAAGAAAGCTATTATGGTTCAAGATTGGCAGAACTATATATGGCAAGAATTGTATGCCTGCATGGAGTGCCGAAGAAAATAATATTGGATAGGGGTACTCAGTTCACTTCCAGATTTTGGCAGAAGTTGCATGAGTCTATGGATACCCGACTCAATTTTAGCTCGGCATATCATCCGCAAACTGACGGTCAAACAGAGCGTACTAACCAAATTCTTGAAGACATGTTGAGAGCATGTGCTTTGAAAAACAGTAGGAGTTGGTATAAGAACCTACCATGTGCCAAGTTCTCTTATAACAACAGTTATCAAGCCAGTTTGAAGATGTCCCCATTTGAAGCTTTGTACAGACGAAAGTGCAGAACACCATTGTTCTGGAATCAAACTGGAGAAAGCCAAGTATTTGGGCTTGATGTATTAAGAGAAGCTTAGAGACAAGTACAAGAAATCTGGAAGAATTTGAAGATGGCTCAGTCAAGGCAAAAGAGTTATGCAGTTACTCGACGACGTGATCTGTCATTTGAGATTGGTGATTTTGTGTATCTCAAGGTGTCACCCGTGAGAGGGTTAAGAAGGTTCAAGGTGAAGGGCAAGTTATCACCCC
This sequence comes from Tuctoria greenei, assembly GCA_036927565.1. Lineage (NCBI taxonomy): Eukaryota > Viridiplantae > Streptophyta > Magnoliopsida > Poales > Poaceae > Tuctoria > Tuctoria greenei. Next base: position 221,423,151 of record JAYESD010000001.1, on the reverse strand, counting down.
AATATATTGGTCCCTTCAAAATACTCGAAAAAAGAGGAGAAGTAGCCTATCGGCTCGAGCTACCATCTCATTTATCAGATGTGCATGATGTATTCCACGTGTCACAATTAAAGAAATGCTTAAGAGTACCAAAAGAACAATTGCCATTGGAAGCAGTAGACGTGCAAGATGACTTGACCTATGCAGAACAACCTGTTAAGATTTTCGAGACGTCAGAACGAGTTACGAGGAATAAAGTTACTCGATGTGCAAAGTCCAATGGAAACATCACTCAGAAGAAGAGGCAACATGGGAAAGAGAGGAAGACCTCAAGGCAGAGTTTCCCAGTCTATTCTCTTAGGATGTCCAAATCTTGAGGGCGAGATTTCTTTTTAGGGGGGTAGAATTGTAACACCCATTATTTAAAAAAAAATTGTTGTAAAATGAATTATTCATGAGATAAAAACATTTTTCTTGGAAATAAAATTCATATAAGACAAAATGCATCATATTTGAATGTTTGTGTGAATTTTTTTTAAAAATTCAATTTCGCTAGAAATTTTGGTTACAAATTCAAAACATAAAAGGAAAGAAAAAGAAAACAGAAAAGAAAAAGAAAAAGAAAAGAAAATGCAAAACATGTCGCTGGGCCGAATTTTCCCCCGGCCCAACTCGCTCCACCCTCCCGCGCCGGCCCGCGCCTCCTCTCCCCTCTCTCTCTGTCAGCTGGGCCCCGCGTGCCAGCCTCTCCCTGCGCCCGCACCCTCTCTCTTCTCTCGCTACAAGCCGGCCCCACCCCCTCTTCGTCTACCTCGCGCCCGCGCCGTAACGCCCACACGCGATAACACCGAGCCGCCCCACTCACCCCCCTTTCAATGTCGACCGTTTTCATCTCAATTAGGGGGCGCGTCGGGCCCATCATGGCCGCCTGCAGTTTCTACTCCGAACCCCTATAAAAGCCCAGCCATTCCCCTCAATTTCCTCACCCCGGCAATCGAAACCCTAGCTTCGACAAGCTCGGTAATGGCGCCACTGTTCCCGACTTTCCACCCACTTCTACTCCTCGGGAGTTTGCCTAACACCTTTCCCGTGTTGTTAGGAGTCTGCCGGACATCACCGTTGGGGTGGAACGTCGCTGCGTCACCGGTTCCATCATCGCCGACGAGCTCCTCCGCCGTCCATCGTCGCCGACCACCCTCCGTCCAATTTCCGGCCGTGCGACAACCTCTGGTGAGACCCCCGTGCCCTCCTCATCGTTTTGCGCTAGTCAGATGTGCACAAAAGCGTCTGTAGCGTATTTTCGTTTAACTCCGGCGAGGTCGCCGCCGCACTCGCGTTGCCGCCACCACGCGCCGCCCCTGTGTCGTCGCTCCCGCCTCTCGGGGTGACGTGGCCCCCTCTCGGCTGTTCATTTTGAACAGGCGGTCGAGATTAAAACCGAGCGTACCGCTTCGGTTAATAAAATCTGAGCCATCCAATTTAAAATCAACGACCCACGTTCAAATTAGTTTTCCCGCCGCCGGAATTTCACTCAAACCCCTGGAAACTTGCCGGCTACCCCCTGGGTTCCCCGAGAATTCAATTCTAACCCCTAGAATTGACAAACTAGCCCCTGGAATTTCTGGAAATTAGAAAAATACTGGTAAATTGAATAAAAAGTAATTTAAAGCCCCTGGAATATTATAAAATAGCAAATAAATTCTGGAAAATTGTAGAATAATCCCTAGACTTACTAAAAATTATTTTTTGCCACTGGTTCAGTTCTGTTTTTACAGAAAAACCCCTGTTAGTTCTATAAATTAAATAAAAGCCCTTAAAATTGTAAAGAATAATTATAAAAACATATTTATATATGTTTAAAGTATTTACATTTCTATATTACTTTTATTAATCCATTTTAATTTTCTGAATTAGTCATAAAATATTTTCTAAGCACATCTAATTCATGAAAGTTGATTTGCACATAGAAATAATTAATAAAAATAGTTTAAAAACTATAAAATGTATAAATTATGATATAGAACTGTTTTAAGCTTATTTTGAAGGATAAAAATTTCTAGAAAATTATAATAGGTTTCTAATAAATGTAAAAATGGTATAAAAATTGTTAAAAATATGCTTGTCTTAATATATTTTATTTAAAACTCTAAATACTCATTAATTGGTTTATGCCTATAATTGAAATCAATTTAAAAATCACATTTTGCGTAGGAATTTATGTCTATCTGTAATGTTTGCATTTTATTGTGTTCTTATTGTATGTTATTTTTCGTGCATCGTCGTAATTTAGAGTCGGAGTCAGAAACCACTCTTAACCTACAAGAGCAGCAGTTTCCCGATGACCCCGAGGCACAGTTTGGAGGCAAGTTCCTTGACCATCTTGCACCCTTTTTGCTAAGTTTCAGTTAGTTGCATGCTAAATTAAAATATGAATCCTATGTTATGTTCTCCTAGAATTTCCACAATATTCCTTGTCAACATGGTTTGGGTGCTCTATAATTATTTAGAATACGCTTAGCCATGCTTAATTGAAATATGATCTATTTATATAAAAGTTTACATTTGAAGTACTTTGATTCATGAATTTATGGAAATATTGGAATTTAGTAGATAGGAATCTGATAGGGGGTTTTGTATGGATTGGTGCATGCGTGCACAAGACCTTGGTTTGGGGCTTGACACCTATCGGATTCTAAGGACCGGTTTATGGAAGAAGTTGCTAAGCCTTTTAGTATCACCATAGAATTGTATATGGGACAACTTGGTTTAGTAATTTGGTCTCTCCCGATGTAGCACAGGTAATTGAACGGGCGGGGAATTGGTTTTGTCTTGGGATCCGCATGGCTCAAGAGGGGGCTTCTCCTAGCGGAGGAAAAATAGACTGCAGGTGCCGGAGCGGTGAAACCTTAGAGTACCCATTGCAAGTCGGGAGAACCATCGGAAACACCTCGTAGTGATCTCCTGGCCACACACCTACGGAAGTGTGTATTGTGGTTAGCTACAACGGGCATCAGGGAGGTTTACCTTAGTCCACCCGGCAACAGGGGACGAAATCACGAACTGTGGGTAAAGGATACACACTCTACGAAGTTTTGTCAAACTGTCTAGACAGTCGTGCTCACGGACATGGGCGGCTTGGAAACCAAATTCATAATTAGCACATGGTTACTAAATGGATGGTTTGGGTTTCTTCTCACCTGAATTAATTTTGGGATATTGGTTGGGATTTCACCTAGATGTAGGTGCTTAATAACAATTAAGAGTATGATGTAACTGCTATAGTGCTTTACCTATTAATTGCCTACCTTGTTGTGAACCACACATGTCATAACTTCCGAACTTGCGAGTACCGTTGGTACTCGAACTTGTTAGTTGCATATTCCCCCCCCCCCCAGTCTACGATGACGCAGAGCTGGAGAACCAGGACTTCTACAGAGACCCTGAAGAGATGTTCTAGGCTGGCGCTCCCCCGTGCAACGCCTGTGTTTGGAGCCCTTGTTATGTTTTTCCGCTGCTTGTGTAGTTTTATTTTAGACCTGGATGGTCATTTATGTAATAAGGTGATGTACTCGAACATGGTATTATATTTGGTATTTCACTTTCGTCTACACATGTATGAGTTGAACTGATCCTGGCATACATGTGGAAAGCATCTGGTTGTCTTCTTATTACCAAGTGTGACAAAGGCCAGGATCGGTTCACATCATACATGTGTAGACGAAAGTGTAATATCATTTATTACAAGCCATGTTCGAATACATAAATGTCTTACAATAATGACCCGTAGGTCTAAAATGAGATTACAAAGCAAAACAGTAGAAAAGTAAACTAGTGTGGCTCCATGCACAGGCGTTGCCCGGGGGTTGTGCTAGCCTAGAACGTCTTCTCCGGATTAGCGAAGAAGTCTTCATTCTCCACCTCTTCAACATTGTAGACTGAGGAAAGATAAGCAACAAGCATGTTTGAGTACCAACGGTACTCAGCATGTGGGGAAGGGATGACATGAGGGTGTTTAGAAAGGAAGGCCAAATTTGAGTTAAGCACTATAGCATTTCATCCTATCCTTAGCTTTCATTAGCACCTACTTCTAAGTGAGAGAACCCATCCATAACCCATGTATTAGCCAAAACCAAACCAACCAAACCACCATTCCCAATCATTCACTAATTATGAATTGGACACGAAGCCGCTCTTGTCCGTGAGCACGGCTGTCATGACAGTTTCTAAATCTCTGCAGAGAATGTACCCTTTACCCACAAGCCGTGATTTCATCCCCTGTTGCCAGGTGGACTAAGTAAACCTCCCTGATGCCCGTGGTCGCGAACTACATTGCACACTTCCTTTGGTGTGATGCCAGGAGATCACTACGAGGTCTTTACAAAGGATTCTCCTGACGCGTACTAGCCCTTTGAGGTTTCACCCCTGTACAAAAGTGTGAGCCGTTACACCACAACTCAACATCCCAGTTGCCCCCTCTTGAGCCATGCGGATCCCAAGGCAGTACACCCTGAACCAATTCCCCGCACTATCCAATCACTAATACTATGTCGGGAGAGGCCTAATTAATCGACCAAGCTGCCCCATACTCAGCCTTGTGGCGATACTATAAAGCATAGTGGCTTCCTCCAGAAATCGGTCCTTATAATCCGACAAGGTTTATACCCTAAAACCCGGGTCTCGTGCATACTACACCATAACAACCAAACCAAGCCGCCAAATTCATATCCACTACAATTCAATTCACCAAATCTCAATAAATGATCACAACATTTAATAGTATAACATGTATGTAGAGAAATTCCCTCCCAAAACTAAGCATGACTAAGCGTAAAAGTAATAATAACATCTACCCAAACCACCTTGGTGACAAGGAATTATACGGAAGGGTGCAGTAAATAGGATTCAATTTATTTAGCATGCAACTAACTAAAACTTAATAAAACAGGTGCAAAATGGTCAAGGAACTTTCCTTCTTCGAAGTGTGGGTCGGTGAAGGTGTAGTCCCGAAGATTGTAAGTCGGCTCGGGAACCGACTCTAAATACATCATCGCATGCGGAACGGAAAGTAGCAGCACACAATAAGAAATAAGAGAATAAAGGCACACAAAAAATAAGTAAACACAAAAGAAAACCTACGCAATTACGTCGCTAACACTATGTCCTTAGTTAAGACTTTATTTAGTGGTGTGGGTGGAAGTTTGGATTTTAGTGTCTATATGGGTTTATTAGGAATTCAGCACAATCAGCAAATTAAATACATTATTTTATCCTAAACAGATTAGGAAATCATAATAAAATAATATCCTAAGTGATCTATGCAAAAAGAGAGAGTAATCATATGATTTTATGTAATTTACAATTAAAACAGGGGCTTTTATGCAAAACAGACATGAACAGGGGCCTAGAAATATTTTATAACATAACCATGGGGTTAATCATAATTTACAGAGGCTAAAAACATAATTAATGGTGAAAACAAGGGCTATAATGCATTGTTTATTCAATCTAATAAAGCTGACAGAATTAAATTAAAGTACACGGGCTATTTCCTAAATTCCAGGACCTTGCTGTGAATATTTAAAAAGGGGCGAGGGCTTCTGTGCAAATCTGCGAAGGGGTATGGTGGGATCTAATCATGACCATTTGATCTAAAAGGAGTGGTCGGGATTTTAAATCCTGAAGGGGTATGCCATGTTATAATCTCGACTGTCGGCCTCAGATCGACGGCCGAGATTGGGCCACATCGCCCCAAGGGTGACAGAGGCGGCGCGCGTGCTAGGAGGCGGCGATGTTCGGTGGCTACGGCGGCAGGGCCTCGCCCGCGATGGCCAAACGGCCAAATCGATGGGGGGGGGGGCCGAGAGGAGCTCACCTAAGGGGGCACGGAGCTCGGATTGGGGGCGGAGGGGCGTCGGCGACGTCAGGAGGTGGCGGTCTCCGGCGGAGCTCGACGAAACCGAAGAAGCGGTGGCGAAATCCCCGAAAGAAGGTGTCCGGCGAGTACCTACGGACACGGCGAACAATATGAGCAAAGAATCGAGGAGCGGCTTCGGCTAGAACGACGAGAATGGCGGCACCATTACCTTGGCACGGCGGCTAGGGTTCGGAACTTCGCGGAGGGGAAAAATTGGGGCGCCGGCCGAAATTTATAGGGGGTGAGGGGGTGGCAAAGTAAGGAAAGGGATTTCATGGTGATGGAAGGCGACAGAGGCCATTATGGCTGGTGATTCTCTTGTCGGCATTTGAACCGGGGCGGCATTAGCAGGGCGTCGGCCGGGCGCGCGTAAGGAAAGGGAAAGCCCTGACGGGCGGGTCCTAGCGTGCAGAGAAAGGGAGAGCGGAAGGAAAGAGAGGGAGGCGCGGGCTGAGTTGGGCCAGGAAGGGTATTGGGCCGGCAGGGATAAGAAAAGGAGAAGGGGTTGAGGGAGGAAGATGGGTCGGGTGGGGGTTTAGGCCCACGTAGGGGTTTTACCCTTTTTATTTTCCTTTTTCTCTTTTCTTTTTCATTTCTTTTTACAATTTGAATTTCTTTTCAAATTTCAAACGAATTCTGGTGCATTTTGAAATTGAATTTTCAAAACAAAGGCAAAGGCATGATGCACTCCTAATTCAATCCCTTTATTTCAAATTTTTGAAAATTTTGGGTGTTACAATCATCGAGTTTATGGGGCAACCTCACACGTTGAGGGCTCCCACGAAAATTACAGTGAATAGATGATCAAATACACTTGAAAAGTTTACAAGAGAGAGTACGAATGTCAAGAGATCAAACCCCAAGAGCTCACAACGTGTAGACGACGATCTCCCAATCCCAAATCTAAGTGTTCAATTGGTTTTCACCTTTTTGGACTTTAGATGCGTGGGGAGATGTGTTTTTTGGCTCTTGGGACAGGTGGCGGTGCTAGGGTTTATGATTTTGACAGTAGGAATAAAAAGTTATGTTTCTGGGGCCGTGGATCTCCTATTTACAGGGTTTCCAAAAAGTTACCTTTGGAAATCCCAAGGGTCGGACTAGTCCGTATTAGGTACCGGACTTGTCCGGTGTGCTGGCTAAAAGTCGGTGTGGAATGCAGCACACTAGGAACCCTGATTGTGTGAGGTATCCAAGCAATCTTATTTTCACAGTCGATACATGGACATAATATGTCATCTATCTTTTGCAACTTCACATGTCTCTTGGATGCTTCAATAAAATTTGCAACATTATGAATACACATAGGATTGGGTTTTGGCATGTTATACATCCACGCTCGATGCTCCATGCTTTAATAACAATTTTTTTGTAAGATTTACAAAATTTGTCCACAGTTATTCCCTAAAGGTCTTCTATAAAATTAATTTACAGAGACATAACAAGCCAGCATCATATGAGTGAATACTGGTATCACGTAGGTCTGTTCATAAGGGTTCCAAGAATTTTTTTTGTCATAATTTTCTCAGCTTCCAAGTGGCCATAATGGAATTTTGAATTTAGGCTTATTCATTATAACATTTCATCGAACACGTGATGTGCTTGTATTCATCTTCAACCTTTAATCCTACAAATCTACTTCTTGTTCTGTAAAATTCATGGGTGAGCTCATGGGGAGACTCAACTACATCTTTCAACCTTTAATCCTTGAAATCTACTAAAAATCTCAAGTGGTGGTGGTGGGGGGGGGGTGGAGGCATATGCAAACTCAACAAAATGAAACTAAAAACAGAACAAATTGAAAACATGATAGTGAAGAAGAATTCTCTTCTAATCTTTTCTCTGTTCGAAGCTTGATCAACTGATGAATGTAGTACCGGCCCGCGCACGGTGGAAAATTTTGCCAGCCTGGCGGCATCGATGGAAAATCTCCAGGGTTAGGTTTCCTGTGGTGCCCGAGGAGTCTCTATATCAGCGTTGATTTTCACAGGCGGTTTTTAAAGAAACAACCGCCTGTGATAAAAATTAATAAAGTTCAGGCGGTTTTTTTCAGGCAGTTTTTAACTTCTTCATAGGCGGTTGGTACTGAATAACCATTTGAGAAGAATCTTATCTCAGGCGGTTATTACTTACCAACCTCCTAGGATTATTGCCCGAGCCTGTTCTTCAGTTTTCTTTTCCCTTGCTTCTTTTTTTAGATTCCAATATAAATACTCAAACATATATAGATTCTGCAAATGAGTCCAAATTTGATGATTCTTTCTTTTATATTTTTTCAAAATTAACATCTACCACCTGGACCAAATATTTTAAAACTTGTATAGCTAACATTGTAATGTTTTGGTAAATATCAAATTAATTTATACTCACATATTATTCACATTTGTGTATCTCCTAAAAAAAAAGGGATCCTTCACTGAAATTGGTTTGTATGAACATATTTGTATTATTTATACATGTATGAATTTTGTTAATTCTTTTAAAGCGTTCCAACATGTAAAAATTCAAACTATCCATCATTCTAACCAAATGCTCATATACATATGAGGCATCCATAAAATTTTGAACACACATTGATTAAAAAAAACAAATCTAAAAAATTTCATAGAGGTTGGTATGACGACTAAAAAAGTCCATTGAAAAAGTAAATGAAAAAATCATTATATTCATCAAGATTGAAAAATGACAAATAGTCAGTGTTATTTGTTTTTTATGTTCTCACCAATTTCAAAGGCTTGATTAAATGAAATTTAATGGTAACCTTTAATACTCAATCATATTACAAGAAAGTGGAATTTGGGCTTTTGAAAGGCTCAACATTTAATCAAGAATATTAATTAAGCTTACATAAAGATCTTTCCAGGCGGTTGGTACTGAATAACTGCCTCAGAAGAAGCTTATCTAGGCGGTTATTGCTTAGCAACCGCCTGGGATTATTGCCCGAGCTTGTTCTTCAGTTTTCTTTTCCCTTGCTTCTTTTTTATTTAAATTTCAATATAAATACTCAAACATGTATAGATCCTGCAAATTGAGTCCAAATTCGATGATTATTTTTTTTATATTTTTCAAAATTAACATCTACCACCTGGACCAAGTATTTTAAAATTTGTATTAGCTAACATTGTAATGTTTTGGTAAATATGAAATTAATTTATACTCATATATAATTCACATTTGTGTATCTCCTAAACAAAAGGATTCTTCACTGAAATTTGTTTGTATGAACGTATTTGCATTATTTATACATGTATGAATTTTGTTAATTTTTTAAAGCAATCCAAACATGTCAAAATTCAAATTATCCATCATTCTAACCAAATGCTCATATACATATGAGGCATTCATCAAATTTTGAAAACACATTGATTCAAAGAAATTTAAAAGAAAATCTGAAAAAATCACAGAGGTTGGTATGATGACTAAAAAGGTTGAATGTGGCGTAGAGGGGGTCAATAGGCTTCGAAAATTTCCTGCACACTTAATCAAACGGTCAAAAATTTGATTGACCGGACTTGCCCGGTTGTGTGGGCGGACTAGTCCGGTGTGCCTGGTGTGTGCCGATTTGATTAAGTATCTATACAGGATATACATTCTTTTAAGCTGCAAAAAAGTGAACCACAGATAAGATTACTTGAATTTGCAATTGATGTCGTGAAATTGCATGTGAAAAACAATTAGCAATTCAAATTATGATATTGATCAACTATGTGCCCTAATGAAGATGAAAAAGTAAAGAGTCACACGAGATACCGATTTTTACCGAAGTTCAATCTCACCAAAGATATCTACTCCTAGTTGAGGAAGCCCACACATAGTCGGGTCTCTTTAAACTGTTTCCCTCTTATAGTCACCATACAAGGCCGACTGGAATCCACTATCATGGGCAATCACTATGTTTATGGGCCAACCTCACACGTTGAGGGCTCCCACGAAAATTACAATGAAACGATGATCAAATACACTTGAAAAGTTTACAAGAGAGAGTACGAGTGTCAAGATATCAAACCCCAAGAGCTCACAACGTGTAGATGATGATCTCCCAACCCCAAATCTAAGTGTTCAATTGTTTTACACCTTTTTAGACTTTAGATGCGTGGGGAGATGTGTTTTTGGGCTCTTGGGACAGGTGGCGGTGCTAGGGCTTATGATTTTGACAGTAGGAATAAAAAGTTATGTTTCTGGGGCCGTGGATCTCCTCTTTATAGGGTTTCCAAAAAGTTACCTTTGAAAATCCCGAGGTCGGACTAGTCCGTATTGGGTACCTGACTTGTCAGGTGTGCTGGCTAAAACTCGGTGTGGAATGCAGCACACTAGGAACCCTAATTGTGTGACGTTTCCAAGCAATCTTATTTCCGCAGTCGATACATGGACATAATATGTCATCTATCTTTTACAACATCGCATGTCTCTTGGATGCTTCAATAAAATTTCCAACATTATGAATATACATAGGATCGGGTCTTGGCATGTTATACATCCACACTCGATGGTCCATGCTTTAATAACAAATTTTTTTGTAAGATTTACAAAATTTGGCCACAGATATTCCCTAAAGGTCTTCTATAAAATTAATTTACAGAGACATAACAATCCTGCATCATATGAGCGAATACTGGTATCACAAAGGTATGTTCATAAGGGTTCCAAGAATTTTTTTTTCATAATTTTCTTAGCTTCCATGTGGCCATAATGGAATTTTGAATTTAGGCTTATTCATTGAAACATTTAATCGAACACGTGATGTGCTTGTATTCATCTTCAACCTTTAATCCTTCAAATCTACTTCTTGTTCTGTAAAATTCAGGGGTGAGCTCATAAGGAGACTCAACTACATATTTCAACCTTTATTCCTTGAAATCTACTACAAATCTATCTCAAGTGGTGGTGGGGGGGGGGGGGGGGGCTGGAGGCTTATGCAAACTCAACAAAACGAAACTAAAAACAGAACAAATTGAAAACATGATAGTTAAGAAGAATTCTCTTCTAATCTTTTCTCTGTTCGAAGCTTGATCAACTGATGAATGTAGTACCAGCCCGCGCACGGTGGAAATTTTTGCCAGCCTGGCGGCATCGATGGAAAATCTCCAGGTTAGGTTTTCTGTGGTGCCCGAGGAGTCTCTATATCATCGTCGATTTTCACAGGCGGTTTTTAAAGAAACAACTGCCCGTGACAAAAATTAATAAAGTTCAGGCGGTTTTTAACTACTACTTCACTGGCGGTTGGTACTGAATAACCGTTTGAGAAGAATCTTATCTCAGACGGTTAATACTTACCAACCTCCTAGGGTTATTGCCCGATCCTGTTCTTCAGTTTTCATTTCCCTTGCTTCTTTTTTTTAGATTCCAATATAAATACTCAAACATATATAGATTCTGCAAATGAGTCCAAATTTGATGATTCTTTTTTTTATATTTTTTCAAAATTAACATCTACCACCTGGACCAAATATTTTAAAACTTGTATAGCTAACATTGTAATGTTTTGGTAAATATCAAATTAATTTATACTCACATATTATTCACATTTGTGTATCTCCTAAAAAAAGGGATCATTCACTGAAATTTGTTTGTATGAACATATTTGTATTATTTATATATGTATGAATTTTGTTAATTCTTTTAAAGCATTCCAACATGTAAATATTCAAACTATCCATTATTCTAACCAAATGCTCATATACATATGAGGCATTCATAAAGTTTTGAACACACACTGATTAAACAAATAAAACAAATCTGAAAAAAAATCATAGAGGTTGGTGTGATGACTAAAAAAGTCCATTGAAAAAGTAAATGAAAAAATTATTATATTCGTCAAGATTGAAAAATGACAAATAGTCAGTGTTATTTGTTTTTTTGTTCTCACCAATTTCAAAGGCTTTATGAAATGAAATTTAATGGTAACCTTTAATACTCAATCATATTACAAGAAAGTGGAATTTAGGCTTTTGAAAGGCTCAACATTTAATCAAGAATATTAATTAAGCTTTCATAAAGATCTTTTCAGGCGGTTGGTACTGAATAACCACCTTAGAAGAAGCTTATCTAGGCAGTTATTACTTAGCAACCGCCTGGGATTATTGCGTGAGCTTGTTCTTCAGTTTTCTTTTCCCTTGCTTCTTTTTTTATTTAAATTTCAATATAAATACTCAAACATGTATAGATTCTGCAAATTGAGTCCAAATTCGATGATTCTTTCTTCTATATATTTCAAAATTAACATCTACCACCTGGACCAAATATTTTAAAACTTGTATAGCGAACATTGTAATGTTCTGATAGATATCAAATTAATTTATACTCACATATTATTCACATTTGTGTATCTCCTAAAAAAAGGGATCCTTCACTAAAATTGGTTTGTATGAACATATTCGTATTATTTATACATGTATGAATTTTGTTAATTTTTTAATGCATTCCAACATGTCAAAATTCAAACTATCCATCATTCTAACCAAATGCTCATATACATATGAGGCATTTATCAAATTTTACACACATTGATTAAAAAATATTAAAAAAATTTGAAAAAATTCATAGAGGTTGGTATGATGACTAAAAAGTTCCATTGCAAAAATAAATGAAAAAATCATTATATTCATCAAGATAGAAAAATGACAAATAGCAATTGTTATTTGTTTTTTATGTTCTGACCAATTTCAAAGGCTTTATGAAGTGAAATTTAATAGTAAACTTTAATACTCAATCATATTACAAGAAAGTGGAATTTGGGCTTTTGAAAGGCCCCACATTTAATCAAGAATATTAATTAAGCTTACATAAATATCTTTTTAGGCGATTGGTACTGAATAACTGCCTGAGAAGAACCTTATTTCAGGCCGTTAATACTTAGCAACTACCTGGGATAATTGCCTGAGTCTGTTCTTCTATTTTCTTTTCCCTTTCTTATTTTTTATTTAAATTCCAATATAAATACTCAAACATGTATATATTCTGCAAATTGAGTCCAAATTCGATGATTCTTTCTTCTATATTTTTTCAAAATTAACATCTACCACCTGGACCAAATATTTTAAAAATTGTATAGCGAACATTGTAATGTTTTGATAAATATAAAATTAATTTATACTCACATGTTATTCACATTTGTGTATCTCATAAAAAAAGGGATCCTTCACTGAAATTGGTTTGTATGAACATATTCGTATTATTTATACATGTATGAATTTTGTTAACTTTTTTAAAGCATTCCAACATTTCAAAGTTCAAATTATCCATCATTCTAACCAAATGCTCATATACATATGAGGCATTCATCAAATTTTGAACACACATTGATTCAAAAAAATTTAAAAAAATCATAGAGGTTGGTATCATGACTAAAAAGGTTGAATGTGGCCTAGAGGGAGATGAATAGGCTTTGAAAATTTCTTGCACATTTAATCAAACGGTCTAAAATTTGATTGACCGGACTTGTCCGGTTGCATGGGCGGACTAGTCCGGTGTGCCTGGTGTTCAAATTTGATTAAGTATCTATACATGATTTAAATTCTTTTAAGCAGCGGAAATGTGAACGACAGATAAGATTACTTGAATTTGCAATTGATGTCGTGAAATTGCACGTGAAAAACAATTAGCAGTTAAAATCATGATATTGATCAACTATGTGCCCTAATCAAGATGCAAAAGTAAAGAATAACACGAGACACCAATTTTTGTCAAGGTTCGATCTCACCAAAGAGATCTACTCCTCGTTGAGGAAGCCCACATAGAGTCGGGTCTCTTTAAACCCTTTCCCTCTTCAAGTCACCACACAAGGCCGACTTGAATCCACTATCACGGGCAATCACCGAGTTTATGGGGCAAGCTCACACGTTGAGGGCTCCCACGAATATTATAACAAAAAGATGATCAAATACACTTGAAAAGATTACAAGAGAGAGTTTGAGTGTCAAGAGATCAAACCCCAAGAGCTCACAACGTGTAGACAACGATCTCCCAATCCCAAATCTTTGTGTTCTATTGGTTTTCACCTTTTTGGACTTTAGATGCATGGGGAGATGTGGTTTTGGGCTCTTGGGAAAGGTGGCAGCGCTAGGGTTTATGATTTTTACAGTAGGAATCGAAAGTTATGTTTGTGGGGCTGTGGATCTCCTATTTATAGGGTTTCCAAAAAGTTACCGTTAGAAATCCTGAGGACCGGACTAGTCCGTACTCGGTACTGGACTTGTCCGGTGTGCTGTGTAAAAGTCGACGTGGAATGCAGCACATTAGAAACCCTAATTGTGTGAGATATACTAGACTAATCCAGTTTATGTCCGTACTTGTCCAGTGCCTGTGTAATATAACTCCAGAGAGTTGAACAGAGTCCGATTCTAGAACGGACTTGTCCAGTGCTATGTGTAATTGGACTCCAGAGAGTTCAACAGACTAGTCTTGTCCCATGGACGGACTTGTCAGGAGTGCACTGAACAGGATTTACAGGTACTTGAACGGACTAGTGTGGTCCATGATCGGACTAGTCCGGTGCACAGTGTTATTTGATTCCAGACAGGTTAACAGACTAGTTCGGTCCATAGACAGACTAGTCCGGTGCATAGTGTATTTGGACAACAAAGAGTTAAACAGACTAGTCTAGTCCATGAACGGAGTATTCCGATGCTCAGTGAGTTTTTAGGTGCTTTTAATCCCTTACCCCTACGCAATGACTTGAGCTCTTGGGATGTGTCTCTCACACACATCCTATACATTTAAATCTACTTTGCACTTTAGTTGACAGTTGGGCTTTTATCTTTTGTACACCACTTCATTTTTCACCTTTTTGAGTGCACCAAACTATCACATTTGGCTTATCCTGCAGTCATCTCGATAAACTCATTAGGATCAAATTTGCTTGTCATTAATCGTCCAAAACCCAAAAGGGATTGCCTAGATGCACTTTCAATCTCCCCCTTTTTGGTTATTGATGACAACCAATTGAGATTTCAAAATTAAGAGTAAAATTCTGATTTTTATAAAGTGTGCATATATGAGAATAATGAATGACAACAAAAAGCTTCTCACATATATGCACTCTTTATGGTGGGGTGCCTAACATATGTGTGGTCAACAGATGTGATCGGCAATAGATAAGCATTTGACAGTCATTGCAATAATCATCACATTAGCATCAAATAAGCATCACACATTGAGTAAATTTAGCACATTCAAAAGAAAATACAATAATTTGAAAATGAGTACATGTCCTTGATTACTTGTCCTTAATGGCTTATCCTAGACAACTAGTCTCAATCTCTCCCCCTTTGGCATCAAGGCACCAAAAAGGGAAAAATTGAATGGAATCACGCATTGTCACTGCCTCTCTCACTCTCAGTCCTCTCTTCATATTCTTCTTCATCTTCAGGTCCTTGAGGAGGAGAAGGAGGAGCATAAGTACTAGCCAGTCCAAATGAAGCCAACTCTTGCTCAGTTAGTAGAGGCATTTCAGTAAAATCTTCTTCTAATTCCTCTAAAACCTGAAGTGACCCCAATGGCTCCATCTCTAGCTTGTCACAGATGGCTTTGATGTTGGCTTTTACATATCTTTGATGCTTCTTCCTGGTCAGACATTCCTTGTGCTGCTTGATTTCCACAATGCGATAAGAGGCAAAGATAGATGATAGAATCTTAAGCACTCCACTGGATGACTCTCTAGGAGGTGGAGGACACTCTCAGATCTTGTTTCCTCTTGATCCCTCTTGGATATTCGTTCCTCTCCGGGTGAGCTGGGAGCAAAAGGAATAGTGTAGATGGTAGGCTTCTGGGGCCTAAGTATGGTATGAGGCACGTCCTTGACAAATTCCTGTCATGTCACCTTCTCAATCATATACACAATGTAAGGTGCATAGCCACAGGACCTGTTAGGAGTGATGGAGATATTGACAATGTCATTGCATATGTACTCAAAATACATTGAAGGTCCTTTTCCTGCTTATCACATTCATCAATGTTCTGAGGGTGCCCTAAATGGTCCCTACATCTCCCTCTTTGGGAGTAATGGTCTTCCTCAGGATCCTGTTGAGAACAGCAAAGAAGGGCTTCAAGTACTTCGTAGTTGGAAGCTTGAATGGCATTTTTGTATCATAGAGAAAGTCAAGCTGATCTTTCTCTAGAGGTTTCAGATTGTGGATAATGATGTAATTCTCCAGAAAATCTTCCAGGTGAAGAATTCTTGCAAACTCCTCATAGGTGACATTGTACTATACTCCATTGGTCATCCAAATCATCGTGTCACTATCATCATGAGCAAAATAGAGAGTAGAGTAGAATTGAGTAATGATCTCAATGTTCTAGTCCCACTGAAAAGAGACTAGATCATTCAGTCCATGCAGCTCCAAGGCTTCCAGAACCTCTTGATAGGCTTGACATCTCTTGGACTAAAGGTGAGTGTTTTATACCCATTGACTTTCGATAACTGGGGTCTTCATCTTCAGATAGACATGCTCATTGTAGTCAGCATGGAAATTGCTCCACAATCTGGGATCAGCTGATCGTTTGGGCCAACCATAGACTTCTACCTTCTTGGATTTGTCAGCTACCTCACATCCTTTTCCAGTGAAATCAGCACTAGAGGGCTGCCTGTTGCGACGAGTAGGCACTTTCATCTTCAAGGGACCAATGGGGCCACTAGAAAGTCCTTTGCCCTTGTTCAGAGTTCTCTTGGTCCCCAATGAGCTCTCAGTAGCATTCTTACCCTGAGCCTTTTTCACTACCACTCTCCTCTTAGGAAGAGAGTCGTCGGAAGGAGGAGAATGTACATTGACATCATGTCTTTTCTTCATCACCCTCTCCTCTGCCCTTTGCACTCAAACACATTGTACCTCTTCATCATAGTGAAATGAACTATCCTCGAAACCTGAAGAAATCGTGCCAAAAAGTTGAAGATTCACGTTGAAGGAGCGGACATGGGGGCAGATTAGTCCGGAGTGGACAAGATTCGCGCCGAGGAGGGGATTTCCCTTGGAGAAAACCACGTTTTTGGTGGCTAGATGTCGAAATAACCTTTGGAGCTCGAGGGGGAGGAGAGAGAATGCAAAGAACATTATGCAAGGTGGAAGATGACCTCCTGGCGGCGGATTAGGGTTAACCCCGATGAAAACGGACTATTCCAATATACCCCGGACAAGTCCGATGCAACGGACAAGGTTAGGACTAGTCTTTATCAACGGACTAGTCCTGTGCTAACCCCGGACAAGTCTGGTGTCAGCAGGACAGAATTGAGCTGAAACAACTGGACTTTTGTTGTTTGATATAATAGTGATCTAAGGGACATTATTTCACAAATAATATTGATGAGCATGAACAGTAAGCACTCAACAACCATACAATGGCCATAATTAACCATGATTTACTCATTTAAATAGTTTTCTAGAGAAAATCGAGATAAGGGGGAAATTTTGGCAAAAAAATGAGTAAACTTTTAAATCACAATTAGATGTGCAGTGTTTCAAGCCACATTTCGAGAGTCAAGTATATTTAGCTCATTTCTTAGCTCACAAAACCTTTTCTCACCTAATGGCTTGGAGAATATATCTCCAAGTTTTTTTTCAGTCCTAACATGTGAAATTTCAATATCACCTTTTAATGAATGATCTCTTAGTAAATGGTGACGAATATCTATGTGCTTAATTCTTGAGTGCTCTACTGAGTTGTGTGCAATTTTTATAGCACTCTCATCATCGCATCAGAGCGGAATATGGTTCAGATTATAACCATAGTCCCTTAGAGTTTGTCGCATCTAAAGTAGTTGTGCGCAACAACTACCGGCTGCAACATACTCCGCTTTGGCTGTGGAAAGATCAATAGAGTTTTGATTTTTAGATGACCATGAAACTAGGGATCTGCCAAGAAATTGATAGGTCCCCAACGTGCTCTTTCTATCTGTCGGTACCCTGTGTATCGTATACCCCTTGGGATTACGAAAAGACCAAAGGGACTTCACCTGTCTGAGTTTGTCAGAGTGTTTTTCCGGCAATTCTCCCAATACTACCGTTGGTATCTCACGAAGT
This sequence comes from Tuctoria greenei, assembly GCA_036927565.1. Lineage (NCBI taxonomy): Eukaryota > Viridiplantae > Streptophyta > Magnoliopsida > Poales > Poaceae > Tuctoria > Tuctoria greenei. The sequence continues at coordinate 221,405,250 of JAYESD010000001.1, read as the reverse complement.
TTGTAGTTCGGTATTGGGTGCGCAGAGATTCTGAAGAGTATGGAAAATGGACACAAGGATTTACATGTTTCGGGCCGCCTGAGCATAATACCCTACTCCACGGGGTGTGTAGCTATTGTATTGACCGTCTAAGAGCTTCTAGAGAGTTTTCAGTCCAGAGACTGTCAGAGAGTCCCCCCTGTGTATCATTGACCAGTCCTTTTATAGTACAAGGACTGGTCGTTACACCGTTAGCCTGGCCCTACATGTGGCCCTGGCGATTACTAATGTTTAATACATAATTAATGAGATTAATTACCATTAATAGCGTGGTAACGGGACCTGACAGTGCCGTTACTGGTATTAAGGGCCTTCTGATCGTGTGTCATTAATATGGTATTAATGAAACTTAATCAGGTCTTGAAGTCTTTGATTGCCCCTTGGAGGTCCGAGCCGTTGGGAGTTCACCAGCTTGATTGCTTAGTTGAAGGGCCGGCGGTTTGGACACGTGGCAGCTTTGGAGCTATTCATCTGGGACGGGTAGGTCTGGCGTAGATGTACACGTGTTGATACTGGAGCTTACCTCTGTCGGAGGTTAGGTCCGGGGGTGCCGCACAAGTGTTTAACCCGGAGCTATCCCATGTGTGGGATATAGGTCCGGCTGCAGTGTACACGTGGCAGTACCGGGACTAACCATAGATGGGAGGCATGTCTAGTCCCGTATGACATGAGGGGCCTTCGCTTGTCTTCAACTCAGACAGGTGAAGTCCCTTTGGTCTTTTCATAATCCCAAGGGGTATACGGTACGCAGGGTACCGAAAGTGGCCCATTGGGCCCACCTCTGGGAGAGACCTTTTGGATGAAGTCATTCTGCCAGAGGTGGGTCCATCCTTTGATTTTTGTGTCATGTCTTCAAGGATCTTAGGATGTGCCATTGGCGGTAGTTCGTAGTTAAACCAACGCCGCGTGGCATATCAGGGATGCGGTAGGTGAGATCTTAGCATGCGGATCTCGCGCAATTGAAGGTCGCCGGTTCCCGATACGAAAATTGTATCGGTTCCGCGCGCCTTGTCAGGACGCCGTCTTCGGGTTTCCCGCCTTTCATGATGACAACCATTTGCCTAGGTAAGGACCTCGACTTGATCGTCGCAGTGGCCTCGGGCCCCCTTGTCATTGGTAGAGTGAAGTTTTTGACTCGTATCGTCGGCTCCTCTGCGGTTTCAATCAAAGAATTGCGGGGCTTACTTAATAAGGAAAGTGTGCACTGTTTGGGGGTTCTTTATGCCTTCATTCGATCTTGCGCTCAAATCCTCCAAACTTTTGCTTGCTTTTTGTCCCTAGCCCCGCTTGTGCTGTGATGGAGTTGGGTCCTCTCGAGAGCCGACTTAAGACCGACAACAATTTGAAGAAGGTTCGGGCCCTCATGGGGTTGTCCAGTGACTTCTTCAACCACCAGGTCCGCGCCGGCAAGCTTCCATTTGAGAAGGAGCATGCCGGCGACATGGTGTACTTCTCCGCGTACGCCATGGTGGCACTGAACCCACCCTTTTCTTCTTTTCTCTTGATGCTGCTAGACTTCTATGGTCTGCAGCTGTACCACCTTGGCCCCCACTCCATTCTTTTGGTGTCAATCTTTGTCCACTCTTGCGAGATGTGGTTGGGTATTCCTCCCTGCGTCGAGCTCTTCCGCACCTTCTTCACCATCCACACCACCGGCAAGAGTGACAAGTACCTTGGCTTCTATTACTTTGTGAAGCGCAAGAAGTGACCGTACAAGTACTTGCGGTCGTTCCCTTCTGGCTTGTGGGACGACTGGAGGAAGTATTGGATTGTCATCAGGACAGAGGAGCATGAGAGGCTGGAGTTGCCCATAGGCCTCCCCAACGTCGACACTGAAGCTTGGAGCGAAGTTCCAGTGTTATCGTACGCCTTCAACCCTGCTCTGACCAGGATCCGCCAATGCGTGGAAGGAGGGGTGACTCCTTAGGCGGTATTTTGCAACTTCCTGGTCAACAGGTGGGCTCTGCCGAAGAAGAGGGAGAAGCTTTCTTGGGCCCTCAACAGCGTGATGGACGATGGTTGGATCGAAACCAGTTTGAAGTCCAACCTGGAAGGCGCAGCCTTGGAGCTTCACCTCAAGAAGTTCCAAAATGGCATCGACGTCAAGGGCGACTACTTGTCTCCGCCAGTGGCTTTCCTCCCTCTGAACATGGAGGCAGAGTTTTGCAGGGAGCTCTGGTGGAAGATGCCAGTGCTTGATGACCTTAGTGTCGTTCAGAGGTGTTTGACCACCAGGTTGGTGATCTCCGGAGCTTCCGAGGGTGGTCCCCCTTCCGTCCCGGAACAGAGAGTTGAAGTCGCGGGCAAGGGCAAAGAGTTGGCCGAGCCCTCGAGCTGTAAAAGGAAGCTGAAGCACTCTGATGGGTGGTTCGTGAGGTCTGCTCCTTTCGCAGCGGCTCCTTCTCCCCGAAGGGGGAGGTCTTCAACAGCGGCAGCCACTCTAGCATCAGCATCTCCCCTGGGTGCTAGTTCTGGCTGTGTGGCTACGTTACCAGGACAAGCTGAAGGCTCTGGGTTTAGAAGTTCTTCCGGATCGAGGGGGGCCTCGACCAAAGCAGAGTCAACGGTTGCGGCAAGCTCTAGGGAACCTTTCGGAACTGACATGCCAGTGGCGATAGGGTCCAGTCCTGAGCGTCCGGAGATGAGGTTCCGCTCTAGCTGGTGCGGAAGCCTTTCGAGGTAAATTTTGTTTTTACCTCAATTAGTTGTTTTGTGTTGTAACTACGTTTTGAGTATCTTCGTCCTTCATCCACAGGGTACCCAAGAGAGGGGTTGATGCTCCTGTTCCTGTCATAATAGCTGAAGCTGTGCAGGTGGGGGCTTCGGCTCCAATCCCAGCGCCGCCCCAAGGAGTGGTTGAGGCTGCGACAGCTCCATCGTCGGCTGTCGTGGTCTTGGACCTTGACTCATCCCCAGAAGCTCGCTTGGTAGTGCCGGACCACTAAAATGAAGATGTACCAGCGGCACCTGCCCCGAAGGTTGAAGCTCTAGGTTTGGACGCTAAAATGGTGGATGTTCTGGCCTCAGAACCGGAGATATCTGTGATTCCGGCCCTAGAGCCGGATGTTGTTGAAGCCCCGGCGGTGGAGCTGGTGTTAGATGATGCCCCGGCGGTAGAGCCGATGGTTGATGAAGCTCCGGTGCCTGAGCCGGTTATCAAAGAATTTCCGGCTGTAGATCCGGTTGCTGTAGAAGTTCCGGCACCTGAGCCAATCGCTGCAGAGGTGCCAGCGCCCGACCCATGATGGTCGAAGCGTCAGCGCCTGGGCTGGCGGTGGAGGAGGCGCCAGCGTCGGAGTCGGAGATAGCTTCGGCTCCGATCGAACCTTCAATGCCTGCCTTGGAGGTGGTGGTCCCGAAGGTGCCCGCACCAGAGCCAGGGTGCCGAGATGAAGTTGCTGGCCCCCCGCTTGAGGGACCAGTTGTTGATGACCTGGCGGGGGGACCTTCGGAGCCAACTCCGGAGGTTGAAACTTCTGTAGCAAGACCTTCCTCGACCGCGGCCGAGGCTATTCTGGATATTGGCCCTAGTGCCGCGGAAGCTCAGGGAACCGCTCTTGTAGAGTGGGACCCAACGTTTGTCACAGAGAACCCGCTGGAACCGGCAGAGATGACCCCGACAGGTCCATACCCGATCCCTCTATCGTTGTCTATTGACAACGCCTACTCCAGTTTTCACCAGGTTCAGCTGGCTTTTTACCACGACAGCAAGGCTCTCAAGGAGGAGCATCAAACTCTTAGGAGGTGGCGCAACCGGCTCCAATTCGAGACCAAGCTGGCGCAGTCGAGGCTGGCTGATGACAAATAGTGGGTGAGGAAGGAGAAGATCCGCCTAGAGTACTGGGGTAAGCTACTGGATGAGAGGGAAAGCATGACACGATCCCATGACAACTAGTCACGGGCCATCTATGAACAGGCCAAAGCTGCTAATAGCGCAGCAGATGATCGCCAAGAGAGGCTAGACGCCATCCATGCCAGTCTCATCAAGCACCGAGAGGCTCTTGAGGAGTGGGAGAGAAAGCTCGAGGATGAAGAGCAAAAACTCCTGGAGCTGCGGGACAACGTTGTGAAGAGGGAAGAAGAGCTTACTCAGAGGCTAACTCTGGGTGACAAAAGTATCGAGGAGCGCACCAAGAAATTGGACGAGCGCTGCGAGAAAGAGGAGAAGAAGGCCTGGCAGCGAGGACAGGAACTCCACATGAGGGAAACTGGCGTTGCTGTCAGGGAGAAGAAGGTGTGGGGCCAAGAGAAGGACCTGGTTAACCGCCAGAATGAGATACACCTTCGGGAGGAAGAGCTTAGTAAACTCGAAAGGCAGGATGCTGAAAAGATTCAGTAGAACGCCAAAGAGGTGGAGCGTCTTGCTCGGGAGAATTCAGAGCTTGCAGTGGCCAGAAGATCCTTGGAGCAGATGCGATGTGGCAGGGTTGTAGAGTCCCAACAAGTTTGGGACTTCCTGGGCAAAGCCAACGACGCACTGACGCCCATGGGTTTTAGTCCCGTGCGTCCGGATGATCCGGAACCGGAGCTGGACCAGGCGTTGCAGGCGCTGAGTTCGGCAGACAACAAGCTCAACAAGATAGGCGATGTCATTGCGGACCAGCTGGAAACCGAGGGACAATCCCTGGCCAAGAGCGTCGCATAATTTGTTCTATCGTGCTACACAAGCCGGGACCCCCAATTCCCCCTAGACCCAGTGCTTAAAGGCCCCATCGACGAAGAGGGAGAAGCTGCCCAGGCCAGCCTTTCTGAGGTTGCCCAGAAGGTCGCATCATTCTTCCATAGGGTCTAGGACCATCTCTTTGTAGCTCCCGCTTGTATTCTCTCTTCTCTTTCTCCAATTTTGTAATCTCCTGTATCCAAATGAATGAAATCCACATTTTTTATGAATTTCATTTTTTGTCTTCAACACTTTTGTCCCGCTTGGACCCCTGGAAGATGTACGCAGTTTGATTGTGAACATGAACCAAGAGGATGTAACAGTTGTTGAAGACTCGCGTGCTTCAGACTTGTAGAACGTAGGTCCAAAGTCTTCGGTAGTGAAGACCCCCTGAGGTTATCGGAGCTTAAGGGATCCGCCTTGACCATCATCCGAGCTTGGTAGCTCCAGCGGTGGTCTCCATCAACGGGTAGAGCGTCGACAGTTACTCCTCTGGAGTATTCCCACCATCTTTTGTTCACTTTGACGGCTAGCCCCATGGCTTTACCGGAGCTGAGCAGCTCCAGCGATGCTTGCTATCAATGTTTAAAACATCGACTACAAGCCATCTAGGAGATGTTGGAGCTTTAATAGCTCTAGCTTAATTCACCATCATCATGAGATATTTATTTTTCCTGCACACTGAAGTCAAGAAAAATAGTAAAGTTCGTTTCCTATCTATAACTTAGTTGCGACTTACTATTCTTGTAAGAAATTTTGGGGTCGAGCGCAATTCTTCATACAATCAAGTGCACTGAGTTGTTTTCTCCAGGTCCAATTGTTTTTCAGGACCCGCCTTACTTCGGCCTGCCGAGGTGTAGGTAGAGTGGCGTACTTAGGGTGCAGGACCAGGCTAAGTCAATATCACACTCCGGACCTAGATTGGCTGGTGGCATTCAGGCGAGTGAGCCATTCAACAACATGAAAACCCAATGGAATTAACAATGCGACTCAAGTTGTACATGAATTAGTCGATCTAAAAAATTCTTGAGAATCGCACAACTTTGTTATAGACAAGAAAGAGAAAAATAAAAACTAATGAGCTTGTACAAAGTAAATGCACGTGGAGTCTGTTTTCACACAAAGATGTCTTTCATTATAGGTCCGGGGTATAGGGGAAACAAGTACACCCTTAGGGTACGGAACCAGGCTAAGTGTGTTTTGTTTCTTGTTGGACCCAAGGTAGCTAGCTACACATTTAGTGCTGAGACTGTGACAAGTGTTGCCTGAACTTTGCAGACCTTCCAGAGAAGGTCCGGCTATTCTCCTGGAGGAGCTACCCGACTTTGTACAATGACTCTATAACATACATCACGTGTAACTACAGACTCACCTCCGTGATATTAAGCGTAGAACTTACGGAGGTGCTCAATGTTCCAAGGATTAGGGAGGGGTGTCCCATCCTCGGTTGCCAAGCGAACGCATCCGGGATGGGTTACATTAATCACTCGGAAGGGTCCTTCCTAGCTGGGGGAGAGTTTGTTTAACCCTTCTCTGGATTGTATTCTCCGTAGCAAAAGAACGCCTTCCTCGAGCTGTCGGCTGTGAACATGCCTTTGGTGATAGCGTCGGAGAGCTTGGCGCTATCGGGCACTCCGAATAGCTGCTCGGCACCTTCCCTCTTTAAGGAGGTCAAGGTCTTCAGGCCGGAGCTGGTCCTGCGCGGCATCGTCAAAGGTCCGGACGCGGAGCGACCCCAAGGTGATTTCTGGAGGAAGGACTGCTTCAGCTCCATACACCAGGAAGAAGGGTGTCTCTCCAGATGACCAGTTTGGAGTTGTCTTGTTGGCCATAGAGTGAGCAGAAGCTCTTCGATCCAGTTGGCTCCATGTTTTTTCAGACGCTCATATGTGTGCGTCTTGAGTCCTTTTAGGATTTCTGCATTTTGCTCTCTCGGCTTGGCCATTGCTTGCCGGGTGAGCTACGGAAGCGTAGCTGACAGGAATGCCAAGATTTTCGCAATATCCTTGGAATGCAGAGCTTGTGAACTGGGTCCCATTATCAGTTATGATTTTGTTTGGGACTCCATATCTGCATACGATGGACTGTAAGAAGTTGATGGCTGATTGCTTGTTTATTGTCACAACTGGAGTTGCTTCCAGCCATTTTGTGAATTTGTCAATGGCGACGTACAGGAACTTGTAACCTTCGATGGCTCTTGGGAAAGGTCCCAAGATATCCATCCTCCACACAGCGAAATGCCATGTAGGAGGTATCATTTGTAGAGGTTGAGCCGGTGTGTGAATTTGTTTTGCATGAAACTGGCATGCTTCACATTTCTTCATTAGTTCAGTTGCATCCTGGAGTGCTGTAGGCCAGTAAAAGCCATGATGAAAGGCTTTACCGACCAGCGTGCAGGAAGACGCGTGGTTCCCACACTCGCCTCCATGGATTTCTGTGAGGAGCTCGCAACCTTCTTCCTTTGTAATGCACCGCATTAGGACGCCGTTAGCACCGCGCTGGTAGAGATCCCCTTCTACCAGTGTGTATCTTTTAGCCAATCTAACTATCCGGTCAGCGGATACATTATCTTTAGGAAGGAAGTTGTCTTTCAAGTAGCTTAGGATCTCCGAGATCCATTCATTGGAGCTAGCTTGAGCATTTGAGTCTTGCATGCTGGGTTGCTCGGAGCTTCCAGAAGCACCTACGACCCTTGATGGCTGCCATGGTAACAGGGCCATCGGGACTGCCAGCAATGAGGTGCTGGTCTTGCCCCCTTCGCTCAGTTCGGCAGGCTGAGCTGTAGGTTTAGACAACCTCCGGACGAAGGTTCCGTCGGGACCCGGAGCTCCAGTTGATGCTTTCGTCGAGAGTTCATCAGCTTCAGTGTTACGGAGACGCTGTACTGGAGGTCCAGGACTTTGAAGTCCTTCTGAAGCCTCTGGACTTCAAGGAGATAGGCAGCTAGTTGGGGATGGTTGCAGGAGCATTCACCCTCCACCTGTTTAATGATGAGCTGTGAATCTCCCTTGACCAACAGCTGCTTGACACCATATGATAGTGCCACCTTTAGTCTGAAAATGAGTGCCTCATACTCCGCCATGTTGTTGGTCACCTTGAAGTCAAGGTGTACCATGTATTTGACCTTCTCCCATGTCAGAGCAAGGAGAAGGACTCCAGCTTCGGCCCCCTGCTTCTGCATGGAGCCGTCGAAGTAGAGGTCCAGTGAGGCTCGATGAAGACCGGAGCCTTGAGTTCTGGCTTCTGCTCACTAGGGCCCCCAGGGTTTGATGGAGAGGGGGTCCATTCTACAACAAAGTCTGCCAATGCTTGACTTTTGATTGCTTGTCTTGGGACGAATTCAAGGTCAAACTCGACCAATTCCGCTGCCCACTTTGCAATGTTCCCAGTGGAGTTGGGATTATGCAAAATCGCTGGCAGTGGATATGAAGTCACCACTGAGATCTTGTGAGCTTGGAAATAGTGTCAGAGCTTCCTAGAAGCAATAAGAACTGCGTATAGCAGTTCATGTACTTCCAGGTATCGAGTTTTTGCATCGTGGAGTACTTCACTGATGAAGTACACTGGGCGTTGGTCTGTCCGAACCCTCCCGGAGGGTCCAGGAGCTTCCTCCTCATCGACCCGAACCCTTTCAGAGTGGTCCGGACCTTCATCGGGGTTCGTCGGGTCCTTGTTGGAGGAACCCGGAGCTTCTTTAGGAGTGACCTGGACCCTCCCAGGAGGGTCCAACTCTTCTTGCTCAACAAGAGTATTTCCTTGTTGACTCAAGTCGGGGGCTGGTACCCTGACTCGCCTTCAGGAACCTCCCGACTCTCCCGGAGGGGTTTGGATTCCTGAGCTTGTAACGGTTCTGGTCTCTCCGCAACCAGGACCATGCTGACAACTTCGTCAGTTGCCGAAATGTAAAGCAGTAGAGGCTCACCAAGGTTCGGAGCTACCAAAGTTGGTAGAGTGGTGAGGAGCTGCTTCAGCTCCTGGAATGCCTTTTCTGCTTCTTCAGACTATTGGAATGGTACGGACTTCCTCAATAGCTTGAAGAAGGGAAGTGCCCGTTCTGCCAGTCTTGAGATGAATCGGCTAAGGGCGGCTAGACATCTAGTCAGCTTCTGGACGTCCTTGATGCGGCCTGGTGGCCGCATATCTTCAATGGCTTTAACCTTCACCAGATTTGCCTCTATTCCTCGGTGGTTTATCAGGAAACTAAGAAGCTTTCCAGAGCTAATTCTGAAGACACATTTGTCCGGGTTCAGCTTCGTGCAAGTGACTCGCAACTTGTCGAAGACAGCTTGCAAGGTGTCAAGAAGTGAATCCTTGTCCTTAATCTTGACGATGATGTCATCAACATACACTTCCACTACGTCTCTGATGAGCTCTCCAAAGGTTTTGTACATAGCTCGTACAAATGTTGAGGCTGCATTCTTGAGACCAAATGGCATGGCAGTATAACAATACCATCCATCTACTGTGATGAAAGAAGTATGCTCTTCATCTTCCCTAGACATTCTGATGTGATGGTACACAGAATATGCTTCTAGGAAACACAGTAATTCACATCCGAAGGTGGAATCCACTATCTGATCTATTCTAGGTAGTGGGAATGGATCTTTTGGACATGCCTTATCCAATGCTGTGTAGTCGATACACATCCGAAGCTTCCCGCCGACCTTGGGTACAACGACTGGGTTTGCCAGCCATTTTGGGTGGAAGACTTCTTGGATGAATCCAGCTTCGAGCAACTTCTTCACTTCTTGTTGTATGAAGTTTTGTTGCTCTACTGATTGCTTCCGAGGCTTTGGATGTACAGGCTGAGCGTCAGGGTAGATCTTCAGATTATGCTCGATCACTTCCCTAGGGATCCCAGGCATTTGTGACGGTTGCCAGGCAAACACGTCGACATTAGCCCGGAGGAAAGTGATGACCATGAGTTCCTATTTGTCATTCAGACCTCCTGATATACGGGTGGTCTGAGCGGCGTCGGAACCGATTTAGACGACTTTGACGGGAATGTCGGTGTTGCCGCTTGGTTGCACGCGACGTGCAGAGGTTGAGCCTCGATGACGAATGCTTGGAGGTTTTGGAGCTTGCTCCTTTCCAGATTCTTCTTCTTGCATTGTGGCAAGCGTGTGAAGTTCTTCCAGATCTGTCACTCCGGCGGTGCGATCTCCACGGATTCGGAGAACACCAGCTGGTGTTGGTATCTTGAACACCAAGTATCCATAATGAGCAGCAGCCATGAACTTGTATAAGGCTGGCCTGCCCAGAATGGCGTTGAAGGGTAAGTTGATCTGAGCAACGTCAAAGACCAACTTCTCAGTGCGATAGTTCTCCCGAGTCCCAAAGGTTACGGGGAGAGTAATGGCACCAAATGGGGTTATGGCCCCCGGACCTACTCCGGAGAAAGGTCGAGAGGGGAGAAGATCCAAAGGTCAGAGCTGAAGCTTGACGAAAGCTTTGAAGCTTATGAGGTTCAGCCTCAAACCTCCGTCTACCATTACGTGGTGGAGTTGGATGTTGTTGATGGTCGGAGATACCATCATAGGGAGTTGGCTGGCTCTGATCATATTCCGAGGGCAGTCTGACGCGTGAAAAGTGATGGCAGTATCCATCCATTTCCTGTGCAGCTCCGCCCTGGTGGTGGGAACCATCGAAGCCATGTCCCGCCGCATGGTCTTGAGGACGCGGCGAGAGGTGATGTCCCATGAACCACCAAAAACGTCAGAAAACGAAGGTGGTGTTCATGGTCTTGAGGACGTGCATTTACTTTGTACAAGCTCATTATTTTTTGTTTTTCTCTTTCTTGTCTATAACAAAAATGTGCAATTCTCAAGAATTTTTGAGATCGACTAATTCATATACAACTTGAGTCACATTGTTAATTCCTTCGGGTTTTCATGTTGTTGAATGGCTCACTCACGTGAATGCCGCCAGCCAATCTAGGTCCGGAGTGTGCTATCGACTTAGCCTTGTCCTGCACCATAAGTACGCCACTCTACCTACACCCCGACAGGCCGAAGTAAGGCGGTTCCTGAAAACAATTGGACCTGGAGAAAACAACTTAGTGCACTTGATTGTATGAAGAATTGCGCTCGACGCCAAAATTTCTTACGAGAATAGTAAGTCGCAACTGAGTTATAGATAGGAGTCGAATTTTACTATTTTTCTTGACTTCAGTGTGCAGGAAAAATAAAGATCTCATGATGATGGTGAATTAAGCCGGAGCTATTAAAGCTCTGACATCTCCTAGATGGCTTGTAGTCGGTGTTTTAAACATTGATAGCAAGCATCGCTGCAGCTGCTCTGCTCCAGTAAAGCCATGGGGCTAGCCGTTAAAGTCAACAAAAGATGGTGGGAAGACTCCAGAGGACTAACTGTCGATGCTCTACGCGTTCATGGAGACCACCGCTGGAGCTACGAAGCTCCGATGATGGTCAAGGCCGGATCCCTTAAGCTCCGATAACTTTAGGGGGCCTTCACTACTGAAGACTTCTGACCTACGCTCTACAAGTATAAAGCACGTGAGTCTTCAACAACTGTTATATCCTCTTGGTACATGTTCACAATCAAATTGCGTAAATCTACCAGTGGGCCAAGCGGGACAAAAGTGTTGAAGACAAAAAATGAGATTCGTAAAAAATTTGGATTTCGTTCATCTGGAGACAAGATATTACAAAATTGGAGAAAAAGATGAGATAATACAAGCGGGAGCTACAAAGAGATGGTCCTAGACCATATGGAAGAACGAGGCGACCTTCTAGGCAACCTCAGAAACGCTGGCCTGGGCAGCTTCTCCCTCTCCATCGATGGGGCCTTTGAGCACCTGGTCCAGGGGGAATTGGGGGTCCCGGCTTGTGTAGCACGATAGAACAAATTCTGTGACGCTCTTGGCCAGGGATTGTCCCTCGGTTTCAAGCTGGTCCGCAATGACATCGCCTACCTTGGTGAGCTTGTTGCCTGCTGAACTCAGCGCCTGCAACGCCTGGTCCAGCTCTGATTCCGGATCATCTGGATGCACGGGACTAAAACCCATGGGCGTCAGTGCATTGGTTTTGCCCAGGAAGTCCCAAACTTGTTGGGACTCCGCAATCCTGCCACTTCGCATCTCCTCCAAGGATCTTCTGGCTGCCGCAAGCTCCGAGTTCCCCCGAGCAAGATGCTCCACCTCTTTGGCATTTTGCTGAATCTTTTCAGCAACCTGCCTTTCGAGTTTACTGAGCTCTTCCTCCCGAAGGTGGATCTCTTTTTGGAGGTTAACCAGGTCCTTCTCTCAGCCCCGCACCTTCTTCTCTGTGGCAGCAACGTCAGTTTCCCTCCTGTGGAGTTCTTGTCCTTGCTGCCAGGCCTTCTTCTCCTCTTTCTCGCAGCGCTCGTACAATTTCTTGGTGCGCTCCTCGAGACTCTTGTTACCCAGAGTTAGCCTCTGAGTAAGCTCTTCTTCCCTTTTCACAACGTTGTCCCGCAGCTCCAGGAGTTTTTGCTCTTCCTCTTCGATCTTTCTCTCCCGCTCCTCAAGAGCCTCCCGGCGATTGATGAGACTGGCGTGGATGGCGTCGAGCCTCTCTTGGCGATCATCCGCTGCGCTATTAGTAGCTTTGGCCTGTTCGTAGATGGCTCGGGACTGGTTGTCAAGGGATCGCATCATGCTTTCCCTCTCATCCAGCAGCTTACCCTAGTACTCTAGGCGAATTTTCTCCTTCCTCACCCACTCTTTCTCGTCAGCCAGCCTCGACTGCGCCAGCTTGGTCTCGAATTGGAGCCAGTTGCACCACCTCCTAAGAGTTTGACGCTCCTCCTCGAGAGCCTTGCTGTTGTGGTAAAAAGCTAGCTGAACCTGGCGAAGACTGGACCAGGCATTGTCAATGGAGAACAACAGAGGGATCGGGTTCGGACCTTCTGGGGTCATCTCTGCCTGTTCTAGCGGGTTCTCTGTGACAAAAATTGGGTCCCACTCTACAAGAGCGGTTCTCGGAGCATCTGCGGCACTAGGGCCGCCCTCCAGAATAGCCTCGGCCACCATCGAGGAAGGTTCTGCTACATAAGATTCAACCTCCGAAGTTGGCTCCGAAGGTCCCGCCGCAAGGTCGTCAACGACTGGTCCCTCAAGTGGGGGGCCAGCAACTTCATCTCGACACCTTGGCTCAGGCACGGGCACCTCTGGGACCACCACCTCTGAGGCAGGCATTGAAGGTTCGATCGGAGCTGAAGCTATCTCTGACTCCAACGCTGGCGCCTCCTCCACCGCCAGCCCAGGCGCTAATGCTTCGACAATCATGGGCTCGGGCGCCGGCACCTCTGCAACGATTGGCTTAGGCGACGGAACTTCTGCAGCAACCGGCTCTACCGCCGGAACTTCTTCGATAACTGGCTCAAGCACCAAAGCTTTATAAACCACCGGCTCTACCACCGGGGCATCATCAAACAATGGCTCCACCATTGGGGCTTCAACAACATCCGACTCTAGGGTCGGAATCACAGATATCTCCAGTTCTGAGGCCGGACCGTCCACCATTTCAGCTTTCAAACCCGGAGCTTCAACCTCCGGGGCAGGTGCCGCTGGTACATCTTCTTTCCCGTGGTCCGGCGCGACCACGAGAGCTTCTGGGGATGAGTCAAGGTCCAAGACCACGACAGCCAAGGCAAAAGCTATCGCAGCCTCAACCACTCCTTGGGGCGGCGCTGGGATTGGAGCTGGAGCCCCCGCCTGCACAACTTCAGCTGTTGTGGCAGGAACAGGAGCTTCAGCCCCTATCTTGGGTACCCTGTGGATGAAGGACAAAGACACTCAAAATGTAGTTACAACACAAAACAACCAATTGAGGTAAAAAAAACAAAATTTACCTTTGAAGGCTTCCTTACTAGCTAGCGCAGACGCTCAGGACTGGACCCTGTCGCCACTGGCATGTCCATTCCGGAAGGTTCCCTGGAGCTTGCCACACCCGTCGGCACTGCTTTGGTCGAGGCCCCCCTCGATCGAGAAGAACTTCCGGACCCATAGCCTTCAGCTGGTCCTGGTACTAGCACCCCAGGGAGATGCCGATGCTGGAGTGGCGGTCGCCGTTGAAGACCTCCCCCTCCATGGAGAAGGAGCCACTGCGGAAGGAGCAGGCCTTACGGACCTCCCATCAGAGTGCTTCAGCTTCCTTTTACGGCTCTAGGGCTCGTCCAACTGTTTGCCCTTCTCCGCGACTTCAACTCTCTGTTCTGGGACGGAAGGGGGACCACCCTCGAAAGCTCTGGAGATCACCAACCCGGTGGTCGAACGCCTCTCAACGACACCAAGGTCATCAAGCACCGACATCTTCCGCCGGAGCTCCCTGCTGAACTCTGCCTCCATGTTGAGTGGGAGGAAAGCCGCCGGTGGAGACAAGTAGTCGCCCTCGACGTCGATGTCGTGCTGGAACTTCTTGAGGTGAAGCTCCAAGGCTGTGCCTTCCAGGTTGGACTTCAAACCAGTTTTGATTTGGTCATCGTCCATCACGCTGTTGAGGGCCCAAGCAAGCTTCTCCCTCTTCTTCAGCGGAGCCCACCTGTTGGCCAGGAAGTTGCAAAATACCGCCTGAGGAGTCACCCCTCCTTCCATGCATTGGTGGATCCTTGTCAGAGCAGGGTTGAAGTCGTCCGATAACACCAGAACTTCGCTCCAAGCTTCAGTGTCGACATTGGGGAGGCCTATGGGCAACTCTAGCCTCTCATGCTCCTCTGTCCTGATGACAATCCAATCCTTCTTCCAGTCGTCCCACTTGCCAGAAGGGAACGACCGCAAGTACTTGTACGGGCACTTCTTGCGCTTCACAAAGTAATAGAAGCCAAGGTACTCGTCACTCTTGCTGGTGGTCTGGATGGAGAAGAAGGTGCGAAAGAGCTCGACCCAGGGAGGAATACCCACCCACATCTCGCAGAAGTGGACAAAGATCGACACCAAAAGAATGGAGTGGGGGCCAAGGTGGTACAGCTGCAGACCATAGAAGTCTAGCAGCATCAAGAGAAAAGAAGAAAAGGGTGGGATTAGTCCCACCATGGCGTACACAGAGAAGTACACCATGTTGCCGTCGTGCTCCTTCTCGAATGGACGCTTGCCGGCGTGGAACTCGTGGTTGAAGAAGTCACTGGACCACCCCATGAGGGCCCGAACCTTTTTCAAGTTGCCATCGGACTTAAGTCGGCTCTTGCAGAGACCAAACTCCATCACAGCACAAGTGGGGCTAGGGACGAAAAGCAAGCGGAAGTTTGGTGGATTTGAGCGCAAGATCAAATGAAGGCATAAAGAACCCCCAAACGGTGCACTTTTTCCTTCTTAAGTAAGCCCTCGCAATGCTTGGATGGAAACCGCAGAGGAGCCGACGATTCAAGTCAAAAACTTCACCCTGCCAATGACAAGGGGGCACGGGGCCACCCCGACGATCAAGTCGATGTCCTTACCCCAGGCGAATGGTTGTCATCATGAAAGGCGGTAAACCCGAAGACGGTGGCCTGACGAGGCGCGCGTAACCGATACGATTTTCGTATCAAGAACCGACGATCTTCAATTGCCTGAGATCCGCACGCTAAGATCTCACCTGCTGCACCCAAGATATGCCACGCGGCGTTGGTTTAACTACGAACTACCACCAATGGCACATCCGAAGATCCTTGAAGACACGACACAAAAATCAAAGGATGGACCCACCTCTGGCAGAATGACTTCATCCGAAAGGTCTCTCCCAGAGGTGGGCCCAGGGGGCCACTGTCGGTACCCTGCGTATCGTTACCACTTGGGATTACAAAAAGACCAAAGGGACTTCACCTGTCTGAGTTGAAGACCTGCGAAGGCTCCACATGTCATACGGGACTCGACATGCCTCCAATCTATGGTTAGTCTCGGTACTGCCACGTGTACACTACAGCTAGAACTATATCCCACACATGGGATAGCTCCGGGCTAAACACTTGTGCGGCACCCCCGGACCTAACCTCCAACAGAGGGAAGCTCCAGTATCGACACGTGTACATCTACATCGGACCTACCCGTCCCGGACGAATAGCTCCGAAGCTGCCATGTGTCCAAACCGCCGGACCTTCAACCTCAGCAATAGAGCTGGTGAACCCCCAACGGCTCGGACCTCCAAGGGGCAATCAAAGACTTCAAGACCTGATTAAGTGTCATTAATACCATATTAATGACACACGATCAGAAGGCCCTTAATACCAGTAACGGCACTGTCAGGTCCCGTTACCACGCTATTAAGGGTAATTAATCTCATTAATTATGTATTAAAGATTAGTAATCGACAGGGCCTCATGTCGGGCCAGGCTAATGGTGTAACAACCAGTCCTTGTACTACAAAAGGACTAGTCAACGATACACAGCGAGGGGGACTCTCTTATAGTCTCTGGACTAAAAACTCTCTAGAAGCTCTTAGACGCTCAATACAACAGCTACACACCCCGTGGAGTAGGGTATTATGCTCAGGCGGCCCGAACAACATAAATCCTTGTGCCCGTTTGCCAAACTCTTCGGAATCTCTGGGCACCCAATACCAAACTACAAACTCCGCGAGCTACCAACAGTAGTATCGTGAGAATTGCCGGAAAAACACTCCGACACTATTGACTTTGCATCCTGTATAGTCAGCATCGAAATATCCTATCAAGTTAAACATGGATCCTTTGGGATACCAAAGGCCCAAGTTAGGTGTGTGCACAAGTTACCTTGAGATTCTTTTTACATCTATTAAGTGGCACTCTTTAGGTGCGGCTTGAAACCTTGCACACATGCATACACTAAGCATAATATCTGGCCTCGATGCACATAAATAGAGTAATGAGCCAATCATAGACTAATATAACTTCTGATCCACATTTGGTCCATCTTCATTAAGGTTGAGATGTCAGTTAGTCGCCATGGGTGTCTTGATGGGCTTGTCCTTGTCCATATTGAACTTCTTGAGGATGTCCTTTGTGTACTTGGTTTGACTTATAGACGTGCCCTCTCTTAATTGCTTCACTTGGAATCCCAGGAAGAACTTCAATTCGCCCATCATCGACATCTCGGACATATATGTCATAATCTTGCTAAATTCTTCACAAAAAGAATTATTAGTAGATCCAAAGATAATATCGTCAACATAGATTTGGCATACAAATAAATGATCATCAAAGTGTTTTGCGGACAATGTAGAATCAGCTTTTCCAATTTTAAACCCATTTTGAGTCAGAAATCTCTAAGGCACTCATACCAAGCTCAAGGAGCTTGTTTGAGGCCATAGAGAGCCTTACGTAGTTTGTAGACATGGTTGGGGTACTCATGATCTTCAAATCCTGGTGGCTGCTCCACGTACACTTCCTCCTTGATCGGACCATTGAGGAAGGCACTTCGACTTGTGAGTAACCTTTAGCTGCAAGTCTCGCTTTATTTCTCGTTACCACTCCATGTTCATGTTGTTTGTTTCAAAAGACCCACTTGGTTCCAACAATTTTCACCTTTGGTCTTTCGACCAGTTCCCACACTACATTTCTCTTGAAGTTGTTCAACTCCTCTTGCATTGCCATCACCCAATCTGGATCTTTTAAGGCTTCTTCTACCCTGTATGGTTCCATAAATGATACAAAGGAGTAATATTCACAAAAATTTGCGATGCGAGATATAGTAGTCACTCCCATAGCAATATCTCCAATGATGTTGTTGACAGGATGATATCTTCGCACACTCTGATGTACTCTTGGGTGAGGGACTTCTGAAGTTGCTAGCTCTTCATTTTCCTCATTGTCATCGTCAACCCCTAAATCATTGCTTTCGTGGTTGTATGGATGTTCTTGAACTTCCTGATTTTGATCTTGTGCATGAGCTCCCCCTTGATCTTTGCTTCCTTGTTGAGGTCCATCTTGTGCACTTGAGTCTTGTGGTTGCTCTTGAGGTAGAATATCACTAAGTGCCATTCTTCTCAACGCTTCACATGGGGCTTCTTCTTGATCTAGCACACACTTATCAACTTGATCCACTTGGGAGCTGTTAGCCCCATCGAAGACTACATCACGTGCTACTTCAACAAGGCCAGAGACATTGTTGAAGACAAGATAGGCGTAGGTGTTCGAATCATAATCGAGCAAGAACCCTTCATCAGATTTTGAAGCGAACTTCAAAGTCCTCGGTTTCTTGTTCAGAATAAAACACTTACAACCAAAAACTTTGAAATATGAAACATTTTGCTTATTACCGGTAAGAAGCTCATATGGAATTTCCTTCAAGAGTCAGTGAAGATACAACCGATTTGTTGTGTGACAAGCAGTGTTCACCGCTTCAGCCCAAAACCGGTCCGATGTCTTGTATTCATCCAACATTGTCCTGGCCATTTCAATCAGGGTTCTGTTTTTCCTTTCGACCACCCTGTTTTGTTGAGGAAAGTAGGGTGCCGAAAACTCGTGCTTTATCCCTTCTTCATCAAGGTATTCCTCAACTTGTGTATTTTTGAATTCTTTTCTGTTGTCACTTCTAATATTCTTCACGATTGATGAGAATTCGTTTTTAGCTCTTTTCATAAACTTCTTGAGGATTCCCTGAGTTTCTGATTTATCATACAAGAAAAATACCCAGGTGAATCTTGAAAAATCATCAATAATTACTAAATCGTATTTGTTACTGCCGATGCTTATGAAAGCAATTGGGCCAAAAAGGTCCATGTGAAGAAGTTCCAGCGGTCTTGTAGTAGTCATCACGTTCTTAGAGGGGTGTGGTTCTCCAACTTGTTTTCCCACCTTGCATGCGCTGCACAGCCTGTCTTTCTCAAAGACAACATCCTTTAGACCTCGAATGTGACCACCTTTTAGAAGATTCTGCAGATTTCTCATCCCAACATGGGCTAGCCGTCTACGCCACAACCATCCCATGTTTGTTTTAGCAACCAAGCAACTGTTGAGTTCGGCCTTATCTTTGTTGAAGTCAACAAGATAAAGCTTTCCCTTCAACATTCCCTTGAATGCAATCGAGCCATTGCTTCTTCTAAAAACGGTCACACCCTCATTAGTGAATAAAAAATTATAACCTTTGTCGCATAGCTGACATATTGATAGAAGGTTATAATCTAAGGAATCTACATGTAAAACATTTGAGAGAGTATGTTGAGAAGAGATTTCAATTTTTCCACTACCAAGGACCTTTCCTTGGTTGTTGTATCCAAAGTATAGGCCCTCACTTGGATGTAAAAGCCCACTTTTCGGAAGAACAAAAACGCAAAAATGCGAACTTAAAAATTTTGAAAATGGACATGGAAATCTAAACTCACATGAACCATATGAGTTAACCAATGTTCACTAAAAACAGGGACTTGTTAAAATTTTACATAGAGAACATGTTTGCTAATGTATATTGGAACTTAAGGTGTAAAATATTTAATTTCCAAGTATTCAAATTTTCAATGAAAAATTAAAGGAGAAAAGAAAACAAAATAGAGAGAAAGAAGATAGAATTATTCCAACCCTAAAATGGGACATTCTAAAATATTCAAATCTAAGTCTGTAAATTTTTTCATGAACTTCTAATATTCCAAATTGACTCTCGGTAAAGTTTCAAAATTTTTTGAAGCAGGTTTTCCATTTATTGGACACGTACAAAGAGTTTAATCAGAGTCGACTTCAGATTTAAACTTTGTACTTAACCTTGTCCAAATCAATTCCAAATTTTTCTTGAGGTCCATTATGGTTCAAAAAGGGTAACTTCAAAGTTTTAGGATTTTTGAACCTAATCTACTATTTATTTCATTGAGTCAAGTATCACCGCTTGAATTCAAATTCAAATCTGAGTTCAGAATTCAACTTGCTTAGTTCTGAAATCGGATTGCTCTATTAAATTCTTCACATTTTATTTAGTCCTTGGGCCAAAGTTGAAAATTTTTGAAGCCTGTTTGCTAGCCCTAATTGAAATTGGAAAGAGGAATGAGGGAGGTGGGTACCACAAGTGGTCCCCACAGGTCAGGTCGGCACCTGCTCTCTCCTTCCTCCCCTGCCTCCACGCAGACGCACTGCGTGTGCCACCGCGATGCAAACTGTGGCCCTTATCTTCGTACCATGAACCCCAGGGCAAGTCAAACTCCGTTCGTTCTCTCCTCTGCAAGCTCGAGCTTGCTGCTTGCCTGGCCGCCGCGCGTCGCCCTGCGACCCTGCAAGCACCAGCCGCCTGCTCAGTCCGCTCCATGGCCGCCCACTTCTCTTCGGCCGCCACGGTGCACCGCTCGCCCTACCTCCTCCCGGCCGCCTGCGGCGCCGTGCCCCAGCGCCCGAAGCTGCTGGCCCGCGTCCCAGCTCATCCCGACGCGCCCGCCTCTGCTCCCGACGAGTGCCGCTCACCACGCGCTCGACCGCCCACGGCCCTGCGTTCCGCCCACGCTGGTTCGCCCTCCTCCCTGGTGTGCCCCGTCGCTGCTACGCGCTCGCCGCCACCGCGCCGAGCCCCGGGCCGCGTACTCGCCTCCCCAACTCCTCCCTGCCGCACTAGTGCCAGCCGCGCTGCTCGCCCCCTCACTTTCCAGCAGTGCGCCGAGGAGGCCGCCGCCGCCATAGCTCCCCGACGCCGGTGCTGCCCACCTCCACCGCATCGCACCCAAGCCGCCACGGCGCTGGCCGCGCTCCTCATGTGCCATACCACCGCCGTGCGCCGTGTTTCCGCGTGCCCATCCCCGCTCGTGCCCGCCATGGCCGTGCCTCGTCGCCACCGCGTCAAGCACGCCCGCCGTCTGTCTCCTTGCTGTCCGTCGGCGCCTCATCCTCGTCGGCATCAGTCGCGCTACACCACGTCACCACGGTGATGACAGTCGTGCCGCTCCACACAAACCGTGCCCTGCTCCTCTGCTCCTGCCGAGGCCATGCCCCAACTTCCACCCGTCATCTTCACTGCGACGTTCTGCGTCGTGGCTATGTCCTGGAATCAAGGCGAATGTTTGGTGTGATGGATGAAATTCGGGAACACACCTTTGACACAATGGTATCGACACCTGGTCCAAGGTTAGCTCTGATATGTGCTAAGATTGGTCAGATTAGTGCTGCTGCCAAGGTGTTTGATGAAATGGTTACAAGGCGAAACTAAGTGTGTTGCCATTCCATGCTGGTCTATGGATGCAGGTCTATTGTGTGGTGGAAAATCAACAAGGACATGTGCCAAGATACCCTTTGAATGGTGATGAAGCGGCGGAATCAAGTACACCCCCAAGATATCCGGTGAAATGCCTACAAGGTGAGCCTTGCCCTGAATTGCCTTGCTTGACATCATCGAAGTGTGTTCGTGGTGACCACTAATGGTACTCATGCGTCGTCAAGCCGTACGTCCATTTTCCGCATTGATATCATTCCTATAGATATCCCCAAGTTGACCTCCTTTGTCATTTGTATCACGTTGGCTTGTCCGTGCGTGCTCGTGATGCTCCACCATGAGCCGCGTCGACGTCGTTGACCACATGATGTCGTTGTGACGCTCTGTGCCGTCATTGTGCCCTGGCATCGAGATGAAGGATGCTTGTGATGTGTGTGGTGCTGGAACACAAGCACGACTCGTCGGACGATGGTTGTCAAGCCAAATTAGGTTTTAGTCGATGTGAGGGTGATCGAGTCCTAGGTATCGCCAAGGTCTTCGATAAAATGCCTTCCAGGTTAAACAGAGGTGGTTGGTGATCACCGATGACCTCTGGTTGAGTAACGCGAGAACATTGCGATCGACAAGGAAAACTAGACCAAGGGGAACCTTGGATAAGAGTTTCTTGTTCGTGTCGATGATGTTTCCTAACCATCCACAGAATCGCTTAACTAGGTGTGTCGTTTCATTGATGACAGGTTCGTCGAGTCGCTTGTCGACAATCGAGTCGACATCACTAACCTTGTGACAAATAAGGTGGTGTTCGGGACTCTGTTCACCACCATTGACGAGTCCGGGTCGATGTGGACCTTGCTAATCCGATCTTCTCGAGATGGCAAAGCGCGCCGTCACGGCAAGGTCTTGCATCATGTTCAAGTCCTAGTAGCTTACCGAGCTCACCTGGACAATCTTGCAGAAGACACTACATTAGTGTCGTCATGTAAGCACTTGAACGATGCTCGAGAAGCTTGCCATAGAAACTACTTTACCTAAAAGTCATTTGAATGTTGTCTTGGTACTCACATCAGATTAACAGGGCTTGTTTTGACTCTTTGAGTCCAAGAAATGTCAATCTCACTTCACTCCCAAGTATCGTCAGAGTTCCACCTTGATTCATCCTAATTCAGAACCCTACGACCACACTGGTCACTTAATTAGGTTTACTCTGTAACGAGTTTGTGTAACTTTAGTGGTCGCTTTCTAAGTCATGACCTCTTGTTGCACAGTTCACTCATGCCTTAATCTTTCAATGCTCCACCTTGATTCCTTAGTTAGTCTTACACTATTGAGTCCAACACTTCCACACCAGTCCGTCTCGTCTTTCTCGAGTGGCATAGCTCCAAGTGTTAAGTGAATAATGGCAATACATTCTTTCATTGCACCTGTCGATTCACAGCTCGACACTACTATGACCACTTGACTTATCCATAGTTTATCCACCCATCCGAAACATATCTAATCTTCCTAGTCAAGCCTCTTCTTCTTAAGGTTTTTACAACTCGTCGAGTCCGTTATTAGATTACCTTAATTACTTATATGCATATCATATCGATAGGAACGTGATGATAGGTGATCAACGAGAAACTCCGCTTGGAGGAGAAGGCCAGGGTGTTCCGGCTTGAAGTTCCATGGCGGACTCTTCAAAGGAAGACCAAGCCAATAACAACTGACATTGATATAGAGTCGCAAACTAAGGCAAGCCCCAGTTTGCATTTAAGTGCTTTTATAAAGTTTTACCTTTTATATCACCTTATCTATTAGAAATGCCTGTGCATTAAGTTAAGTATTGATTGAAACCCACATGCATGACCAAATTATCATTGAAGAGTATGGGTAGTTTATAAGCTTATCGTGTAGCTCAATGCCATGCTAATGTTTTAGGATAAGATGAACTGGTAGAAGTCGAGTAGTTGGAATCTACTAGCGAGAGGGTCAAATTTTATTGACCAGAAGTCAAGTAGTTTATTCTACTTGCCATAGGAGTCGAGTAGGGGAATCTACTCACGAGATGTTACCACAATGTTCACTCTTAATAATTGGAGATGTGGAAGGGGATGTTCCTGTAGGACGGGACGCGCAAGGTTGTCTGAGCCCGGATGAGGGGGACAATGCTTGCGACCACATTTGGGCCTGGGTCGGTAAGGGTAAGGAAACTGCGGAGGTTGGTTTGTAGCCCCGTCTGTGTCGGTTAAGGACCGTCTCGTGTGCGGCCCTATTGAGCAAGTTTGAACAATATCGGTTACATAATGGATTAATGGGGTCCATTAAACTTATGTAGCTCGGGCACCTTCATGTCAAAACTTATACCATCGTCCGTCGAGGGAAGATGATCGTAAGGTGGGAACCTCTAAGGAGAAATTTCGACGTGCTCAGTTAGGGACCTTACTTTTGGGACGGTAGAACTAGATCGACATCGGGATGACGGGTGAAAGGTGGCCACATACGACGTGAGAGAGGAGTACAATGAAAGGTACTTCCGAGCGGGCGTATGTGTCGTGTATTCCGGGTGTGTCCTGGTTGCAATCACCGTCCCTCGCGGTTTAGAGTACCACATATTCACTAAGTTGTGACGTAGTAAATACTGAAGAAGTCAAAAGAATATGATATATTGAATTATAATTGCTTTGCAACCCTGTCTGGCTTAGAGATAGTACAATTAAAAGTTTACAGTTTCCCCATACTTTACCTGTAATGGCATTATGTGCTTTGGGCATGTCATATCATCGGCAAAGCGTTTGTTGTTTGATTGCGGAGTCTATGATGTGCCGTGCCTGAAGAATATCATGTGCTACTTAAAACATGACTATAAGGATCCACTTGTAGGCGAGTCTTTTATGCTATTCCTTACCTATGCTTAGTATTTACCCCTGCATGTGTCTAGTGAGATGGGTTAGTCTTGCTGAGCCTTATGCTCACGTTTGTGCTTTAACGATTTTTGCAGGTATTAGTTTTATTTCTGTTGTTCAGGTTGTACATGAGATCTCTAGGTATCAAGATAAATCTCATGTGAACCACGCCGTTGCTGAATGTTCTTCTTGTTGCTAGTGAGAAGTGTCCTAGGGCATGGAAGTCTTCTCTACTGCTTAGTTAGGTGAGATTATGAGTATGTATTTTCCGCTGCGTGTGTACCCCTGTTGTACACTCTTTTGTAAACTCTTCTTATTATGAAATGAAAACGTTATATGTTTTGGTATCCTTTTCGTGTGTGCTGTTAGGTGCCGCATCGCACGACACCACCCAATGAGATCCTTGGATGTGTGGACCCCGGTCCCCACATTGGATATGTGTAGGCCTGCAAGCATATTCCTCTATTCGGTCATGTGATTGGAGCATTCACTGTCTAGTACCCATTTTGATCCACCGGAGGAGTAGGCCTGCAAAACAGAATCATTCCTTGGTTTTTTGTATCCAAGCTTGCATGGGTCCTCTCAGGTTAGTTACAAGAGTCTTGGGCACCCACACACAAGTTTTAGAATTCTTGTGGCATGGCCCTGCATATTTGGTAAATACATTTCCAACTTTGCCATTCATAAGAACATAGGAAGCATCAAAGGTAAAGAACAATATTTGCATGTCTTCATGCGATTTTTCCTTAATAGAAGTGATTCTCTTCTTAGCATGGATATTAGTGGACATGTGTTTGTTTCTGTCAAACCCAAGACCATCTTTGACGTTAGGAGGTCTAGTGACCATATATGCACTACGTGCATATTTTGTCTTCTCCTTGTCAAAGATGCAACTTTTGGAACGATGCATTGCATGAGAAGTAGAAGAATCATGTTTGACAACATTTTTCTTAATATAACATGTGCAAGTTGCAATAGTTCTCGAACTTACACCTTTATAAGGTGAGCTTTTGGAGGAAGAGGAGTCACTTTGCTTGAGCGACTCAACATGCACCTCAAGAATCTTATTAACTTTTGACAAGTTAGAAAGTTCATCCTTGATTGCAACGTGTGAGTCTTCTAGCTTTGAATAAGTTTCCTTACTCAAGGCTAGCTCATGCTCAAGTGACTTGTTCTTCTCTCTTTCGAGCTCAAGGAGTTTCTCAACCTCTTGATATCTCTTCATTTCACAGATGAGCATATCTTCTTATCGGTTGACAAGCTCCTCCTTCTCAAAGATTTCATCTAACAACATTTTCATTTTCTTTTGTGCATTTTTACTTAATACCCAAAACATCTCCTCATTTTCACTAGAGCTGTCAAAATCATCAATAAAGGAATTTAGTGAGGGGGGGGGGGGGGGGGGGGTAAGTCGAACCTTTTTCTTGCCTCCTTGGCCATAAGGCAAGTGTTATTGTGTGTGTCCCGTCCTCCCATGTTTGGGAAGAATGTAGATCTTTTGGTGGGTTTCTTGATGGCAATGGTGGCCATCTCCTCTTCTACATCGGAGGAGGACTCGTCATTTGAGTCACTCTCCTTGCCGATGTGCGCTTGATGAGTTTGTCCCCTTTTTTCCGAGAATCTTCTTCTCTTGATGCTCATTTCTTTCTTCCTCTTACTCTCTTCATAGGTGCAGTCAACCATGAAGTGACCGTACTCGCCATTGTTATAGCAGGTGCGTCGAGCTTTGTATTTTCCTTTTTCCTTGCTCTTCCCTTCCTTTGAGTTGCTACCATGTCTTCTTTTCATCATGCGCTGGAACTTCTTGATGAAGAGTACCATCTCTTCATCATCTAGGTCAGTGCTCATGTCACTTGTATCTTCTTCATCTTGATCTTCAGGGGTTTCTTTTCCTTGAGGCTTGCAAGTTGCTTTGAGAGCAACTTCCTTCTTTTTGGAAGAGGTGAGCTCAGCTAGATCTTTGACATATTGGGCTTCCTTCTCTATCATCTCATGGTTTATGATGTTGCCCAATAGCTCATCTGGGGTCATTTGGTAGAACCTGGGGCTTTCTCGGATCATTGAGCATAATGTGGCGTTTCTTGGCATAAAGGCTCTAATCATCCTTTTAACCACCTCATGGTCAGTCCATTTCTTGCTTCCATAGGCGCGGATCTTGTTGATAAGTGCCTTCATCTGGTTGTACATGTCTTCAGGTGATTCGCCTTCCTTGATAGCAAATCTCCCCAAGTCTCCTTCAAGCATCTCAATTTTGGCTTCTCGAACTGACCTATTTCCTTCAGGGGCTGTTTCAAGTGTATCCCAGGTCTCTTTTGCACTTTCCAATCCATCAATCTTGGTGAACTCATCACTGCTCAGTGATGATGTGATCACTGCAATGGCTTGTGCGTTGCGGTGAATCTCTTGTTCTTGTTTTGGAGTGAGTTCTTCGTCCGTGTCCGGGATATCTACACCTGTGCACACAATATTCCAAAGTCTTGGATTCAAAGAGATTAGACGCATCTTCATATTGTATTTCTACATGGTGTAGTCATTTCCGTCAGATTGTGGAGGCTTTCTTATGGGATAGAAAGATAGTGATTATTTGAATTAAGATGATTATAATTGTAAGGATATCGGGAGTAGTCGTGATGACCACTCCCCATCGTCTTCTCTTCTTCTTTTCCCTTTTACGCCAGCAGTTTCTTCCTTGGAAGTGCCTTCGATTTACGTACTTCTTCACATCATGTTGATTTTCTCTTAGTACATCGAAGGCTTTAGTTTCTTGCTCTTCCTCGGTGTTGAGCACCTTCCGGATGTCGTTGTCCTTCCCAGAGGCCATTGATCTCTTCGAGCGGTGAGCCTCGTTGATGGAGAACCTGCTCTGATACCAATTGAATGTGGCCTGGAGGGGGTGAAAAGGCTATGAAAATTTCCTGCACACTTAATCAAACGGTCAAAAATTTGATTGATCAGACTTGTCCGGTTGCGTGGGCAGACTAGTCTGGTGTGCCTGGTGTGTGTCGATTTGATTAAGTACTTATACAAGATTTAAATTCTTTTAAGCAGCAGAATGTGAATGACAGCTAAGATTACTTGAATTCTCAATTGACGTCGTGAAGTTGCACATGAAAAACAAATAGCAATTCAAATTATGATATTGATCAGCTATGTGCCCTAATCAAGATGCAAATATAAAGAATCACATGAGATACCGATTTTTACCGAGGTTCGATCTCACCAACGAGATCTACTCCTCGTTGAAGAAGCCCACATAGAGCCGAGTCTCTTCAAATACTTTCCCTCTTCAAGTCACCACACAAGGCCGACTTGAATCTACTATCACGGGCAATCACCGATTTTATGGGGCAACCTCACACGTTGAGGGCTCCCACGAAAATTACAACAAAAAGATGATCAAATACACTCGAAAAGATTACAATAGAGTACGAGTGTCAAGAGATCAAACCCCAAGAGCTCACAACATGTAGACGATGATCTCCCAATCCCAAATCTAAGTGTTCAATTTTTTTCACCTTTTTAGACTTTAAATGTGTGGGGAGATGCATTTTTGGGCTCTTGGGACACGTGGCGGCGATAAGGTTTATGATTTTGACAGTAGAAATCAAAAGTTTTGTTTGTGGGGCTGTGGGTCTCCTATTTATAGGGTTTCCAAAAAGTTATTGTTAGAAATCTCGAGGGTCGGACTAGTCCGTACTGGGTACCAGACTTGTCCAGTGTGTTGTGTAAAAGTCGACGTGGAATGCAGCACACTAAAAACCCTAATTGTGTGAGGTATACCAGACTAATCCATTGTATGTCCAGACTTGTCCGGTGTCAGTGTAATTCAACTCCAGAGAGTTGAACGGGCTAGTCCGACCCAATAATGGACTTGTCCCGTTCTATGTTTAATTAGACTCCAGAGAGTTCAACAGACTAGTTCTGTCCCATGGACAGACTTGTCCGGAGTGCGCTGAATAGGATTTGTAGAGACTTGAATGGACTAGTCCGGTCCATGATCGTACTAGTCCAGTGCACTGTGTTATTTGATTCCAGAAAGGTTAATGGACTAGTCCAGTCTGTGGACGGACTAGTCCGGTGCACAATGTATTTGAACAACTGAGTGTTAAACGGACGAGTCCGGTCCATAAACGGACTAGCCGGTGGTGAGTGAATTTTTAGTTGTTTTTAAGCCCTTACCCTATGCAAAGACATGAGATCTTGGGATGTGTCTCTCACACACATCCTATACATTTAAATCTACTTTGCGCTTCAGTTGACAGTTGGGCTTTTCTCTTTTGTACATCACTTCATTTTTCACCTTTTTGAGTGCACCAAACTATCTCATTTTGCTTATCCTGCAGTAATCTCAATAAATTCATTAGGATCTCATTTGCTTGCCATCAATCGTCCAAAACCCACAAGGGATTGCCTAGATGCACTTTCAAAAGTCCATTGAAAAACTAAATAAAAAAATCATTATATTCATCAAGATAGGAAAATGACAAATAGGAATTGTTAATTTTTTATGTTCTGACCAATTTCAAAGCTTTATGAAGTGAAATTTAATGGTAACTTTTAATACTCAATCATATTACAAGAAAGTGGAATTTGGGCTTTTGAAAAGCCCCACATTTAATAAAGAATATTAATTAAGCTTACATAAAGATCTTTTCAGGCGGTTGATACTGAATAACCGTGTTAGAAGAAGCTTATCTCAGACGGTTATTACTTACCAACTGTCTGAGATAAATTAATCTTCTCAGGCAGATGGTAATTACCACCCGCCTGAGATAATCACCTTCTTAGGCGGTTGGTACTTAATAACCTCCTGCGAAGATAGGCGTATATATATAGCCCTCGGCTGAGTTGGAAAAACCTAACCCACGCGAAATCACTTAGACACCGTCAGGCTGCCAAATTTTTGTTTGCCACCAAGTCCTCGCCGCTCTTGTCACCGAGCTTCGCAGTCACTACTGAGCTTCACCGTCGCTGTCGAGTTTTGCCGTTCTCGTCGTGCTTCGCCCTCGCCACTTCCTTCCTTCCATGTACGCCGAGCTTTGCCCTCCCGCCGAACTTCGACCTTGCCGCCAGGTATGTTGTCGCTTCTTTTCCTCCCCCGTCCCCGTGCCACCTCCCTCCTCGCCCTCGCCGGCAGCCGAGTGCTAGCCTCGTCGCTGCCGCACCCCAGAATTCCTTAATCAAAGTTTTTGAACCCTAGGTGCTTTGGTAAGACGCCTCAAACCCTAGGTTCCTATCTAATTTTTATTAATCAAAGAATTATTAGTGGTTTATCAGTGGTTGTTCAGTGCCTTGGTCAGTGGCCTCAAACCCTAGCTCTATCTGCTTATTGTTCCAAATATTAGTAGTGGTTGATTTCCTTATAGAAGCACTATCAGTGGTTTATGTTCTATCTACTTATTGTTCCAAACATTATTAGTGGTAGATTTTCTTATAGAATCATTATCAGTGGTTTATTCTCCTAATATATAATTATATATGTAAGGCCTCGAGTGTTAGAATCAATAATGAGATTGGTCCTTACATTAAAAGCTTCAATGGTTTAGACAAGGTGATCCTTTGTTACCTCTTTTGTTTAACACTGCTGTTGATTGTCTTGCTAGGATGATATATAAGGCCCAGTAAAAACTACTATGGAAAACTTGGATGTAAATAAGGTTTTTACGGCAAGGAGGTTAGATGAAAAAGAAATACCATCTAGTAAAATGGGAAAATATTCTTAAAACAATAGGAAAGGTGGGTTGAATATGAAAGTTTGGAACTTGTTCAATTACCTTGGTCAGTCGTCTTAAACCCTAGAATGGAACTTGGTCGATCACCTTGGTCAGTCGCCTTAAACCATAGAATGCCTTATCAAACCCTAGAATGCTTCCTTCTTTTTCTTCAAGCAATACTTCATGTAGAGTTAATATGCCATTCATTATATTTTTTGTCTTATTAGTTCTAGCATGGAAATCCCTAAGAAGACTGTTGATGGTAGTAACAATAAAGAAGGGAATATGGAGTTTAGTGACTCCAGCAGTTCAGGCTCCTTTCACAGTCCATTGGATCCTTTTCTGAATATAAAAATTAAAAAGACTTCAGAGGACTTCGACCAGGAATATGATCCTTCCGACGAGGTATGGATCACGAATCTTAACTTCAGCAGTTCAAGTTAATGTTGGTTGTCAAGTATACAGAGTCTTATAATTCTTTTCTACCTAGATTAATCGCGAAGACAATAAGGTGACTTCCTAAAACCGCAGAAGGTTCGCCAATGGATGAATCCTCAGGTTCACTCAAATGGAAACGAGGGCAACGAGGTCCCAATAAGGGTCCAATGGACCGCATCATGTACATAACAAGGGTCGGTCATGGTGGGCTTCCATAAGAACCATTGGATTCAATTACCAAGTACTGAAATGCATTTGGTTTTCTTGTTAGAGAGCTCGTGCCAAACACAACTGAGAATTGGAGAAAATTATGTAAGGAGACCAATAATGAGTTGTGGGAAAGGATGAAGAAACAATTCAAGTTCTTGAAAGGCACGGAAGAAGCTGTAAATAAAGCAACATTGGTCTCTTGCAGCAAGAAGTTTCATGGCTGGAAGAGTGAAATGAATGCTTATGTTAAGGCCGATAAGGTCCCTAGCCCGAGGAAGATGGGAAAAATCACACAAGCTTAGTGGCAAGAATTTGTTCGTCAAAAGACCACACCTGATGCTAAAGCCCTAAGTGCAACTAGGTTAGAGCTTGACAAATAAAAACAAATACCATCATCGCTTGGGGTCTGTTGGATATGCCCCCAAAGTCTAGAAATGGAATAAGATATTAGACAAAATTACCAGTAAGGGTAATCCTCACCATTAGAAGATTGCGATGAGAGAACTCAGCGGTGGGTCTTTGCTCGGTCATGTTTGACCAGCGAGGGCAAACTTGAAAAGCCCAACTCTATGAATGAAGTAGAGCACAAAATGAAAGGAGTAATTGAAAAACAACAGAAGGGTCTCTTAAAGCCGAAGAGGTAGAATGACCAACTTACCGCTATCCTAGGAAACCCTGAAAATAGTGGACGGGTTCGAGCAATCTCTTCTCAAATGTCTTTGCTAGATGGTTTCGCGAAAGATAATGAGACGTATAGAAGACGTGAGAAGTTCAAGAAAACACTTGACAAAACAATTGCTCAAAAGGTCAACGAAAATGTGCAAGAAATAATGGAACAACTTAGACAATCGGGACAATTAGTGGCACCGAGTACAACGATGGTTCCCGTGCCAAAGGAGCATTTGGTATCTCCAACTGCCTACCCTAGAAGCGTAGGTTCTGTGCCAGCCTCAGGGTCAATGTATAAGTTAACTGTCGATGATATTTCTAAGGAGAGATCTTGTCGTCTTCTTGTCCCGATTGGCAGAGCAGGGAACAAAACCAAACAGGTTGCCACTGCTATGGCAAAGCCTGATCGTGACTTCAACAGCAATCCACATCCATTGTATTATGGTGTGGTGCAAGTTCTTTAGATCATTGATAATGATTATGGATATTATGAAATAGATCACATCACATATGAGGGTATCGCGACTCTGGGGCACGATGTCAACCAATTAATCCTTTGGCACCGACGCGATATCGTGTTGGATGATGAGCTGATTTCAAGCCCTGTCGCATCTCAAAATACTACAACCCCATCTTCTAAGGCGAAACTCCAGGAAGATCCACTACTAGTCCAGGATGATCCACCCACCCTATGTCTTAGCAAGGATGATAGTAACCTTACTAGGAAAGATAACCAAGAGCAACAAGTTGGACAACAACTTCAAGCAGTACCAGAGCAAGTTGTTACTAGTAAAGAGCAACCAGTTGAGCAAAAACTTGAAGTAGTACTAGAACCAACTGCTGGGAGTAAAGAGCAATCACTTGAACAACAGGTTCAACAACAAGCTAGTATCCAACTTCTGACGACTACTCGATCATCAGTGCCTATTAAAGTTAGCTCATACGAAATTAAGAAACCTTCATCAGAAGTGTCAAAGTATTTGGAAAATATTAGAAAATTGAGTGCATCTCGTTCTTCTCATGAGCCAGCATTAGAAGATATCGAGGAGTGGGAAAAAGATGGTGTCATGTTAAACCAGGAGTTCCAATTTCAAAGCTTGAGGATGTTCCTCCTAAAATTTAGAATGGGAAGCCGTTCATTACATCCGTACAACTTAGCAAACATTCTGTCCCGCTCAGAAGAATGCATGAGTGGTACATCACTGCCATCACAAAATATGGTCTTTCTTGCGTCACATTTCTTGTTCCAAAAGTTGCATTTTGGAGCACTGCAAAAAATAAATGAGTCATTTTATTTGAAGAGATGCATACCCTTTTCCACCGGGGCACGCTCAAACTCAACCTGCTACTCGTCTGGTGCTTGTAAGTGCCTCTAATATTTTGCATTTGCTTTTCTTACTACACGCATACACATTTCATGAGATTGTAACAATTCTGGATTTCTTCAATAGGATGCAATACATGGATAATGAGAAGATGAAAAGAAAGATAGGTATCCTTTACCATACATGGATTGCA
The DNA here is from genome assembly GCA_036927565.1 of Tuctoria greenei. Lineage (NCBI taxonomy): Eukaryota > Viridiplantae > Streptophyta > Magnoliopsida > Poales > Poaceae > Tuctoria > Tuctoria greenei. Next base: position 221,373,063 of record JAYESD010000001.1, on the reverse strand, counting down.
AAGATGCTATTCGACGTTAAGGTGGATCGAGACTCAGTACAATACAAGCACATGAAAAAAAAAGAATTTGAAAAATCAATAGCAAAACATAAGAAGGGTAGAAGGACAGAAGTTGCAGCTTACATATGACAGGCAATGTTTAACTTTGTCAGAGATTGCAAGAACCTCGTAAAGGCTCCGTACCACTTTGAATAAGTTCGACGCATGACATTGAAATAGCAATTATTGCTAATTGTTAACTTAACACCTGTGTTTGTACGTGTGCAGTAAACACGTCATAATGATCTTCATCAAGCCAACGCAGGGTTTGACAACAGTCTTGAACTCAACTGATTACCCACCAGATCATTACAAAGATTTCTTTTCCATTTCAAAACTGTATGTTCATTCAATACTTTTAATTTACACACATTTATAATGTGTTGACAAGTTTTATATGACATTTCTTGTATTATGGCGCTTGGTGGTTTTACGTGGAACGGCTTGGTGGTCAGAGACCTCCTAATACGAATGCATTGGACATTAAAACATATTATCCTTGTACGAAGCAGGCTGCTGGGAGTGTCTTAGCGGGTATTATGTATGCGAGCATCTTCGGACCGCCAGCGATTATAGAGTGAGTAGTGAGGATGTATGTTATCCTTAATGTCAATATCTTATTTTATTACTTTTGAGTTCCATTTTCATTGTAACTAGCATATTTTAAAACTTATATTCTCTGTTGTTTAATAGTACCAGAAACATTATTTTCAGATTTTTATTCTAACTTCAAAATTCAATTGCTCAGAGTACAACTGCTCCAAAAATAGCAAATAAATTCCTGTATACTCTCACATTGATCTATACTTTGAGATTGTTCAAACCAACACATTTTAAACCTTGTTATGAGTTTCATTGTAGCACACGAATAATGTGAACAAAGAAAGGCCAGTTTGTAGAAGTATGCCTGGTGGAGGAGCCGACAAGATTGCTGGTGAACTGTGTCAATTTGTGCGTCGCGAAATTTTGCATAAAAGAGGGGAGTTCTTTGATGAGAATGGTGCAATAGCTGATGTGCCACAACATTGCGAATATGACAATAGAAATAGTTTTTAGTGAAACTTGTAAACTATGAGATGACTTGTATGTGTAACTTGTACATATGTATATTGTTTTAGTGAAATTGACTTCTGTGAGATGACTTATGTGATTATATTGTTTACTTCCGTGATTATATTGTTGACTTCTGTGATTACATTGAATTGACCTAGAAATTAGAAATAACAGCATGTAGTACTGCATAGGGTATAGCTCATCACAGGCGGTTATTTACCTATGGCTAGACCTGCCTGTCAAATATCATTATCACAGGCGGCTAGATATAGGTAAAGAATAATCTGTGATAACGCCATTATCACAGGCGGTTATTGTTCTGTTATAAACCGGCTGCGATAATTTATCTCCACAGGAGGCTTGTCATAGGTAAATATCTGCCTGTGATAACAACATTATCACAGGCGGTTATATATACTGCACGACCCGCCTATGATAATGTGTCTTCACAGGCGTCTAGTCGTAAGTAAAGAACCGCCACTGATAATACCATTATCATATGTGGTTTCACTTCTCTGCCCGTGAAGATGCAGATTATCATAGCCTCTTCATTTCAAGCAGTTTTAGAAACCGCATGTGATAATACGTTTGTAGCCGCCTGAGATGAGGCTTATTGTAGCAGTGCATGCTTTGGTTATTTACTTGCAATAAATTGATATGTTAATCATGCTTAGCTAGATTTATATTTAGTTATTTTTAGGTTTATTTATTCTTTGGCTCGGCTTGGGCCGAAATGGGCTATTTAATTATAATGTATTCGTCGAGATGGGCACAAAGGCAAAAAGTAATGGTGACGACGACAAGCTTCTGCGCGTAGACGGCGGGCCTCGACAGGTGGTTTCCTCTCGTTCTTTCCTCCACTCTCGTTCTTTCCTTGCTATCTCTCTCGTTCTTTCCCCTCTTTCTCTCTCTCTCATAAATGACTCAAAAGCCATCACAAGTTAATTTTGGACAGTTGACCCCAAAGCTTGTAGAGCTGCACCATTTTTGGGGTGCAATGTAAAACAAGCGTGGTTATGCTGCTAAAATTTTGTTCGGATTCAGGTTTTCTGTCTCGTCATAAGCAGGATAAATCCTGCATAAATTAACGATAATTTCTCTAGATTTAAACTGCAGAGTCAAACATGGGTGAAGACCACAGTTGGATTTATACTAGTTGGAAGAGCAGAACTGGTGGTCACTCGGATGCAAGAGTGGTACACCAAGTTAGATGAATTTTGGGATCGAGCATTTTCATTGTCAACGGATGATAAGGTGCGGTGTCCATGTACGAAATGCCGGAACATCAAGTTTTTAAGCAGAATGGAACTTTCGTTTCCTTATGTTGAAACAGTTTCGCGCTACATTATGAGGTGTGGACCTTCCACGGCGAGACTAAATGTCGAGTCATAGGAGAAGTGGGTGAGGATGATGATAGAACGAGGGTTGATAGGATGGATTAGATGCTAGAAGCTATGGAAGCGGAGGATCCTCTTACAATGGAGGCGGACAAGTTCTTCAATGAGCTCAAGAAATCAGAACAGCTGTTGCATGAACACATGGATGTGACCATCCTTGCTTTCGAGACCAGATTTATGGCAATTAAGTCTAAGTACTTTTTTCCATCAACTACTACAATGATGACACGAAATTGATCTGCGATATCCTTCCACAACCTCACAAAGCGCCTAAAGATATGTATCCGTCAAAGAAATTGATATCTCATCTCAGTATGACTAGATGTGTGCCCAGACAACTGCATGCTATTCTGGAAAGAGCACACCAACGAGAACATGTGCTTGAAATGTGGTAATCCGAGGTATGTCGAAGTTGTTAATGACAATGGCGATAATGTAATGACAGATGTTGCACATAAGCAGCTTCGTTACTTGCCTGTGACTCCTCGGTTGAAGTTGTTGTTTCTTTCAAAAAGAACCGCAAGACAGATGAGATGGCACAAAGAAGGTAAACGTGGGAATAAATAATTCTTGATGCACCTCTCAGACAATGATGCATGGTAGGTGCTAGAACGTTTCGATGCATATTTTTCTCGTGATGCGAGAAATGTTTGCAATGGGTTAGCGACAGACAAATTCTTACTGTTCAGTACAAACGTCATGTCATACTCCTGTTGCCCTGTCTTTGTAATTCTGTACAACCTACCCCCGGCTTTTTGTATGCAGTATGAGTTCATGTTCCACAACCTCATTGTACTTAGGTTGGATCATCTTGGGTCACATCTCAACGTGATGTTGAAACCGCTAATCGAAGAATTGAAAATGTTGTGGACAGAAGTCAAAATGTTCAACAGTTACAAGAAGCAGAAATTCAACCTTCGAGCTGCTTATTTGTGGTCCCTCCATGATTTGCTGGCATACGACATGTTTTCTGGATGGAGCACTCACAGTTGTCTGACATGTCTGATATGTGCTTCGGACACGGATTGCTTTTGAATAACTCGTGGAGGCAAGATATCTTACTTCGATTGTCATAGACATTGGCTGCATCTGAATTACATATTTAGGCAATAGAGGCATGTCTTCAGAAAGGACACCATTGTCACTAAAGGACGACCGAAATGTCTCAATGGGTCAGAAATTTCTAATATGCTGGACAAACTAGTTCCACATGATGGTCGTCCTAAATATTTCATAGATTACAGAGAGGAACACAATTGGATTCACATATGTGGACTTTGGGAGCTACCATATGTCAAGTCTTTGATTCTAATGCACAACATTGATGTCATGCATCAGGAGGTCCCGAACGACCCTCACATGTTAGAGGATGGGAGGAAAGTGTTTCACTTCAGTGCTGCGAAGGCGGTTTGGCGAGTTTTGTCGATGACCCTCGCATGTTTATATATTCATCATATATTGTTCATACTAACACGTATTGACAAGGGCAAGAGACGGGGGTGCCGCCAACCCCAGCTGAAGTCTGGAAGAGAGGTCACGGGAACCCTTCTCTGCCTGAGGGGTGCAGTCAGGCCGCAGCCAAGCGGATGGTAAGTTTAGAAATCATTCATAGTAATTATAACTATATGGATTGTTGAAATTACACGGTTTTCTTGTTTTTTAGGCTAGGTACGGGGGAGGCTATAAGGATACACGGCGAAGATTTCGATTGGGAACAATTACCAATCGATACTCAAGCCGCGTATGCAAGCGGAGGTGGAACGCCCACGAAACGTGAGTTCGTAATTCATTTTATCATTTTCAATTCAAGATGTTTCAATTCCATATTATTGATTCTTTTTTATAAGCTCGCCATATTCAACGGAGTTGTCGACTTGAAGGCGGCGCGACCTGTGGGAGGCAGTTCCATGCAAGCTTCGTTGGCAGGCCTGAGTCACAGTGTCTCGCAGGTGGAGACTCTCGTGCATCGGGTTGAGGAGGGAGAGGCGGAGATAGAGGCGCAGAAGGCGGCAATGCAGGCCACCATCTCCTACCAGCAAGCCTGCATGGAGCAGATGCAGGAGGCGATGGAGGTGCAAAGGTTGGTGATGGCGGTATGTTAAAGAAATTTAAATTCATCTCATTCTTAATAACATGTAATAACTTGTAACGTTTGCCGTGAAAGTTGCTTTCAAGGCCAGGGAGTCCAGGGGTTGCAGCTCGAGCTACCTCCACTGCCACCGCCAATTCCACCGCCACAAGTGCACCTACTGCTGCCGGTGCACACTTCTTTGGTTTTCAGGTAATAAAAAATGTTCTTACTTAGACTTAATTCATCAAACATAGGCAAATCTAATTCAACTTAGCTATTTTAGTCTTACTTAGACTTAAATAATCAAACATAGTCAAATCTAACTCAAATTATCAAAAGTAAGGTCAATATGATCAATTCTAGCTTGTTTAATCAATTCTAGTAAAAAAATTCCAAACTAAACAATAAGGCAAATAACTTCTATGTGTTGCAGGGATCGGCGACGGAGGCTCAAACTCCGTCGTCGTCTATACCGGCGCCTAGACTGATGAGCAGCGAGGACATTGATGGCTCGGGAGGTAGTGGACACTAGCAGATAGCCTCTCTTATCTTTGTTTTCTATTCTTGTGATGTGATGCGACACGCTTTGTGATGTGGTGACTGTAATTGATGTTGCTGTTGGCTGTTGTGTGATATTTCTGTTATATGTTATATTGCTGTTGTCTGTTGTGTTTCTAGTCATCAAGCCGGGCAACATTTTGTATTTTTTTTAAAACTAAAAAACCTTACTTGTGACGCCTTTTATACAATACCATCGCAATAAGACCTCTACTATTTACGACGGCTGCAGTGGCCATTGCAAATAAACCTAAATAATTCACATCGGCTTGCGACAACCGTCGTAAATAAGGCCTTAATTACAATGGCTGCGGTTAGCCGTCGCAAATAAGGTCTTAATTACGACAGCTACGTTTAGCCATTGAAAATTGTCAGGCCATCGCAAATAAGCTAATTAGCGACGACCATCGTCACAAATAAGCTAAATTGCGACGGAATTCGAGTGACGGCCGAAAACCGTCGCAAATAAGTAAAACAATCGTATTTGCGACCCTTTTCGCTTATTTGTGACGGCTTTGGCCATCGCAAATCGTCAGAATTCCTGTAGTGTGGACAAAGCTGTAATACATAGACAGCTGGCACCTTGATATAATGTTTTGAAGTAGGCAGAAGGAGTTGTTCCCCGTCGTGGTGCATGCCAAAGCGATAACCCTTGGAACTTAAAAAAATCCAATGGCTGTTTTTTTTTTCAGATGAGCTTCAATGGTTTGATTGTTTCTACCTGCTTAGGTGACATTAGAGAAGGGTAAAATATACATTTTACTCGATGAAGGGATACGTATCCTGTTGACATGGCATGACAACATGGACACAAAGGACGAGTTTGAGCCTAAATGAAAAGTTTGAGGACTAGATTGGCCGATTTAAAAGACGAAGGATCAATTTGATACTATTGTCAAAGTTGAAGGAAGTAATTTGCTATAATGCCTCTCAAAAACAAAACAAATTGACATATAGTAAGCAATATTGGAACCGGTTATTACGTGTAACCAATTTTCATAATTTAGAACCTTTTTTAGGAATAATAGCAGGTAAATCCCTACATACATTGTGAAAAGATCATTATGCATCTGTTGATTCCAATTATGAATTATGGAAATTAGACAAATTAAACGATATGTAAACAACTAATGTAAAGCAAATTCAGATGTAAATGTGATGCATGGTCGCAAGAATAAAGATATAGGAATGCAAATTTAATGCACATGCATGATGATCCTTCAACACATCTGTTTGAGAAAAAAATTGATTCTATACTGTATTCTCACACAAGAAGGTAGGGATTTCTGTGTAATCAATGTACAAGCTCATAAACTCAACTGCTAGATATCTGGATGCAAACATCAATACTAAATGATGAATAAACCCCTGTCTTCAAAAAACAAAATAAATTATCATTTCGTAAGCATTTATCTATACCAGTTATGTAGAAAACCGATTCTGATTATTTGGTATGAGTTTTCTAAATGAACAACAGCAGGTGAACTGGCATTGACAACAGATAATGAATAAGGAAATTAGACAAATTAAACGATATCTCTGAACAACTAATGTAAAAGCAAATTCAAATGTAAATGTGATGTGTGGTTGCAAGAATAAAGATATAGGAACGCACATGTCATGTACATGCATGATGATCCTTCAAGACACCAGATTGAGACGAAAAATTTTGATTCTATATTGTATTCTCACACAAGAAGGTAGGGAATTATGTGTAATCAATGTACATGCTCATAAACTCTACTGCTAGATAACTGGATGCAAACATCAGTACTAGAAGATGAATAAACCCCTATCTTCTAAAAACAAAATAAATTATCATATAGTAAGCATTTATCTATACCAGTTATGTAGAGAACCGATTCTGATTAGTTGGTATGAGTTTTTTAAATGAACAACAGCAGGTGAACTGGCATTGACAACAGATTTTTAAAAAGGAATAAATGGATTATTGTGTTTAAATCCCCAGTTCCAAGTCGTCTAATTGTGATTTTACCCTTGAAAATTGGGGTATGTGATTCTACCGCTATTTGTGAAACGAAGCCACCGTTCACCTTCGTTTTCTAACTTCTTTAGCCTGGATAGACTAAAGGATTTAAAAATTAAATAAATGAAAGGAAAACAGAGGAAATACTAAATTACCACTCTTTGTGCTTTTATGCACACCATTTTTTCAAAAATAAAAATACCAGATGTTGTTGATAAAATCAATGATCCTGATTTCTCGAAAATTTTGAATTCAAATTAAAAAATTTGAATGAAAGTTTAAAAATCAAACTATGTGAATTATAATAAATTTTTCGTATTTTCGAATTCAACTCAAATCCAAAATTTTGAATTCAAATTAAATTATAAATTTTGGTACTAGTTAATTAGATGAACCGATTCATATACGCTACTATCAGTACTTGGTAATAAAAAGAACGAGCTATAATAATAGATTATAAAAAAAAGAAAAAAGAAATATATTCGTCCAATATACGTTGTCTGGTGAAAAGACGTCATAGAAGGGGGACCTACTGCTCTTACAACTACTGACATGTGGGCCCAATAGATATTGTGCCCACATGTCACTAGAAGAAATTGCACGGTGTTTGGGATGGTTTGGGCTTTGTGTCTAGTCAAGTTAATCCTCTCGATGGAGCCAAATCGAAACCATGTCAGAGACAACTATCACTACAGGAAACGATAAATAGGCCGTCGAGTAATATATAGGCGTCTGGACCATCAAATATAGTATGCCTAAATATGCCGGTATTTCGTGCCTGACGGTAATAATTTGCTAGCCTTTCGTTGAGACGGTCATGCTGATGGTCATACTTAAATTTGTCGGTAAGAAAAGGATAACCAACGGACGTATTTAACACTACTACAAAAAGCATTTTCACAGGCGCCTGGATTTTTCAAACACAGGCGGTCTGTAAAAAATGAGGCTGTGATGGCGAATGATACAATAACCGCATGTGATGACAGAACATTACAGGCGGTTCTTAAAAAACAACCGCCCACAGAAATCATGTATTTTCCGCTAACATCATAGGCGGTTCTTAATTAATAACCACCTGAGAAAATACATGATTTCCACGGGTAGTTGTTTTTTAAGAACCGCCTGTGATGCTGTTAAGCTCCTATCAAGCTAATCCCTGCACAGTAAGCTCTTGTAGATGCAAGTAACACATGTGGCTTATCATTTGGATTGTTTAAAGCATCAATTTGAAGCCTGACGATCCTTGGAAGTATTTCCTCTTCCATTTGAATGATTTCTTCCCCTCCTGTCCATTTGAAAACTTAGAAAGATGTTCCTTTCTCAGTTTTAATGCCTAAATATATTGACTAGAAATCAGTACCTACTTTCTTAGTGCTTCACACAAGCGAGTAAGCGAACAACTTCAATCACAAATCTTGTTTTTATAGTTTCATTGGGATTTAACCTTAATCTTTTATGTATAGATTTATCAAATAAGTGAAGCTTCCTTATCACACATATTAATGGCAGTTATAAGTGAAGGATGTGTCGAAGCTAACAAAATCTGAATCGGACAGAAGATAAAGAGATCCTGCATATGAGCGGCAATGTCCAGGTTAAACAGCGTGAAGCTATGATGACAACCTTCAACAACATTAAATGTGATTCCAAGGTTATGCTTGCATTAACCAAGGCATGTTGTGAGGGTATAACACTTGTTGGGGCAAGGTTATGCTTGCCCCAACAAGTGTTATACCCTCACAACATGTCTTGGTTGATGAAAGCATGACCTTGGCATCACTTTTCATGTTGTTGAAAGGCTTCCATCATAGCTTCAGGCTGTCTAACCTGGACATTGTCAATCATATGCAGCATCTCTTTGTCTTCAGCCCCGTTGAGATTTCGTTAGCTTCAACACACCCTTCCCTTGTAACTGCCGTTAACATGTCTGATGAGGAAGCTTCAATTATTGATAAATCTATGCTTGAAAGATTAAGGTCAAATTCCTATGAAAATGGTAAAAACAAGATTTGTGATTTAAGTTGTACGCTTCGTCACTTGTGTGAAGCACTAAGAGAGATGGTACTGATTTGTAGTCAATATATTCAGCCATTAGAACTGATAAAGTAGCATCTCCGTAAGTTTTTAAAATGGAGAGAATAGAAAGAAATCTTTTAGGGTGTGTTTGGGTGTACTCAATCTAATTGGATTGAAGTGGATTGAAGTGAAGAATGAACTAATTTTCTCCTCAATCCACCTCAAACCACTTATACTGAAGTGGATCCACTCCCATCCGAACAAACCCTCAAATGGATGGGAAGTATCATTAGACATCAATTGAAGCTTTTAACAATCCGAATAATGAGTCTCGGGTGTTACTTGCATCTACAAGAGCTTGCTGTGAAGGGATTAGCTGGACATGAGCTTCAAGAGTTGTCCTTCTAGATGTTGTTTGGAACCCAGCTGTTGCAAGGCAAGCCTGATCATCATAGGTCAGAAGACATTTATATACACGTACTAAATTTAACAATGTTCGAAACAGAAGCTGAATTTAATAATGTTCGAAACATGTTATCTAAAGCTAAAATAGAGCATTGTTCTAAGTTGATTTCAGAAGATACAAATATATACATTATATATCATCTCGCATTGCTATATACATTTTTTCCAGCATTGACATGTTCTTGCATATAGGGTATCAAATTCTTTTTAATGCTTCTCTCTACGCCCTTGACATTTTTTGGTTCGGTGAAAAGGTACATCTCTTCATACTGATTATATTCCTCTTCATTATCTCCCACATTCTCAACCCCAACAATATTTTGCTTTCCAGAAACAACTACGTGCATCTTCTCAGTTTCTGGATCTTGAACATAAAAAACTTGTGCAATAGTATCGGCGAGAACCCACAGGTCATCTTTATAACAAACTTTATTCAAGTCTACCAGTGTCAGCTCGTAATTGTCACCTTTCACACCATCGGGATGTTTGACCAATTGGCACTTAATTACAGGCATTACCATTATTTCGCCATAATCGTGTTCCCATATTTCCTGTATGAACCCAAAGTATGCGGTCTCTTGCCCTTGTGAATCATAAGCCTTAATACGAACACCACTATTTTGTGCAACACTCTTACCGTCTTTTTCTTTAGTGTAAAATGTGTAACCATTGATGTCATATGCTTGACATGATGTCACCAAAGCAGATGGGCCAGAAGCTAACTTCTTCATTGTTGCCTCTTCTATAGTGTTTCCTTATGGTATATTTTTGTCCATTAACCATTCAGTGAAACATCTTCCGTGCTCTTTCATGATTCAGTCCTCTGTGCGGTCTTGGTTTTTATCACGAAGCTCAATTTGGTGTTCCTAGATGTACGACTCATCTATTGCGAGCTGTTGTAGTACACCAAAATGTGCACGGTGTACATTCTTGTAATCTTGAACGATAAAAGTTTTCTTACCCACTTTGCCTCTCCCACGTAGTCTACCCTCATGTGCTGGTATAGGCACACCTATCGATTTTCCATCTTTGATGTAATCAGCGCAACCCTCAATCACTTCTTCAGTGGTGTATCCTTCCATAAATGAACCCTCTGGGTGAGCACCGTTCCGCACATAACCTTTTAATAGTCCTAAATATCTCTCCAACAAAAACATATGATGTAAATATAGTGGCCCCAATGCTTTTATCTGATCAACAAGATGTATGATTAGGTGTACTTGCATATCAAAAAAGGATGGTGGGAAACACATCTCAAGCTTGCACATAGTCTCGATGATGTATGTTTTCAGATAGTCTAAATCTTCACATGCTATCACCTTTTGCGATACTGCATTGAAAAAGTAACACAAACGTGTGATCACAACTTTTATATGCTCAGGTTTGATGACTCTTATTGCAATGGCAACGAAAACTGTCATCATCATGTGACAGTCGTGAGAATTATAGCCGAATAAAGACAAGGCTTTCATCGAGACTAGTTTGCGGATGTTGGATGAGAAACTCGTGGGCACTTTGATCCCACACAAGCATTCGCAAATTGCTTTTTTCTCTTCTAGCGTCAAGTTGTAGCTGGCTGGGGGAAGGTAATGCTTCCCGTTGGCCTTTTCTACTGGATGAATCTCTGGTCTCAAATCAAGATTTACTAGGTCCATACGTGAATTTAATCCGTCCTTTGTTTTCCTCATCATGTCCAGCAAGGTCCTAATGATGCTGTCATATACATTCTTTGTAACGTGCATCAAATCAATACTATGGCAAAATTCCAGATTCTTCCAATACGGAAGATACTTGAAAAAAATTGATTGTTTCTTGAAAGACATGTCAGTTCTATCATCCGAAGATGTACTTTTCTTTCTATTAATTCCTTTACATTTTTCCCTTACCGAAAGCAATATGAATGTTCTTGACCATTTCGAACATAAGTTTTCCACTGTATGGTTTTGGTGCAATATCTTATTCGATTTTGTTATCAAATTGTTCTTTCATCTTCCTATACTTGTGTGTATCTGCCAAGAACTGTCGGTGTCTCATGTACACCGTATTTCTGGAACAAGTGAGGTATAGAAATCCAGTTCTATCCACACACCTTACACAACCTTTCTTCCCTTTCATTTGTCCTGGTAATGTAAACAGTCCGGGATAATCATGCACGATAACGAATATCATTGCTCTTAGTGTGAAATACTCCCGCTTGTACTCATCCCATGTACATACCCCTTCATTCCACAATTTCGCCATATCTTCCGTTAAAGGTTCCAAGAACATATCAATTTTGATGCCGCGTTGTTTCGGACCTTGGATAAGAACAAATAACAAGATATATTTCCTTTTGTGACACAACCACGTCGGTAGGTTTTACATCATTAAGACCATGGGGCATGTGCTGTGTATGCTCCTTTTTTCATCAAACGGATTCATTATGTCTGTACCCAAGGCAAACCTCACATTTCTAATTTCCTTTGCAAATTTTGGATACTGAATATCAAAATTTTTCCACTGCGTTGCATCACCAGGATGTCGAATATGTTTTTCATTCTTCTTGCATTGCTCGGAATGCCAACGCATAAGTCCAGCCTCCCCAGTGTTTCAGAACAAATGCTTCAAGCGATCAATTACCGGAAGGTACCACAACACCAAGGCAGGAATTTTTCTCTTATTCTTCCTGTCTGCATTGCTAGAAGTATCGTCATCGTCACCTTCAGGACCAATAATAAACTTCTTATTCTTCTCAGACTTTTTTGTGTTGGTAACATACTGGTGATTGTAGTCCTTCTTTTATCTACTGACACCACAAATGGGGCATCTAGTTGCAAGCTCATGCTCTTTGCAATACAGAATACAATGGTTCACACAAGCGTGTATTTTTGTCACACCTAGTGCCATCGCACAAAGAAGTTACTTCGCTTTATAAGTGCTTCTGGGCAGTTTATTTGGATTCGAAAGAATTTGCCATAATATTCAAAAGATGAGAGAAACTACAATCGGACCATCCGTGCGTAGCTTTCAACTTTAGTAGTTCTAAGACTGCACACAATGTAGTAAAATCTTTATCACAGCCGTTTGATTCATCATATAAAAGCTCTGTCGCCGCATTCTACAATGTCTCCATTTTACTTAAACCTTTGCTTGCTCCCATAGAAGTCAATACATATGGTTCAATGTGACGCAACATCTCCTCACAATCGAACTCATCATCATCATCACCATCTTGATTGTCACTACCATCATCGATATGAACATTATCATCATCTGAACCTCTCTCATCATCTTTATCCACATCATGTGTATCTAACTCACCATGCTCTGTCCATATTGTGTAGTTTTTTTTGGAACCTCTTTTCACAAAACGAGATTGGATTACTATAGTATCCGTACAAGCAATCTTATTTTCGCAGTCGATACATGGACATAATATGTCATCTATCTTTTGCAACTTCACATGTCTCTTGGATGCTTCAATAAAATTTGCAACATTATGAATGTACATAGGATCGGGTCTTGGCATGTTATACATCCACGCTCGATGGTCCATGCTTCAATAATAGAATTTTTGTCAGATTTACAAAATTTGGCACAAATATTCCCTAAAGGTCTTCGATAAAATAAATTTGCAGAGACATAACAAGTATGATTAGGGCGACTAATGTAGGTTTGTTCATTAGGGCGACTAATCGACCCTAGTCGATGGCTATCCATGTCCGGTCGTCCTCAAGGTTTTTACGGTAATACCAAGTCAATACAGAGTTGTAGAGACAGGTGGCACGTAGGAGAGCGGCGGCAACATCAAATAAGACTAAGATCGGCGACGAACAGAAAGCGTGGCAGACAGGAGACGGCGGTGTCGAGCAGAGTCTGGAGGAGACGTGCGACGTCTTGAGGCAAAAGGAGTCGAAGGCATCAAGAGCAGCAAGCAGGGGTGAGGGATTGAAGTCGTGGGGCAAACAGGCCCAGTAGCATGGGCTAGGTCTGGGTGGGATCCAGTCTGTTACATCTTGACGTCGGATCCAATCCAACGATGGTAACTAAATGGGTGAGTTATAAAACCATCTCCCTAGAAAGCTAACCCTAATAACTACTTCGAAATATATACAAGCAGGAGGTACGCACACACAAGTAGCATATTCAAAAGGAAAACACACATAAATCTACAATTACAAGTTCGGGTAAACTTCATGCATCTTATATATATTACAATATCATCTGTTAATTAAACATCATATTCATGTCACATAATAGGTACAAACTATAATAAGCTTATTACAATATAATCCATACATCATTATCTAAAAGACCAAACTAGCAGAACACAGAAAAAGGACACAATCCATATAGTCCATACATCAATATACTAGAACACAATCCATACAGTCCTTACACATGCAAAAGGACAAAATCCATGTACCAGAACACACAAAACTAACAGCTTATCAACTAATGAAAATATACAAAGAAAAAGTAAAGAAACTACATTTACCTTGCAGAGGCATCAGCACGGTGGGGAGGCGTCAGCACGGTGGGCCGGCTGGGAGGAGAAGTGGCGGTGTGGGCTGAGCGGCGGCGCGGCGGGGCGGTGGCGCGGCGAAGGGAAAATTCGGCAGCTTTGCGGTGTCGATATAAATTCTCCAGGGTTACATTTTGACTATGGTGAGGGGTCCTTATATATGCGTCGGTTTTTTACACGCGGTTCTTAACTTTTTCTCAGGCGGTTGGTACTTAATAACTGCCTGAGAAAATGATTATCTCAGACGAGTTTTACTTACCAACCACCTGAGATAATGCCCGAGCCTCTTCAGATTCCTTTTCCCTTGCTTCTTTTTTATTTAGATTTCAATATAAATACTCAAACATGTATAGATTCTGCAAATTGAGTCCAAATTCGATGATTCTTTCTTCTATAATTTTCAAAAATTAACATCTACCACCTGAACCAATATTTTAAAAATTGTATAGCTAACATTGTAATGTTTTGGTAAATATCAAATTAATTTCTACTCACATATTATTCACATTTGTGTATCTACTAAAAAAAAGGATCCTTCACTAAAATTTGTTTGTATGAACATATTTGTATTATTTATACATGTATGAATTTTGTTAATTTTTTTAAAGCATTCCAACATGTCAAAATACAAATTATCCATTATCCTAACTAAATGCTCATATACATATGAGACATTCATCAAATTATGAACACACATTGATTTAAAAAAATTAAAAATATGAAAAAATTTATAGAGGTTGGTATGATGAATAAATATGTCCATTGAAAAAAATAAATGAAAAAATCATTATATTCGTCAAGATAGAAAAATGAAAATTAACAATTGTTATATGTTTTTTATGTTCTGACCAATTTCGAAGGATTTATGAAGTGAAATTTAATGGTAACCTTTACTAATCAATAATATTAATAGAAAGTTGAATTTTGCCTTTTTATGGGCCCCACATTTAATCAAGAATATTAATTAAGAAGAAGTAAAGATCTTCTCAGGCGGTTGGTACTTAATAACCGCCTGAGAAGATGTTTATCTCAGGCGGGTTTTACTTACCAACCGCCTGAGATAATGCCCGAGCCTGTTTTTCAGTTTCCTTTCCCCTTGCTTCTTTTTTATTTAGAATCCAATATAAATACTCAAACATGTATAGATTCTGCAAATTGAGTCCAAATTCGATGATTCTTTCTTCTATAATTTTCAAAAATTAACATCTACCACATGAACCAAATATTTTGAAACTTGTATAGCTGACATTGTAATGTTTTGGTAAATATCAAACTAATTTCTACTCACATATTATTCACATTTGTGTATCTCCTAAAAAAGGATCATTCAATGAAATTTGTTTGTATGAATATATTTGTTTTATTTATACATGTATGAATTTTGTTAATTTTTTAAAGCATTCCAACATGTCAAAATACAAATTATCCATCATCCTAACTAAATGGTCATATACATATGAGGCATTCATCAAATTATGAACACACATTGATTCAAAAAAAATTAAAAAATCTGAAAAAATTCATAGAGGTTGGTATGACGAATAAAAATGTCCATTGAAAAAATAAATGAAAAAATCATTATATTCATCAAGATAAAATATGAAAAATAGCAATTCTTATATGTTTTTTATGTTCTGGCCAATTTCGAAGGATTTATGAAGTGAAATTTAATGGTAACCTTTACTAATCAATAATATTACTAGAAAGTGGAATTTTGCCTTTTTTTGGGCCCCACATTTAATCAAGAATATAAATTAAGAAGAAGTAAAGATCTTCTCAAACGGTTGGTAATTAATAACCGCCGGAGAAGATGTTTATTTCAGGCGGGTTTTACTTACCAACCGCCTAAGATAATTGAATCTTCGCAGGCGGTTGGTAAGTAAAACCCGCCTGAGATAACCATCTTCTCAGGTGATCTGTACTTAAAATATTCCTGAGAAAATAGGCATCTATATATACCCCTCGGTCTACATTGGAAAAACCTAACCCGGGTGAAACACTTAGACGCCGTCAGGCTGCTAAAATTTCATTTGCTGCCATGTGTTCGCCGCCAAGCTTCGCCGTCGCCGCCGAGCTTCGCCATTGTCTGTTTGCTTTGCCCTCGTCACTTCCAGGTACGCCGAGTGAAACCATTGCCGTGGCCACCGAGCTTCACAATAAACCCTAAACCCTTCAACCTTCCCTCCTCCGTCCCCGTGCTGCCTCCCTCCTCGCCCTCGGCGCCGGCCGAGTCAAATGATGCCTTGCATAGATTTCCATGGTTAGGGTTCGGGAATTCGAAAAGGGTAGCATCCTTGGTTAGCCTTGTGTAGCGAAAAGGGTAGGCATACTTTTTGGAAAGCTCTTGAAGTATTATGTAAGTTTTTTATTGATCTTCAAGCCAATAGACCATTGTAAGGTGATGAAAATCTTCTATAACTAAATCAGCCGCTGTTCTGAAACTGTATGAATAAGCATCTAAATTTTTGACATAATTATCTGTAGAAAGCTCTTCTAGTCTATTGCGATACATTTTTTGAACGGGGAAGAGCTATTCTACAACTTTTCTATTCATTGTTACCTCAAATTCGGTTTAGAACTAATTAGAAACTGGAGTTGAAGTTAGTACCTGTGTACAGTGCTATCTGAAACAACTAGAAAATTTCTGAACTTTGAACAGCCATAATTCTTAAATTAGAAAAGAAACCTATGGATATCTATACATGTCTGGAAAGCTTAAAGAGTGCTCTATCAATTTCCTATTCAACACTATGGCTAAAACGTGCAATAACCAGGTCTAAATCGAAATACCGTTTAAGGTGTCGTAACAGTGAAGAATTCAGACAGTTATGTATTTAGTTGCTATTTGGGTCATAGTTTCTAGTAGGATCATCTAAAGACTTCATAATTTACATTTATGGAATCCTGAGGATGTGTGTAACGAGTTTGCAATATATTGTTTATGCAAATATCAATGTTCTATGTTTGAAAATTGTGGACAAAGGGGTTGTTTGGTTTATATACTAAGGTTGCCACAATTTGCCACAAATTTTAGCCTAACTTAACTAAGGTTAGGGGTCTGTTTGGTTCTACGCCTAAGTTTCCTAAGCCCAACGTTAGGCAGACCACTTTGTTTTATGCGGGTATTTGGTTGTTGACTAGAGTTAGGCGCGCCACAAAAGTTAGGCAACTTTTGCATCTATTGCCTAACAAAAAATTGCCTCAACTGAGGTGCTCGAATCGACCGCCTAAGCATGCCACACTTTCTTTGGTGCACCTAAGCTTAGGCTACGGTAACAAACCAAACAATAGCTAACATTAGGTAGCTTAGGCGTGTTACAAGTGTAGCAAGTGACTAAAGTTAGGCTTAGGCAACTTAGGCATACAACCAAACAGGCCCTAGGTGGTCAAATCTTCAGCCACAACTTGGCAAGCCTAAGGGAATATTGCAAAACTTTTTTGAGACCATGACATGTGGGACCCAGTTAGGTGGCAAGGAATGTTGCCACAACTGTGGCTATGAACCAAACACATGACTAAGGTGGTCAAACTTGACTAACTTCAGGTGTGGCAAAGTGTGGCAAATTGTGGCTCCAAACCAAACACTTTTTCTTCATGCAACACTTCATGTAGAGTTAATATGCCATTTATTATATTTTTTGTCTCATTAGTTCTAGCATGGAAAGCCCTAAGAAGACTGGTGATGGTAGTAACAATAAAGAAGACAATATGGAGTTTACTAACTCTAGCAGTAAAGGCTCCTTTCACAGTCCATCGGATCCTTTTCCTAATATAAAAACTAAAAATACTTTAGAGGATCTCGACCCGGAACATAATCCTATCGATGAGGTATGGATCACGAATCTTAACTTTAGCAGTTCAAGTTAATGTTGGTTGTCAAGTATACAAAGTCTTATAATTCTTTTCTACCTAGATTAATCGCGAAGACAACGAGGTGACTTCGGCTCCTAAAATCATAGAAGTTTCTCCAATGGATGAATCCTCAGCTTCACTAAAGCGGAAACGAGGGCAACGGGGTCCCAATAAGGGTCCATTGGACCACATCATGTACATAACAAGGGTCGATCCAAGTGAGATTCCGCAAGAACCACTGGATTCATTTACCAAGTACTGTAATGCATGGGGTTTTCTTGTTAGGGAGATCATGCCGATCACAACCGAGAATTGGAGAAAATCACCCGAGCATACCAAGAATGAGTTGTGAGAAAGAATAAAGAAACAATTCAAGTTCCCGAAAGGCACAGAAGAAGCTGTAAAGAAAGCAACATTGGTCTCTTGCGGCAAGAAGTTTCATGGCTGGAAGAGCGAAATGAATGCTTATGTTAAGGCTGATAAGGTCCCTAGTCCATGGAGGATGGAGAAAAATCACACAAGTTCAGTGGCAAGAGTTTGTTTGTCAAAAGACCACACCTGATGCTAAAGCTCTAAGTGCAACTAGGTCAGAGCTTGCAAAAAAGATCAAATACCATCATCGTTTGGGGTCTGCCGGATATGCCCCCAAAGTCCAGAAATAGAATAAGATATTAGACAAAATTACTAGTAAGGGCAATCCTCACCCATTAGAAGGGTGCGATGAGAGAACTCAGCGGTGGGTCTTTGCTCGGTCAGGTTTGACTAGCGAGGGCAAACTTGAAAAGCCCAACTCTGTGAATGAAGTCGAGATAAAATGAAAGAAGTAATTGAAAATCAACAGAAGGGTCTCTTCAAGCCGAAGAGGGAGAATGAACAACTTACCGCTATCTTAGGAAACCCTGAACATAGCGGACGGGTTCGAGCAGTCTCTTCTCAAATGTCTTGGCTAGATGGTTTCCCTAAAGATAAAGACACATATAGAAGACACGAGAAGTTTAAGAAAATACTTGATGAAACGATTGATCAAAAGGTCAAAGAAAATATGCAAGAAATAATGGAACAACTTAGACAATCGGAACAATTAGTGGCACCGAGTACACCGATGGTTTCGGTGCCAAAGGAGCAATTAGTATTTCTAACTGCCTACCCTAGCAACGTTGGTTCTATGCCAGGCTTAGGGTCAACCCATAAATTCCCTGTCAATGGTATTGCTAACACCAAATCTTTTCGTCTTCTTGTCCCGATCGGCGGAGCAGGAAACAAAACCAAACAGGTTGCCACTGCTATGGCAAAGCCTGATCGTCAATTCAACGGGAATCCACTTCCTTTGTATTATGCTGTGGTGCAAGTTCTTCAGATCATTGATAATGATTATGAAGATTATTAAATAGACCATGTCACACCTGAGGGGATCGCGACTCTGGGGTAGGCTCTCAACCAATTAATCCTTTGGCACCGACGTGATATCATGTTGGACGATGAGACAATTTCTAGCCTCGTCGCATCTCGAAATACTGCAACCCCATCTTCTAAGCCAAAAGTCCAGGAAGATCCACTCCCAGTCCAGGAAGATCCACTCCCCTTATGTCTCAGCAAGGATGATAGTAACCTTGCTAGTAAAGATATCCAAGAGCAACAAGTTGGACAACAGCTTCAAGTAGTACCAGAGCAAGCTGTTGCTAGTAAAGAGCAACCACTTGAGCAACAGCTTAAAGTAGTACTAGAGCCAGCTACTGGGAGTAAAGAGCAATCAGTTGAACAACAGGTTCAACAATAAGCCGGTGTCCAACTTCCAACGACTACTCCTCGATCGTTAGTTCCTATCAAAGTTAGCCCATACAAAATTAAGAAACCTTCATCAGAAGTGTCAAAGTATTTGGAAACTATGAAGGAAAATATTAGAAAATCGAGTGCATCTCGTTCTTCTCATGAGCCAGCATTAGGGATATCGAGGATTTGGAAGAAGACGGTTTCATGTATAATTGGTGGATAGCTTTAGTTAAACCAGGAGTTCCAATATACAAGCTTGAGGATGTTCCTCCTGAATTTGAGAATGGGAAGCCGTTCATGACCTCTGTACAACTTAGCAAACAACATGCCCCGCTCAAAAGAATGCATGAGTGGTACATCCTTGCCAGCACAAAATTTGAGATTGATTGCGTCACATTTCGTATTCCGAAAGAAGCATTCTGGAGCACTGGAGAAGATAGACGAGTCATTTTATTTGAAGAGCTGCATCCCCTTTTCCATCGGGGCATGCTCGAAATCAACCTGCTTCTCGTCTGGTGCTTGTAAGTGCCTCTAATATTTTGCATTTGCTTTTCTTACTACACACATACACATTTCATGAGATTATAACAATTCTGGACTTCTTCAATAGGATGCAATACATGGATAATGAAAAGATGGAACGCAAGATAGGTATCCTTGACCCTACATGGATTGCAATGTCGCTATTCGACGTCAAGGCGGATGGAGACTCAGCAAAGTTCAAGCACATGAAAAAAAAAAGAATTTGAAAAAGCAATCGCAAAACTTAAGAAGGATAGAAGTTGCAACTTACATAGTACATGTGATGTTTAACTTTGTCAAGGACAGCAAGGACCTCATAAAGGCTCCGTACCACTTCGAGTAAGTTCGACCCATGACATTTAAATAGCAATTATTGGTAATTGTTAACACATTTCTTTGTATGTTTGCAGTAATCACTACATAATGATCTTTGTCAAGCCAATGCAGGGAATGGCAACACTCTTGGACTCGGCCGATTTCCCACCAGATCATTAAAAAGATTTCCTTTACATTTTGAAACTGTACGTTTATTCAATAATTTTAATTTACACACATTTAGAATGTGTTGACAAGTTTTATATTACATTTCTTGTATTATAGCGCTTGGCAATTTTATGTGGAATGGCTTGGAGGTGAGAGACCTCCTAATACAATTGCATTGGACATTGAAATGTATTATACTTGAGCAGCCTGCTGGCAGTGTCTTATGCAGGTATTATGTATGCGAGCATCTTCGAACCGCCGGCGAATATAGAGTGAATCGTGAGGATGTATGTTATCCTTAATGTCGATGTCTTATTTTCTTACTTTTGAGTTTCATTTTCATTGTAACTAGTATAGTTTAATACTTATATTATCTGCTGTTCAATATTACCAGGAAAATTATTTTCATATTTTGATTCCAACTTCAAAATTCAATTGCTCATAGTACAACTGCTCCAAAAATACCAAATAAATTTCTGTATACTCTCACTTTGATCTGTACTTTGAGATTGTTCAAACCAACACAATCTAAACCCTGTTATGTGTTTCATTCCAGCACACAAAGAATGTGAACGAAGAATGGCCGGTTTGTAGAAGTATTCCTGAGGGAGGAGCCGACAAGATTGCTGCTGAACTTTGTCAATTCATTCGTCGCGAAATTTTGCACAAAAGAGGGTAGTTCTTTGATGAGAATTGTGCAATAGATGATGTGCCAGAACTTTGCGACTATTCCAATAGAAACAATTTTTAGTGAAAACTTGTAAACTATGAGATAAATTGTATGTGTAACTTGTACATATGTATATTGTTTTAGTGAAATTGACTTATGTGATGATATTGTTGACTTCTGTGATGATATTGTTGACTTCTGTTCTGTGATGATACTAAATTTACCTAGAAATTAGAAATAACAGCAGCTAGTACTGCATAGGTTATATCTTATCACAAGCGGTTATTTACCAACGGCTAGACCTGTCTGTGAAAAACAATTATCACAGACGGCTAGATATAGATCAAGAACCATCTGTCATAACCTAATTATCACAGGCGGTTACTGTTATGGTAGAAACCAGCTACGATAAACTGTCTTCACAGGCGGCTTGATGTAAGTCAAGATCCGCCTGTGATAACACTATTATCACAGACGGTTATATATGCTTCACGAACAGCATGTGATAATTGTATTATCACAGACAGTTACATATGTTGCACAACCCGCCTGTTATAACTTATCTTCACAGGCGGCTAGCCTAAGTAAAGAACTGCCTGTGATAATCTATCTTCACAAGCGGTTTCACTTCTCCGCCTGTGAAATTGTGGATTATCACATGCTCTTCATTTCAGGCGGTTTTAAAAACCGTATGTGATAATAGATTTGGAGCCGCCTGCGATAAGCCTTATTGTAGTAGTGTAAAGGCCTCGACCTGACAAAAGGAACTGACGGCCATAATTTCGGGCCTAGGAGCCTCTTCTCCATCGGCCCTCTTCTCCACCGTATCGCGCACCTCCCCGACCCTTTTCCACCACAGCCGCCATCATCTCATCATTGAGGACTACTCGGCCGCACCATACGGCACCCCGTTCGGCGCCTCCCTGTCCGGTGCTGCCGTCATCCCGGGTTGGGACTCCACACATTGGACAAGGTTGCTAAATCCTTGTAGAGAAGTTAAAATCGTTGCTAAATTTACTTGTAAATTTCAAAATTGGCTATTAGATTAACTGTGTAAAACCCCCATTTTTGTTAATTTAAAGCATTAGTTTTAAGCTCTTTAAACAATATATTTGATTCATATGTTTGAATATGAACTTGATTAACATATGATAGTTTGAAGATTAACATTGTATTTCAAATTTTGTCAATTTAATACTTTAGTTATTTTGAAATCATAAGATAATTGTTTTTCATTTGATGCATTAGTTTTAAGCTTTTTAACATTGTATTTGTCCGTATGTATAAATGTGAACTTGATTAACATTTGTCATAAGTTTGAAGATTAACATCTTATTTGAAATTTTGTTTATTTAAAACATTGGTTAGTTTGTCATGTACATGTGAGTAGATTGAATATGTTTAGGACCTAATAGTGTTTGAAATTATAAAGCTAATGTAGCGAGTCTACATGTTGTCACCCATGGGAGAACGATGAATCTCATATATATTTTTATGGTTTGTGTTCATTTATGTTCTTTGACATATATTGATTTATTGTAGTTTTTACAATGGGTGACGATCGTAAGGCGATGTATGATGGATGGAGTTCAACTGGTGCACACACTATGTAATGGGCTCATATTGCAAATGTTTTCGTGAACCAAACCTTCGCTAGTTGTGCTCGCATTGCAAAGTGTCTGTGTAGCAAGTACCAGAATCATTGACGTATGTATAGGTCTAAAATGGAGTTGCACCTTGGCAAGCACAGATTTATGCCCAACTACTTGGTTTGGTGCAAGCATGGGGAGATGGAGCATTCCGGTTAGTCGAATGGAATCGAGGATGAAGATCAGATGGATGAGATGATAGCGGACTTTGATAGAGAGTACGAAGACCAGTCACAGCCAGAGGAGGTGCATAAGTTTTACAAGCTTCTTGCCATCTTAGATGAAAAAGTGCATGAGGGCACCAATGTAACTGTTTTGCAAGCGATCACATGACTTATGGTGACAAAGTCCATGTATAATTTCACGAACAATTTCTATTATGGTATATTGAAGCTGATCAGTGATGTCCTTCCGTCAAATCATAAATGCCAAAAGACCTATACCAATTTATGAATCTTTTGGCTGGTCTAGGCATGAATTATGAGAAGATTGATGCGTGCGATAATAATTGCATGCTATTTAAAAAGGAACACAAGAATGGTACTCATTGTATGCATTGCAATACATCTGGGTATGTGGAGGTTCTGAGTGATGACGGAAAGGAAATAACTACAAAAGTATCGATCAAACAGCTTCAGTACATGTCTATCACGTCAATGCTCAAACGGTTGTTTTCGTCCCAAGAAACAACAAAGCATATGAGGTGGCATTCTGAAGGGATACATAAGAGAGATGACAAAGATGTTATGGCGTATCCTTCAGAAGGCGCAGCTTGCCAGGATGTAGACCGTTTTGATCTAGATTTTGCAAGGGATCCCAGAAATGTTCGTCTGGGTTGTCAAGAGATGCTTTTACTCCTTTCAGCACCAGTAATAGCTCATGCTCTTGTTGTCCTATTTTTATCAAGCCCTAAAATCTCCCTCCCATCATGTGCATGAAAGAAGGATACATATTCCTTGTGGCCACCATTCCTGGTCCTAAACATCTCGGGAAGAAAATCAATGTGCTTATGCACTCGCTGATTCAAGAGTTGAAAGAGCTATGGCAAGGTGTAAAGGTATATGATAGTATCTAAAATGTGAATTTACCTTACGTGTTGCGTATCTATGGTCAATCCATGATTTGTTGGCATATGCCATTTTGGCTGGTTGGTGTGTCAACGGGCAATTATGTTGCCCCATATGTATGGTTGACACTGATGCCATTAGGCTAAAGTATGGAAAAATATGTTAGCTTCTTTGATTGTCATTGATGATTCCTTTATTCAAACCATGCTTCTAGGAGCGAAACATAATCATTTCGGAAAGGCAGAACGATTACAAAAGAACCACCTCATTGATTGACAAGCAAACAAAAAATGGCATATCATGCAAAGTTAAAAGAGTCCACAGAAGATGATTTCTAAGAGTATGATAAAGAACACAAGTGGACTCATATTTCTTTTCTTTGGGAGCTACCATACACAAAGGTGTTGCTTTTACTGCGCAACATAGATTTGATGTACCAATAGCGTAATGTCGCTCAAAGCATCATAAGCATGTGTTTTGATTTTACCGGGCAATTCAAAGATAATTTGAGTGCAAGAAAAATCTTAGCTGATCTTTGTGATCATCCTGGGCTTGACATTAGAACAAATGCAAGTGGAAATGAAAGTAGGCCACGAGCTCCATACTGTGTCAAACTAGAAAGAAAGCAAATACTTATTTAGTTGAAAACATTCAAGTTTCCAGACCGCTATGCAGCTAACATAAATGATGTGTTAATCTTAGATCGGTAAACTGAATGGGCTAAAGAGTCATAATTACCATATTATAATGGAAAGACTTGCATGCTAATATTCTGTGACTACTTTAAACCTGATTTGAGTAAGATATTTGCTAAACTTAGCTACTTTATAGGGAGATATGTGCTAATGAAGTGTCAAATAAGATGATGTGGCAGTGGGAGAAAGAAGTCTTTGAGCTTGTATGTAAGATGGAAAAGTCTTTCTGCCTAGAGTTATGAATGTTATGCAACATATGCTAGTGCATTTACCTTACAAAGTGTTGGTAGCAGGACATGCGCAGTTCAGGTGGATGTATAGTCAAGAAAGAGAATTGAAAAAACTTAGAGCTACAGAGTGCAACATGGTAAGAGTTGAGGGGTGTATTGCAAAGGCATTTGCAGTTAAAGAGATTACATACTTTTCTAGCAAATATTTCTCATGTGCCAACAACGTGAATGCATCTATGACACGATATCATAATGTAGAAGAGCAACCAACGACTGAGCTTAAGATTTTGCGAAAGGGTAAAGGTGTTGGGACTGCCACTTCTCATTATATTTTGGAGCGAGAGAGGAACTACACCATGCTTTACATGTTTTTCAACATGGAGGAAGTGTTACCATATTTTAAAGTGTTTGACAAGTTGTATTGGACATCTTCTCAAAGTCCTACGCAAAGTCATTTGGACAATCCGTGTCAGCATGGCATAAACGGGGGCCCAAGCTTTGTTAACTGGTTGCATGGACATGTAATTTTTCTATTCGTCCATTGTTCTTTAATCATAGTTCACATGCTTATCATAAGATGCTAACTTTGTCTATTTTTGTATATGTAGTGTCTGAAGGATGTCAGCATCTCCCATGACTTGCGGTACATGTCGCATGATCAATCGAAAGCAAGGGAATTTAATCGATACAATATCAAAAGATACCGTTTTCGAATGACATGTTTAGAAACAAATCGCCCACTTGCAGCCACATCAGACACTGGAGTAGTATTAATGGTTGTGGAGGGTAGCAGAGAAGTGAACGAATGTTATGGTGTTCTTTAAAAAATAATTGAGCACACATTTGGTAGTTCAAAAAAATAGAAGCTTGTGTTTTTCCGCTATCAATGGTCTGATCCAATATCTGGCACTGTAGACGGCTGTTACATCCCAATTTCATCCATCAATATAATTCAGTTATGTGAAGTAAAAACCATTTCTTGCACACATCACCTTTCTACTTAAACTATTTCTGCTTGTCCTTGGAAAAATAGTGCCTTCAGGCTTTTTATGCAGGAAATTAGGTGAAAGATGGGGAGCAATCGTATAAATTTTCATCTCAGCCAATCAAGCTCCGACACGTGGCATCACATGAATTAAATGGCCCACAAATAGATGTATCCGAGGAGATATAACGGTGTATCACCCATATCAATCAATGGGACCCACCTAGAAGTCACCATTAGAAAGCACACAGGAATTGGTCAAAAGACCAATTCGGCAGAAGTGGTGGTTTGGCCGAAGCCTTTCGGGCGCCAAACTCAGTCAACTCTCACGTGTCGACATTCTGTAGTGCCCTGATCACGATGAAGGCTAATTCACTCGCTTTTGGTGGCGGGAACCAATCCTTCTCTAGCTATAAATAAGACCCCCTACCCCTCACTTCACACACACACACACACACACACACACAACACTTGAGATTTATTCTATTGTATCCACTATCTTCCATAGTCTTAGAGGAGTTTAGGCTATAGAGAGAAGAGTCTCGAGTCCTTAATCCAAATTAGGAGAGGAGTAGAAGTATTCTCTCTCTTCCCAATTCCAAATTGGGAAAGGTATGGCTCACATATTCCTTATATTATTTGTGACTTTATGCATAATAAAGATGTTATCTTTAGTCTTCTTTTGTACATATGCTTGGATGAAGCGTTTCTTGTCTGATTGAGGAGTCCACGTATGTGGTAGGAGTAGTCTTTATGATTATGCCATAAGAATCTTATTCTATCATCATAAACACTACAAAACTCCACTATAGTCTAATTAGTTATTATATGATCATATTAATATGAATAACTTATGCTATGTCTCAACATTTGTTCAACATGTTTAGGTTAGTCATTGCCTTAAGATGGCTTGTTCCTAGGATCTTAATGTATTTATTTAATATGCTTGCATGGTGCTAGGATAGTTAAGTTGTGTTGGATGTCTCGTAGACCCACGGTGTGAAGAGGTAGGTAGTAGGTGGTGACAGCCCTATCTGTCCATAGTAATTCTCCACGTTTGGCTATGCCACAACCTCTTGACGGGAGTCACCCTAGTATTGCTAGGTGTAAGCTCGTGCCCGATGTGTTGAACAAATTAGCTTGACATGCTCATTAGTATCTAACCTAGGCTATGTATATTTGTATTAGAGGCATTGTAGGAGCAACTTCCTAACTCTTAGTCTAATCTCCCTTAGAACCATCTACCCTCCTTGAATATAATGCTCTTGTGTGTGTCACACTACCTACACTTATCTATTATCCATCCTCACTAGAACCCTAACTAGACCATTCTACTCTTTCCATTTTATGATTGATACACTTCTACCTAGCCTTCTGTTGGGATAAAATAAATGACTCCCTTGGAATACTCTTTTAAGGGGAAATGCTAAATCGATAGTTTCTGTGCGCTTGTGCATTTTTATCTATGACGTAAGAAACATCAACAAGCATTTTTGGCGCTGTTGTCGGGGAAGGCAGTTGAAGTATTGCATGATTGAGTGAATAGGATAGGACCCTAGCTAGATTTTTAGTGGGATAACCCTTCTTTGTTTTCGAATTCATTTTTATGTGAAAACAGGGTAGTGTATGTCTAGTTTTTGCTCGTCGGAAAACTTTATTAAGGATCCTGAAACCCTTGTGAGAAATTGGCCTTGTGTCGTTACTCTTCAGAAGCTTCGTGCGGCGAAGCAAACCAGCTCTTCTGCACCAACAATCGAAATACCAATGGCCAAGAAGACCCTTCGTGAGTTTTCCACTGCCTCTGCTAAAAATGTACCTGTTAGGCCCACTGTTAACATGGAAGATGTG
Organism: Tuctoria greenei; assembly: GCA_036927565.1. Lineage (NCBI taxonomy): Eukaryota > Viridiplantae > Streptophyta > Magnoliopsida > Poales > Poaceae > Tuctoria > Tuctoria greenei. The sequence continues at coordinate 221,345,202 of JAYESD010000001.1, read as the reverse complement.
AACTTCGAAATTAAGATTGGCCTAATCACTATGGTGCAAGCCAACCCATTTTGTTGGATGGCTAATGAGGATGCAAGTGCCCACCTGCAACAGTTCCTTGAGATCTAGATCACTTTCAAGATCAAGGACGTCTCTCCTGATGACGTCGGTCTTAGAGTGTTTCTGTTCTCCCTTCCTGGGAGAGCGAAGAAGTGGTTCTATGCAAACCGAAGTATTGTTGACACTTGGGAGAAGTGTTCTACGGCATTCCTCACCAAGTTCTTTCCGTTGGGCAAGACCAATGCCCTATGTGGATGAATTTCTAGCTTCGAGCAAGATGCTATGGAGTCTATTTCCGAGGCATGGGAAATGCTATAGGAGTACATCCTGGCATGTCCCCACCATAGGACGGACGACTGGCTTATTATCCAAAACTTGTACAATGGGTTGATCCCTTCCACTCGTGACCATGTGGATGTTGCTGCTGGAGGAGTCTTCTTCTCATTGATGGTGCCCAAAGCTAAGGATTTGATTGAGAAGATGGTATCTAATATGGGTTGGAGCGATGAGCATCTCCAACCTCGTCAGCGAGGCATGCACACCTTGAAAGAGGTGGACATGATCACTGCCAAACTGGACCTCCTCATGAACATGATTGATGGACAAGCCAGTGGTAAAGTATGTGGCAATGCCTGTGCCTTAGACTCTCACATCACGTGTGAAGTCTGTGGTGACACGGGTCACATGGGCAATAACTACCCAGAAACTCGTGAGGATGCCCTATATGTATCCAACAATGGGAACTTCAACAACAACAATGACTATCGTCTAGGAAGTCAAGGGTGGGGTGAACCATGCCCTTTCTTTCAAGGAGGGTACAACAACAACAATGGTAACAATGGAAATCAACCCAACTTGAGAGAGATTGCCATTAGCCAATTAAAGATCAATAGTGCCTTATCCAAGAAGCTATTGGCTAATAACAAGACCGTAGAAAGCATCAACACCAAGATTGAAGAACTATCCTCAGCCTTCATGAATCAACTGAGCTTCAACAAGATGTTGGAAACTCAGTTGGCTCAACTGGCAGCTACTATTCCGCTAATGGAAAATGGCAAGATGCCAGGGCAGTGTTGACATTTCTTACGTCACAGATCATCTCTCCGAAGAGATGAGGTCCGCAAGCGCACAGAAACTGTTGTGTAGCATTTCACCCAAGATTATTCCCAAGGGTATCATATTTATCCCAAAGGAAGGCAATGGAGTAAAGTAAACACTACTCTAATGATCGAGCTATTGTTGATGGCTGTTATGTACCAATTTCATCCGTCAATTTAACTCAATTATGTTAAGGATTTGTCATTTCTTGCACACATCACCTTTCTATCTAACCCAATTCCACTTGGACTTGGAGAAATATGTGTATGCAACATTTTATGTAGGAAATGAGGAAATGTAGAGGGACCAATCCTATAAAATATTATCCCAGCCAATCAGGCGATGACACGTGGCATCCCATGGATCAAATGGCCCACAAACAGAAGTATCCGAGGAGATCCAACGGTGTATCACCCATATACATCAATGGGACCCACCTGGCAGCCACCTGGAGAAAGCACACGAGAATTGGTGCAATGACCAGGTCGGCCGAACCAGGGGGTTGGCCGACCTAGTCTCTGCACCAAACTCGGTTAGCCTCCACGTGTTGGCTCCTCCCGACTTCCTGTAGTCAGTGGTGACTGATTCGCGCGCTTTTGGTGGCGGGAACCGACCTCAACACTAGTATAAATACGACCCCCTACCCCTCACTTCAACACGCACCACTTGAGCTTCATCTCTATTGTATACACTATTATCCATAGTCTTTGAGGAGTTAGGTTGTAGAGAGGAGAGTCTCTAATCCCAAGTCCAAATTGGGAAAGGAGTAAGGAGTATCTCTCTTCCCAATCCTACATTGGGAAAGGTATGGCTCATGTATTCTTTCTTGTAATTGTGACTTTATGCATAATAAAGATAGTATCTTTAGTCTCTACTTATACATATACTTGGGCAAAGAGTTTCTTGTTCGATTGTGGATTCCATGTATGTGGAAGGTATAGCTTATATGACTATTTCATCATGAACATATCTCATTATCATAGAACCTATAGACCCCCACTATAGTCTAGTTGATTATAACATAACTAGGTTAGTATGGATAATTATGTTGTGTATCAACATTGGTTCAATGATGATTCAATTCATTGCCTTAGGATGGATTGTGCCTAGGCTCTTAAGTTAATTACTTAATATGCTAGCATGGTGCTAGGATAGCTAAGTAGCAATGGATGTCTCGTAGACCCACGGATTGAAGAGGTAGGCAGTAGGTGGTGACAGCCCTATCTGTCCATTGTAATCCTGCACGTTCGGCTATACCACAGGCTTTTGGCGGGAGTCGCCCTAGTATTGCTAGGGGTAAGCCCGTGCCCGTTGTTTTGAACCACATAGCAAAAGTATTCACTATTGATCTAGCTTATGGATAATTAGTTTAGACTATGTATATGTACAATAGAGCATAGTAGGAGTAACTCCATAACTCTCAACCTTAACTAAGCTCTAGGATCCTCTTATCACCCTTAGACTTGAAAGCTTTTGTGTGTGTCACACTACATCCACTATTATTTTATCCATCCTTACTAGATTCTTACCTAGACCTTTCTACCCTTTCCACTTGATGATTGTTATATCTCTTCCCTGCCTCCCTTTGGGATCAAATAAATGACACCCTTGGGAATACTCTTAAGGGGAAATGCTACAATGATACCTCCGTGCGCTTGCAGAATTCACTCTGTGATCCAATAGAACCATTAACAAGAATTTCTGACACATCAGTTGGACATGTTTAGTTAATGGTGCGTAAGTAATACCAACAAGCTTTTCTGGCACTATTGCCAGGGATATTTGTTAGTATACCTTAGGAGCCGTCAACAAGCATTTCTGGCGCCATCGTCGGGAAGGCAAATAGATATATAACATGACTGAGTGAATAGGATAGAACTCTGGGTAGGACTATAGTAGGATAACCATTCGTTGTTTTCATATTTATTTTAAATGTGAAAACAGTGTAGTGTATGTCTGGTTTCTGCCTGCCGGAAAACTTTGTTGAAGATCCCGAATCTCTTCTGAGAGACCGACCCCGTGTAGTTACCCCTCAGAAGATTCGAGTGGCAAGGCAATCCAGCATTTCTGCACCAACAATCCAAACGCCAATGGCTCAGAAGACCCTTCGTGAGTTCTCAGCTCCCTCTGCTAACAATGTGCCTATTGGGCCCGCTGTTAACATGGGATATGTGAACTTCGAGATCAAAACTGGCCTTATCACTATGGTTCAAGCCAACCCATTCCATGGGAAGGCTAACGAGGATGCAAGTGCTCACCTTCAACAATTCCTCGAGATCTGCAGCACTTTTAAGATCAAGGACGTGTCTCCGGATGTTGTCCGTCTGAGACTGTTCCCGTTCTCTCTCCTTGGGAGAGCGAAACAGTGGTTCTACGTGAACCAAAGTGATGTAGACACTTGGGAGAAGTGTTCTACGTCATTCCTCACAAAATTCTTCCCGTTGGGCAAAATCAATGCCGTACGTGGAAGGATTTCCAGCTTTCAGCAAGAGCCCAAGGAATCTATTCCCGAAGCATGGGAGAGGCTTCAGGAGTACATCCTAGCCTGTCCCCACCATGGGATGGATGACTGGCTCCTTATTCAAAACTTCTATAACGGGCTAATCCCATCAGCTCGTGACCATTTGGATGCTGCTGTTGGAGGAGCCTTCTTCTCATTGACGGTTCCAAAAGCTAAAGATCTTAATGAGAAGATGGTGTCCAACATGGGATGGAACAATGAGCTTCTCCATACCCTACAGTGAGGCATGCACACCTTGAAGGAGGTGGACATGATCACTGCAAAATTGGACCTCCTAATGAAGAAAATTGATGGACAAGCCAGTGGTGAAGTCTCTGGCAATGCCTATGCCCTAGACTCTCACATCACGTGTGAAGTCTGTGGCGACAAGGGTCATATGGGCAATGATTGCCCAGAAACTCATGAGGATGCATTATACATCACCAAAAACGGAAATTTCAACGACAACAATGGCTATCGTCCAGGAGGTCAAGGGTGGGGTCAACAATGCCCATTATTTCAAGGAGGGTACAACAACAATGGCAACCCTAGAAATCAGCCTAACTTTAGAGAACTTGCCATTAGCCAGCTCAAGATCAACGAGGCCCTATCCAAGAAGCTGTCAGATAATGACAAGACCCTAGAGAATATCAATGCAGAGATTGAAGGACTATCCTCAGCATTCAAGAATCAACTAATCTTCAACAAGATGTTGGAGACTCAGTTGGCACAACTTGCTGCAGTTGTCCCCCCATTAGAAAACAACAAAATTCCGAGACAGCCTGAAGCCCCAGTGGAGAACGTCAGTGCAGTGGTTACGAGAGGAGGAAAGACCACTCGTGACCCACCATATCCCACACAAGAAAAGAGGACAACTGAGCCTGAGAAGGAGGATGTCCCAAGTGAATTACTTGGTTAGAGAATGGCCAAACACTTTGAAGACACCAACTTATTGCCATTCCCTCACAGACAAAGGAAGCCAATAGTGGATGCGCAATTCAACCGTTTTGTTGAGATCATCCAAAAGATCCACATCTATGTGCCCTTGATTGATGCAATGCAAGTACCCACTTATGCTCGTTATCTCAAGGACATATTGAACAACAAACGGCCATTGCCCACCACTGAGTTCGTCAAGCTTACGAAAGACTGCAGTGCAGCCATCCTCAATAGGCTTCCAGAAAAGAAAAAGGACCCCGGATGTCCTACCATTTCATGCTCAATTGGGGCTCACCACTTTGACAAGGCACTTTGTGATCTGGGAGCAAGTGTTAGTGTGATGCCCAAGGTTGTGTTCGACCAGCTAAACTTCATAGAACTAACTCCAACACAAATGCAGCTACAACTGGCTGACTCTTCAGTCCGTTATCCAGCGGGTATTGCTGAAGACATCCCGGTGAAGATCCGGAACTGCTTCATACCCGTGGATTTTGTGGTGCTAGACATGGACACCGAGAAGGATACACCACTCATTCTTGGGCTTCCATTCCTAAGCACTGCAAAAGCTCGCATAGATGTGGGAGCTAGAGAAATCCACTTCCATATCAATGGCAAGGAGGAAAGGTTTAACATTCGGCCAAAATAAGAACAATGCTTCATGATTTGAATCAAGTATGGGCCGAATGATAAACACATCTAAGAGGTCGAAGTCGCACCTCCAAACGTGGACTCACTCATTGCATTCATGAGAACATTAATCTACAAGGAGAATCCATCGTTTTGACCACGCCGATATCCAAAGGCGACGGAATCATCTGGACCTTCTTGAATGCCCAAGCCCACCAAGCCGCCAAAGAAGAAATGGCGGAAGAAGCAAGACAAGCCGTCCAAGCCCATCCCTCCGGTCCCGAATGTGAAATGAAGACGGAGGAATGTCCATCTCATCGGACGGTGGTGAGACCTACGCCAATAGGTCAAATTGGTAGTTATCCCACTTTATTTTTCTTTCTTTCTTTCTTTTTCCACCCCATTTGGATTTTTCCCATTGCATATTTGATTTTTCCTAGCAAGTTGAGAATCTTATATTCTCAACTATCATTTTTCTATCTTTCTTTTCAAAAGAAAATTTTTTTATTGGATTTGAAAAAGGTTTTTATTTGAAAAACAATTTTTTCTGAGCTACACATGTGGCATTTCACCAACGTGCTAACTTTATAGCCGTTGGGGAGCCACTTGCCAAAAGGGAAACTAGGGGTGCCACGTGTCAGATCGGCCGAACCCCCTGGTCGGCCGAACAGGGAGTGGCGCCAATTTGGCTCCCCTTCCTCCAATGGCTACATTTTGAACCCCAAGTGACTATTGGAGGGTGCACTCTATAAATTGTGGTCGTGAGGAGCACCTCTCTTCACACACCACATCATTTTACACCTCTCCATGTACTCTCTAGCTCACCTTGTTTTTCTTGCTCTTCATTGCAACAATCTTGCTCAAATCCATCCCCAAAAAAAGATTTTCTTTTGTTTGCATTTGCATTTTACACTCAAGCTTTCAAGAGGAGAAAATTTGTTGAGAGTTTTGTTTTCCATACATCGCTTCTTTTTGGATTTTTCTCGCCTTGTTTTGTTCTTGCTTGTTGAACTCAAAAAGACATGAAGAGTTTGTTTGGAAAGAGGAAGGAGGCTGCAAGCTCAAGCCATGGTGAAGGTTCTAGTGCACGCCTCTCTTCCATGGGTACAAGCCCAAGGAGGAGAAGTGTGTGTGAGGACACTCCCATGGAAGAGAGAAGCAACCCACACCAACTTCTTCATGACAATGACCTCGACATACGAAGTGAAGTTGAAGATCAAGCACGCTGGCTTCTCCAAGATCGTGAGTTCCGCCACACCAAGGCTTACGATCCACATTTGATCTCCAAAATAGGTATGGACTCCGAATTTCTTTCCATTTTGCATGCAATTGGATTTGATGACTTTGCTCACATAGAGGAGAAAGGTTCACGCCTTCTTACTATCCAATTCCTTTGCATGCTAAGAATAGGATTTGATGGTATTTCTTTTAGATTATTTCAAAAAGAATACAACATCCTATGGAAAGAATTAGGTAGCATCCTAGGCTTCCATAAATGGTGTTTGCTAGATTTAGACAATTTGCCTAAGTTTAACAAACAAAATTTTTGGCATGAGCTAACTAGTGAGGTCACATGTAGGGCTCCTAGGAATAGCCACATCCAAAACCCTACCTTACGCTTCATGCATAGATGGGTGGCTATGACTATGTTCCCTAGGGGAGATGTTAGGGTTGTGCGAGATGATGAATTGAAAATTTTGTTTGCCATGACTAAAAAGATAAAAATTGCTCCAGTCAAAGCCATGATGACACAATGGTTAGATTACATTTCAAAATCAGGACCAATTGAATGTACTTCATTGATTACTCATATTGCTGATAGGATAGTAGCACTTAGTGCAAGGACATACCCTTAAGCATGATCAAGATGGGTCCTTGATATTTTTCTATCCTGGCTTTGTCAATGAAATTCGGTTACCTAACTCGGATTCTCATTTGTACAAATGTCGGAGGCTAACCATTAATATTCTTCCCATTGAGGAAGCAAGAAGAAGTAATGTCTCTAGTAGGGTAACAAGGAATCGTGCGAGGGCTCCAGCCACAGGCATGCCACCGATAATCTCTCCGGTCCATGAATACCAAGAGGAAGAGAAACCAACGGGTTGTGCAACCGGATGGAGTCAACCTCTGACGTATGAGATTGGGGGATCATCTTGGCAAGAATGGCAAAGGGATCCACCCTTATCCACTTCACGCTCTAGCAGCATGCCCCCAACGTCCATGAGAGGATGTTGTTCCTTTTCGGCTAGAAGTCATCATGACTATAGCCAAGGAACGACAGACCTCACTAGACGTATGGGAGAATATGAAGTGAGAACGGGTGACATCTACAGCACACTCCAGAAGCATGTTCAATGTACCCAGGATTGGCAACAACACATGGATGCTCAATTCACCAACTTCAACACGGTGCTACAACAACAACAAGCCGATCTTGCAGCATACTTCCGTCATCAAGGGTTCATCCCTTATCACGGAGGTAGTTGAAGAACAAGATTGGGGGAGGACCCCTACTTGAGGTCACATGTATCACATTCCTTACATATTTATTTTCCATCCATCCATCATCCACCTTGCATTTAAAAAATATAAAAATAGGTTAGATTTGCTTTCATTAAATAAAGATGTGTGGTAAGAATGATTTAGAATTCACATAGATGAAATGATGAATAGTTGCTCTGTTTTATTTTCCTAAGTCTCTAGTTTACAACTTGCTACTGTCCGAATATTGTTTTCATTGGTTTGAAATACTTTTACCTTAATTTGGAAGTTGTGGGTAGCAAAAGCTTAATCTTATTCTAGGTTGTTGCAAGATTAGAAATAGTAATAGGGCTGCTAGCCCTAGTTTGAAAGTAAAACTTAGATATTCGGATAAATTATAAAAAGATTTAAGTCTCCCTCAATTGGTTGGAAATACCTACCAAAGCCATATGATGGTCATACATAGACAAAACCTTATGCATATGTTATTTGCTTTCACATTGAGCCTAGTCAAACTAGTATAGACCTATGTGAGAAATCATTCAACTCTTTTTGAATTCAAGACTTCACTTGCACATGCTACACTTCTACACGAGAAGTAAGCAAAACGTCCATCATATCCACCATACCACAACAAAAAGAGAAACTCCCATGTTATTCATGTTTAGCACTCTCTTCAAAATTCATTCCAAAGAAAGGGAGTAGAAGACATGGCTACAAAAAGAAAATAAAAAAGAGGCATGCTTACATCATAAAGATGAAAAAAAAAGAGAAAAGATATTTGCCATGTTTAATCCCTGCAAAAGAAAGAGAGATTATACCAAAAAGGAGTTATCTCAAGTATCCACATCCACTTCCACTCCATCACACATGCACTAGTCTTGAATCAAAAAGTTTTGATCTGAATTCTCCTAAGGCTTACTCTTTTGACTTAGCAATATATGTGATGCAAATATGCCTACTTACTTTTCTTACCAAGCTCCACATACAAGCCATATTCAATGAGTAGGAATAGTAGAGGCACAATGCTTTGGTGAAGAAATATTTCCACTATCCACAAAGGAGTGGTTGAGAGAATCAAATTGAGGTACTTAATATCTAAATTGAATTCTGCGGGGTTTAAGTGAAACTTGATTTCTACGCTATGTTTTCTCCATTTGCTATTCTACCCTTCAACTACTCATGAATATGAGAAAGCATAAGACCCATGATAACTTAAGAAAGGTAGGGTATCATAGCCAATTTTTGCAATACTAGGTAGAGTATCTTGTTGTGCATTAGATACTTTTGAAAATAAGACATTGTAGCAACTCCTGATCATCAACCTAAAGTTTTGACTTTGCTCGGGACGAGCAAAGGATAAGCTTGGGGGAGTTTGTTGAAGACTGTTATATACCAATTGATCCGTCAATTTAACTCAATTATGTGAAGGATTAGTCCTTTCTTGCACACATCACCTTTCTATCTAACCCAATTCCACTTGGACTTGGAGAAATATGTGTATGCAACATTTTATGCAGGAAATGAGGAAATGTAGAGGGACCAATCCTATAAAATATCATCCTAGCCAATCAAGTGATGGCACGTGGCATCCCATGGATCAAATGGTCCACAAACAGAAGTATCCGAGGAGATCCAACGGTGTATCACCCATATACATCAATGGGACCCACCTGGCAGCCACCTAGAGAAAGCACACGGGAATTGGTGCAATGACCAGGTCGGCCGAACTAGGGGGTCGGCCGACCTGGTCTCTGCACCAAACTCGATCAGCCTCCACGTGTTGGCTCCTCCTGGCTTCCTGGAGTCAATGGTGACTGATTCGCGCACTTTTGGTGGCGGGAACCAACCTCAACACTGGTATAAATAGGACCCTCTACCCCTCACTTCAACACACAACACTTGAGCTTCATCTCTATTTTATACACTATAATCCATAGTCTTAGAGGAGTTAGGTTGTAGAGAGGAGAGTCTCTAGTCCCAAGTCCAAACTGGGAAAGGAGTAAAAAGTCTCTCTCTTCCCGGTCCTACATTGGGAAAGGTATGGCTCATGTATTCTTTCTTGTAATTGTGACTTTATGCATAATAAAGATAGTATCTTTAGTCTCTACTTATACATATACTTGGGCAAAGTGTTTCTTATTTGATTGTGGAGTCCATGTATGTGGAAGGTATAGCTTATATGACTATTTCATCATGAACATATCTCATTGTCATAGAACCTATAGACCCCCAAAATAATCTAGCTAATTATAACATAACTAGGTTAGTATGGATAATTATGTTGTGTATCAACATTGGTTCAATGATGATTCAATTCATTTCCTTAGGATGGATTGTGCCTAGGATCTTAAGGTAATTACTTAATATGCTAGCATGGTTCTAGGATAGCTAAGTAGCATTCGATGTTTTGTAGACCCACGGATTGAAGAGGTAGGCAGTAGGTGGTGACAGCCCTACCTATCCTTTGTAATCCTCCACGTTCGGCTATGCCACGGGCTCTTGTCGAGATTCACCCTAGTATTGCTAGGGGTAAGCCCGTGCCGGATGTGTTGAACCACATAGCATAAGTATTCACTATTGATCTAGCTTATGGATAATTAGTTTAGACTATGTATATGTACAATACAGCATAGTAGGAGTACCTCCATAACTATCAACCTTAACTAACCTCTAGGATCCTCTTATCCCCCTTAGACTTGAAAGCTTTTGTGTGTGTCACACTACCTCCACTATTATTTTATCCATCCTTACTAGATTCTTATGTAGACCTTTCTACCCTTTCCACTTGATGATCTTTATATCTCATCTCTGCCTTCCTTTGGGATCAAATAAATAACACCCTTGGGAATACTCTTAAGGGGAAATGCTAAAATAATACCTCCGTGCGCTTGCGAAATTCACTCTGTGATTCAATAGAACCATTAACAAGCATTTCCGACACATCAAATGGACATGTTTAGTTAATGGTGCATAAGTAATACCAACAAGCATTTCTGGCACTATTGCCAGGGATGACTTGTTAGTATACCTTAGGAGACATCAACAGCTATGTGATACTAATCAATTATCAAGACAGTGGTAAGTTGATAATATATGGGTAGTGTGACACACACCTAAGCAATCTATTCTAAGGGGTAAATGGTTCCTAATGGAGGTTAGACTTAGGATTCGGGTGTTGCTCCTACAATGCTTCTAGTATACATATACATAGCCTAGTATGCCACCTACTACACTACAGAAATCACGATAATAGACGACAGCCAAGAACCGTCGTCTATAAGGACATTACCGTCGTCTATTACTTATAGACGACAGTATACTCTTGTAGATGATGGTTCCTGACCGTCTATGATAATTTGTCGTCTATAACCTTATAGACGACGGTAACCGTCGTCAAATAGTTTATTGACGACGGCCGAACTTAGCTGTGGTCAATAAGTCAGCTCAGCCACATGGCAGCGTGGAAACAATATAGACGACGGCCGTCTTAGCACCATCGTCTATAAGGTCCACTATTGACGACGGTCACAGGCAAACCGTCGTCCATTAGGACCCCAAGTGATGATGGTTTCCTTTTGCCTGTCGTCTATAAGAGTTCCTTATAGACGACGGTGTGAGTAAAACCGTCGTCTATAAGTTTTGCTTTTAAAAAAAATTGAAAATAGATATTAAAGTACAGATTTTACAGATATCATAGTAAACAGAATCAGAATCATAGTAGACATATCACAGATTTCACATATAAGGGTTCACAAGAAGTGCTAGAAGTGCCTCGTCCCTGACTGCAGCGCGTAGTCCCACGAGATTGCCATCCCGGCCTCCGAGTGCTCCAAGGAAGCAACACTGGTCACACACCACAAAAGAAGAATCAGCAGGCTCAAGTGTTTGAGTAAAACTTACAGGAAATGTGATAATCAACAATCAATAGAAAGCATGTCAAAAGAAAATGTAGCACATAATCGTATCGGCAACATCCTAGGTGAAAAAGTTTATTCCATGGTCTTATGTTTTGCTGCTGCCTTTTGCAGCAAGCATCACTGGTTGAATGCAGTAGAAGAAATGCAGAATTCGATGCGCTCCCACAACTTGAAGAGCAGAGCAGGGTCAGAGTAGTAGGCGCTCGTGCAATCATCGAATTCTACTGCTGTTTCTTTTCTGGGATGGGTGGGACACATTACTTCAACTTCGGACCTGCAACCTCAACTGATCTAATCCAACACAGTAACTATCAAGTGTAGTGATTAGAGCAAGTTGTAGTGATCAGCAGGTTTTTTTTTTCAAATACTTCTACTCTTCCTTTTATCCCTAATTCCGTATTTTCCTAAAAATGATGCAAATAGATTTCAAATCGGCTAACCTGACTATCACACGCTACCCCGTCTGCTGCCGCCAGAGTTCAGAAAATCTTCCTCCGGCAGTCGTCCAAGCGCTGGAATCTGGGGCGACGGAGTTTGAGCCTCCGTCCCTGATCCCTGTGATATGCAAGTGTGATTAGACAAGTTATAAGTACAAAAATGCATATTTTACTAAATTTCCTGTGATATGCAGATAGCCAAAGCATATAGAATGATGAACATTCTATTAGCACACCATAATATATTTAATTATATTAGATCCTCAAAGACAAAGAAACACATCTAACAAGTTATGGTCCACCAGAGCTGCAAGATCATCAATGCAGTCGAGTACGAAATAGTAACTCATATTCCAAAACTGACTTAACCAGTAACACATATTATCTGGGACTTCAACTAGCATGGAGGTGGATGTTGCATAGAACCTTTCATACCAGACTTTGGAAAAACATAGCCAATCAGCATCAGTATTCAGTAGGATCACAAAACAAAACAGTTGGAAAGTTAGGCCTATTAATTTTCTAGAAAATGGCTTGCTGGAATTAGAGGAACAGAAGCATTTAGGATATAAATATTGGAAAACAGTCTGAGAAAGGTGATACATCCAATTGAAGCAGATTGCAAATTAAACCCATACTAAAGCAGTAAAGCTTATCAGGTATTATGGACATGACAAGAGGAAGTAGTCACACATCAAATTTTTAATATCAAAATGCCTTTGCGTGCATTTCTAGTTTCTACATAGAAACACAGAGAAACTTAACTTCGTTCACAACCATGTAAGTTTAACTAGTTTCAGTTATTTTGAATAATTTTGTACCTGTGCTCCTGTCGTCGGCACCAGTGGCAGCTCCGTTGATGGCGGTGCCCACTGCGGAAACACAGCCGGTTGTCCTGCGCTCATAGCCTGCAAATACAAATCAATCATTATAACTATCATTTGTATATTACAAATGTTAAGTACAACATTTAGAACTTACCTGGAAGGCAGCTTGCCACTGTAGCATGTACGATTTTTGATACTCGTCCCTAGCCCTAAGCATCGCTGCCTGCATCTCGTCCCTAGTCTGGAGCGCCGCTGCCTGCATCTCGTCCCTAGTCCGGAGTGCTTCTTGCGTCCTCTGGAGCTCCTCCCGAAGACTCTGGAGCTCCAGATATCGTCCTGTACGGCTGCTGCTAGACCCGCTCTGCTGTGATGAAGAGGCTCTCGAGGAAGCCTGCACCTGCCTCGAGGCGACCACTCCATCGAAGATGGCCAACCTGCACACCAAAGTAAGATGATTAAATTTTTGTAACTCAAAGTTCGTGACAGTAAATTAAAATTAACAAAACTCACTGTCCGTGAGGTTTCCCACCACCGATTTCATACGCGGCTTCGAGTACAATTGGCGCGCTCTGCCAATCGAACTCTTCGCCTCGAAGCCTCTGCGCCTCCTACCCGTACTTTGCCTGGAAACACAATAAAATAACATTATTAAAACTATTAAGGAAAATTCAATTAAGTTAATGAAATAACTCACCAACGTCTGAGTCGCCATATGAGAAGACAGCTGCTCAGGCTGCGACGGGTCACTTCCCAAGTGACCCCTCTTTCACACTTCAATAGGTGACGGCTCCTGACCCCTCTCGTGCTCCTATCGATACATGTTAGCACAATGAAAGATTATAAAATTACTTAAATAGAATTCAAGTCACACTTACCATCCGTTTAGCGAGATGTATGTAGCCGTCCCCACCCATATGGTGTTTTCCGTCCGTCCCTCTGCTCTCTCGACGGGTTTTAGACACGCCCTAGAAGTTTTGGCTCCCCCAACGAGCACACAAGGCACGGTACGCGTCCGGACGGCTGTCAAGCCATGCTACACCGACCTGCACACATTTTATTATTAAATGAAAGCATTGATCACAATTATATAATGAAGTAAAGTACAATAAACACTTTACCTCTGCGTACTGCGCCTCCGTCAAGTACTTGTCGGCCCCTTCCCTGCACTTCCCCGGCTGACCCTCCTCCGGATGCAACTTGAAATACGCCTTCATAGCTTGAATGCGAGGCGTCGATGGTGACTGAGTCACAAGCTTCCTGGCGCAGTTATGGAAGACGAGACGAGCTTGATCCGTCTACTCAGCCTCGTTCTCCAAACGGTACCGTGCCTGGAAGAACAAATATACAAGTAAATGTATTTACTTTATAATAAATATGTATTACACAAATATTTGTTCATACTTACCATAAAGTCGTGCCACACAGCCTCCTGATGGTTGCCGTAAGCAAGGTCCTGGGCCGTAGCGTAATGGTCCCAAGACGTGGCAGGCGGTCCGTTCACTACACCGGGGTAGTGCAAATGGACTAGACTGCCCAAGACCAAATTCACCTGCTTGTGGTGTCCCTGCCCTGTGAACGAACAATCCTCCCAAGCCCTGATATATGATTCTCAATTAGTATATATATAAGCCTTTAAATATCTGAATTGTTAATGATTTACTTACTTCTCGCCAATAGGACGAATACCGATCCGATCGTTTGGGTTTGCACTCCTCCTAGTCTGTCGCTGTGCAGCTGGCTCCACATCAGGTGACCCAGAAGTGGGGTCACCCGACTGCACTGGCTCTGAACAAGGTGGCACCGAAGAAGAAGGCTCTGAAGCAGGCACCAAAGAAGAAGGCTCTGAAGCAGGCACCGAAGAAGGAGGCTTTAAAGAAGGCACAGAAAGAGGCATCCTAGCCTTTGAGTCCTCGGACATAGAGACAATTTCAAAGATTCATATTAGAGAATAAAGAATTAATTATATAATTTATGTAATTAAATGTTCTTTACCTGGCCACGTGACGACTGCATCAGATGGCTCACCAACTGAGCCCGTCTACCTCCGCTAAGCTGACTGCCCTAGAAGACCTCGTCTCCTCTTGTGGCTCTCGGTGACAGAAAGCTCCGTGCCTCTGTCCCTCATCGTCTGCTGCTCCTCGATGACATCCTGTTTAATAAAAAATGTTAAAGAATGTAATGGAAAATATAGAAGAAGAAAGAAGAGATGAAGCAAACGTTACTTGTACTCAATTTTAAAATTCATCAGCATCACGCTCATGTACTCTACTCCGTAAACCGGACCATCGATCTCCTGTCATGGAAGTTGCCTGCTTTCGTTTTCGTTTTCGCATCTTAGGAGTTTCTGCATCTTCTGCATCTCCAACTAAGTCATCGAGTCCTAAACCAGGCTCGACGACAAAAGAGTCTGGCAACTCTTGTTCTTGGTAAACAACATCAACCTCATCATCAAGGTATCCATTATTGTCTGGTGTATATAACCGCTCACGAGGATTCACCTTGTGTACAACCCACCAAGCATTAAGCTTTTCGCATGGATAATGTAGATAATACACTTGCTCGACTTGGTGTGCAAGGACGAAGGTGTCGCAGCCTTGTAGCCGGTCCTTGTGTATTACTTCTACCATGCCAAATTGGTTTTGTCGAGTTCCATGATTATGATCAAACCAATCGCAGTCAAAGAAGATAACTTTAAGGACCTTATTCCCCACAAAACTGAATTCAAGGATATTTTTAATGATCCCATAATAATTAGTTTCATGTCCTTCGGCGTCAACTACCCTCGTCACAACTCCGGTGTTACATGTTGCCCTGAAAGGACGTTGAGTTTCAAATTGAGTCGAATGAAATCGGAACCCATTGACGTCGTATCGACCGTAACTTTTAATTTTAATGGATCCGTAGGATAGTTGTCGCAAATCTTCATGGACACCGACTCGTTTTTTGCACTGTTCAACAAATGAAGTTAGAAGACTATTTTATGCTATACATGTAATTACTAAGAGAAACAAAACATGAACACGTTACTTGTGCATGAATCCAGGATATGAAGTTAGGCCCTCCTTGTACTCCATAAAATTGCATCGATTGTATATGTCGAAGTGTAGGTTGCTGCTTCGATTTCCAATTTTGTTGATCGAACTCACTAAATAAGGAAAAAACAGAATAATTAGCATAGATGTATAACACAACACGCTAATTATTATAGATGTTGAACAAATACTTACTGAAAATATTCTTCCATCCCCTCTATATTAGCGTACATGTATAGCAAAGCAGCCGTCTTGTCATCTGTTTCAATATCGTAGCTCGTGCCGCTACCAACAGTAGTGCCTCTCGTTTGAAAAATTGAGAGGTTGCTACAAGGGGGTGCTTCATCCATATTGTACCGCAACGTGGAAGCATTAACATTGTTTTCTTCTGCAAAATATACACTTGAAAAGTATCCTATCTCTTGAATGGCGTATGCTTCGGCAATGCATCCTTCAACCCTTGCCCGATTGCGAACCATTGGTTTTAAGACACCTGAGTGCTCTTTCAACGTGATACATCCACCTATATTGCGCAGGGCCGCCCACTTTAGCTTCATATGGAAGATGAATTAGGAGATGTTGCATTGGATTGAAGAACCCTGGAGGGAAAACTTTTTCCATCTTACATAAAAGCACTGGTATCTCCCTTTCCAACTTCTCCATCATCTCCCTTGTGATTTCTTTAGCACAAAGCTGTCTATAAAAGTTGCTAAGCTCGACTAACACCTTCCACACCGCATCGTCAATGTAGCCTCGAAACATAACCGGCAGTAGTCTTTTCATAATTATGTGATAATCATGACTCTTCAACCCTGTGAGATTTCCAGTCTTAAAATTTACGGCTCGTCTTAGGCTAGCAGCATAACCGTCTGAGAATTTCAAACTTTTCAACCACTCAAAGACTTCTTTCTTTTCTTTTGGTCGAAGACAGAAAGAAGCACGCGGTTTGCCACCAGCTTCAGATAGCTCAAGAGTTTGACGATTACAAACCTCTGCCAAATCCTCACGAGCCTTTATATTGTCTTTTGTTCTGCCAGTCACATCGAAGCATGTGCTTATGATGCATTCGACCATGATACGTTCCTGATGCATGACATCAATGTTATGCATTAAGATTAAGGACTTAACATATGGTAGCTCCCATAGTGCACATATATGATTCCAATTGTGGTCCTCTCCGTAACCAACAAAATATCCAGGACGATCTTCATCTGGCACTAAGTTGTTCAACTGTTCAACAATCTCCGACCCGTTTAGACGTTGTGGTGTTCCTTTTTTGACAACGGTGTCCTTCCTGAAGGCATTTCTCTATTGCCTAAATACGTGTGGGCGGTAACCAATGTCTGTGGCAATCAAAGTAGCAAATCTTGCCACCATGCTTTAAACGAAAGCATTCCGTGTCAGAAGCACATATTGGACATGTCAAACGACCATGAGTGCTCTAGCCAGAAACCATGCCGTAAGCTAGGAAATCATGGACAGACCACAAGTATGCAGGTCGAAGGTTGAATTTCTGTTTTTTGTAGCAGTCGTACGCTTCAATTCTTGTCCATAACATTTTCAACTCTTCAATCAACGGCTTCAACATCATGTTTAGTCGTGAACCGGGATGATCCGGTCCAGGTACAATAAGACAAAGGAACATGAACTCGTACTTCATACAAAGAGATGGTGGTAAGTTGTACGGAATAGCGAACACGGGCCAACAAGAGTATGGTGTTGTTTTTGTACTGAAAGGTGAAAAGCCATCTGTCGCCAACCCGATGCGAACATTTCTCGCGCCATTGGCGAAATCTGGATCGAAGCGGTCAAGCGCTTTCCATGCCTCACCGTCGGACAGGTGCACCATCATTCCGTCATTCTCGCGTACACCTTCTTTGTGCCACCTCTTGTGTCTGGCTGTTTTCTTTGAGAGAAACAAGCGCTTCAACCTAGGTGTGACAGGCAAGTAGCGAAGCTGCTTCTGTGCATCTTCAGTCATTACTTTTGTACCGTCTTCATTAATAACTTCGACAAAACTCGCCTTATCACATTTTAAGCACTTGTTCTCGTTGGCATGCTCTTTACAGAAAAGCATGCAGTGGTCTGGACACATATCAATCTTCTCATAGTTCATACCAAGATCAGAAATCAATTTCTTAGAATGATACATATCCTTAGGAAATTTATGGGGCTGCAGAAGGACATCGCTGATCAATTTGATGAGGTCGTTGTAGCAATTATTGAAGAAGAAATACTTGGACTTAATTGCCATAAATCTAGTCATGAAATTGAGGACCGTCATTTTTGTGTGTTCATGCATCGGTTGTTCTGATGTCTTGAGACGCTCAAAGAACTCCTTTGCCTCTGTTGTAGGAGAATCCTCCGTCAATTCAGGATTTATGGCTTCAAGCATCTCGTCCATCCTATCGACACCAGTGCTATCATCCCCATCTCGATCTTCTACAGCTTGAGAAGGTGTCTCGCCGTGAAAGGTCCATAACTCATAACTTTGCATAAAACCATTTCGACACAAGTGGAACGTCAATGTCACTTTGTTGAAACAATTTGCATTTTGACATTTGATACATGGGCACCGCACCTTGCTGTTGTTTGACAACGAAAAAGCTCGTTGTATGAAAGCATCCGTCTTGGTGAACCACTCATCTGAGTGACTCCCATCCTTTTTCCAACCAGTATACATCCAAGTGCGATCTTCAGCCATGTTTGAGGGTATACCTTCAAAGCAGATAAATCATTATTAGTTTCATTGTTATGTTATGTCACGGCCCTATAACTAGGCAGATAGGTCCTAAACCCACCCAAGAGTGACCGAGCGGAGCGTGCTCATGACGGGACGCGCGGTCTGGATCTGGACGAAATTTAGGCAGCATAACCCTGTTGTTCTCCACTGCACGCCCGAAAATGGTGCAGCAGAGAACAACAGGGTTATGCCGTTGAAATCTCGTCCAGATCCAGACCCGCGTCTCGTCACAAGCCACGCCCCCTCGGTCACTCCCAGGCTGTCCAAAAAGGGACAATTCCGAACCTTCACGTCTGACATTCCAATAGCATGTGAGACGTGCCGATCCGAAACGGGTGACGCATTGCTATAGGTTACGTTCCTCATTTTCATTGTTAAGTCATTTCATGAGGAAAGAACGAAAGAAAGAGGAGGAAAGTTGGTCTTAGATGACAATTCCACGTTCGGATCCACCGTCTGCGCAATCGCAGGTGATTGACTTCCTCACCATCGTCGTTCGCTTCCGTGTCGTCTCGACGCATACATTACCACTACAACTGTCTATACGGCACGAACGTATTTATTCCGTGTCGTGTTGTGTCGGGCCGGGCCAGCCCAAAAACCCGTATATTTACATATTAATAAACAAACCAACTAATAAAGAATTACAAATAATAAACAATTATTGATGAAGGACATAATAAACTGACAATTACATAATAAACTAATAATTGCAGTTTGACTAGTGAATTTGAACTTCAAAAGAATAGTGTACTCTTAGCCCATCAATTTTTTTGCCAAGTTGTTATATCCGACAAGTTAATCAAAAATAAGAAAAGATAATACAAACACTACAGTCACACACAAGAAGTGCAGACTGAACACTGAAGGAAACTGCTTGCACATGGCAAGAGGGGAATTAATTTTTTTTTTGAAAACCCGCAAGAGGGGAACTGTTAACTACTAATCAAGATTCTTCTACCAAGTTAATTATATCTCAATACTAGCAGAGATCAGATGAATAAAAAACAAGGCAAAGCACATGTCACGTGAAAAGCTTCCTCGATACAAGCATTGCATGGCTTCTTTTTAATCCAGAACCAACAAATTTACTCGAAACAGTGTCATTAACCAAAGACATGCCATTCATGACTAGATCCATACATCAGGGCCCCAAGAAAAAAAAATGAAAGGGTACCATGTGGAAAGGGCACCTGCAATCATTCACGGGGAGTGGACACGTGTAAAGAATTAGTAAAATGTGGTGTTATATATGAAACACATCAGGTTTATCGGTGAATTAACGGATGCAACAAACAGCATGCCGTCACTTCAGTTCAGCATTTAAACCTATTATGTGTCTGTGTACACTCGCACTTTGCCTACATTTAGGTTAAACAAGGTATAACATTATTAACTCATTACCCCCCCCCAGTAAGAACAGTATACGACAACGAATCAACTGGAAAAAAAATCCTCAATGAAGAATTCATTTCATTTTTATTAGGTTTTGTTTGAGTCAGGTTTCTCACGTAATCCAACTTATGCCTACGATTGCATGAACGTGGGGAGGGGGAAGCGGCATACCTTGTTGTCTGGTCCTTCCCGGTTGATAGCCGGCGGTGTGATGGTGGCGCGACCGGGGCGACGGCGCGGAGCAGAGGCGGCGGCACGGAGTGGGGGCGGCGGCACGGTGCGGCGAGGAGCGGGTGCGGCGGCGCGGCATGGCGAGGAGCGGGGGCGGTGGCGCGGCGCGGCGAGGAGCGGGGGCAGCGGCGCGGCGTGGCGAGGAGCGGGGGTGGCGGCGCGATGCGGCGAGGAGTGGGAGCGGCGGCGCGGCGAGGAGCGGGTGCGGCAGCGGCAACGATTAGCGAGGAGCGGGGGCGCGTAAATGAAAACGAAGAGGTGCGGCCTAGCAAATAATCCCTAACTCTAATAGACGACGGTAACATGCCCACCGTCGTCAATTATGGACTTATTGACGATGGTATTACCTAGCTGTCGTCTATAACCGCTCAGGTGGGCTAGGTTTTGGCCATTATTGATGACGGTCTTTTATTGACGATGGTTGACCGTCATATTTAATTAATTGATGATGGTACTAGGTTAACCGTCGTTAATAACAGGCTCAGGTGGGCTGGGTTTCGGTCCACATTGGTGACGGGCCATAATCGACGACGGTCAACCGTCGTCTTTAAATAATTGACGACAGTACTTGCTTAACTGTCATCAATTACAACAGAATTGACGACGGCTGAAAAAGACCATCGTCAATAATGTAAAATACGACAGCCCCGTCATCAATTTATCTGGCCGTCGTCTATTGTCGCGTTTCCTGTAGTGCTACCTACCTCTTCAATCAGCGAGTCTACGAGACATCCAATGCTACTTCACTATCCTAAGTAAATACCTTAATAGTTGTGGCACAAGTAATCCTAAGGCAATGAACTAAATCATCGTTGAACCAATGTTGAGACATAGCACAAGTCACAAATATAAGAAAAGATACATGAGCCATACCTTTCCCAACTTGGACATGGTACTAGAGGCTCTCCTCTCTATAGCATGACTCCACTAGGGACTAAGAGAACTAGTGTATATAGTCGAATGATGCTGAACTGGTGTGTGTTAAAATGAGGGGTGAGGGGTCCTATTTATAGCATGGAGATGGGTCGGTTCCTGCCTTCGAAAGCTCGCGAATCAGTATTCATCATGACCAGGGCAACACAGAGAGTCGACACATGGAAGCTAACCGAGTTTGGCACCAGGAAGGTTTCGGCCGAACCTCCTAGTCGGTCGAACAAAAAGTTGGACCATTTCCTGTGTGCTTCCTCGGGGTGACTTCCAGATGGGTCCCTTTGACTGATATGGGTGCTACACCGTTGGATGGCGTCAGATACTTCAATTTGGGGTCCATTTGATCCATGTTGTGCCACATATCATCGCTTGATTGGACGGAATGATATTTTATAGGATCCATCCCCTTGTTTCACTTCAATTCTGTGTAAAATACCTGCATGCACTAATTTCTCCAAGGACAAGTGGAAATATGTTAAATAGAAATGTGATGTGTGTAAGAAATGACATTTCCTTCACATAATTGAGTTATATTGACGGGTAAAATTGTTATATAACAGCCTTAACAGGTAGCCCGAGCCCCTCGTGGAAAATGTCAACATAATTTCTCTATGGAAAGGCAACTGGTTGAAGGACACTTGATATCCTTTCATATCTTGCTCAATGGGGGCTCACTACTTTGACAAGGCACTTTGTGACTTTGTAGCAAGTGTGAGTGTTATGCTCAAGGTGGTCTTCAACAAGCTAAACTTCACGAACTCACTACAACATCAATGTTGCTCCAACTGGTTGACTCTTCAATCCATTTAACAACAGGTATTGCTAAAGACGTTCTGATGAAAATTCAAAATTGCTTCATATCCGTGGATTTTGTGGTGGTTGACATGGATGTTGAGAAGGATACGCAACTTATTCTTGGGCGCCGATTCCTAAACACT
Source organism: Tuctoria greenei (assembly GCA_036927565.1). NCBI lineage: Eukaryota > Viridiplantae > Streptophyta > Magnoliopsida > Poales > Poaceae > Tuctoria > Tuctoria greenei. The sequence continues at coordinate 221,323,065 of JAYESD010000001.1, read as the reverse complement.
GTGAAAGCTCGCATAGATGTGGGAGCTAGAGAAATCCACTTCCATATCAATAGCAAGGATGAGATGTTTAACTTTTGGCCAAAGATGGAATAATGCTCCATGATTCAGATCAAGTATGGGCCGAATGCCCAAGAGGTCGAAGTCACACCTCCAAAGGTGGATCCGCTCATAGCATTCATGAGACAATTAATCTATGTGCAGAACCCGTCTTATCGTCCACGACAACATCCCAAGAAGACAGAGAAGCTCGGGCCTCCCCAAAGGCCCAAGTCCACCAAACCTCTAAAGAAGGAATGGTGGAAGAAGCAAGATAAGTTGTTTGAGCCCATTCCTCCGGGCCCGTATGCCAAGAAATGAAGGAGGAAAAGTCCATGTCATCGGAGTGTGGTGAGACCTAGCTAATAGGATAATTGGTAGTTATCTTTATTTGATTTCTCTTTTTTTTTCATTTGATTTTTCCTCTTAGTTTATTTTTTCTAACTGCATATTTTATTTTTTGTTAGCAAGTTGAGAATCTTATATTCTCAACCATAATTTTTATTTCTTTATTTTTCAAAAATAAATTTGTTGAGATGGAAAAAAGGTTCTATTCTAAAAACATTTTTTCTGAGTTGCAAATGTGGCAATTCACCAACGTGCTAATTTTACAGCTATTGGGAAGCCACGTGGCAAAAGAGGGAACAGAAAGTGCAGCCAAACCCCCCTGTTCGGCTGAAGTGGAGAAAGTGCCAAAGTGGCTCTCTCTCCTCCAACGGCTACATTTGTGTCTCTTATGACCGTTGAAGAGAGCACGCTATAAATAGTGGTTGTGAGGAGCACCCTTCTTCACACTTCACCTCATTTTATACCTACCAAGTCACTCTTTTGCTCACAATGTTTTTCTTGCTCTTCATCAAAGCACTCTTGCTCAAACCCAACCCAAAAGATCTTCTTTCGTTTGCATCTGCAATTTCCTCTCATGTTCTTCAAGGGAAAATTCGTCGAGGAGTTTGTTTTCACTAAGGTCACTTTTTTTTTTAGTTTTTGCCTTGTTGTGTTCTTGCTTGTTGAAGACATGAAAGGAATTAAGAGATTTTTTGGGATGAGGAAAGGGGCTGCAAGCTCAAGCCATGGTGGAGTCTCATGTGCACATCTCTCCTATTTTGCTGCACCAAGTCCACGAAGGAGGAGTGTGTGCGAAGACACTCCCATCGATGAGAGGAGCAACCCGCATCAACTTTGCCACGACAACGACCTCGACATAGAAAGTGAAGTTGAAGATCAAGCACGCAAGCTCCTCCAAGATCGTGAGTTTTATCACACTAAAACTTATGATCCAGATTTGATCTCAAACAAGGTATGGATTCTGAATTCATTCCTGTTTGGCGTGCATTAGGATGAGAAAATTTTGCTCACATAGAGGAGAAAGGTTCAGGCCTTCTAACTATACAATTCCTTTGCACCCGCAAAATAGGATTTGATGGTATTACATTCAGATTATATCAAAAAGAATACAACATCCTATGGAAAGAATTAAGTGAAATCCTAGGCTTCCATAAACGTTGTTTGCTAGATTTAAAGACTTTTCCTAAATTGAACAAACAATGTTTTTGGCATGAATTGACTAGTGAGGTCACATGTAGTGCTCCTAGGAATAGCCACTAGCAAAATCCTACTATTCAGCTCATGCATAGATGGTTTGCTATGACTATGTTCCCTAGTGGAGATATTAGAGTAGTCCATGATTATGAACTGAAAATGTTATTTGCCATGATTAGTGTTGATGGCTACTAACATCACAGATCATCTCTAGTAAGAGATGAAGTCCGCAAGCGTACAGAAACGGTCGTGTAGCATTTCACCCAATAGTATTCCCAAGGGTATCATATTTATCCCAAAGGAATGCAATGGAGTAAAGTAAACACTACTCTTATGATCATGTGACGCCTGGTTCCGGAAACTAAACCAAGCTAACGCATATGTGTGCCCAGGATGTTCAACACACATACACGAGTGATTCACAAATGATAAATAGATAATTACCACAGCTCAAATTATATCACATAATTCATTATATCCTCGAATACAAGCTCTAATGAATATTAATGACAAGTTCAACTAATGCAGCGGAAATAAACTAATTAAGCAACTAAGCAAACTAAGCAAAAGGGATAGCGCAGCTCCATGCAACACCACAGGAAAAGCTGACGGTAGACACGGCCTAGAACTCCGCATTATCACCATTAAACTCACAATTCTGACCTGCAACTGTTGGGGGGGGGATTGCAAGAGTGAGTACATGTCGTACTTAGCAAGTGTGGAAAGTATGACATGTGGCTAATTCAAATGACGACAATAATAATGGCTAAGTGCTGAAAAGTACATAAAAACATTTGAAAAGCAATATATTACATGTATGTGAAATAAACCCATCATAAGCATAAGTAATACCATAATACCAAACTGGATTCATTATCATCATCAATAATTCCAGATTTCACCATCGTCAATAACCATATTCAACACCAGAAATTTATCCATAACCATCCATAACCATTATCAAACCATAACCAATCCATATCCCAATTTCCCTCTAATCATGTAGGTCATCCAGGCGCTCATAACTGGGAGCACGGCTATCATGATAGTTTTAATAGACTCTGCAGAGTTTGTACCACTTTACCCACGTGTTTGTGATTTCATCACCCGTCGGCGACTAAAGAACCTCCCTTATGCCAATTACACTTCCTTTGGTGTATGGACAAGAGATCACAAAATAGCCTTTACAAAGGTATTACTAGCCTATTTAGACCCCACTGAGGTTTCACCGGTGGCGATGCCTCTAACTGAGCACATCTTCAACCAAGGGCCCCCTCTTGAGCCATTCGGATCCCAGGGTAGTCCCACCAATCATCAACAAACCCAATCTGTCTACCCCTTCCCCGAGCATCCACAATGGTCCAAACAGCACTAGCAAAGCCCTAATTAATCAGCTACGCCGCACCCATACTTGGCCTCGTGGTGGCACTGTAGTCCTGGCTTATTCTCGCATGAACCGGTCCTTAGATCTAAAGCAAGCAAACCACCATAACATCCAACCCATCCACATACCAGGCTTGCTTAGATCACCCATCGTATTGACCAATTCACATTAACCAGAATATCATTGATGCATAATTAAATATGTAGTGTCGCTTCCCCATCCCAATTAATCAAGCGAGGCAAAAAGGTAAAAACCCTTCCCGACTCTCTACCATAAATTCTAGGTGACAAGGGTGGTCAAACAAATCTAGTAAACTTCCTATCGTAGGATTCCCATCAAATTGACACAGCATGCAGTTTTGCAAACAAAACATTTATTTTAAAACAGGATCAATATGCTTCTAGGACACTTGCCTTGCTCCGACGGATGGGGTTGCTCAAGCGCTTCGAAATCTTGATTCTAAAAATCCTCGTACATGATCTCTTGAGCACTTCCCTCTACTCGTGATCACACATACAAGAATATACATACAAATCAACATGATGCACACACATTAATCAACATGCGATGATATGCATGCATGCAAAGTACCATAATTAATTAACTACGGTTGTTTATTAACTAGATGCAACTAGTTCATACGTGTTCATATGAGTTTACGGGGGTTTTAACGTGGATTAATGCTGCTGAAAATAAAATCATGGTGCAACTAAAATCAATTTATGTCTACTAGATTTAATATGCTCTCTAAAATTCGCATCGGGAACATGGCCTACCGTAGGTGCGATGGCTTCGATGATCGTGGGACGGGGACAATGAGTAGAAAAAGTGGATGGCGCAGCAGTCCCTCGGCGGCACGACGACGGCGACGATCTCCGGCGGACGGCAGCACCCTCCTCTTATTCTTCCTCTTTTTCCCCTCTTTTTTCTTCTTTTTCTTCCCTTGGCGGCGGTGTCTCTGGTGCTTTTCTATTTCTTTTCTTCCTGGCGGCGTGGCTTTCCTTCCCCTGGCGGCGGCGCTGCTCTCTGGTGCGCTTTTTCCTGCTGCTACCGGCGGCTAGGGCTCCCCTTTTTTTTCTGGGGAGGCGCTTCTGGGATCGGGGAAAAACTCACGCACCTACGTATTTATAGCCGGCGGTAGACCGCTAGGGTCGGCGCGCGTGCGGCGGTTGCGCGGGAGCGGAAATCGCGGTGTCGGTGCGGGAAAATCGCAGGGCCCAGGGCGCGGTTCGGTGGCTGGATCGGCGCGAGCGCGGCACACGGCATCGAGCGCGAGCGGGGCCGTGGGAGGCGCGGCACGCTGTGGGACCCGGGCGGCGGGCGGGGCCTGGTGCGCGCGGCGCGCGCTGGTGGGAGCACGATACGGTGGGGCTGGCTGGCGTGGGATCGGCGCGGGGCCGGTGCGTGCTGAGCGGGGCCGTGGGAGCGGGAGGCGGGGCGTGCGTCAGGCGGGAATCGAGGGCGCAGCGTGGGAGGGCGGGAGCGCGGCAGGTGGCGGGGCCGGGTGGGAGCGCGGGAGGGCGGGAGTCCGCGCCTCAGGCGGCGGGGTGGCGCGCGTGGAGGCGGGGGGCCCAGGCGGTGGGGCCGGGAGCAGACGGCGGGGTGGGCGCGCGCCAGGTGCTGCAGCGGCGGGGCCCGGGGAGGCGCGGCGCGCGGGGGCCTAGGCGGCAGGGCGATCGAGGCGGGGGCATCGGGAGCCGGGGCGGGAGCGCGGATCGGCGCGTGGGCGTGGGGGCCGAGGCGCGTAAGCGCCGATCGGGCGCGGGGCCGGCTGGCGCCTGGCGGCTGCAGCGGGGTGGGGCCCGTGCCGGGCGGCGGGGCGCGGGAGCCAGCGGGGCCGCGAGGCTGGCTGGGCCGGTCAGCGTCCTGGCCGGCGGTTGCTTTTGGTTTTTTTTCTTCTTTTTTTCTTTTTTTTTAAAAAACATATTACTATTTATTTATTTATTTTATATTATTTATTTATTTTATTTTTCTTATTCATTTTGGCCTGCGAAGGGTAACGAAGCTAGCCGAGGAAACTAGGTTTCGGGTGGGTAGTTGGAATGTAGGATCCTTGTAGGGAAAGCTACGAGAGTTAGTGGACGTTGCGATTAGGAGGCGTGTAAACATTCATTGTGTACAAGAGACTAGATGGGCAGGTCAAAAAGCGAGAGAGGTTGAGAATACCGGTTTCAAGCTTTGGTATTCTGGCTCGACGGGAACTAGGAATGGCGTAGGCATCCTAATAGATAAGAGCCTCAAGGATGCAGTAGTGGATGTCTGTAGACGAGGGGATAGGATCATCCTAGTCAAGGTAGTTGTGGGGGACCTTATCTTGAATGTCATTAGTGCTTATGCCCCACAAGTTGGGCTTGACATGAGCACTAAGAGAATATTTTGGGAGGACTTGGAGGATATGGTTAGTAGTGTACCGGTAAGCGAGAAGCTCTTCATAGGAGGAGATCTCAATGGTCATGTAGGTACAACTAACGTAGGTTTTGAGGGGGTACACGGAGGTTTTGGGTGTGGCGATAGAAACCAGGAGGGTAAGGATATCCTAGACTTTGCTGTAGCCGATGACCTATTGGTAGCTAACACCCTATTTAAAAAGAGGCTATCTCACATAGTGACCTTTACTAGTGCCCAACATTCTAGTCAAATCAACTATATCCTCACCAGGAGAAGGGAGAGAGGGGCATGTTTAGATTGTAAGGTGATTCCTGGAGAATGTGTTGTTCGACAACATAAACTTGTGGTAGCCGACTTTCGTTTCCACGTGCGTGTGTCACGAGACAAAGGTGTTAAAACCACGAGAACAAAGTGGTGGAAGTTGAAGGATGAAGCGCAACAATCATTCAAAAGGAGGATGATCGCAGAAGGACCTTGGAACGAAGAGGAAGATGCAGATAGTATGTGGGAGAAGATGGCGACTTACATTAGGAAGACGGCTAGGGAGGTGCTTGGGTGGACAAAAGGTAAGAAACTTGTAGATAAAGACACTTGGTGGTGGAATGAAGATGTACAAAAAGCTATTAAGGAGAAGAAGGAGTCTTATAAGGGCTGTCATCATGAGAGAAGTGCAAGTAACATGGCAAAGTATAAAGAGGCTAAGAAAAATGCTAGGCGTGTTGTGAGTAAAGCAAGGGGGCAGGCCTATGATGCGCTATATGAGAGGCTAGGGACAAAATAAGGCGAAAAGGATATATACAAGATGGTGAAACTTCGTGAGAGAAAGGTGAGAGATCTCAACCAAGTCAAATGCATTAAGGATGAGGCAGGCCAAATTCTATTGAAGGAGGAAGCCATTAGGGACAGATGGCGGGACTACTTCAATGGACTATTCAATGACGGTAATGAGAGTATTAGGTTCGAGTTGGATGACTCATTTGATGACATCAACAGACGATTCATGCGGAGGATACAAGAGTCCGAGGTTAGAGAGGCCCTAAAAAGGATGAAAGGAGGAAAGGCCCACGGCCCCGATGATGTCCCCATTGAGGTGTGGAGATGTCTAGGGGATGTAGCAATAGTATGGCTCACTAAACTATTCAACCGCATTTTTCAGTCAAACAAAATGCCTGAAGAGTGGCGGAAAAGTATTTTAGTACCCATCTTCAAAAATAAAGGAGATGTTCAAAGTTGTACTAATTATCGAGGAATTAAGCTCATGAGTCATACTATGAAGCTCTGGGAGAGAGTGATTGAACACCGCTTGAGGAAAGTGACCAATGTCACTAAAAACCAGTTTGGTTTTATGCCTGGGAGGTCCACTATGGAGGCGATTTTCTTACTCCGTCAGCTTATGGAGAGGTATAGGGAGCAAAAGAAGGATCTACATTTAGTGTTCATTGACTTGGAGAAGGCATACGATAAGGTACCAAGACCGGTCATGTGGTGGGCACTAGAGAAACACAAAGTCCCAACAAAGTACATTAACCTTATCAAGGATATGTACGATAATGTGGTGACAAGTGTGCGCGTAAGAGATACTGAGACCGACACTTTTCCTATCACAATAAGGTTACACCAAGGATCAGCCTTAAGTCCTTACATCTTTTCCTTAGTGATGGATGAGGTGTCGAAGGATATACAAGGGGATATCCCTTGGTGTATGCTCTTTGCTGATGATGTAGTGTTGGTAGATGAAACTAGGGATGGTGTTGATAGAAAGTTGGAGCTATGGAGGCAGACCTTAGAGTCTAAGGGGTTTAGACTTAGTAGAACCAAGACCGAGTATATGAGATGCGACTTTAGTGATGTCGGGTGCGGGGATGGTAATGTTAGTTTACAAGGACAAGTAGTACCTAGGAGGGACACATTTCGATATTTAGGATCAATGTTACAAAGCAATGGTGATATTGATGAAGATGTTTGCCACAGGATCAAGATCGGGTGGATGAAGTGGCGACAAGTATCTGGAATCTTATGTGATAAGAAAGTTCCACAAAAATTGAAAGGAAAATTCTATAGGACAGTGATTAGACCTGCGATGCTGTATGGAGCAGAATGTTGGCCAACTAAAAGGCAACATGTCCAACAAATGAGTGTTGTGGAGATGCGCATGCTACGGTGGATGTGCGGTCACACAAGAAGAGACAAAATTAGGAACGAAGTAATACGTGATAGGGTAGGGGTGGCACCGATTGAGGAGAAGCTAGTCCAACATCGCCTACGGTGGTTTGGGCATATCCAGCGGAGACCTCCAGACGCACCGGTTAACAGTGGGATTATAAAGAGTGGAGAAAATTTTAGGAGGGGTAGAGGTCGACCAAGGTTGACATGGCAGGAGGCGGTGAAACGGGATTTAAAGGAGTGGGACATACCTAGAGATTTGGCTCATGATAGGACTGCATGGAAATTAGCAATTCATGTGCCAGAATCTTAGTTTATTCGTAATTTGTTACTCTTATCTTCTTTCTTATTAAACCATTTCTAGAATAAATAAAATGTAGATTTTTTTTACTTTCATCTTATTTTCTATTACTTTTCTTCAAAATTGTTGGGTTTCATTTCTAGCCGACCCCAACTTGTTTGGGACAAAGGCTTGGTTGTTGTTGTTGTTGTATTCATTTTATTGATTATTTTTTTATATATATTTATTATTATATATTTTATTTATATATTTCTTTTTATATATTATTATTTTATTATTGATTTTTATTCCCTAATACATGTTTTAGGCTATAATTATTATTTTCTATTTCTTCTTTTGCTACATACATTTGTATATATATGCTCCATCTTTTTATGTTTTATTATTTTTCTTTTATCCTACTAATGTTTAATGCATGATCATGTATGCAATGCAGGATGCGAAAATTTAGGGTGTTACAGATCAGGCTGTGGGATACTAATAAATTATCAAGACAGGGCTAAGTTGGTAACATGGGTAGTGTGACACACACCTAAGCAATCTATTCTAAAGGGTAAATGGGTCCTAATCGAGAATAGACTAAGATTTAGGGAGTTCGCCTACAATGCCTCTAATATACATATACATAGCCTAGGTTATATACCAATTATCATGTCAATGGTGATAGTTATGCTAAGTTGTTTAACACATCAGGCACGGGTTTACCCCTAGCAATACTAGGACCTCATGCCAAGATCCTGTGGCATAGCCGAACGTGGTGGATTACAAAGGACGGATAGGGTTGTCACCACCTACTGCCTACCTCTTCAATCTATGGGTCTACGAGACATCCAACGGAACTTAACTACCCTAGCACCGTGCTAGCATATTAAGTAAATACCTTAGGAGCCATGGCACAAGCCATTCTAAGGCAATAACTAACCTAAACATCATTGAACAAATGTTGATACATTAGCAAAATTTACTCATAGTAACATGATCATATTATAAATAATTAGACAATAGGGGGCGTTTGTAGTGTTTATGATGATAGATTAAGAGTGAGATGGCATAATCATAAAGACTACTCCTACCACATACATGGAATCCACAATCAAATAAAAAACACTTCATCCAAGTATATGAATAAAAGAAGACTAAAGATAATATCTTTATTATGCACAAAGTCACAAATATAAGAAAAGATACATAAGCCATACCTTTCTCAACTTGGACATGGGACTAGAGGCTCTCCTCTCTATAGCCTAACTACACTAGGGCCTAAGAGAACTAGTGTATACAATAGAATGATGCTCATGTGGTGTGTATTGAAGTGAGGGGTTAGGGGTCCTATTTATAGCTTGGAAAATGGTCGGTTCCCTCCACCAAAAATGCAAGAATCAGTCACCACTGACTTCTTCAAGCCGGGAGAAGCCAACATGTGGAAGTTCACCGAGTTTGGAGGAAAGACCAGGTCGGCCTACTAGGGGGGTCGGTGGACCTGGTAAGTCTTCCAAACAGTTTGTGCTCTCTTGGGGTGGCTTCTGGGTTGGTCCCATCCCTTTATATGGGTGCTACACCATTGGGTGGCCTCGGATACTTCTGTTTAGGGGCCATTTGATCCATGTGGTGCCACATGTAGGTGCTTGATTGGCTGGAATGATAATTTATAGGATCCATCCACTTGTTTCACTTCAATTCTGTATAAATTACCTACATGCACCATTTTCTCCAATGACAAGTGGAAATAGGTTAAATAGAAAGGTGATGTGTGCAAGAAATGATATTTCCTTCACATAATTGAGTTATACTAACAGGTGTAATCAGTATATAATAGTCGTCAACAAACTCTCCCCAAGCTTATCCTTTACTCGTCCCGAGCAAAGTCAAGAGTTTAGGTTGATGATCAGGAGTTCCTATAATGTTCTATTTTTTAAAATTATCATGTGCACAACAAAATATTCTACCTAGTATTGCAAAAATGACATGGTACTTCACCCATCTTAAGTCATTGTGGGGCTTATGCCATCTCCTATTCATGGGTGGTTGAAAGATAGAACACCAAATGGAATGCACGTACCCTAGAAATCAAGTTGCACTCAAATTTCGGAAAGTTCAATTTAGATTATAAGTACCTCAATTTGATTCTCTTAGTCTCTCCTTTATGTGTAGTGGAAATATGTCCTCACCAAGGCATTTCGCATAAATTCAACCTACCATGAAATAAGGCTTCTATGTGGAGCTTGTTAGGGAATATAGTAGGCATATTTGCAAAACACCTATATCAGAAGAGCAAGCCTTAGGAGAAATTAATTCAAATTTTTATTCAATGCTTGTGCATGTGTGATGAAATGGAGGTGGATGTGGATATTTGAGATGACTCCTTTTTGAGTGGACTCTCTTATTTTGTAGGGATGAAACATGGCTACTTTTCTTTCTTTTTTTTCTCATGCTTATGATGTAAGCATGCATTTTATTTTTATTTTCTTTAGCCACGTCTTCTACTCCCTTTTTATGCAATAAACTTTGGAGAGAGTCCTAAGCATTCTATTTGGTGTTCTCTTTCTATTGTTTAATGGTGGTATGATGGAATTTTTCTTACTTCTAGTGTAGAAGTATAGCATGTGCAAGTAAAGTCTTGAATTCAAAAGGTAATGAATAAAATCTCACATAGGTCTATACTAGTTTGACAAAGCTCAATGTGAAAACAAATAGCATATGCATAAGGTGTATCAATGTAATGTATCATATGGCTTTGGTAGGTATTTCCAATCAAATGAGAGTAACTTAAATCTTTTTAGAATTTCTAAGAAAATCTAAGTTCCACTTTCAAACTAGGAAATAGCAGCCCTATCACTATATCATATCTCACAACAACTTAGAATTGGATTAAGCTTTTGCTACCCATAATTTCTAAATCAAGGCAAAAGTAATTCTAGACAATGAAAGCAATATTTTGGAGAGTAGTAAGATGTAAACTAGGAACTTAGGAAAGCAAAAACAGAGCAACTATTCATCATTTCATCTATGTGAATTCCAATTCATTCTTAACGCACATCTTTTATTTTATTTTGAAAGCAAATCTACAGTACTTATTTTTAGTTTTTTTATATATGCAAGGTGGATGATGGGTGAATGGAAAATAAATATGCAAGGGGTGTGATACAAGTTACATCAAGTGGGAGTCCTCCTCCGAGCTTGTTCTTGGTCAAGGTCCGCGATAGGGGTTGAAACCCTAACAATGGATGTAGGCCATGAGGTTGGCCTAACCTTGCTGCAGCATGGGTTTGGCATTGGAGGGTTGAGTGTCAATGTTGGATTGACTTACATGGGTTTTATGAGTATGGTCGAGGAGAGTGTTGTCGATTTCGCTCATCCACACTTCAAGGTTTCCATAGGTTGGATCTACCTTGTCATTCCTTGGCTAAGGTAATGATAACCCTTCTCACAAAGGAATGACGCGCACTCAACATGCGTTGAGTGTGTTCTGTCATTTTTTGGCTAAGGTGTATCATACCTTCTTGCCATAAAGGAATAACATGTACTCCTCATGCATTGGATGTGATACGTCATTCCTTGGCTATGGTAATGATACCTTTTAGCCACAAAGGAGTGACATGTACTCAACATGTGTTGAGTATGATCCGTTATTCCTTGGCTAAGGTACAATATACCTATAACCACAAAGGGATGACGTGCACTGAACATGGGTTGAGTGTGTTTTGTTGTTCCTTGACTAAGGTATAACATACCATTTAGCCACATAGAAACAACTTGCACCCAATATACATTGAGTGTGATCTTGTCATTCCTTGGTTAAGGTACATCATGCCTTTTAGCCACAAAGGAATAACTTACACCTAGTGATGGTAGCAATTCCCTTGAGCTTGAATGAGTGCTTAGAATAGTTGGGAGCATAATGCTCTCACATATTCGTAGCATCCCATTGGTTGCTCATGGAGGGTTTCCAACAATCGGATCTTTGAATGCCTGCAAATTTATTTTACTCCTGCAACATCCTCTCTATGATAGAGAGGGATAGTTAGATCCCGATATTTGTACAAATGGATTTTTGTGTTAGGTAACTAAATCTTCATTTGTACGTATGGGGAAGAACAAGACCAAAGATGCATTGGGTCCAATTTCCTATGTATCATGAACAATGTATGAATCATTGCTAGGAGTGGGGCTTTATGGATAAATCAAGTTGCACATTTTATAAAACTCCTACTCATAGCAATGCAAGTGATATCAACACACTATATGTATTCCTTCGTCTTGTAAAATTTCTAACTGTCATAGGTTTCTAAAAGAGCAAATATTTATCATGTGGTTCATGGCAAACAAGATTCTCAATTTTATCCTCCTGAACATTTTTAATTTCTTGCCTAGGAATATGAAATTAAGTGATCCGTGCATGAATGAGTTTCAAATCAAAACTATGGACATCACTATTCATAGGTTGCTACATACCGATTCAACAATTAAGTAATTCCACAAGCATTACCTGGGCATAAAATGTCTAAGTCAATTTTAGCAATGCTTATGAAATTATTGGTACTTGTTTAAATTTGTTCCTGAGTAAGGTGACATTCCTTTTTGAAGAATCAAAAGAGCAATGCCAACAATTACTCTCGTGAGGGTGCATAAGAAATTAATGATGAGACGGTGTAAACCTCCCACACCAATGTAACCAAAATTCATTCAATCCTAATGCAATTCAAATGATGGAAAAAATTTAAACTTGTACCTTAATTAAAGAGCAGTCCGGTTGAAGGTAGTTATGTGAGAAACAACCATGAATTTTGGTGTAGCCTTCATGTTCAATGCCTTCGGCCAAGTTGAGGTTGAAGTAGAATGAGCTTCATCTTGTTCCTCCATTGGACCACCATATTGAGCATTCCTCCACCATGAACTCAAACTGAGATTGATGGAGGGATATGCGTGTGATGGCTCCTTCCAACCACTTTGTAAATTTTGTCTTGGCTGCACTAAAATCAAGAACAAACAAAACAACTCAAAAATGGGTTATGTTAGCTCAAAAGCAAGTTGTACCCTTTGTCAAATTGTTTTTCCAAACTTGAAACAACCTGAAAATGCATTGAATATTTAAGGGAAACATTTTTGGTTTGAATTAGGAAGATGAATTCAAGTGGTTACACCCAAGGTTCATATCCAATTAAATTTATTTCCTAATTCAAAATTTTAGTTTTATGATGGTTGGAAATTTTACTTTCCAACATGCAAGTGTGAAAATTCAAACATGATAAATGCAAATGCAAAGATTGATTTGGAATTCAAATATACAATTGGGAAATCAAATATGAGATAACTACCAATTAACCTTACTGACGAGGATTCACCGATTCTTTGAAGTCCGATGAGTGGGACTTACCTCCGTATTTTAGTGTGATGATTTGTTTTCCAATCCCAGAGTTGAAGACGTGGACAACTTCTCTTAATTGACATGCCAAGTCTCCTTTGACATGTTAGTTGGACATGTGGGCCACATGATGGACCTATCCTCTCCATCGTCTTGATGAAGACTTGTTGATGTAGTGACGCCTTTTCCTTCATGAAGATTTTTTTAAGAGCGTGGTGAGGCTTGTCCTTCCTTAGGGGTGCTACTTCAACCTTATTGATATTCCTTAAGGTTAACCCACACTTAGATCATGGATCAAAAGCTTTCGTGGGCATGATGACATGTGGACTCCACAATCAAACAAGAAACGCTCCATCCACAATGTCACTTGCCCTAGGTTGCATGGGCTTGTCGATGGTTAGGGATCCCAACAAGTGATTGTGGGATATCTTGGATATTGATTGCACTTTAAGTTTCTTGTCATTGGCCAAGAGCTTCATGTTGATGTTGTCTTGATTTCTTGCTTGGCCATGAACAAGATACTTCAAGGTAGGCTAGTTGAACTTAAATCCCTTGAAATCCCCATAGCCTCCTTGATTACAAGGGTGATGTCTATTCACCCTTTACCTCCTTGTAGGTCATAGCCATTGGAGTTGTGTTTGCAAGGAAGAATCTTTATGGGTCTTTAGGGAAATGATTCCCCAAGTGGCCCATGATGACATGGATTCTCACAAATCATGTGAATATTCATGGCTTGGATCATTCAAACACTTCTCCATTGGCTTGATCTTCATGATACTTCAATGGAAGGTGTAGTTCCTTAGCTAGAATGTCCACCTTGTGAAGTGGTGTGCATGCCAAGCTAAGGGAACTAGAACATTCTTCAATCCACCCCTTGAGTAGAGACCATATTCTCATCCATAATGAAAGAGAATAGGACTCCTTCAGCTCCAGCACAAAGGTGGTCATGGATTGATGGACAAGCCATCACATGAATGTTGGATGAGGAGTCAACTATCCATCCTATGATGGAGGCTAACCAAGAAACACTCTTGGAGCCTCCACCAAGCTTGAGGATGGATGACTTTGGCTTCTACTAGAAGTTGAAATTCTTCTGTGAAAGGAACCGGTGTTGCCTAGCAGATATTTGTTGAGGTACGCGTTCAATCATCTTGTAGTTGAGCACTAGAGTCCTCGTTGCCCATCCCATGAAATGGGTTAGCCAACACTACACTGTTTTCTCCACAAAAAGGAGAAAACAAACAAGGGTAATCTTGTCTACTAACTATTAGTATCTATAGCTTAATCACGAGTGATAGCTATCCTTCACTTCCTTTGCGTTCCCCAACAATGGTGCCAGGAATGCTTGTTGACGGCTGCTAACGTCACAGATTATCTCAAGTGAGAGATGAGGTTCGCAAGCGCACAGAAACTTTCGTGTAGCATTTCACCCAAGAGGATTCCTAAGGGTACCGTATTTAAGCCAAAGGAACGCAATGGAGTAAAGTAAACACTACTCTTATGATCAAGCTATGGGATACTAATCAATTATTGAGACAGGGGTAAGTTGATAACATGGGTAGTGTGACACACACCTAAGCAATATATTCTAAAGGGTAAATGGGTCCTAATGGAGATTAGACTAAGAGTCAGCGAGTTCTCCTACAATGCCCATAATATACATATACATAGCCTAGGTTAGATACTAATGAGAATATCAATGGTGAATACTTATGATAAGTTGTTCAACACATCGGGCATGGGTTTACCCCTAGCAATACTGATAGTAACATGATCATATTATAACTAATTAGACTATAGTGGGGGTTTGTATTGTTTATGATGATAGATTAAGAGTGATATGGCATAATCATAAAGACTACACCTACCACATACATGGAATCCACAATGAAACAAGAAACGCTTCGTCCAAATATATGAATAAAGGAAGACTAAAGATAATATCTTTATTGTGTATAAATTCACAATATAAGAAAAGATACATGAGGCATACCTTTCCCAACATGGACTTGGGACTAGAAGCTCTCCTATTTATAGCCTAACTCCACTAGGGACTAAGAGAACTAGTGTATTCAATAGAATGATGCTCAAGTGGTGTGTGTTGAAGTGAGGGGTCCTATTTATAGCTTGGAGAAGGGTCAGTTCCCACGCACCAAAAGCACGTGAATCAGTCACCACTAACTTCTTCAAGCTGGGAGGAGCCAACACGTGGAAGTCGATCGAGTTTGGACGAATGACCAGGTCGGCCGACTAGGTTGGGGGGGGGGGGGGTGGGGTCCGCCGACCTGGTAAGTCCTCCAAATGGTCTGTGCTTTCTTGGGATGACTTCCAGGTGGGTCCGATCCCTTGATATGGGTGCTACACTGTTGGATGGCCTCGGATACTTCTGTTTGTGGGCCATTTGTTCCATGTGGTGCCACATATCAGTGCTTGATTGGCTGGGATGATAATTTATAGGATCCATCCGCTTGTTCCACTTTAATTCTGTATAAATTACCTGCGTGCACCATTTTCTCCAAGGACAAGTGGAAATAGGTTAAATAGAAAGGTGATGTGTGCAAGAAATGATATTTCCATCATATAATTGAGTTATATTGACGAGTGAAATTGGTATATAGCAGCCGTCAACAATTAGGAAGATAAAAAGTTGCTCCAGTTATAGCCATGATGACACAATGGTTAGAAAATATTTCAAGGACAGGGCCAACTGAATGCACTTCATTGATTACCTGGATTGCTACTAGGGTAGGAGCATTAGAAGATACTTCATTTGAGTACATTGAAATTGAACGAGAATTAATCAGTGAAGATTATCTAGTACAAGGACATACCCTTAAGCATGTTCACACTAACTCTTTGATATTTTACTATCCCGGCTTTGTCAATGAAATTGTGTTACCATACCCAAATTTTCATTTGTACAAATGTCAAAGGCTAACCATTGATCTTCTGCCCATCGAGGAAGCTCGAAGAAGTAATGTCTCTGGCAATGTAACTAGAAGCCGTACAAGGAGAGCAGCCACGGTCATGCCTCCGACAACCTCCCATTTCCATGAGTACCAAGAGGAAGAGAACCCAATGGGTGATGCACCCGGATGGACTCAACCTCAGTCATATGGGGCCGGAGGGCCGTCTTGGCATGGATGGCCATGTACCACATGGGAGCCATCTTTATCTACTTCAAGCTCTAGCAGCTTGCCTCCAACATCCATGAGAGGATGTCGTTCCTTTCCGGCTAGAAGTCATCATGAGTATATCCAAGGAATGATGGATCTCACTCGACATATGGGAGACCTTGAAGTGGGGACGGGATACATCTACAACACACTCCAAGAGCATGTCCAAGGTGCCCGAGACTGGCAACAACACATGGACACTGAGTTCACCAACTTCAACTCCACGCTACAACAACAACTAGCCGATCTCGTGGCATACTTTCGTCATCAAGGCTTCAACCCTTATCGCAAAGGTGATGTAAGAACTAGATTGGGGGAGGACCCCCACTTGAGGTAACTTGTATCACATCCATCACATATTTGTTTCCAATTCGACCATCATTCACCTTTCATATAAAAAAGTAATGTAGATTTGCTTTCAATCAAAATATGTGCGGCAAGAATGATTTGAAATTCACATAGATGAAATGATGAATAATTGCTCTGTTTTATTTTACCTAGTTTACAACTTGCCACTCTCCAAATATTGCTTTCATTGTTTAAAGTTAACTTTGCCTTCATTTAGAAATCGTGGTAGCAAAAGGATAATCTAATTCTAGGTTGTTGTGAGATATGATATAGTGATAGGGTTGCTATTCCTAGTTTAAAAGTGAAAATTAGATTTTTGGAGAAATTCTAAAAAGATTCAAGTTACCCTCATTTGATTGGAAATACCTACCAAAGTCATATGATATTTTACATTCATAAACCTTATGCATATGCTATTTGCCTTCACATTGAGCCTAGTCAAACTAGTATAGTCCGATGAGAGAATTCATTCATTTATTTTTGAATTCACTACTTCACTTGCACATGCTAAAACTTCTACACTAGAAGCTAGAAAAATTCCATCATATCATCATTCCACAATAAAAAGGGAAACTCCATGCCTTTCATTCTTAGTACTCTCTTCATGTTTATTGCATAAAAAGGGAGTAGAAGACATGGCTACAAGAAAAAGAAAAAGAAAATGCATGCTTACATTAAAAGTATGAGAAAAGAGTAGCCATGTCTCATCCCTGCAATAAAGAGAGCCTACATCAAAAAGGAGTCATCTCAACATACACTTCCACTTCCATTCCATCACACATGCACAAGTCTTGAATCAAAAAGTTTTGAAATGATTTCTCCTAAGGCTTACTCTTTGACTTAGCAATATTATGTGTTGCAAATATTCCTACTACATTCCCTACCAAGATCCACACACAAGTCTTATTTAGTGGTAGGATTAGTATAGGCAAAATGCCTTGGTGAAGATATATTTCCACAACACAAAAAGGAGTGAATTAGAAAATCGAATTGAGGTACTTAGAATCTAATTGAAACTCTTCGGAATTTGAGGGGAACTTGATCTCTAGGCTAAGCTTGCTCCATCTACTGTTCTGTCTTTCAACTATCCATGAATAGGATAAGGCATCAGCCCCGTTATGACTTAATAATGGTAGAGTACCATAGCCAATTTTCGCAATACTGGGTAGAGTATTTTGTTGTGCACATGGTACTTTTGAAAGGTAGAACATTGTAGCAACTCCTGATCATCACCTAAAGTCTTTACTTTGCTCGGGACGGGCAAAGGATAAGCTTGGGAGAGTTTGTTGATGACTGTTGTATCCCAATTTTATCCGTCAATATAACTCAATTATGAGAAGGAAAAATTATTTCCTCCACAGATCACCTTTCTTCTTAACCAATTTCCAATTGTCCTTGGAATAATAGTGCATGTAGGCTTTTTATACAGGAAATAAGGTAAAAGAGGGGGAGCAATCCTATAAACTAGCATCTCAACCAATCAAGCTCTGACACAGGGCATCACACGAATCAAATGGCCCACAAACAGACTTATCTGAGGATATCCAACGGTATATCACCCATATCAGTCAATGGGACTCACCTGGATGTCACAACGAGAGAGCACATAGGAATTGGTCAGAAGACCAGTTTTGCGGAAGTGGTGGTTCGGCGAAGCCTTTCTGGAACCAAACTCAGCAACTTTCATGTGTCGATTCTGTGGTGCCCTGATCACGATGAAGACTAATTCACGCGCTTTTGGTGGCGGGAACCAACCCTTCTCTAGCTATAAAGAGGACCCCCTACCCCTCACTTCATACGCACACACACACCACTTGAGATTTAATCTATTGTATCCTATATCTTCCATAGTTTTAGAGGAGTTTATGCTGTAGAGAGGAGAGTCTCTAGTCCTTAGTCAAAATTAGGAAAGGAGCAGAAGGAGTCTCTCTCTTCCCAATTCCAAATTGGGAAAGGTATGGCTCACATATTCCTTATGGTATTTTTGACTTTATGCATAATAAAGATGTTATCTTCAGTCTTCTTTTGTACATATGATTGGATGAAGCGTTTTTTGTCTGGTTGGGGAGTCCACGTATGTGGTAGGAGTAGTCTTTATGATTAATCCATGACAATCTTATTCTATCATCATAAACACTACAAAACTCTACTATAGTTTTATTAGTTATGATATGATCATGTTAATATGAATAACTTATGCTATGTCTCAACATTGGTTCAACGATGTTTAGGTTAGTCATTGCCTTAAGATGGCTTGTTCCTAGGCTCTTAAGGTATATACTTAATATGCTAGCATGGTGCTAGGATGTTTAAGTTGTGTTCGATGTCTCATAGACCCTCGGTGTGAAGAGGTAGGTTGTAAGAGGTGATAGCCCTATCTGTCCTTTGTAATTCTCCACGTTCAGCTATGCCACAGCCTCTTGGCGGGAGTCACCATAGTAATGCTAGGTGTAAGCCCGTGCCCGATGTGTTAAACAACTTAGCTTGACATGCTCATTAGTATCTAACCTAGGCTATGTATATTTGTATTAGAGGCATTGTAGGAGCAACTCCCTAGCTCTTAGTCTAATCTCCCTTAGACCCATCTATCCCCCTTAGAATAGAATGCTCTTGTGTGTGTCACACTACCTACACTTATCTATTATCCATCCTCACTAGAACCCTACCTAGACAATTCTACCCTTTCCATTTGAAGATTGCTACACTTCTACCTAGCCTTCCATTGGGATAAAATAAATAACACCCTTGGAATACTCTTTTAAAACTACTACAATAAGCCTCATCGCAGGCGGCTCCAAATTATCACAAACGGTTTTTAAAACCACCTGAAATGAAGAGTCTGTGATAATATGCAATTTCACAGGCAGAGAACTGATACCGCCTATGAAGAAACATTATCACAGGCGGTTTTTACTTATGAGCCGCCTGTGAAGATAAGTTATCACAGGCAGGTGGTGCAGCATATATATCCGCCTGTGATAATTGTCTTAGCACAGGCGGGTCTTGCAGCATAACTAACCGCCTGTGATAATGGTTTTATCACAGGCGGATGTTTACCTACATCAAGCCGCCTGTGAAGACCTTTTACCACAGCCGATTTCTACCTTAACAGTTACTGCCTGTGATAATTAGGTTATCACAGATGGTTCTTTACCTGTATCTAGCCGCCTGTGGTAATTGTTTTTCACAGGCATGCCTAGCCGTTGGTTAATAATCGTCTGTGATAAGGTATGACCTATGCAGTACTGCTGCTGTTATTTCTAATTTCTAGTTCAATTCAATATAATCACAGAACAAACATCAACAATATCATCATAGAACGAAAGTCAATAATATTATCGTCACAAAAGTCAATTTCACTAAAACAATGTACATATGTACAAGTTACACATACAATTCATCTCATAGTTTACAAGTTTTCACTAAAAACTGTTTCTACTGGCATAGTTGCAAAGTTCTGGCACATCAGCTGCTGCACCATTCTCATCAAAGAACTTCCCTGTTTTGTGCAAAATTTCGCGACGAATGAACTGACAGAGTTCAGAAGCAATCCTGTCTGCTCCTCCAACGAGAATACTTCTACAAACCGGCCATTCTTCGTTCAGATTCATTGTGTGCTGCAATATAACACATAACAAGGTTTAGAACGTGTTGGTTTGAACAATCTCAATCAAAGTGAGAGTATACTAGAATTTAGTTGGTATTTTTGGAGCAGTTTTACTATGAGCAATTGAATTTTGAAGTTGGAATCAAAATATGAAAATAATGTTTCTTGTAATATTGAACAGCAGAGAATATAAGTATTAAACTATGCTAGTTACAATGAAAATGAAACTCAATAGTAAGAAAATAAAGTATCGACATTAAGGATAACTTACATCCTCACGATTCACTCTATATACGCCGGCGGTCCGAAGATGCTCACATACATAATACCCGCATAAGACACTCCCAACATGCTGCTTCAGACAAACATAATACGTTTTAATGTCCAATGCATTCGTATTGGAATGTCTCTCACCGCGAAGCTATTCCGCGTAAAACCGCCAAGCGCTCTAATACAAGAAATGTCATATAAAACTTGTCAACACATTCTAAATGTGTGTAAATTAAAATTATTGAATAAATGTACAGTTTCGAAATGGAAAGGAAATCTTTGTAATGATCTGGTGGGAAATGGGCTGAGTCCAAGACTGTTGCCTTTCCCTGCATTGGCTTGATGAAGATCATTATGTAGTGATCACTGCAAACACACAAACACACGTGTTAACAATTACCAATAACTGCTATTTAAATGTCATGTGTCGAATTTAATCGAAGTGGTACGGAGCCTTTACGAGGTCCTTACAGTCTCTGACAAAGTTGAACATTGCATGTCCTATGTAAGCTGCAACTTCTGTCCTTTTATCCTTCTTAAGTTTTGCAATTGCTTTTTCAAAATCTTTTTTTTTCATGTGCTTGAACTGTTCTGAGTTTCGATCCGCCTTGACGTTGAATAGCGCCTTTGCAATCCTAGTAGGGTCAAGGATACCTGTCTTGCGCGCCAACATTTCATTATCCATGTATTGCATCCTATTGAAGAGGTCCAAAATTGTTATAATATCATGAAATGCGTATGCGTGTAGTAAGAAAAGCAAATAAGAAGCACTTACAAGCACCAGACGAGCATCAGGTTGATTTCGAGCATGCCCCGATGCAAAAGGGGATGCAACTCTTCAAATAAAATGACTCGTCCATCTTCTCAAGTTCTCCAGGATGCTTCTTTTGGAATACGAAATGTGACGCAATTAAGATCATATTTTGTGCTGGCAAGGATGTACAACTCATGCATTCTTCTGAGCGAGACGGGTTGTTTGCTAAGTTGTACAGATGTCATGAGCGGCTTCCCATTCTTGAATTTAGGAGGAACATCCTCAAGCTTGTATATTGAAACTCCTGGTTTAACTAAAGCCATCCGCCGATTATACATGACACCGTCATCTTCAAACTCCTCGATATTTCCTAATTTTGGCTCATGAGAAGAACAAGATGCACTCGATTTTATAATATTTTCCTTCATAGTTTCCAAATACTTTGACAATTCTGACGATGGTTTCTTATTTTTGTATGGGCTAACTTTGATAGGCAATAATGATCGAGGAGTAGTCGTCGGAAGTTGGACACTAGCTTGTTGAACCTGTTGTTCAACTGATTGCTCTTTACTCCCAGCAGCTGGCTCTAGTACTACTTCAAGCTGTTGCTCAACTGGTTGCTCTTTACTAGCAACAGCTTGCTCTAGTACTGCTTGAAGCTGTTGTCCAACTTGTTGCTCTTGGATATCATTACTAGCAAGGTTACTATCATCCTTGTTGAGACATAGGGGGAGTGGATATTCCTGGACTGGGAGTGGATCTTCATGCACTTTCGCCTTAGAAGACGGGGTTGCAGTATTTGAAGATCCGACGGGGCTAGAAATTGGCCCATCGTCCAACACGATATCGCGTCGGTGCCCAAGGATTAATCGGTTGCCAGCCTGCCCCAGAGTCGCGATCCCCTTAGGTGTGACGTGGTCTATTTCATAATCTTCATAATCATTATCAATGATCTGAAGAACTTGCACCACAGCATAATACAACGGAAGTGGATTCCCATTGAAGTCACGATCAGGCTTTGCCATAGCAGTGGCAACCTGTTTGGTTTTGTTCCCTACTCTGCCTATCAGGACAAGAAGACAACAAGATTTGTCGTTAGCAATATCATCGACACGGAACATATGGGTTGACCCTGAGCCTCGCACAGAACCAACATTGCTAGGATAGGCATTGGAGATACTAATTGCTCCTTTTGCATCAGAACCATCATTGTACTTGGTCCCACTAATTGTCCCGATTGTCTAAGTTGTTCCATTATTTCTTGCATATTTTCTTTGACCTTTTAAGCAATCGTTTCATCAAGTGTTTTCTTAAACTTTCACGTTTTGTATATTTTTCTTTATCTTCAGGGAAACCATCTAGCCAAGACATCTGAGAAGAGACCGCTCGAACCCGTCTGTTGTGTTCAGGGTTCCTAAGATAGCGGTAAGTTGGTCATTCTCCCTCTTCGGCTTGAAGAGACCCTTCTGTTGCTTTTCAATTACTTCTTTCATTTTATCCTCTACTTCATTCAGAGAGTCGGGTTTTTATGTTTGCCCTCGTCGGACAAACCTGACCGAGCAAAGACCCACCGTTGAGTTCGCTCATCGCACCCTTCTAATGGGTGAGGATTGCCCTTACTGGTAATTTTGTCAAATATCTTATTCCATTTCTGGACTTTGGTACCATATCTGGCAGACCCCAAGCAATGATGGTATTTGTTCTTTTTTGCAAGCTCTGACCTAGTTGCACTTAGAGCTTTAGCATCAGGTGTGCTCTTTTGACGAACAAACTCTTGCCACTGAGCTTGTGTGATTTTTCCCATCTTCCTGAGGCTAGGCACCTTATCGGCCTTAACATAAGCATTCATTTCACTCTTCCAGCCACGAAACTTCTTGCCACAAGAGATCAATGTTGCTTTCTTTACTTCTTCTTCTTTGAATTTCGGGAACTTGAGTTGTTTCTTTACCCTTTCCCACAACTCATTCTTGGTTTGCTCGGGTAATTTCCTCCAATTCTCAGTTGTGATCGGCACAACCTCCCTAACAAGAAAACCGCATGCATTACGGTAATTGGTAACTGAATCCAGTGGTTCTTGGGGAAGCCCACCTGGACTGACCCTTGTTATGTACATGATGTGGTCCAATGGACCCTTATTGGGACCTCATTGCCCTCGTTTCCGCTGTGGATTCGTCCATTGGAGAACCTTCTGCGGTTTTAGGAGCCGATGTAACCTCATTGTCTTCGCGATTAATCTAGGTAGAAAAAAATTATAAGACTTCGTATACTTGACAACCAACATTAACTTGAACTGCTGAAGTTAAGATTCGTGATCCATACCTCGTCGGCAGGATCATATTCCGGGTCTAGATCCACTAAAGTCTTTTTAATTTTTATATTCGGAAAAGGATCCGATGGACTGTGATAGGAGCCTGAACTGCTGGAGTAAGTAAACTCCATATTGTCTTCTTTATTTTTACTACCAGGACCAGTCTTCTTAGGGCTTTTCACGCTAGATCTAATAAGACAAAAAATCTAATAAATGGCATATTAACTCTACATGAAGTGTTGCATGAAGATAAATATGGAAGCATTCTAGGATTTGATAAGGCATTCTAGGGTTTAAGGCGACTGACCAAAAGGTTCCAATACATTTCGAGGGTGACAAGCATGTTAAAGTTGCTCACTAGCAATGGCAATTTTATCTTCTTATTCTAAATAGGCTAGCTTCATTCAGAGTGATGACCAAGTTCTTGAGGTTTACTAGGCGGTTTAATAAGGGGAAATGCTACATTGATAGTTTCCGTGGACTTGTGGATTTTTATCTGTGACGTAAGAAATATCAACAAGCATTCTTGACGCCGTTGTCGGGGAAGGCAGTTGAAGTATTGCATGATTGAGTTAATAGGATAGGACCCTTTTTTAGTAGGATAACCCTTCTTTGTTTTCGCATTCATTTTTATACGAAAACGGGGTAGTGTATGTCTGGTTTTCGCTTACCGGAAAACTTTATTGAAGATCCTGAATCCCTTCTGAGAGATCAGCCTCATGCCGTTACTCTTCAGAAGCTTCATGTGGTGAAGCAAACCAGCTCTTCTGCACCAACAATCGAAATGCCAATGGCCAAGAACCTTCGTGAGTTTTCAGTCCCTATGCTAACAATGTATTTGTTGGGCCCAATGTTAACACGGAAGATGTGAACTTCAAAATCAAGACTAGACTAATCACTATGGTACAAGCCAACCCATTTTGTGGGAAGGCTAATGAGGATGCAAGTGCTCACCTGCAACAGTTCCTTGAGATCTGTATCACTTTTAAGATCAAGGACGTTTCTCTTGATGTCATTCGTCTTAGAGTGTTTCTGTTCTCCCTTCTTGGGAGAGCGAAGTAGTGGTTCTACACAAACCGAAGTGTTGTGGACACTTGGGAGAAGTGTTCTGCGGCATTCCTCGCCAAGTTCTATCCATTGGGCAAGACCAATGCCCTATGTGGAACAATTTCCAGCTTCCAACAAGATGCTAAGGAGTCTATTCCATCATAGGACAGATGACTAGCTTATTATCTAGAACTTCTACAATGGGTTGATCCCTTCCGGTTATAACCATGTGGATACTGCTGCTGGAGGAGCCTTATTCTCATTAACGGTGCCCAAAGCTAATGATTTGATTGAGAAGATGGTGTCTAACATGGGTTGGAGCGATGAGCATCTCCAAACTCGTCAGCGAGGAATGCACACCTTAAAAGAGGTGGACATGATCGCTACCAAACTGGATCTCCTCGTGAAAAATATTGATGGACAAGCCAGTGGGAAAGTATGTGGCAATGCTTGTGCCTTAGACTCTCACATCACATGTGAAGTTTGTGGCGACACGGGTCACATGGGCAATAACTGCCCAGAAACTCGTGAGGATTCCCTATACGTAGCCAACAATGGGAACTTCAACAACAACAATGACTATCATCTATGAGGTCGAGGGTGGGGCGAACCACGCCCTTTCTTTCAAGGAGGGTACAACAACAACAATGATAACAATGGCAATCAAACCAACTTGAGAGAGCTTGCCATTAACCAATTAAAGATCAATGATGCCTTATCCAAGAAGCTATTGACTAATGACAAGACCCTAGAAAGCAACAATGCCTAGATTGAAGGACTATCCTCAGCCTTCAAGAATCAACTGAGCTTCAACAAGATGTTGGAAACTCAGTTGGATCATCTGGCAGCTGCTATTCCGCTATTGGAAAATGGCAAGATGCTAGGGCAGTGTTGACGTTTCTTACATTACAAATCAGTGTTGACGTTTCTTACATTACAAATCATCTCTCGAAAGAGATGAGGTCCACAAGCACACAAAAACAATTGTGTAGCATTTCACCCAAGAGTATTCCCAAGGGTATCATATTTATCCCAAATGAAGGAAGTGCAGTAATGTAAACACTACTCTAATGATCAAGCTATGTGATACTAATCAATTATCAAGACTGGGGTAAGTTTATAATATATTGGTAGTGTGACACACACATAAGCAATCTATTCTAAAGGTTAAATGGGTCATAATGGAGGTTAGACATAGGATTGGGGAATTGCTCCTACAATGCTTCTAGTATACATATACATAGCCTAGTATACCACCTAGCGCCTACCTCTTCATTCTGTGGGTCTACGAGACATTCAATGCTACTTAACTATCCTAGCACCATGCTATCATATTAAGTAAATACCTTATGAGCTGCAGCACAAGCCATCCTAAGGTAATGAACTAAATCATTGTTGAACCAATGTTGAGACATAGCATAAGTCACAAATATAAAAAAAGATACATGAGCCATACCTTTCCCAACTTGGACTTGGGACTAGAGGCTCTCGTCTCTATAGCCTAACTCCACTAGGGACTAAGAGAACTAGTGTATACAATAGAATGATGCTCGAGTGGTGTGTGTTGAAATGAGGGGTGAGGGGTCCTATTTAAAACATGGAGAAGGGTCGGTTCCCGCCACCAAAAGCGTGCAAATCAGTCTTCATCATGACCAGGGCACCATAGAGAGTTGACACGTGGAAGCTAACCGAGTGTGGTGCCAGGAAGGGTTCAGTCGAACCCTCTAGTCGGCTGAACACTCTAGTCGGCCGAACAGAAAGTTGGACCATTTTATGTGTGCTTCCTCGGGGTGACTTCATGGTGGGTCCCTTTGACTGATATGGGTGCTACACCATTGGATGGCCTCGGATACTTCTATTTGGGGGCAATTTGATCCATGTGGTGCCACATGTTGTTGCTTGATTGGATGCAATGATATTTTATAGGATCCATCCCCTTGTTTCACTTCAATTTTGTGTAAAATACCTGCATGCACTAATTTCTCCAAGGACAAGTGGAAATAGGTTAAATAGAAACATGATGTGTGCAATAAATTACATTTCCTTCACATAATTGAGTTATATTGACGGGTAAAATTGGTATATAACAGCCGACAACAGGCAGTCTGGGCCTCCCGTGGAAAATGTCAACATAATTTCTCTATGGAAAGGCAACAGGTTGAAGGACCCTTGATATCCTTTCATATCTTGCTCAATGGGGGCTCACTACTTTGACAAGGCACTTTGTGACTTTGGAGCAAGTGTGAGTGTTATGCTCAAGGTGGTCCTCGAAAAGCTAAACTTCACGATCTCACTACAACACCAATGCTGCTGCAACTAGTTGACTCTTCAGTCCATTATACAACAGGTATTGCTAAAGACGTTCCGATGAAAATTTGAAATTGCTTCATACCCATGGATTTTGTGGTGGTTGACATGGATGTTGAGAAGGATACACAACTTATTCTTGGGTGCTCGTTCCTGAACATTGTGAAAGCTCGCATAGATGTGGGAGCTAGAGAAATCCACTTCCATATCAATAGCAAGGAGGAGAAGCTCAACTTTTGGCCAAAGACAGAATAATGCTCCATGATTTGGATCAAGTATTGGCCGAATGCTAAACACATTCAAGAGTTCAAAGTCACACCTCCAAAGGTGGATCCGCTCATAGCATTCATGAGACAATTAATCTATGTGGAGAACCTGTCTTATCGTCCACACCAACATCCCATGAAGATAGAGAAACTAGGGCCTCCCCAAAGGACCAAGTCCACCAAACCTCCAAAGAAGGAATGGCACAAGAAGCAAGACAAGCTGTCTGAGCCCATTCCTCCGGGTCCGAATGCCAAGAAATGAACGAGGAAAAGTCCATGTCATCGGACTGTGGTGAGACCTAGCTAATAGGATAATTGGTAGTTATCTTTCCACTTAGTTTGATTTTCCTAACTGCATATTTTATTTTTCTTAGCAAGCTGAGAATCTTATATTCTCAACAATCATTATTATTATTTTATTTTGCAAAAAGAAAATATTTTAGTTTGAAAAAAAAATAGTTGAAAAACAATTTTTCTGAGTTTCAAATGTGGCAATTCACCAATGTGCTATTTTTATAGCTATTGGGAAGCCACTTGCCAAAAGAGGGAACAGAGGGCCCACCTTGTAGTGCTACCAAACCCCTCTGTTTGGCCGAAGTGGAGAAAGAGCAATTTTAAAATGGATTAGGAGCAAAACCGCACTCAAAAGTTCTGAGAAGTGCAGACTAGTCCATTTTTGGTGCGGACTAGTCCGTTTTTCTCTCTGTACTTTTTTCAGACTTGGCTGGTCCATTGCGGACTGGTCCGATATCCCGATTCCTTGAAATTTCACCATGTCCCTAGACTGGTTCGGACTTGTCCTTTTTCCTCTCTGACTAAGTTCGGACTTGTCCGATTTGGTACGAACTTATCCGATTTTTCTCTGACTAAGATTGGACTAGTCTAGCCTTGCGCGGACTTGTTCGGTGATTGCGATTCTGATTTGATCTTTTGTTCCACGACGCGTTTTTGGGTTTTACCTTAATTGGGCCCAAGGACGTTGTGTCTAACTCTTTTAGAGCCCATGTGGGACCCCACACCGGCCTCCATCCTCTATAAAACCAACCTCGATCAAACCCTAATCCTCCACCTCCATATAAACAACCTCACCCCTTAACTTTACATATCTTTGTCACTTTTGAAACACACCCAAACCCTAGTTCTTCCGAGCAAGAAGAAGAATAGGAGGAAACGAAAGAGGATCAAGTGATCAAGATCTCCATCAAGTTTTCGTTCTTCATCAACAATTCACCTTCAAGTTTCTTCATCAACCCTAGATCGTCAAGATCCAAGTGGTGCCTCCAAAACCCTTGATTCATTGGAGTTTTAAACACCTGGTATAACTTCTACTTCCTCTTTCTCACGTGAATTCAACCACGTTTCTCCAAATTCACATCGATCTAGAAAACCCTATCTTGCTGTTTCTGCGAAAGACGGACTAGTCCGGCCCAACAGCGGACTTGTCCGGCCTCTAGATTTAACTACTGTTAAATTAATTCTGAATTTAATTGAATCAGCTTGAACCTGTTAAAACTTGTTAATAACCATTGTAAATGATTAGTAAACATTAATAGTAACTAAATAACTCGTTTCACTTTGCATTTGCATTAGTCATGCATGCCATGTCATATTGAGTAACTTATAAGCATCTATTGATCGTGATTCTTGTCTTGTATGTTTATTGCGCGCTTTAGACGGATTTGCTCTATAGGGTGTTGTAGAAGACCTCCAGCACCAGCACTTTGAAGTCTTTGATCCCAATCAAGCCCAAGAGCAAGGCAAGTGTTCTTGAACATATTGATCTTGTTTTTAAATGCTTTGTTTGCAAAACTGCATTGCTTGTGTCAAATTGATGGGAAACGCAAGATAGGAGTTTACTAGTCTTGTTTGACCACCCTTGTCACTTGGGATACTTATTAGAGAGTAGGGAAGGGCTTTTTACCTTTTGCTTCGCTTAAATTAATTGGGATGGGAAAACAACCAAGTTACTTAATTATAAAATTATTGAGATTATAGATAATGTACACTGATGAACATGGATAATGGTAACATGGCAATGGGTGATATAAGCAAGCATGGTATATGGATGGGTTGGATGTTATGGTGGTTTCCTTTGCTTTAGATCTAAGGACCGGTTCGTGGAGCGACCATCCAGGATTTATAGTGCCACCACGAGGCCAAGTATGGGTGCGGCATAGCTAATTACTTAGGGTATTGCTAGTATTGCGCGGATCATTTGGCGCACCGGGAAAGGGGAATCGGATTGGGTTTGGATTAGACTCGGGACTCCCTGGGATCCGAATGGCACAAGAGGGGGCCCTTGTTTGAAGATGTGCTCAGTTGGAGGCATCGCCACCTGTGAAACCTTAGTGGGTTCGTACATACTAGTAATCCCTTTGTAAACGCTATGTTGTGATCTTTTGGCCATACACCTATGGTAGTGTTTTGGCACAATGGAGGTTTCTTTTAGTCGCCGACGGGTGACAAAATCATGAACACGTGGGTAAAGTAGTACAAACTCTGCGGAGTCATAAAAACTATCATGATAGCCATGCTCACGATCATGAGCAACCTGGACCCTCAGATGATTTGAGGGAAACATAGGATTTGGGATGGTTTGGTGCTGGTTTTGGCTGTTAATATGGTTATGGCTGGTTATTGGTTGAACCATAGTATTGGATTTGGTTTATGGTAATGGTGAAATCTTGTATAACGGTGATGGATATGGAGTATGGACTTATACAATGATAATCATTGTGGTTTACGATGGGTTTACTTCACATACATATAATATAGTGCTTTTCAAATTTTTAATGCACTTTTCAGCACTTAGCCTTCATTATTGTCGTCATTTGTATCAGCTACATGTCACACTTTTCCACACTTGTGGAGTACGACATGTACTCACCTTTGAAATTCCCCTACCAAAAGTTGCAGGTCAGGATTGGGATTACCAAGATGTTAATGAGGAGTTCTAGGTTGTGTGTTGTCTTCAGCTTTGCCTGTGGTGTTGCTTGGAGCTGCACTATGCCCTTTGCTTAGCTTGCTTATTTTGTTTAGCTCATATTTACTTATTTCTGCTGCAGTATTGGTGGTTTCATCGTCAATAATCATTAGAGCTATAATTTGAGGATATTCTGAACTTTGTAATAAAAGTGCTTAATAAATCTTGTTCTGTGGTAATTTTCTGTATATCCTTTTGTGAATGCACTCATGTATGTGTGTTGAACGTTCTGGGCACACATATGTGTCACCTTAGTTCATTTTCAGAACCGGTGTCACAAATTGGTATCAGAGCCACAGGTTGACTGTAGGATGCAACCTAGATAGAATGGACACTTTAGAGCACATAGGGGCACTCAGAAAACGTTGTGGTTTGTTTGGTGTGCTGATTGCTATGTATGGTTGCTTGTGTGCTTAGTAGAGGAACGTGGGATACTTTAGTATTGCCATATCCACAGGTTAGTATAGTTAGTTGTTTAGTTTCATATCCCTTGATGCATATAGTTGGGGACGTTTTCTAAATTCTTCTCTCTTGCTTTTCTTCAGATGGTGAGGAATCGCAACTAGAGGGATGCCAATGATGAGGAGGAGAACAATGGGACACCTCCAACAACAATGGACAAGGACCTTCCCAGGGAGCTATCAATCTTGAGCAGCTCTTGGCAATGCAAAACCAGCTCATGCAGACCATGATACAAACTATAGGACAGTTGCAGGCTGGTAACAACAATTAGCCTCACATGCCTCCACCACCACCACCCCAACCACCTCATAACCAGTTGGGAGAGTTTATGAGGACCAGGCCACCCACCTTTGCTTAAGCTACCGACCCTATGGACGCTGATGATTGGCTGAAGTCCGTGGAAAAGAAGCTAGTCATTGTTCAATGCAGCGATCAGGAGAAGGTCCTATTTTCTTCTCATCAACTAGTTCGAGCAGCTGGAGATTGGTGGGATTCTTCATGCAACGCCCATGAGAACCGTGGGAAGATTACTTGGGCAGAATTTGAGGAGAGTTTCCGTTATTATTATGTCCCGGAAGGTGTTATGATCCTAAAGAGGCAAGAATTTGAGAACTTGAGGCAAAGAAGATCGAGTGTGAGTGAATATCTTGGTAAATTAACTCAACTTTCAAGGTATGCCCCTGAAGATGTCAGCCGGGACAGCCGAAAGCAATATTCGTTTATGAGGGGCCTTAATAACGAAATCCAAGTACAGTTGCTGAATTGTGATTATGCCAACTTCCAGAAGCTAGTGGACAGAGCAATTGTTGTGGAGAATAAAGTCTGTGAGATGGAGCTAGATAACAAGAGGAAGGCGCCATATTAGGGACAGCCACAAGGAAGTAATGTGCGCCCTCGCATTGCACCACCTAATGCGCCTTATTATAGCTCTTCTGCGCCTGCTCAACGCCCTAGTTATCAACCTCGTCCAACCCATCCTCAGTTTGTGCAGCAGCGCCCCGTCATGCAAGCACCTAGGCCTCCTATGCATTTTGCACCTCTTGCAAATTTTCTTGGTGCAAATGTGCAGAATCAAGTCCGTCCAAATTCTGGTGCAGCAAAGAAGTGTTATACATGTGGAGAAGCTGGACATTTTGCATCTCAATGTCCTAAGTAAGGCCTTGGTCAAGGAAGCAATGCTCCAAGACAGAACCCAAGACCGAATGGAGGAGCGCAACATGGCAACCGTGGACAGCAGAATTTTGCTCGTGGCAATGTGAACCATGACTATATGGAGGAAGCGTGACAAGCAGATGACGTGGTTATTGATATGTTTCTCACAAACTCCAACACGGCAACTATGTTTTCTGATTCACGAGCAGCGCATTCATTCATTGCATCAAAGTATGTTGCCAAGTATAGTTTGCGTATCTCTTATATGAAGTATACTTTATTGGTTAAGTTGCCTAGAGGAGAGATGAGGACAAATATAGTATGTCCAAAAGTAAGCCTTGGAATAAGGGGGGTTGTCGAAGTGTGCGATCGACTCTTCCCCCGGTACTACTTAATTCGTAGCCCGCGGAGGTTCTTGATTGGTTGGGGCGCGTGAAATTTGGACAAAATGATGACATGAGAGAGTTACGTGGTTCGGGCCGCCTGAGCGTAACACCCTACTCCACGGGTTGTGTGTTGTATGTATGAAAATGTGTCCCACCCTTGTGAACTTGTCATCTTGCTTGTGATCTTGTCCCCCCATGTATCGTGCGACACATCCCTTTTATAGTTTAAGGACTGGCCGTTACAACACTTGCCTGCCCGACATGTGGCCCTGGCGTGATTAACAGCCTAATACTCGATCTACCGATATTAAGCATCATTAAAAGTGATAATGCGCCTTAATGACGGTGTTACCCTATTAACAGCCCTCTGATCGTGTGTCATTAATATAGCATTAATGACACGTAATTAGGTCTTGTAACTGTCGCTTTAAATGTCCCTTGAAGGTCCGAGCCGTTGGAGATCTCTTTGTCTTCCGTTGAAGTCCTAGCTCCAGATGTTCGACATGTGGTGGCTCCGGATCTTCCCGTCATGGGGAGGCAGGTCCGAAGCCACTATACACGTGGTAGCACCAGAGCTTCCCTCTGCTGGGGTTCGATCTGGGGTCACCGGACACGTGGCAAGACTGGAGCTTCCCTATGACGGGTATTAGATCCGGCCTTGTGATACACGTGTCAGTGTCGGAGCTAACCAAACCAGGGAGGCGGGACCAGTACTGTGCAGCAAGTGTGGCCTTCAGAGGCCTTCAACTTGAAAGGGTGGAACTCCTTAGCTTTTCTTGCGGTATCATGGGGTACCAGGTACACAGGGTACCGATAGTGGCCCCCAGGCCCACCTCCAGGAGAAACCCTTTGGGTTAAGATATTCAATCAGAGGTGGGGCCATCTTCGATTCTTGTGCTGCAGCTTCAAAGATTTTTTGATGTGCCATTGGGGCGATGCTTCGTGGTTAAACCATCGCCACGTGGCTTCTTTTAAATGTGCCCAGTGAGATCTTAGCGTGCGGATCTCACGCAACTGAAGGTCGCCAGTTTCTGATGTCAAAATCGTATCAGTTCCGCACGCCTTGTCAGGCCGCTGCCGTCGGGCTTCCAACCTCCCATCATGACAACAGTTCACCTGGGCAATAGCTTCGTCCTTTCTACCGAAGTGAACCCAGGCCCATTCATCATTAGGAGGGTAGATTTTTGAAAGCGTAACCTCGGTCCCATTGCAGTTCCATCCAAGCATTGCAGAGGCTTACTTAAGAAGGAAAGCCCGCACAGTTTTGTGGACTCTTTACTCTTTTGATTGAACTTGTGCTCAGAGCCTCCAAACCTTCGCATAGCCTTCAAACTTTCGCTCCACTTTGCCACAATGGAGTTGGGTATTTCCCGCTGCAAGGTCAAGACCAACAAGGAGACGGTGAGTGTGCGGACATACATGGGTTGCTCCAGCGACTCCTGCAACAAGGACATCCGCTTCGGCAAGCTCCTCTTCAAGAAGGAGTGCACTAGAGATATGGTGTATTTCTCAGCGTATGCCATGGTGGGTCTGATCCCAACATTCTCAAGCTTCCTCATGATGTTGCTGGATTTCTATGACCTCCAACTTTATCATATCGGCCCCCACTCGCTCTTGCTAGTGGCGACTTTTGTCCACTTCTGCGAGATGTGGGTGGTCGTGCCTCCCTGCATCGAGTTGTTCCGGACCTTCTTTACGGTACACACCACCGACAATGGGATGGAGCTCATCGGCTTCTACTATTTGGTGAAGCGGAAGAATTGCCCCTTCAAGTACGTGAAGTATTCCCCTCCAGCAAGTGGAATGATTGGAATAAGTATTGGGTGATCATCATCGTGGAGGGGCATGAGAAGCTGGAGCTCCCTGAATGCCTTCCCAATGTTGACATTGACGCCTGGAACGTAGTTCCGGAGCTGTCGAATGCGTACAAGACCATCCTGGAAAGGATCGAAGAATGCATAGAGGGAGGAGTGACCCTCCAAAAGGTCTTCGGCAATTTCTTGGTGAATAGGTGGGCCCTGTTGAAGACTAGGGAATGGCCCGCATGGGCGTTCAATAGTTAGATGGATCATAACTTTGATGATGAAGCTTTGAAGATCCATCTCAAAAAATTTCAAAATGGACGTTTCTCCCATGACGCCCTGACTCCGCCGGCCGCTTCCTGCCTCTGAACATGGTTCTGGAGGTTAGCAGGGAGATCTGGAGGAGAATGCCAACATTGCACGACTTGGGCATCGTCAAGAGGCGCCCTATCTTCGGGGTTGCGATCCCCGGACCTTCTAAGAGGGTGACTACCCCTGCTGCGAGCCAGAAAGTCAATGACGTCGGCAAGAGCAAGAGTAAAGGCAATGAGCCAGCCAAATTCTCTAGCTGGAAGAGAATGTTGAGGCATGCTGACGGGAGCCACGTCAGGTCAGCTCCGACTAAACTGCTCCTTCTCCCCGGCGAGGTAGATCTTCGGTAGCCATGCCTCCTCCGGTGCAGGCGTCCTCAAGGGGCACTAGCTTCGGCAGGTCAACTTCGGCTCCAACGCCAGCTGTGGGCTCTGGGTCCAGAGGTTTTTCTCAGCCGAGGGAGGTCTTAGCTTAGTCGACGCTGAAGACGACGACAATTTCCAGGCAGCAATCCAAAGCTCTGGCCATGCTGTGACGCCCGGTTCCGAAAACTGAACCAAGCTAACGCATATGTGTGCCCAGGATGTTCAACACACATACACGAGTGCAATCACAAAAGAGTATACAGAAAATTACCACAGAACAAGATTAATTATCAAATTTTATTTCACGAACCATATTATCCTCGAATACAAGCTCTAATGAATATTAATGACAAGTTCAACTAATGCAGCGGAAATAAACTAATTAAGCAACTAAGCAAACTAAGCAAAAGGGATAGCGCAGCTCCAATAACACCACAGGCAAAGCTGATGGTAGACACGGCCTAGAACTCCGCATTATCGCCGTTAAACTCACAATCCTGACCTGCAACTGTTGGGGGGGGGGATTGCAAGAGTGAGTACATGTCGTACTCACACTACAGGAATATCGGTCACTTACGTCGGCCAAAACCGACGTAAGTAAGGCTTAAACCGACGTAAGTAACTTAATTACATCGGTTTTCCCTTAATTACGTCGGCTTTCAGCCGACGTAGGCATTTGGACGTAATTAAGGTGACTTACGTCAGCCACCAACGTAAGTTACCTTAATTACGTCGGTCTGCAGAAGCCGACGTAAGTTAAGTGTCGAGATGGGCCTTGGGCTGGGCCGGAGGACTTACGTCGGCTTGGGCAGGCCGACGTAAGTAAAGTGCTATAACTTACGTCAGTCAGGGCAAACCGACGTAAGTTAAGTGGTTTAACTTACGTCGGTATGGCCTGACCGACGTAAGTTAACCTGGGCCAACTTACGTCGGCATTCCCATAGCCGACGTAAGTTAAGTTTTCGAATTTTTTTTAAAAACAGAAACTGACTACCTCGCTCGATGGCGAGAACACAGAACAGACAAATAAGATATACACAACATAACAGTTTCAATATATAGTTCAAAACATCAAAAACAACACAATTTGCAAAATAAATTCCACCGGGCTACACGCTAGCCCCTCCATTACCTCCGGGATCTTCTCGGCGCGTTCCGGATCCCTGCAAAAGAAACATAATCACTAGTAAGCATCAATGTCAACTCAGTGATAACATAAGAGGCCAAGAACATCAGTGACAAAAGAAGGAAGCATGATGTAGTTTCAAATGAAGTAATGTACTATATCACTAGTTAAATGGAAGCACTAGCCCTTTGTTAACTCAGTGAACATCAGTTTCGACATAAGAAGGAAACATCCGTGATAATCACTAGCCCTTTTCTTAAATGGAAGCACTGACAACTTATTCACTATATACTAATCATTTCTACCATGGTCAAAAACTACTAAAGCTTGATTAGATACACTTAACTTCCTCACCACTATAGGAATCAACCTCTATGTTTTACCTCCTTATCTCTCTATGTAAAATACTAAAATGGATACAACAATATTAAAGAGAGTTTATCACCTGCTCCGGTGTCTACACGCTAGCCCCTCCACTGCCTCCGGGATCTCGACGCGTTCCGGAACCCTGCAAAAGAATCATAATTAGGATAAATTAGAAGTCCATAAAACAACTAGTCAATAGTGTGAGTAACACATTTGCTAAATTAAATGTGATGCAAGTAACTTCTTTAACATAATGAAAAGGGAATCAAACACCTAGGTATAGACAATATTACCTGCTCCGATGTCTGCTGCAGCGGAAGCGTAGGAATCTCGATGTCCTAACCGCTTTGTCGAGCAAGAACCTGCCATTGCAAGATATTAGCAAATATATGTTATTAAGTGCTGTGAAATTTAACTACGGTACTTTAAATTACTTACCACCACCGTTGCTTGCATTTGGGCCATCATTAAGGTCGTCCTCTGCTGCTCCTCCCTTGCCTCCGCTCTCGTCCTCTCCAGCTCTGCCTGAGTTTGCGTCAGCGACTCCCTCATGGCCCGGAGCTCCAGCTGGATCTGCGAGAGATGACCACTGGTCCCAGCGGTCGAAGCCTGCGACGATGAAGCGTCTCTCAAAGGTCGCGTCGACCTCGGGTCGACAACTCCATCTAAAATGGCAAACCTTCAAAAGAATGAAAACACTAAGTAGAACAAGATTAATTGAAAAAGAAAGAAACACACGAAGAACTCACCGTCCGTGGGCCTTCCCGCCTCCGCTTGCGTACGCGACTTGGGGGTCGATCGGCGCGCTTTCCCAATCGTAATCCGCACCGTGTATCTTCGCGACCTCCTGCGCGTACTTTGTATACAAAACAAATAAATCTTGTAAGCATGTCAATAATAGTATTAGTTATAATGAAATTGATGAATTTCAAAAACTTACCAGTCGGTCGGCTGCGACCTGACTACACTGCCCTGGCTGAGAAGGGTCACTTCCCTTGTGACCTCTCTTCCAAACCTAGGTCGGGGTCGGCTCATGACCCATCTCTCGCTCCCGTACATCTGTGTTAGTGAGATAAATAATATATTAGGAACACATAAATAAAATAAAAAGGTACTTACCATGCGTTTAGCCAAACGCAAGTAGTCGTCGCCGCCATAGTTGTGCTTGCCCTCGGACCCCATGCGGCACTGTCTAGCCTTCGTGGACTTGTTGATAAAAGCGTCGCTAGCCCAGTACCGACAGAGAGCTAAGTACGCCTCGATGTTACCCTGTAACCAGGAAATACTAACCTGCACATATTTCATTTTCATCAAGGCGGTTAACATACGTAGATATTGTGAATATTTAACAATACGTAAAGGAAAACAACATCTAATATTTAATATACTATATACAGTATTTATTCCTGTCTCCAATGGGACGGATCGTGGTCCGCTGAGTAGTAACCGGAGGAGGAGCCGCAAAGTGGGTCCTCCTCGTCCGTTGCCTCTGCTGCGATGCTGCCGCGTCCTGTGACCCTGAAGGCTCTGCGGACCCCCCGGAGCCTCCAGGAAGGCTAGTGGTAGCGGGCTGCCCAGGGAGGCTAGCGCTAGCCGGCTCCGAAGGGAGGCTAGCGCTAGAGGGCCCCCTAGCCTCTGAGTCGGGCTCCTGTAGTGGCCCCCTAGCCTCTGACTCTGACTCAGACTCAGAAGTCTCTGAGTCAGACTGCACAAAAGGAATGACTTTATTAATAATTAATAACAATTGCAATTTCAAAAATAACTTTATTGTAACTAAAGTTTACCTCTGTCCTCTGAAAGCACACGACAGCTGAGGGTGGAGCGTGTGCCAGAAAGAGCTCACGTCGGCTAGAAAGGAACGAGCTCCTTGAGCAAGGGTCTGCTGGCGGCTCAAACCCTCTCACTGGCTTCCCCTTCCCCTTTGACGACATCCTATTGCAAGGAATAAATGATTAATATGCAAAGATAATATACAAAATCAATGTTAAATTAGTGAATAAAATGTTACTTCAAAATTCATCAACATCACGATCATGCACCCTACTCCTTAAACCAGCCCATCGATCTTCTTCTTGCGCATATCGTTTTCGTTTGCGCAAATCAGCATGTTCGACTATGTCATCGATATCTTCAGTTTCTGATTCTGATTCAGTTTCCGCTTTTGTGCCAGCCTCGATATCTTGAGCGTCTCCAACTAAGTTATCGAGTCCTACACCGGGCTCGACTGAGAAGGAGTCTGGCAACTCTTCCTCTTGGTAGACACAATCAACCTCAGCTTCGTAGTGATAATCATCATCTCCTGGAGCGTATAACCGCTCACGAGGATTCACCTTATGTACCACCCACCAAGCTTTGAATTTATTGCATAGATAAGGTAGATAGTACACTTGCTCTACTTGGTGTGCAAGAACTAATGAATCGAATCCTTTCAACCGTTCCTTGTGTTTTACTTCGACCATGCCAAATTCGTTTACTCGAATTCCACGAATGGAATCAAACCATTCGCAGTCAAAGAATACCGCTCGAATTGGCTTGTTTGCGACAAAGGTGAATTCAAGGATTTTTTAATAATCCCGTAGTACTGCGTTTCATGATCTTGCGAATCGATTGCCCTCATCACAACTTCGGTATTCCATGTTGCCGCGAGAGGACGAAGAGATTCAAATTTAGTTGAACGGAAACAAAAGTCGTTGACGTCATATCGACCATAGCTTCTAACATTAACCACTCCACAGGATAGTTGTCGCAAATTTTCATGGACGTTGGCATCTTTTTGGCACTGTCCAAGATATGGAGTTATTAGAAAACGTAAGCATTCTTAAGTTATAAGAAAACATTGTTAACATTGATTAGTTATCGAGAAAACGTTGCA
This sequence comes from Tuctoria greenei, assembly GCA_036927565.1. Classification (NCBI taxonomy): domain Eukaryota; kingdom Viridiplantae; phylum Streptophyta; class Magnoliopsida; order Poales; family Poaceae; genus Tuctoria; species Tuctoria greenei. Next base: position 221,283,980 of record JAYESD010000001.1, on the reverse strand, counting down.
TGATCTCGAAACCAGGAGAGAAAATTAGATCCCCCGTTTATTCCTTCCCATCGAATATGTTCTATTTGCTTGCTCGTGGGTTGATGTCTATGTCTCCAATTTTGCTTGTCGAACATACTACACGACAAAGAGAACCTCTTAGAATACATGTGTCGGAAAAGATGGTGAAAAGCATAAGTGTAGGAGAAACACTTACATGAAATATTCATTCATTTCTTCCATATTAGCGTACATGTAGAAGAATGCAGCACGCCTTTCTTTTTCGCTAACATCATACGAAGTGTAACTACCAACAGTAGTGCCTCTTGTTGCAAAAATGGAGAGATCACTACAAGGAGGTTGCTCATCTATATTGTATCGCATTACTGAAGTATTAACATTGTTGAGTACCTCTGCTGTTTGAGTATCTTCTGTAATCTCTGGTCGTATAGCTTCCAGCATCTCATCCATCATATCAACCTCTTGAGCATCATCATTGTCCGCTTCCACTTCTTGTACAGCTTGAGAAGCTGTCTCGTTGTGGAAGTTCCACAACTCATAATGTGACACGTAACCGTTTTGACACAAGTGCAACGTAAGTTCCACTTTGTCCAAAAACGTTCCGTTTCGGCATTTCATACATGGGCACCACGCCTTATCTCTATTTGACAACGAAAAAGCTCGTTCCACAAAAGCTTCTGTCTTGGCGTACCACTCATCTGAGTGATCACCAGTTCTGCTCTTCCAACCAGTGTACATCCAACTATGGTCTTCGCCCATGTTTGACTCTATAGTTTAACGCGAAAGAAATTGTCGTTAATATATTGTTATGTTATGTGTCACGGCCCTACAACCTAGGCAGATAGATCCTAAACCCACCCAAGAGTGACCGAGCGGAGCGTGCTCATGACGAGACACGTGATCCGGATTCGAACGAAATTTTGGCAGCATAACCCCGCTGTTCTCAACTGCACGCCCAAAAATGGTGCAGCAGAGAACAATAGGGTTACGCCACCGAAATCTCATCCAAATCCGGACTGGCGTCTCGTCACAAGCCACGCCCCCTCGGTCACTCCGAGGCTGTCCAAAAAGGGACAATTCCGAACCTGCACGTCTCACATGCCAATGGCATGTGAGACGTGCCGATCCGAAACGGGTAATACATTGCTATAGGTTATATTGCTCATTTTCATTTTGAGGTCATTTAAGAGAGAGGAAAGAACTAGAGAAAGACTGAGAGGAAAGTTGGTCTTAGAGAAGGAGGCGGAGGACTAAGCCATCGGGGGAGGCGGAGGACTGAGGCGAGTGGGCCTGAGGAGTAAAATTGGCCCAGTTATTGTGAGCCGTCGGATCATATCCGACGGTCCACACTTCAGATCAGCCACATAAAAGTCCTCCCTGACCTAACCCTACTCATTTTCCTTTCTCTTCTCCACGATTCCATCGCTCCAGAGTCCAGATACGACGGCCGCGATGATCCCCTTCTCCTCTCCTCGATACCCCTACTCCAGCGACGGCGGCCGCGGCGATCCAATGATGGCGGTGGAGATTCGGCTACGATGGTGGCAACCTAGCAGCGACGAGGCCTCGAGGGGCGAACAGAGGCAATGGAGAGTGTCAGCGGCAACCAGGCGGCGCCAGCCTGGTCCAGGCGAGTCGACCGGCCATGGCGTCCGGTCCGGAGCGACTTGATGCCTAGGCGACGACTAGGCGTCGCCTAGGCGATGCCTGGACAACGCTGGCGCAGGTGCTTGCCATCCTCACCGTCGTCGTTCGCCTTCGTGGCCATCTACACGCATACTTTACCTTACCACTAAATGAGCCTTGTCGGGCCTTGTCAAGCCTGTCCAAAGCCCATTTATGTATATATAGTACTTGAACACTCAAGCAATCAAAACTAAAATTGTAACCATAATTCAAAAAACTAAGCAATTCAAATAAACCTAAACATAACAATTATCCATTGTAATTCATCAATTTATCAACTCAATTCTAACATAAGCAATTCAATTCAAATGAGAGCAATTCAATAAACCTAAACATAACCATAATTCAAATGAGAGCAATTCAATAAACCTAAACATAACCATAATTCAAATGAGAGCAATTCAAAACCTAAACATAACCATAATTCAAATGAGAGCAATTCAATAAACCTAAACATAACCATAAGAGCAATTCAATAAACCTAAACATAACCATAATTCAAATGAGAGAAATTTAATTCAAATGAGAGCAATTTAATTCAAGTAAATGCATGAGGCGAGGAAATACTTGCAACGAAGATCGGCGGCGGAGTCGGGGGCGCAGGGGCGGCGATGGCGAGCCGGCAGCGGGGCGGTAGGAGCGGCTCGGGGTCGGGGCGACGGCGCGGGGGCAGTCGGGGCGGCGGTGGCTCAGGGTCGGGACGGCTCGGGGTCGGGGCGGCGGCGGCTCGGGCTCGGGGTCGGGGCCGCGTGGGTCGGGGCGGCGCCGCGGGGGCGGGGCAGCGGGCGGGAGGCGGGTGGCGGCCGGGCGGTGATGGCGGGGCGGCGAGGGGGAGCAGGCGGCGGGGCGGCGGCTCGGGGTCGGGGCCGCGCGGGTCGGGGTGGCGCTGGAGGGGCGGGGCCACGGCGGGGACATGGGTGGCGGCCGGGCGGCGACGGCGGGGCAGCGAGGGGGAGCAGGCGGCGGGGCGCCGGCTCGGGTTCGGGGCCGCGCGGGTCGAGGCGGCGCCACGGGGGCGGGGCCGAGGCCGGGAGGCAGCTGGCGGTGGGGCGGCGAGGGGGAGCAGGCGGCGGGGCGCCGGCTCGGGGTCGGGGCTGCGCGGGTCGGGGCGGCGCCGCGGGGGCGGGGTCGCAGGCGGGAGGCGGGGGGCGGCCGGGCGGCGACGGCGGGGCGGCGGGCCAGCGGCGGGGCAGCGACAGGGAGCGGCGGCGGGGCGGCGGCTCGGGGGGCAGGCGGCAGTGGTTGGGTCACTCAGCGCGCGTGAAATGAAGGCGCGCACCGCTCGCGCATTTAGGTTAAACAATAACTTACGTCGGCTTATTTAACTTACGTCGGCCCACTTCGCGGCCAACGTAAGTTAGGTCTAAATTACGTTGGTCTCCTTAATTACGTCGGCTCTGGGCCGAGTCCGACGTGGGTAATTTTTATTACTATCGGTCCTTTTACTTACGTCGGTCGACCGATGTAATTTATTTAACTTACGTTGGCTACTAGTAGCCGACGTAAGTTTCTTACTTACATCGGCTGGCCGACGTAAGTGATCGATATTCCTGTAGTGTCAGCAAGTGTGGAAAGTATGACATGTGGCTGATTCAAATGACGACAATAATAATGGCAAAGTGCTGAAAAGTACAGTAAAACATTTGAAAAGCAATATATTATATGTATGTGAAGTAATCCCATCGTAATCACGAGTAATACCATAATACCAAACTGAATTCATTACCATCATCAATAAGTCCAGATTTCACCATTGCCAATAACCATATTCAATACCAGAAATAAATCCATAACCAACCATAACCATCACCATAACCATTACCATAACCATTACCAATACCAAATACCCTCTAATCATGGAAGTTGTCCAGGTGCTCATGACTGGGAGCACGGCTATCATGATAGTTTTATTTAACTCTACAGAGTTTGTACCTCTTTACCCACGTGTTCGTGATTTCATCACCTTTTGGCGACTAAGAATCTCCCTTATGCCCATGACCCGTCAGTCATATTACACACTTCCGTTGGTTTGTGGCCAAGAGATCACAAAATAGCCTTTACAAAGGGATTACTAGCCTAGTTAGACCCCACTGAGGTTTCACCGGTGGCGATGCCTCCAACTGAGCACATCTTCAACCAAGGGCCCCCTCTTGAGCCATTCGGATCCCAGGGTAGTCCCACCAATCATCAACAAACCCAATCCGACTACCCCTTCCCCGAGCATCCACAATGGTCCAAATAGCACTAGCAAAGCCCTAATTAATCAGCTACGCCGCACCCATACTTGGCCTCGTGGTGGCACTGTAGTCCTGGCTTATTCTCGCATGAACTGGTCCTTAGATCTAAAGCAAGCAAACCACCTTAACATCCAACTCATCCACATACCAGGCTTGCTTAGATCATCCATTACCATACCATATTTAACCAGTTCATGTTAACCATAATCTCATCCATGCATAATTAAATTGAGTGGTATAGTTATTCCCATCCCAGTTGATTAAGTGAAGCAAAAGGTAAAAAGTCCATCCCGACGCTCTACCATAAATTCCAGGTGACAAGGGTGGTTTAGCAAGTCTAGTAAACTTCCTACCATAGGATTCCCATCAAATTGACACAGCATGCAGTTTTACAAACAAAACATTTATTTTAAAAACAGGATCAATATGCTTCAAGGACACTTGCCTTGCTCCGACGGATGGGGTTGCTCAAGCACTTCGAAGTCTTGATTCTGAAAATCCTCGTACACGACCTCTTGAGCACTTCCCTCTACTTGTGATCACACATACAAGAATATACATACAAATCAACATGATGCACACACATTAATCAACATGTGATGATATGCATGCATGCAAAGTACAATAATTGATTAACTATGTTTGTTTATTAATTAGATGCAACTAGTTCGTACGTGTTCATATGAGTTTACGGGGGTTTTAGAGTGGATTAATGCTGCTGAAAATAAAAAGACGATGCAACTAAAATCAATTTACATTTATTAGATCTAATACGTCGCTAAAATTAACATTGGAAAAAACGAATCCTACCGTAGATGCGACGGCTTTGAAGATCGCGAAACGAAGGCAACGCGTAGACGAAGTGGATGGCGCAGCAGTCCTTCGGCGGCACGACGACGGCGACGCGACGACGACGATGATCTCCGGTGGACGACGGCACCCTCCTCTTTTTCTTCCTCTTCTTCCCCTCCTTTTTTCTTCCTTTTCTTCTCCTGACGGCGCAGCCTCTAGTCCCTTTTTTTTCCTCTAGCGGCGGCTAGGGCTTTTCCCCTTTTTCCTGGCGGCGGCGCTTCTGGAGTCGAGGGAAAAACGAGTCCCAGGGCTTTTTATAGGCAGGACAGGGCGCTAGGGCCGGTGCTGGCGCGGTCGACGCGCGAGGCAGGCGCGGCAGGGCGTGGGAGAGCGGGGCTGATCGGGCGCGCGGCCGGGAGCGCGGCGCGGGGTGGGGCCAGGTGCGGGGCCGGGGCGCTCGGTGCGGACCGGGTGGGCGCTACGCGCGATGCGCGGGTTGCATGGGAGTGCAGGGCTGCGGGGGTGCGCTGGGTCGGTCACGCGGGCGGCGGGGCCGGTCGGGCGAGGGAGCAGGCGCGGGGTGCGAGGCCGTCGGGTGGCTTTGGCGGGAGGGCGTGGGGCCGGCGGGCGGGGTCGCGTCGGGGTCGGCGCGGTGCGGGGTGCGTGGGAGGCGGGCGTCGGTGCGGGTGGGGCGCAGGGCGAGGTCGGCCGGGTGCGCGGGAGCCGGGGCGGCTCGGCCGCTGGGCCGCGGTCTGGCCGGTGGCTGTTTTTCTTTTTTTTTCTGTTTGTGTATATACTTTTCTTTTTTTCCCATTATAGTATTTATTTATTTTTATTTATTTATATTCTTCTTTTTTATTATTTTATATTTTATTTTTTATATTTATTTTTTTATATATATGATTATTATATATATTATTTATATACATATATTTATATATATTTTTATTATTATTTTTTATACTTATACCCTATTACAAGTTTTAGGCTATAATTATTATTTTCTTTTTCTTCTTTTTTGCTACACCATATATGTATGTTTTATCCTTTTATTATCTTCTTTTTTTATCTTACTAATGTTTAATGCATGATCATGTATGCAATGCATGATGCAAAAATTTAGGGTGTTACAAACCTACCCCCCTTAAAGTGAATCTCGCCCTCGAGATTCGATAGCTTGGAGAAAAGATGAGGGAATTCTGCATTCAAGTCTTCTTCACGTTCCCATGTAGCTTCGGCTTCCGTATGTTGTTTCCATTGCACTTTGCACCAACAGATCCTCTTATTTCTCGTGACTCTTTCCTTTACGTCTAAGATCTTGATAGGTTGCTCGACATAAGACAAATCCTCCTAAAGTTCTAACTCGTCCATCGACACTTGTTCTTCCGCCACCCTGAGACACTTCTTGAGTTGGGAAACATGAAACACATCATGTACGTCTGAAAGATGAGCTGGCATCTCCAACTTATATGCTACTTCTCCTCTTTTGTCCAAAATCTTGAATGGTCAAATATAACGAGGTGTGAGCTTGCCTCTTATGTTAAACCTCTTATGACCTCTCATAGGTGACACCTTGAGGTAAACAAAATCTCCTATTTCAAAGGCTAATTTCCTTCTCCTATTGTCCGCATAGCCTTTTTGTCTTGATTGGGCAGCCCTCAAGTTTTCACGAATTATCTGGACTTGCTTTTCGGCTTCTTGCAACACATCCGGACCAAATACTTGAGTTTCTTCTGCCTCATTCCAGAATAAAGGTGTCATACACTTCCTCCCATAAAGCGCTTCATATGGTGACATTTTCAAGCTTGCTTGGTAACTATTGTTGTATGAAAATTTCGCGTATGGTAAGCTTTTGTCCCAACTTTTCCCATGCTTTAAAGCACAAGCTCTTAACATGTCCTCCAAAATCTGATTGGTCCTCTCGGTTTGTCCGTCCGTTTGAGGATGATATGCTGAACTAAAATTCAACCTCGTTCCCAAAGCTTCATGCATTTTTTTGCCAAAATCTGGAGGTAAATTGAGAACCTCTATCCGAGACTATCTACTTAGGGACTCCATGTCGACACACAATATGCTCCATGTATATTTCAGCCAATCGTGCAGCTGTATATTTGGTCTTCACAGGGACAAAATGAGCCGTCTTGGTTAAGCGATCCACAATTACCCAAATTGAGTCATACCCGGACTGAGTACATGGTAACCCAACTATGAAGTCCATTCCAATTTCATCCCACTTCGATTCCGGAATCTTCAACGGTTGCAATAATCCGGTTGGCCTGTGATGTTCCGCCTTGACTCGTTGGCACAAATCACACAATGCTACGTATTCAGCTATGTCCTTCTTCATGCTATCCCACCAATAGCAAGTCTTCAAGTCTTTGTACATCTTTGTACAACCAGGGTGAATTGAGTAAGGCGAGTCATGTGCCTCCTTTAATATTGTCTCCCGAATATGCTTTACATTAGGCACAACGATCCTCTTTCCAGGCCATAAGGTACCATGTTCGTCTTCATCAAATCTGAATTCTCTCCCTTCCTCGATCCTTTCCTTGATTTCCTTGATCTCCTCATCCGTGGTTTGTGCTTCTCAAATTTCTTGCTCCAAGGTTGGGTTTAACTCCATCATCTCTGTCTCATTTACAAATCCGAGGTTTAACCTTTCAAACTCCTTACATAACTCGAATGGTAACTCTCGAACTGTGAGTTGGTGACTTACTCCCTTTCTACTCAAAGCATCGGCCACTACATTGGCCTTCCCCAGATGATAGTTGATCCCCAAATCATAATCTTTGATGAGCTCCAAGCATCTTCGTTGCCTCAAATTCAGATCCATTTGTGTGAAAATATACTTCAAACTCTTATGATCCATGTAAATTTCACACCTATGTCCAAGGATATAGTGTCTCCAAATCTTCAATGCATGTACCACAGCTGCAAGTTCTAAATCATGTGTATGATAATTCTGCTCATGTTTCTTCAATTGTCTCGACGCATAGGCGACCACTTGACCTTCTTGCATCAATACACATCCAAGTCCTTGTCTCGATGCATTGCAATAAATATCAAAACTCTTGCTCACATCAGGCAGTACCAAAACTGGAGCTGTTGTTAACCTCTTCTTCAACTCCTCAAAACTATTTTGACAAGCTTGAGTCCATTGGAAGGCCTTTCCCTTCATTAGCAACTCCGTCATAGGCTTGGCTATCTTGGAAAGGTCCTTGATGAATCTACGGTAATATCCAGCCATCCCAAGAAAACTCCGAATTTCCTTAACATTCTGTGGAGGTTCCCACTTCAACACATCCCTCACTTTACCAGGTTCAACCGATACTCCTCCTCCTGAGATGATATGACCCAAAAATGGCACCTCTTTCAACCAAAACTGACACTTGTTGAACTTGGCATACAATTGATGCTCCCTCAATTTCTGCAACGTAAGCCTCAAGTGTTCTTCATGTTCTTCCTCGCTTCTCGAGTATATCATAATGTCATCGATGAACACTACGATGAACTTATCCAAGTATTCCATGAAGACCTTATTCATGAGATACATAAAGTACGCAGGCGCGTTTTTCAATCCAAAAGACATCACGGTGTACTCATATGATCCATACCGTGTCCTAAAAGTTGTCTTGGGTATGTACGATGGTCTAATCTTCATTTGAAAGTATCCCGACCTCAAATCAATCTTAGAGAAGACACAAGCACCCTTCATCTGATCAAACAAGCACCCTTCAGGATGAAGACTGTTTCGTGCGCTTTTGGTGGCGGGAACAGATCCTTCTCCAGCTATATATAGGACCCCATGCCCCTCACTTCACACACACACACCACTTTGGCTTCATTCTACTGTGTCCACTATCTTCCATAGTTCTAGAAGAGTTTAGGCTGTAGAGATGAGAGCCTCTAGTCCCTAGTCCAAATTGGGAAAGGGGTAGAAGGAGTCTCTCTCCTCCCAATTCCAAATTGGGAAAGGTATGGCTCACGTATTTCTTATTATATTTGTAACTTTATGCATACATAATAAAGATGTTATCTTTAGTCTTCTTTTGTAATCAAGATGGCTTGTGCCTAGGCTCGTAATGTATTTACTTAATATGCTAACATGGTGCTAGGATAGTTATGTTGCATTGGATGTCTCGAAAGAGGTGGGCAGTAGGTGGTGACAGCCCTATGTGTCCGTTATAATCATCCACGTTTGGCTATGCCACAGGTTCTTGGCGGGAGTTGCCAAGTATTGCTAGGGGTAAGCCCGTGCCTGATGTGTTGAACAACTTAGCATAAGGATTCACCATTGGCATGCTCATTAGTATCTAACCTAGGCTATGTATATGTGTATTAGTGGCATTGTAAGAGCAACTCCATAACTCTTAGTCTAATCATCCTTAGACCCATCTACCCCCCTCAGAATAGAATGCTCTTGTGTGTGTCACACTACCTCAACTTATGTATTATCCATACTCACTAGAAGCCTACCTAGAACATTCTAGCCTTTCCATTTGGAATAAAATAATGACACCCTTGGAATACTCTTTTAAGGGGAAATGCTACATCGATAGTTTTCGTGCGCTTGCGGATTTTTATCTGTGATATAAGAAATGTCAACAAGAACGTGAGTGGATGGTTTTGGAATGGAGGAGGTCAACCACAACTCACGGTATATAGCCCATAACAACAACATTATACTTGCGCATCAAGTGGAACAAGTGTACTACTTAAGTTATCCTCACCCAAGTTTGAAAAATTGATGGGTTGTATATAAAGTTAACCATGAAGTGCACCCCCGTCATTATGATAAATACATATAGAATCAGGAATATGATGATAGTAGTGTCTACCAAGATGAAGTCGAGGAAGTAGAAGATTTTAGTATATCTTGTGGGATAGGAATCGCATAAATAGCTAGTGGTACCCTAGAGTTAATATCTGAAGAACAAATCGGCCCGTCGAGAAAACGTCTTTGACAGTCACAAAGGATTATTAAAAGTATAATAGAATTATCGAATAACAAGAGATTTGAGCAAGAGAGTAAAGGACAAGAGTTTGAAGAAGAGATGGAAGAACAAGAGAGATGTGAACATCTTCATGTACGTGTGGCAAAACCAAAATTTGATGCTGATGATTTTTTATTCTTATTGTATGCATTCTTTGAGATTTTGATTCTTATTTTGAACATATTTTCATCTTTATCATTTATTGTTTATTGTTTTATAGTCTCTTATACTAATCATTTTTCGAAATTTGTGTAGATGTTGAAGCATTCTATCTTAATAAATAAGGTGACAGGAAGGGGGAAGAGGCGCAATGGTACTTTGTCCTCCACGTCTCAACCGAGTAGTTGTTTGGACCACGCAGCCTTGTTTTAGGAACTTGTTTTTTTATATACATTTCAATGTCATAATCAGCTATCTAACATTTATTACAAGTTTATTTGTATTTGCAGGGAACTATCATGAATGTGGAGAGGCAAATGCAGCTCATTTGGTGTGTGGCAGAGCAGGCATCGAGCTAGCTAGCATTAGGTCTGAGTCCCACACAGGTGGCAGATGCTATCCGATGTACGAGGAGTTGTACGGGAAGGAGACACGGGCTGTCAGGCAACCACCAGAGCAGGGAGGAGGCTTTGGAGTAGGCAGGAGAAACTTGATGATGGGGCAGGTCTTTGGGCAGTCCTCCTTTGAGGGTGGTTTTGAGGGTGATGACGAGGTCGATGACCCCGCGCGAGATGCAAGGATGGCAAGAGCGGCAGGGATAGATTAGGCAAGTCGGGGCAGGATGATCAATTCCCCTTTAGGTACTCTTTCGAATTATTTGATAAGCTATCTTTTATATTGGTTTTCTTGTCAACTAACTAATGTTATTTGTACAGGCTACAGATGCACCTTTTATGTAAACCAAGTAAAAGCTTGGATGAGCAGGCGGTTATAAGGCGGAAGGGTACTAGGTGTTGGATCGAGCCTAGTTGGAGTGGCAAGGGGCATCGACGAGTAGCTAACACGGAGTAGGGAAACGCCATCCGGTTTTTCTTCCCTAGGAAGGTTCTAGCGGGCGGCCAGCGAATTGTAGCGCATAATTGAGATTATTATATCCTACAATCATATGGCAATTCGAGTACTTGTTAGGACAGAGTTTGGGAGATGTTTCGGGTAAGTTTGTTTTGATTATTTAAATTATGTTGCATCTTGCTATTTTTGATATTAATTGTTGTTTTTGTGCAGAGTTTATTTCGCTTGGAGGATGGTGTGAGTGAACCATTTGCGAGGTTGGTTTTCAAGAATTTAGCAAGAATACGTACAAAGGACTCCTTCTCTAATGCACGGATCAAAGTTGTGATCGTATACTACAAGACCAAGTTGTTTTATCCCATGACCAACAAGAAAGCAGCTAGAATTCGCCTGCACAAGGAGGAGTACTTGTAGAGCAGTGTAGATTGGGTCTTTGTGGATACGGAAGCTTGGAAATAGTTATGCAAGTACTGGGCGTCGTATGAGTTCAAACATGTTTCAGATAGAAACTGAAGAAACCGGACGATCAAGATTGGAAAGCACCACTATGGGCTAGATGGACATGCGTGGATGGAACAAAGAATGGTATGAGCTATTACAATTATTTTTAGATTGCTTCAAAAAATTGTATTGATTAAACTATTGGATTTTGGTATTACAAGAAGCTAAAAACTGGTGTCACTCCTACTTTTTTTTAGGTTTACCTCAAGGTGCACAGAGGCACAGACCCAAATTGCTCAGAGCAGTTGTGTGACAAGATAGCAATGCAGAAAGAGGTAAGTATGTTGAGTGTTTGTTACATCTATTCCTGAAGTCAATGTATCTTTTATTCATCTATTCGTGAACTCAATGTATCATCGTAGGCAAAATATGTTGAGCGTTTGAAGAAAACTGATGGCGATGACGTGGATTTTGTAAGAGTTCCGTTGAATGTGGGTGCGGCATACAAAGCCGGCGGAGGTCTACCGCATGGGAGGAATGTGTAAAAATATTGATGGTTTATATGTTAGTGACTGTCATATCATAACACCTGTATTTTTTGTAGACTTGGGTTGGGTGACAGGTATGTGGAGAATGAGACATAGGCTAGACGATGGTCCTCCAGTGGCAGTTATAGTAAGTCATGGTCTACTTCGGAGACTGATGAATGAAAAGAAGAGTTGAGACGCACCCAAGAGCAGATGCAGCAGCAACAGCTGCAGATGCAACAAATGCAATATTTGTATATGGCACAGGTAACAAGTAATCTTAATAATTAAACAATTTATTCAATTCCAAAAAGTTGTACTTAAAATATCACAAATAATTTACTTGATGCAGTTCTTGGCTCAAGGTAACACTGGTTCTCCCTTTAGTATGCCGCAAGAATCTCAGTTCAACATGATGTTGCAGGTACAATTGCCTATTTTATTAAAGTTAGAATACCCCTTACCATATATGTGTTAAATTAATTAACTGAATCTCTTTACTTGATGTAGTTCTTTGCTCAAGGTGGCACTGGATTGCAGTTCGGTATGCCTCGTCTCATGCGGTCAGGACAACCTATTGGCTCCTCATCACAGGTATAACTACACGTCTTATTAATTCGAGTAAGAATACAAAATCATAACCATATGTGTCACTGGGTTCCGAGAGTGGCCAAGAATATATTCCACAACCCCGAGGATTCATTTCGTTGTTGGCCGCAACTCATCCTGGATTGCAACCTGATCCATATGTCCTCCTACAGATGCCCTTCGCTTCGGGCCAGACTCAACCATCATCACCTTCGACAGCAGTGGTATGACTTCTAAATCAGTAGCTGTCATGAAAATGTTGGTTAATTTTGAACAATACTTAGTGACTTTTAGTCAAATTCATAGCTGGTAATACCTTTGAGCAAAATATATATGTGTAGGATCGAAGAGCACGTGAAAATCTACCAGAGGGGGGTGAATGGTAGATTTAAAAATCTTACGCAGCGGAAACAATTAAACCTCAACCCCTTCGGCAGAAAAACGATCTGTTAAAGAAATTGTGTGTGAGACTAATCTAAACGTGTTTCACCGTGACAAAAGTGATAGATATCAGAGAGAATCAAGTCACAAAGACAACACAACAAGAATCACTCAAGTCCGTCGAGAAAAACTCAAGTTATGATCGAAAGATCAAACAAAGGTCAATCTGCCCTACTCAAGAAAAAACAGTTCTGGAACGCTGCAAAGAAACTCGTGTAGAATAGAAACCACAAATCCAATGACCGTGAAATTTTGATAGATGATAGATAATAAAATTGTGAAGACAACCCAAAAATAATCACGTCAACTGGGTCTGTAAAACTCGAGTTATGATAAAACACCCGACGAAAGGTAGTGCTATCCAGAAACTCGACGATTAAAACTTCTCTGGAACAAGTCGGACGAACAAGGCACAAAAGTTCCTTCAAACTACAAATTTTATTCAATAGAACACAAGAGGAACAGCCCCAAAGTCGTGCACCATGATCTCTGGGCTCCCTTGCTTATATAACCAGCTCGAATGCCAACTCAACTCAGATCAGGAACCTAATCCTACTCTGTTCACAAATCGTAACTTTCCATAACTGCTTAGGATTCTTCTATACGCAGATAGAAGCAATATTAAGACTTCCAAACACCTTATGAACATATCCCACATTCCTAAACAACTCAAATTCGTGACCCACACGAAATCCTATCATAACCAACTCAAATCTTTCCGTATCTGAGTCAAACCCGACTCAGCCGCAGCCTGAGTCCATAACCTAGTCGGTTGGACCTTTCCGACCCACTCTTTACATCCACATCTCTTCATCACGTCTCGGAACCATGAAGCCACGTCCATGCACTCCTTGCACACGTGCAAACTCTTCCAATGACATCCACGATACCTTCACATGCATTGTTCTTGATTCAATCATGCTGCACAACCTCCTGATCAGCTCAACCACAATCCCTCCTGAATTTGGTTGTTGGAACCTCATCTCCTCCTTGAGACTAGTCCAATGGATCCCATCACCAGCCATGTATTAAACTCAAGCAACACCTGCACATGAATAAACAACCAATCCATGCGATTCCAAGTCCTCGACTTGACTCAAGTTAGTCCCGAACACAACACCTTACGTGAGAACCTCACATAAGTATGTTGCAAAACCATAGTAACACGATATCATCCATATCTACCAAAACGCACCAAAAACTTAGCAAATGAATACTAAGCAATCTTTCCAAAGATGTAAAGCACGTACGAAACATTGCAAATGAAAAACAGAAGCATTGCGGTCAAGTCCTGGACCTTGCCAAAGCAACCCATTCCTTGAGCCGGAGCTAACAAAAACATGTCGGAGCTAAAGACAAAACTAACCGGAACTAACCAAAACTAGTCGGAACTTAAAAAAAAGGTGTTTTGGTGATAATCAAAACTTTTATCATCAAAGAAAGTATATTCACTACAAGCCAATGTATCCATCACACATAGGTCTTACAATCTCCCCCTTGATGAATGCATTGGCAACACCATTTAAAATCCAAACATTGGCTTATTCACATAAAAGTTTTGAAGGCAATTTCTCCCCCTTTGTAAATCAAAAGTAAAATGAGAAGAAAATCCAAAAATTATCCCATATTATCTCTCCTTATGCACATATTCTCTTTCTCTTCATGCTTATCTCTCCCCCTTTGACAATGTATTCAGCAAGTCATGAGCATATAAACAAATTATCTCTCCAACATTAGTTGTTATGAGCATATTATAACATATAAATATAAACAAAGCTCATCCAAGTCATACTATCAGGTACCCTACATTATGACATCAATGAGATATATAAAGTAGTGTAAGCCATGCTAGAGATCAAATGTAATTTTCAATTTAAGCAAGTCATGATCTCAAAAACTTAACTATTTCAAAACCTGAAAGCAGCACACTAGTTGCTGCATTTTATTCCTTTTCAAAGCATAAATTTAGATCATATGATATTTGCAAGAGATTATATGCGCATCTGCCTTATTCTAACCAACCAAGCCAATCCTATGTCATTTGACAATCAGAAGCTTGAGGACATGATTTTAGTCATACACACTTTCTTCCAAGTTCGTATCTAAGTGCAATGATAAGCCATCTCAAGAGAAGAAGGGCGATGCATGCATATTCTCTTGATCTTTTCTTAATTTATATTTGTTCATAAAAACTCAACATGTGAGTTGATTACTTGATTAATTCTTAATGATTAAAAGCACTTGTGAACATGTAACAAGTTCAAAACAGCAAGAAAGTTCGACCATGACCAGTTTTAGTGTAAGTAATTAATCCAATTACTAGACATGGCAAAAACTACAAAATGTATAACACGAGTAATGTAGTAAGAACTTTCAGCATGTAAAAGGAATCACAAAGTCATATATGTATGAAATACTATGCTCATATTATTTTAATTTCAGATTGACACATAGACTTCCCAAGTTTCAAAAGTCCCCCTCAATTTAAGCCATGAGGATGCATAACCCCTATTTCACTACGAATGTAACAAAAACGAGTGAAATCCAAAGGTTTTGTAAAAATGTCAGCCAATTGTTGTTCGGTATCTACATGGTGAAGCACAATGTTTCCTTTTTCAACATTATCTCGAAGAAAGTTATACCTAATATCAATGTGCTTAGTTCTAGAATGTTACACGGGGTTTTTAGCAATGCAAATGGCACTAGTGTTATCATAGAACAGTAGAACACTATCTAGATCAACCCCATAGTCCTTAAGTGTTTGAACAATCCAAAGAATTTGTGAGCAAGCACTAGCAGCAGCTACATATTCAGATTCGGCTGTGGATTATGCAACTGAATTTTGTTTTCTAAAGGACCAAGCAACAAGAGAATTACCAAGAAAATGACAAGCACCGGAAGTACTTTTCCTATCAATCCTACAACCCCCAAAATCAGCATCCGAAAAAGCTTTCAAAGTAACGGTTGCGGAAGAAGGAAGAAAAATGCCATATTCTTGAGTTCCATGTAAGTACCTGAGAATCCTTTTGACGGCTTGACGATGTGAAGCGCGTGGGGAGGCTTGAAACCGTGCACAAAGACATACGTTTAATTGTATGGCTGGTCTTGATGCCGTGATGTACAAAAGTGATCCTATCATGCTTCTATATTCTTTTTGATCCACGGGTTCAGCATCTTCATCAAGTCCAAGTGTTGTTGCTGTTCCCATTGGTGTCGGAGAGGCTTGCTTTTGTCCATGTTGAAGCGCCTTAGGAGATCTTTTGTATACTTTGTTTGATGCACAAAGGTACCCTCCTTTGTTTGCTTGATTTGAAGCCCCAAAAAGTAAGTGAGTTCACCCATCATACTCATTTCAAATTCGGAAGTCATCATTGTTGGACTGTGTAACTCGTTCGTGCAAGCTTCTAATCATCTGTTGTGGGGGATGATCTTTGTAAAACCGTAGGGGAACAAATGTCTCACAAGCTTCTTTTTCTTCATGTTCATCACAAATCGATGATACCGTGACTTGAGGATGATTTGAATCAGCATTGATGGTTGTCGGTGCTGGTTGAGAATTAACATCCGGAGCTGAACCAAAGTCTTTAGCTGCTGAATTTTCGGGCAGCAGCTCCAATTCTTCCTCATCTTCAACGAAAATGCTCCCCCCTGCGGATATGGATCTGGACCTGCAACGTTTGAGCTAGTACCTGGGCTAGCTTCATCAAAAGACACTTCACAAGTCTCCACAATTTTGTTAGTATCAAGTAAAAGCACACGGTAGCCTCTAGTATGAGATGGATAACCAAGAAACATGCCATCAATGGATCTAGGTTCAATTTTATCAAGATTACCATGTTTCTTAACAAAGCATTTGCAACAAAAGACCCGAAAGTGTGTAACACTAGGCCTATGTCCAAACGGGAGCTCATATGGTGTTTTACCTAGCTTATCACGCAAGAAAACACGATTTGAGACATAACAAGCGGTTGCTAACGCATCAGCCCAAAATTTCCTAGGAGTTTGATATTTATCAAGCATAGTCCTAGCCATCTCAACTAAGGTTCTGTTCTTTCTTTCTACAACACCGTTTTATTGAGATACATATGGTGAAGAAAACTGATGATCTATTCTATTTTCAACACAAAAGTGATCAAAAGATTGATTTTTAAATTCAGTTCCATTATCACTTCTTATTGCTTTTAAAGATCCTGGGTAATCAATTGATAATCTAAGAAATAATGTTCTAAAGTGACTAAAAACTTCATTCTTAGATGCCATAAAGTAAACCCAAGAGTATCTAGAATAATCATCAACAATCACAAGTACATACCATTTACCTCCGAAGGATTGAACACGTGAAGGTCCTACGGTGTCAAGATGCAAAAGTTGACATGGTTCAGTTGTCATGATCATTGTGAGAGGAGTATGTGAACCTGCAACCATCTTAGCATGTCTACAGGAAGAGCACACAATTTCTTTGTCCCCTTTAAGCTTAGGCAGCCCACGTATGCGATCAAGAGCACTAACACGCATTAGGTGATCAAAGCCTACGTGACCAAGTCTACGATGCCAAAAATATTGGTCCTTTGAATCATTAGCAACTAGACACCTATGCTTAGAGGAAGACATATCAAAATCAGCTTTAAAAACTCTTCCAGACCGAGACAAGTTAAAAATAATCTCACTATTTGAACATACAACTTTGCAGCAGTTTTTATTGAAAATAATTTCTAGATTTTCATCTAGCAATTGTGAAACAGGAAGCAAGTTGTATTTCAAATTTTTGACAAGCGCCACATCCTTCAAAGTGTAGTGATCATTTACTCTAGTCGAACCCTTAGCAATTATAGGAGTTGAAGAATTATCAGCAAAAGTAACATTCTCTACACGTGACACAAAATAGAGGGAGGAGAACCATTCTTTGTTACCGGTCATGTGGCGTGAGCAACCTGAATCCATAATCCAAATGTTCTCCTTCCTCAAACGTGTAACCTACATAGAAGCACAATACGTCGATGACTCAATACTGGGGTTAGTCAAAAGGCATTTAGGAATCCAGTACTGAGTCACGCAACGTGCAACAGGAAAAGCATGCGAAAGCTGAGACAAAACAATAGGTTTATGAGTCAAAGATTGAGATTTTTTATTCTTAACTACTGACCTATAAGGTGTTACTTGTGTAGCACAAAAATCAGTAGCTCCGGAGGCAAAAACAGAAGGTGCGGAGGTAAACTTTGAATGTTTTTAACTCAAAACAGCAGGTTGTACATTCGGTTCAATATGTGCAGCAAATTTTGCATGAAAGTTATGAGATCTAGCAACCATTCTTTCCCTTTTCTGTTGTTTAGCTAGTCTATAACAAAAATCTATGACATGACCATCTCTACCACAGTAGGTACAATGAAATTTAACTTTGTGTTCATGTCTGGATGAGCAAACAACATTTTTATTTGAAACCGAATGAGACAATACTCCTGCAGATTTGAAAATCACTTCTTTTGGTTTAGGAACTGTTTGAATCAAACCACTTCCTAATGACTTTACACTTTTAGGTGGATGTGCCTTAGCATGAGCATGAGAATCAAAACCTAAACCAGTTTTATCATTGTAAGACTTGGATGAATTCAGCAGCAAGTTTAGGTTCTTATTACCATTACAAAACCGATCAAATGTCTTATGCATGTTATCAAGTTTATTGGACAGATCAAGGCAATTTTCACATGAAGTTTTTTCTTTTAATTTGCAATTGGAACAATATTTAACTTCATGACAACGTAAAGCATTGTTCAATATAGAGATTTCATTCATAGCATCTTGCAGTTTCTTATGAAGATCATCGCAACTAGAACAATGCAAATCAATTGTAGAACAAGAAGCATCTTTTAAGTTTTCAATATTAAGTGCAGCAAGCTTTTTGTTCTTTTCAATTTCAAGTTCAAGTTTATCAAGTGTGGAGGTATGTGCACTTCTTAGGGAGGACAATGTTCATATATTAAGTCACATGAGGAACAAGAATCATCACTAGGAATCAAGGATTTCAAACGATTAATTTCATATTCTAGTGACTCAATTTTAACAGCATTGTCCCTAAGCTTTTTGTCCTTTTTCTTAACAATAATAGTGGCACGAGAAATAGCATCACACATTTCTTCGCAAGTAGGACATACCTCTTCATTGTCGCTGTTGTGTTCTGCCTCCTCCATACTTGATCTTGACTTGCCCGCCATAAAGCACAAGTTTGCCAAATCATCTTCATCTTCATCACTTCCAATGTCCACGTCGCTTGAGCCAAGTTCCTCGAGTGCTGAGATAAAACTGCTCACCAATTGACGTCCTGTAAAACCCTTCTTTGTCTTCGTATCTTTTGCAGAGGAGTGTTTTGTCTTGTTTCCGTTTCATCCCAGGAAGTAGGACCTGAAAGGTTAGGGCAATCTGAATGAAAATTTCTTGTCTTACCACATTCAAAGCAACGTTGAGGTCCGGAGCTTCCTCTCCTTCTAGTTCTCACATTTTGCAATGCTTTTGAGAACCGGTTAGAGATGAGCGCTAGCTCATCCTCTGGAAACTCCTCAATCTGTTCAAGGGTTAGAGAGGACAGCAAAGCAAGTGTACCACAAGATGAAGATAGGCCGGAGCTAGGGATATCACGTTGAGAAACAAAAGCAATAGACTTGTTGGGGTTCTTACGTGAGATTATGTCAATTTCATGAGTTTTTAACTTGGAATATAGCACATCTAAAGTAAGTGAACTCATGACAGTAGATTCATGAATAGATGTGACTTTCATCTGCCAAATTGACATATCTAATGCACTTAGCAATTGCCTAGCATTTTCAGCATCTGAAAAATTAACATTGACACTACGCAAGTTGCTGAGAATCTTATTAAAGCGAGCAAAAAGGTCATCAATAGACTCATTGGGTTGCATCTCGAAGCGCATGTATTCTTTCTTGAACATGTCTTGCCTTACCTCTTTGATCGTGTTGGATCCTTCGTGGTAGTCACAAAGTGCTTTCCACACATTGTATACAGATCGGAGGTGTGCAACACGGTCGAAGTCGCTTTGTGTTAATCCTTGTATGATCAAGTTTCGAGCCTTGTTGTTGTTGTCGACATCTCTCAGATTTGTAGTTGTAACTTGATCGTTTGATGGCACTTTGTCAGGCATGTATACCTTCTCCCATATTGCAAAGCCTTGTGCCTGGATGAAAGCCTCCATGTGTGCCTTCCAAACCTGAAAATCAATACCAGTGAACACACAAGGTTTGGCAGAGTACTTCTCCATGATGATTAGTCAAAAAAACGTGCAAATCACAAAAATTAGAGCACCGTGGCTCTGATACCAATTGTAGGATCAAAGAGCACGTGAAAAGCTACCAGAGGGGGGTGAATGGTAGATTTAAAAATCTTACGCAGCGGAAACAATTAATCCTTAACCCCTTCGGCAGAAAAACGATCTGTTAAAGAAATTGTGTGTGAGACTAGTCTAAATGTGTTTCACCGTGACAAAAGTGATAGATATCAGAGAGAATCAAGCCACGAAGACAACACAACAAGAATCACTCATGTCCGTTGAGAAAAACTCAAGTTATGATCAAAAAGATCAAACAATGGTCAATCTGCCCTACTCGAGAAAAAACAGTTCTGGAACGCTGCAAGAAACTCGTGTAGAATAGAAACCACAAATCCAATGACCGTGACATTTTGATAGATGATAGATAATCAAGTTCTGAAGACAAGCCAAAAATAATCAAGTCAATTGGATCTGTAAAACTCGAGTTATGATAAAACCACCGATGAAAGGTAGTGCTGTCCAGAAACTCGACGAGTAAAACTTGTCTAGAACAAGTCGGACGAAAAAGGCACAAAAGTTCCTTCAAACTACGAAATTTATTCAATAGACACAAGAGGAACATCCCGAAAGTCGTGCACCACGAGCTCTGGGCTCCCTTGCTTATATAACCAGCTCGAAAGCAATCTCAACTCAGATCAGGAACCTAATCCTACTCTATTCACGAATCGTAACTTTCCATAACTGCTTAGGATTCTTCTATACAAAGATACAAGCAATCTTAAGACTTCCAAACACCTTAGGAACGTATCCCACATTCCTAAACAACTCAAATTCGTGACCCACACGAAATCCTATCATAACCAACTCAAATCTTTCCATATCTGAGTCAAACCCGACTCAGCCGCAGCCTGAGTCCATAAACCTAGTCGGTTGGACCTTTCCGACCAACTCTTTACGTCCACATCTCTTCATCACGCCTCGGAACCATGCATTTACGTCCATGCACTCCTTGCACACGTGCAAACATCTTCCAATGACGTCCACGATACCTTCACATGCATTGTTCTTGATTCAATCATACTGCGCAACCTCCTGATCAGCTCAACCACAATTCATCCTGAATTTGGTTGTTGGAACCTCATCTCCTCCCTGAGACTAGTCCAATGGATCCCATCACCAGCCATGTCTTGAACTCAAGCAACACCTGCACATGAATAAACAACCAATCCATACGAGCCTAACTCCTCGACTTGACTCAAGTTAGTTCCGAACACAACACCTTACGTGAGAACCTCACATAAGCATGTTGCAAAACCACAGTAACACGATAGCTTCCATATAACCAAAACGCACCAAAACTTAGCAAATGAATCCTAATCAATATTTCCAAAGATGTAAAGCAAGTACGAAATATTGCAAATGAAAAACCGAAGCATTGCAGTCAAGTTCCGGACCTTGCCAGAGCAACCCGGACCTTGAGCCGGAGCTAACAAAAACATGTCGGAGCTAAAGCCAAAACTCACCGGAATTAACCAAAACTAGTCGGACCTTAAAAAAAGGTGTTTTGGTGATAATCAAAACTTTATCGTCAAAGCTAGTGTATTCACTACAAGCCAATGTATTCAGCACACATAGGTCTTACAATATGAACATGACAATTGTAGACATATTCTAGTTACATATGTCAGTTTTATAACACATTAGTCAATAATCGCATTTTAAAGAGATTTTTACATGTGAATATATGTACCAATGCAAAGTTTTACTTGTATTTGTTTCCCACAGGGTTCCCTGTAAGATCGAAGAGCACGTGAAAAGCTACCAGAAGAGGGTGAACGGTAGATTAAAACTTTTTTAGCGGAAACAACGAAACCCCCTTAGCAGAAAATCAATCTGATAGAGAAACTGTGTGTCTGAGTGTTTACAACATGTTCAAAATATGAAAAATCAGTGTAGATCATATAGAATCAAGTCATGAAGACACGACAACAAGAATCATGAGAAAACATCTAGTAAACTCAAGTTATGATCAAAACCCTAAGCAAAGGTCAATCTGTTTAATAGAGAGCAAACAAAGCTACTACGCTGCAAAGAAACTTGTGTAACTCAAAAATATTACTCCAATGACCGTGAAACTTCCACAGATGATATAGTATTGGGTTTTGAAGACAACACAAAAAGAATCATGTGAATTGGATCTGTAAATCTCGAGTTACACTCAAAACAATGAAGAAAGGTCGGGCAGTGCAGAAACTCGACGAGAAAGACTTGACACTAACAAGTCGGATGGACAAGGCACAAAAGATGCTCTAAACTACGAATTTTATTCATCAAAACACAAGAGGAACAGCCCCAAAGTTGTCTCACCACGAGCTCTGGCCTCCCTTGCTTATATAACAAGCCCTTAGGCAAATCCAATCCTAACTACGACTCTAATCCTACTCAGTTTCAACTAAAACTTTACATAACTGCTCAAAACTCTTCCATACGCAGATATAAGCAATCTTAAGACTTCCAAACACACTAGGAATGTCCTAAACATTCCTAAAACAACTCAACTTCGTGACTCACATGTAAACTAACCAAAATAAACTCAAAACTTTTCATAAACAAACCATAACAACCTCACCGCAGTCTGAGGAATTAACCAGCCGGTTGGAGCTTTCCGGCCACATCTTCACGTCTATATTTCTTTACCACATCTTGGAACAATGTAGCCATGTCCATGCACCCCCTGCATACGTGCAAACACTTTCCACCAACGTTCACAATACCTTCATATGCATTATTCTTGATCCAAACTTGTTGCATGACCTCCCGATCAACTCAACCACAATTCCTCCGCAACTTGGTTTGTTGAACCTCATCTTTTCCCCAAGACTAGTTCAATGGATCCCGTCACCAGCCATGTCTTGACTTCAAGCAACACCTGCACATGAACAAACAACCAATCTTTGCGAGCCCAAGTCTTTGACTTGACTCTCGTTAGTCCGAAAAACACAACACCATACGTGAGCACGTCACATAAGCATGTTGCAAACCATAGCATTGTTTAATCACCATAGTCAGCCATAACACATCAGAAACTTAGCAAGAGAATACTAAGCAAACATTCCATAAGCCAAAAAGAAAGTTTGAAACATTGCAAGCTAAAAGCAGATCCGCCGCACAATTATTTCAGCAAATAAAATTATTCAATAGACCAAAAGCGACCCTGCAATGTAAAGGCAAAAGATCAGACATTCCAATCTAAAACTCACGTGCAAATCATGTGTCAGAAAGTTCGGACAGTCCTAACCAAGTAAAGAGTAAATGTTACCCTTGAAAACAAGTTTGTAAAGATCAACTGTGCCGACTCACGTGCAGCTCACGTGACTGAAAGTTCGGACAATCTGAAGCGAGAAACATGTGCGAATCACGTGAGAAAAAGTTCGTACAATCCGAAGAGGAAAACACGTGATGCTCGCGTGACATTGAGTTCGGACACTCCGAGGTGAATGTTTGAGCATGTCGGTGGTTTGAAACCGGCAGATCTCCCTACACTACTAATGTGATAGGGGAGTTTGATGTTTGGTGTGGGCGCGCGGAGATTCAAGAAGGTGAATAAGAGTTGACACAGGAGACACAAGAGTTTACGTGGTTCGGGCCGCCTGAGCGTAATATCCTAATCCACGGGTGTGTTGGTGTTGTATTAGTTGTATGAGCGTCTGAGGCACGTGTATCTGTCCTCTTTTTCTATGTGTATCGTCGGCCTGTCCTTTTATAGTACAAGGGCAGGCCGTTACAGGTTAGCTTGGCCCGACATGTGGCCCCGGCGGTTATTAGTATTGATACACGTTTAATTTCTCTTAATCATCTTGTAACGGGTTTTGACAGTACCGTTACTGGTGTTAAGATCGTCCGTTTAAGTGTCATTAATATGGAATTAATGACACTTAATCGGGTCTTGAAGTCCTTGGTTCTCCTTTGAATATCTGGAGCCGTTGCGGGGTCTTCCGGAGGTTAGGAGCTGAAGATCCGACGACTGGACACGTGGTAGCTCTGGAGCTTGCTGTGGGAAACAGAAAGCTCCGAGACTACCCGACACGTGTCAGGTCCGGAGCTTCTCTCGGTCTGGGGTTAAGTCTGGAGGTGCCGTTTTGGTACATGGCCCGGAGCTTCCCCCTTGTGGGCGGTAGCTCCGGTTTGATAGTACACTTTGCGACCTAGGGATTAACCATGTTGGAGAAGCGGGTCCGGTTATGTCTGACATGTGGGCACGCGAGGGTCTTCAAACCAAGTAGATGACTTTCTTTTAAGATCTTTGTAACCTCAGGGGGTGTACGGTTTCTAGGGTACCGACAGTGGCCCCCTGGGCCTACCTCCGGGGAAGTCATTCCGCCGGAGGTGGGTCCATCTTCGCGACCTTTGAACTGGGTCTTCAAGGGTCTTTGAGGGTGCCGTTAGCAAGGACTTTGAATTAAATCCTCACCACGTGGCGTATCCAGCGTGCGGCAGATGAGATCTTTGTCGTGCGGATCTCACGCAATTGAAGGTCGCCGGTTCCCGATACGAAAACTGTATCGGTTCCGCGCGCCTTGTCAGGCCGCCGCCTTTGGGCTTCCCGCCTCTTGATGACAACCGTTCACCTGGGTAAGAACCTCGACTTGATCTTCGCGGTGGTCCCGGGCCCGCTTGTCAGCGACTGGGTGAATTTTTTGGGTGGTACCTTCGACTTCCTTGCGGTTTCCATCCGAGCGTCGCGAGGGCTTACTTAAGAAGGAAAGCGCGCACCGTCGGGAGTTCTTTACGCCTCTCATCTGATCTTGCGCTCAAAACTCCCAACTTGTGCTTCGCTCTTCTTCTCTCGCCTAGCCGTGCCGCGGTGGAGTTGGGTCCCCGTGAGAGTCGCCTGAAGACCGACGACGATTTGAAGAAGGTCCGGGCCCTCATGGGGTGGTCCTCGAACTTCTTCAACCGTTCAGTCCGTGCCGGCGGAGAGCTCCCCTTCGAGAAGGAGCACGCCGGCAAAATGGTGTACTTTTCCTCGTACGCCATGGTGGGGTTGATCCCGCCTTTTTCTTCCTTTTTCTTGATGCTGCTAGACTTCTATGGTCTGCAGTTATATCACCTTGGCCCTCACTCCATCCTCCTCGTTTCTATCTTCGTCCACTTCTGTGAGATGTGGGTGGGTATCCCCCCTGCATCGAACTCTTCCGGACCTTCTTCACCGTCCACACCACCGGCCGGAGAAATGAGTACCTTGGCTTCTACTACTTCGTGAAGCGCAAGAAGTGCCCATTCAAGTACCTCCGGTCGTTCCCTTCTGGGAAGTGGGATGACTGGAAGAAGGACTGGATAGTCATCCGGGTGGAGGAGCACGAGAAGCTGGAGCTGCCTGAAGGCCTCCCCAACATTGACACAACGATCTGGAGTGAAGCTCCGGTGCTAGCGGACGCCTTCGATCCTGTTCTGACCAGGATCCGTCATTGCGTGGAGGGAGGATTGACTCCTCAAGCGGTATTCTGCAATTTCCTGGTCAACAGGTGGGCGCCGCTGAAGAGGAGGGAGAAGCTTGCTTGGGCCCTTAACGGCGTGATGGACGACGACCGGGTTGAGACCGGTTTGAAGTCCAACATGGCAGGGAGAACCTTGGAGTTCCACCTCAAGAAATTCCAGCACGGCATCGACGTTGACGGTGATGACTTCACTCCTCCGTCGGCCTTCCTCCCTCTGAACATGGAAGTGGAGTTCAGCAGAGAGCTCCAGCAGAAGATGCCCATACTTGACGACCTTGGTGTCGTCGAGAGAAGATCAACCACCCCGGTGGCGATCCCCGGAATGCCCAAAGATGGCTCCGTCCCTGCCCCAAAGCCAAGGGTCGAGGTCGTCGGCAAGGGCAAGGAGCTGGCGGATGAACCGGAGAGCCGGAAGATGAAGCTGCAGCATGTCGACGGAAGGTCCGTCAGGCCCGCTACCTTCGCCTCGGTTCCTTCGCCCTGGAGGGGAAGGTCTTCTGCCACTGCTGCGGTTGTCCCCGTAATGGGGTCTTCCTGGAACGAGACCGTTCCTGCAGTAGGGTCCTCTCGGAGCGAGGCTGTTCCCGCAGTAGGGTCCTCCCGGGGTGTTAGCTCCGGGCGCGCGACTCCAGCACCTGGGCCGGTGGAGGCCTCCAGGTCCGGGGGTTCTTCCCGATCGAGGAGGGCCTCGACCCGGGAAACGCCCGTGGTCGTGACAAGTTCCGGGGGGCCTTCCGGAGCTTCTACACCAACTATGGCCAGCCCAGAACGCGTGGAAAAAAGGTTCCGCGCAAGCTGGTGCGGAAGCCTCCCAAGGTAATTTTTAATCTCTACTTTGTACAATTATTTTAATGTGGCAACTGTTTGTTAATTTTCTTCGTCCATCATCTGCAGCGTCCCCAAGAAGGGGAGCGAGGCTCCACCCTCAACCACAGTGTCTGAGGCCGTGGAGGTGTGAGCTTCTGCTCCTGTCCCGGTGCCGCCCCAAGTGGTGGCCGAGGCTGCGACAGCTCCGACGCCGGCTGTCGTGGTCATGGACCTCGACTCGTCCCCAGAAGTTCCCGTGGTAGCGCCGGACCACGAGAGTGAAGACATGCCAGCAGCACCTGTCCTGGAGGTTGAAGCTCCGGGTCCTAGTGCTGCAGTGAGGGAAGCTCCGGGTGTTGAGCCGGAGGAAGAAGTAATCTCGGCTTCTAAGCCGGAAATTGTTGAAGCCCCAGCGGTTGAGCCGGAGGTGATTGAAGCCCCGGCATGCAAGCCGGAAGATGAGGTAGATCCGGCAGTTGGGCCGGCTACTTCCGAAGCACCGGCAGCTGAGCCGGTTATTGTTGGAGCTCCGGTCACAGGTCCGGACGATGTTGAAGATCTTCCGGCTCCTGTGCCGGTGGTTAAAGAGGTGACGGAGCTTGAGCCTCCGTCAGAAGAGGTGCCCAGACCGGAGCCAGTAGCGGCTCCTGCCCCGGAGGCGACGATGTCGGAGGTACCTGCGGCCGAGCCCGAGTGCCCCAGCGAAGTCGCGGGCCCCAAGCCTGAGGGGGTGAACGAAAATTTGGCGGCGGGGCCTTCTTCGATGGCGACTGAGGCCATCCCGGAGGACGGCCCTAGTGCCATGGAGTCCCAAGGGACCACTCTTGTAGAGTGGGACCCAATTTTTGTATCTGAAGACCCGCTGGAACCAGCGGTGGAGACCCCAGCATGTCCGGAGCCAATCCCATTGTCGTTGTCCATTGACAACGCATGTTCCAGTCTGCGTCAAGTCCAGCTAGCCTTCTTCCACGACAGCAAGGCTCTTGAAGAGGAGCGCCAAACCCTTAGGTGGTGGCGTAACCGGCTCTACTTCGAGACCAAGCTGGCTCAATCGAGGCTAGCGGACGACAAGGAGTGGATCAAACGGGAGAAGGTCCGCCTGGAGTACTGGGGTAAATTACTGGATGAGAGGAAGAGTATAACTCATGCCCTCGATGCTCAGTCCCAGGAGATCTACAATCAGGCCAAAGCTGCCAATAACGCGGACGATGCGCGCCACAAACAGCTTGAGGCCATTAACACTGCACTCATCAAGCGCCGAGAGGCACTTGAAGAAAGGGAGAAACGGCTCGAGGATGAAGAGCAGAAACTCCTTGAGCTGCGGGATGATGTCCTAAGGAGGGAAGAGGAGCTCGCCGAGGAAGTAGCTCTGGCTGACAAGGGCCTCGAGGAGCGCGCCAAGAAATTGGAAGAGCGCTGCCAAGAGGAAGAGGAGAAGACCTGGGTGCGAGGGCAGGAACTCTATGAACAAGAGTGTACCCTTGTTGCCCGGGAGAAGAAAGTGAGGGGTAGGGAGAAGGACCTGGTCGAGCGCCGGAACAAGATCCACCTCCGGGAGGAGGAGCTCGGAAAACTCGAAAGGCGGGTTGCTGAAAAGATTCAGCAAAACGCCAAATAAGTTGAGCGCCTCGCCTGTGAGAATTCCGAACTGACGGCGGCCAAGAGATCCCTGGAAGAGATGAAGGGCTTGAGGACTGCGGAATCCCTATAGATTTGGGAGTTCCTGGGCAAGGCCAATGATGCGCTGACACCGATGGGTTTCAGCCCCATGCGCCCGGATGATCCGGAGCCGGAGCCGGACCTAGCGCTGCAGGCGTTGAGCGCAGCAGGTAGCAAGCTCTCCAAGGTGGGCGATGTCATCGCGGACCAACTAGAGGTTGAGGGGCAATCCCTAGCGAAGAACGTCGCAGAGTATGTGCTGACATGCTACACCAGCCGGAACTCCCAATTTCCTCTGGACCCGGTGCTGGAAGGCCCCGTCGAAGGAGAAGGCGAAGCTACCCGAGCCAGCGTATCAGAGGTCGCCCAGAAGGTCGCCCAATTCTTCCATAGGGTCTAGGACCATCTCTGTACTTCTCACTTGTATTTTCTCTTCTTCTTCCTCAATTTTGTAATCCCTTGTCTCCAGATGTAATCTCTTGTCTCCAGATAAATGAAATCCCCAAATTTTGCGAATTTCACTTTTTTTGTCTTCAACACTCATATCTTCACTTGGCCCCCTGGTAGATGTACACAATTTAATTGTGAACATGTACCAAGAGGATATCGTGCATTGTTGAAGACTCTTTTGCTACGAACTTGTAGAATTTAGGTTCGAAGTCTTCGATAGTGAAGGCCCTCTGAGGTTATCGGAGCTTAGAAGCTCCGGCATTGTCTATTGCTAGAGCTTAGTAGCTCCGGCAATAGTCTCTATCAATGCGTAGAGCATCGATAGTTAACCCTCCAGGATGTCGGAGCTTAGATAGCTCCAGCTTTTCTCCATCATTGTAGACTTTATTTTTCCTGCACACTTAAGCCAAGAAAAATAGTAAAATTTGTTTCTTGTCTATAACTTCGTCTTGGCTTATGACTCTCAAGAAGATTTTAAGTCAAACACGATTCTAAATACAACCGAATGTGATGTCTTTTCTTTTAGATCCAACTGTACATGGACCCATCTTACTTTGGCCTGCCGGGGTGTAGGTAGAGTGGCGTACTTAGTGTGCTTGACCAGGCTAAGTCGATAGCACACTCCGGCCCTAGATTGGCTTGGCGGCTTTCAGATGAGTTGGCCATGAACGATATTTGAATCCAAAAGAACTGACAATACAACTCGACTTGTATATAAACCGGTCGAACTAAAATTTCTTAAGAATTGCACGTCTTCGTTATAGACAAGAAAGAGAAAAATAAAAATGTTGAGTCTGTACAAAATAAATGCACGTGGAGTCTATTTCACATGAAAATGTCTTTCATTATAGGTCCGGGGTACAGGGGAAACAAGTACACTCTTAGGGTACGGAACCAGGCTAAGCGTGTTTCATTTCTCGTTTGACCCAGGGTAGTTAGCCACACTTTTAGTCCGGAGACTGTGACAAGTGCTGCATGAACTTTGCGGACCTTTCGGGAATGGTCCGGCTGTTCTCCCGGAGGAACTACCCGACTCTGTACAATGACTCTATAACATACATCTCAAGTTACTCAAGACTCACCTCTGTGGTGTTAAGTGTATAACTTACGTTGGTGCTCAATGTTCCAAGGATTAGGGAGAGGTATCCCATCCTCAGTAGCCAAGCGAACGCTTCCGGGACGGGATACTTTAATCACTCGGAAGGGCCCCTCCCAGTCGGGGGAGAGTTTGTTTAACCCTTCTCTGGATAGTATTCTCTGTAGCACCAGATCGCCTTCCTCGAGCTGCCGGTTGTGTACATGCCGTTGGTGATAACGTCGTAGAGCTTGACGATATCGAGCATTCCGAATAGCTGCTTGGCGTCTTCCCTCCTCAAGGAGGTCTAGGTCTTCACGCCGGAGCTGGTCCTGCGCGGCTTCGTCGAAGGTGCGGACCCGGATTGAACCCAAGGTGATTTCCGGAGGAAGGATTGCTTCAGCTCCGTACACCAGAAAGAAGGGTGTTTCTCCGGTTGACCGGTTTGGAGATGTCCTGTTGGCCCATAGAGTGGGCGGAAGCTCTTCAATCCAGTTGGCTCCGTGTTTTTTCAAGCGCTCATAGGTGCGCGTTTTGAGTCCTTTAAGGACTTCAGCATTTGCTCTCTCGGCTTGGCCGTTGCTGGCTGGATGAGCTACGGAGGCGTAGCAAACTTGTATGTCGAGGTCTTTGCAATATCCTTGGAATGCGGGGCTTGTGAATTGGGTCCCATTATCAGTGATGATTTTGTTTGGGACTCCAAATCTGCATACAATGGACTGCAGAAAGTTGATAGCATATTGCTTGTTGATTGTCACAACTGGAGTTGCTTCCGGCCACTTGGTGAACTTGTCAATGGCGACGTACAGGAACTTGTAACCTCCAACGGCTCTTGGGAAAGGTCCCAAGATGTCCATCCCCCACACAGCGAAGGGCCATGTAGGAGGTATCATTTGTAAGGGCTGAGTCGGAGTGTGAATTTGTTTTGCATGAAATTGGCATGCTTTGCATTTTTTCACCAGCTCAGTTGCATCCTGGAGTGCTGTAGGCCAGTAGAAGCCATGCCGAAAGGCTTTACCAACCAGCATGCGGGAAGACGTGTGGTTCCCACACTCGCCTCCATGGATTTCTGCGAGGAGCTCACAACCTTCTTCCCTTTTGATTCACCGCATTAGTATGTCGTTGGCACCGCGCCGGTAGAGATCCCCTTCTACCATCGTGTATCTTTTAGCCAATCTGACTACCCGGTCAGCAGATACATCGTCGTCAGGAAGGATGTTGTCTTTCAAGTAGTTCCGGATCTCTGAGATCCATGCATCGGAACTAACTTGAGCATTTGAGTCTTGTGTGCTGGGTTGCTCGGAGCTTCCGGCAGCACCTACGACCCTTGATGGCTGCCATGGTAACAGGGCCATCGGGACCGTTAGCTTCGGGATGCTGATCTCGCCCCCTTCGCTCAGTTCGGCAGGCTGAGCTGTGGGTTTCGACAATCTCCGGACAAAAGTTATGTCAGGAGCCGGAGCTCCAGTTGACGCTTTCGTCGAGAGTTCGTCGGCTTCAGCGTTGTGGGCACGCTGAACATGGTGGAGGTCTAGGACTTCAAAGTCCTTCTGAAGCCTGTGGACTTCTAAGAGGTAAGCAGCTAGCTGGAGATTGTTGCAGGAGCATTCACCCTTCACCTGCTTGATGATGAGCTGTGAATTTCCTTTGACCAGCAGTTGCCTGACACCGTATGACAGTGCCACCTTTAGTCCATAGATGAGTGCTTCATACTCTGCCATGTTGTTGGTT
Source organism: Tuctoria greenei (assembly GCA_036927565.1). NCBI lineage: Eukaryota > Viridiplantae > Streptophyta > Magnoliopsida > Poales > Poaceae > Tuctoria > Tuctoria greenei. Next base: position 221,252,767 of record JAYESD010000001.1, on the reverse strand, counting down.
GTCTTGAAGTCAAGGTGTACCATGTATTTCACCTTCTCCCCAGTCGGTGCAAGGAGAAGGATTCCAGCTCCGGCCCCCTGCTTCTGCATGGAACCGTCGAAGTAGAGGGTCCAGTGAGGCTCGGTGAAGGTTGGATCTTGATGCTCCGTTTTCTGCTCACTGCGGCCCCCAGGGTTTGATGGAGAGGGAGTCCATTCCGCCACAAAATCTGCCAATGCTTGACTCTTGACTGCTTGTCTTGAAATAAATTCAAGATCAAATTCAGCCAATTCCGCTGCCCACTTTGCAATATTCCCAGTTGAATTGGGATTATGCAAGATTGCTCGTAGTGTATAGGAGGTCACCACCGAGACTTTGTGAGCTTGGAAGTAATGTCAAAGCTTCCTGGAGGCAATAAGAACTGCATAGAGCAGCTTATGCACCTCTAGGTATCGAGTTTTGGCATCATGTAATACTTCACTAATGAAGTACACCAGGCGTTGAATGGTCCGGACCCTCCCGGAGGGGTCTGGAGCTTCCTCTTCACTGACCCGGACCCTCTCGGAAGGGTCCGGATTTTCTTCAGGGACCTCCGGGTTCTGGCTGGAAGAACCCGAAGCTTCCTCAGAAATGACCTGGACCCTCCCGGAGGGGTCTAGGTCTCCTGAAATGACTTCCAGTGGATTTGAATCTGAGGGTTGGGACCCAGACTCACTTTAAGTAACCTCCGGACCTTCTCGAAGGGGTCTGGATTCCTGAGTGTGCGGTAGTTCTGGTCTCTCCGCGACCAGAACCATACTGACAACTTCATCAGTAGCTGAAATATAAAGCAACAAAGGCTCACCAGGGTTCGGAGCTACCAGAATCGGTAGAGTGGTGAGGAACTGTTTCAGCTCCTGGAATGCCTTTTCTGCTTCTTCGGACCATTGGAATGGTCCGGACTTCCTCAATAACTTGAAGAAGGGAAGTGTCCGTTCCGCCAATTTTGAGATGAACCGACTGAGGTCTGCCAGACATCCAGTTAATTTTTGGACGTCCTGGATGCGGGTTGGTGGCCGCATGTCTTCAATGGCCTTAATCTTCGCTGGATTAGCTTCTATGCCCCGGTGACTTACCAGGAAACCAAGAAGTTTTCCGGAGCTAACCCCAAGGACACACTTGTCTGGGTTTAGCTTCATGCGGGTAGCCCGCAGCTTGTCGAAGACAGCCTGCAAGGTGTCAAGTAGTGACTCCTTGTTCCTGACCTTGACCACGATGTCATCGACGTACACTTCCACTATGTCTCGAATAAGTTCTTCAAAACTTTTGTACACAGCTCGTACAAAAGTTGAAGCCGCATTCTTGAGACAAAAGGGCATGGATGTGTAACAATACAATCCATCTACTGTGATGAATGAAGTATGCTCTTCATCTTCCCTAGACATCCTGATTTGATGATATCCGGAATATGCATCTAGGAAACACAGTAATTCACACCCGGAGGTGGAATCCACTATCTGATCTATTCTAGGTAGTGGGAATGGATCTTTTGGACATGCCTTATTTAGTGTGGTGTAGTCGATGCACATCCGAAGCTTCCCGCCGGCCTTGGGCACAACGACTGGGTTTGCCAGCCATTTTGGATGGAAGACTTCTCGGATGAATCCAGCTTCGAGCAACTTCTTCACTTCTTGTCAGATGAAGTTCTGTCGCTATACGGATTGCTTCCGAGGCTTCTGATGCACAGGCCGGGCATGGGGGTCGATCTTCAGATTGTGCTCAATCACTTCCCTGGGGATCCCAGGCATTTGTGACGATTGCCAAGCAAACACGTCAACGTTAGCCCGGAGGAAAGTGATGAGCGCGAGTTCCTATTTGTCATTCAATCCTCCCGATATACGGGTGGTTTGAGCGGCATCGGAACCAATTTGGACGACTTTGACGAGAATGTCGGTGTCGCCGCTTGGCTGCACTCGAGGTGCAGAAGTCGAGCCTCGTTGGCGAATGCTCGGGGGTTTTGGAGCTTGCTCCTGCCTGGAGTCCTCCTCTTGCGCTGTGGTGAGCGCATGGAGTTCTTCCTGTTCAGTTACTCCTGCGGTGCGATCTCTGCGGATCCGGAGAACGCCTACTGGCGTTGGCATCTTCAACACCAGATAGCCATAATGAGCAGCCGCCATGAAATTTGTACAGGGCAGGTCTACCCAAGATGGCATTGAAGGGTAAGTTGATCTGAGCGGTGTCAAAGACCAACTTCTCGGTGCGGTACTTCTCCCGTGTCCCGAAGGTAACAGGGAGAGTAATAGCTCCGAGTGGGGTGATGGCCCCCGGACCTACTCCGGAGAAAGGTCGAGAGGGGTGGAGATCCGAAGGTCGGAGCTGAAGCTTAGTGAAAGCTTCGAAGCTGATGAGGTTAAGCCCCGAACCTCCGTCTACCATGACGTGGTGGAGCTGGATGTTGTTGATGGTAGGAGATACCATCAAGGGTAACTGTCCTGCTCCAACCATGCTACGGGGACAATCCGAAGCATCAAAAGTGATGGCCGTGTCCATCCACTTTTGATGAGGTTCCGGCCTGACTATAGGGGCTACAGCGGCCATATCCCGACGCATAGTCTTGATGACGCGACGGGAGGTGATATCCCATAATCCACCAAAAATGGTGTTCATGGTCTTCCGACGCTCATTGTCAGAGACGTCAGAGTCATCGTCGACTGAGGTGTAGACGGCCTTCAGGACCTTTTTGGGATCCTGAAACCCTAAATCCTCTTCAGCCGGAGCTTCGTCGACCTTTTGCTTTCCTTCTCTTTGTCGGAAAGGAGATTCTTCCCGGCGCTTGCTGTAGCGCTCGGCAAGGTTTTGGACCTCTCGGCAGTCTCCCAAACTATGGCTGCCCGTTTTATGAATGGGACACCACACTTTTGGTTTGCCACCGTCTTCAGAAGACGGTCGAGGTCGCTTCTCGGGGCATTGCCCCCGACCACCCGGAGCTGCAGCAGCTGCAACGTTGGATGTGCCAGCCGACGGCTTCTTCTTGCCGTTGGTCTTCTTTTTCTTCCTGCCACTCCTGGAGGTAGCAGCTTCTTCTTTGGAGGGTTTCTTATGATCCTCCGCAGCTGGTTTGGAGTGCATTTCACGGCCCTCTGCAACTCTGGCACATTTATCTGCCAAGCTGAAGAGTTCCGTGACACTGGTGATCTCCTTGATTGCCAGTTTCTCCAACATATTCTTGTCCCGTATGCCCTGTCTGAATGCCACAATGACAGAGGCGCTAGAGATAGAAGGGATAATATTTCGTACCTAAGAGAACCTTTGAATGAATGACCGCAAGGATTCTCCCCCTTTTTGCACGACCGCAAAAAGATCGAGTTCAGTGCCTGGCCGGGTGTATGAACTCTCGAAGTTGGCAGTGAACTGATGGCACAGCTCCTCCCAACTGTTGATAGAGTTGGGTGGAAGGCTCATTAACCAGGACCTGGCAGTCCCAGTTAAGGCCACTGGAAAGTAATTGGCCATCACGGCCTCATTTCCTCCGGCTGCCAAGATTGCAGTGGAGTATATCTGAAGAAATTCGGCGGGATTGACAGTCCCGTTGAATTTTTCCGGCAGCTGAGGCCGGAACTTCTGTGGCCATCTAACCATGCGCAGGTGCATGGCCAAGGCTGAACAGCCTCCTCCTACCCCTTTAGGAGTAGAAAGGTCCTGAGCTTCCCGTCTTTCACGGGCTCGCTCAATATGGACTCGGCCGTCCTCCTGGCGGTATCGGCGATCAAGCTCCGCCCGGAGGTTGTGAGTCGAAAGCCTGGATACCGTGTGAGTACGTCGAGCCCTGGAGGGCAACGACATCACTTATTGTGACGCAGCACGTCTCCTGCTATTGGAGACATGCGGACCAAGCCTTCCTCCTGCTATTGGAGACATGCGGACCAAGCCTTCCAGACAAAGTCCAACGCTGCGACGGGGCTCTTCCTGAAGGAGGAGGACCCTGGTTGCTGAGGCGTCCGGCTGCTGCTGCAACCAAATGCTCCACATAAGCCCTCCACTGCTCCAGTGCATCCCGAGATGCATCCGGAGATGGTGGGCGTTGGAGAAGAGCACACGCTGCATGAAGCGCGTGTTCCGGATTGTCATGATTTGCCGACGCAGTGATTGATGCTGACGCACCATCACGCTGCCCAGCACGATTTGCTGGAGGAGATGGTGGTGGTGGGAGTGTGACTCCTGCTGGTGCTGAGGCTCCTGCAGGTGGCTGCCTGTTGGAGGGATTGCCCCCAACAACCTGAGCAGCAGGTTGGCCGTTGGATGATCCAGCAGCAGAATTCACCATTCTCGAAATCTCAGGCGCCCCCTACCTGGCGCGCCAACTGTCGGTGGTTTGGAACCGGCAGATCTCCCTACACTACTAAAGTGATAATGGAGTTTGATGTTTGGTGTGGGCGCGCGGAGATTCAAGAAGGTGAATAAGAGTTGACACAGGAGACACAAGAGTTTACGTGGTTCTGGCCGCCTGAGCGTAATACCCTACTCCACGGGTGTGTTGGTGTTGTATTAGCTATATGAGCGTCTGAGGCGCGTGTATCTGTCCTCTTTTTCTATGTGTATCGTTGGCCTGTCCTTTTATAGTACAAGGGCAGGCCGTTACAGGTTAGCCTGGCCCGACATGTGGCCCCGATGGTTATTAGTATTGATACATGTTTAATTTCTCTTAATGATCCTGTAATGGGTTTTGATAGTACCATTACTGGTGTTAAGATCGTCTATTTAAGTGTCATTAATATGGCATTAATGACACTTAATCGGGTCTTGAAGTCCTTGGTTCTCCTTTGAAGATCCGTAGCCGTTGCAGGGTCTTCCGGAGGTTAGGAGCTGAAGATCCGACGACTGGACACGTGGCAGCTCCAGAGCTTGCTGTAGGAAACAGAAAGCTCCGGGACTACCCGACACGTGTTAGGTCCGGAGCTTCTCTCGGTCTGGGGTTAAGTCTGGAGGTGCAGTTTCGGTACATGGCCCGGAGCTTCCCCCTTGTGGGCAGTAGCTCCGGTTTGATAGTACATGTGGCGACCTAGGGATTAACCATGTTGGAGAAGCGGGTCCGGTTATGTCTGACATGTGGGTCCCCGAGGGTCTTCAAACCAAGTAGATGACTTTCTTTTAAGATCTTTGTAACCTCAGGGGGTGTACGGTTTCTAGGGCACCGACAGAGCAATATTCAAAACTTTGCGTGTGAACCCTCACTTTTATTCTAATTGTCAATGTATTCAGCACACATAGGTCTCATAATCTCCTCGTTGATGAATGCATTGGCAACACCACTTAGAATACGAACATTGGCTCATTCACATGAGAAGTTTTGAAAACAAATTTCTCCCCCTTTGAAAATCAAAATCAAATGAGAAATAAATTTTAAAAACAAATTCTCCCCGTGAGAAGAACGTGTAAAAACTCATGAATGTGCAATGTGTGACATATTTCTCCCCTTTTGGTAATGTATTCAGCAAGGTTCAAAAGAGAGAATTCAATTGTTATGAGACTATTATAACATATACATATAAAAAAAAACTCATCCAAGTCATACTATCAAGTAACTTACACTATCACATCAATGAGATACATAAAGTAGTATAAGCCATGATAGAGATCAAGTGTAATTTTTCAATTTAAGCAAGTCATGATCTCACAAACTTTAACTATTTCAAAACCTGAAAAAATGACACATGTTGCTGTGATTTACATTTTTCATTATCATTTAAAGCTCAAATTTGGATCATATGATATTTGCATGAGATTATATGCCACATCGGCCTTATTCTAACAAACTAAGCTAAGCCGATGTCATTTGACAAACAGAAGCTTAAGGACATGGTTTTTATCATACACAACTTCTTACGAGTTCATATCTATGTGCAATGATAAGCCATCTCAAAAGAAGAAGTGTCATGCATGCATATTATCTTGATCCTTTTTCATTTTTTAATTTGATCATAAAAGCTCAACATGTAGATCGTTGATTGATTAATTTTTCATTATTAGAAGCACTTGTGGCATGCAACAAGTTAAAAATAGCAAGAAAGTTCATTCATAACCAGATTTATTGTGAGTAATTATTTCAATTACTAGTCATGGCAAACACTACAAAATGTATAACATGAGTAATGTTGTAAAAACTTTCAGCATGTAAATGGAATCACAGTCATATAGGTATGAAATACTATGGTCATATTATTTTAAAATTAGATTCACACATAGAATTTTCAAGTTTCAAAACTCCCCCTCAATTTAAGCCATAAGGATGCATAACCTCTATTTCACTACTTATGAAACAAAAATGAGTGAGATCCAAAGGTTTTGTAAAAATGTCAGTCAATTGTTGTTCGGTTTCTACATGGTGAAGCACAATGTTTCCTTTTTCAATATTATCACGATGAAAGTGATACCTAATGTCAATGTGCTTTGTTTTAAAATGTTGGACGGGGTTTTTACCAATGCAAATGGTACTAGTGTTATCATAAAATATTTGAACACTATCTAGATCAACTCCATAGTCCTTAAGTGTTTGAACAATCGAAAGAATTTGTTAGCAAGCGCTAGCAGTAGCTACATATTCAGATTCAGCAGTGGATTGGGCAACTGAATTTTGTTTTCTAGAGGACCAAGCAACAAGTGAATTACCAAGAAAATGATAAGCACCCAAAGTACTTTTCCTATCAATCCTACAACCCCCAAAATCAGCATCCGAAAAAGATTTCAATGTAGCGGTTGAGGAAGAAGGAAGAAAAATGCCAAATACTTGAGTACCATGTAAGTACCTGAGAATTCTATTGACGGCTTGATGATGTGAAGCACGTGGGGAATCTTGAAATCGTGCACAAAGACATATGCTGAATTGTATGTCTGGTCTTAATGTCATGAGGTACAAAAGTGACCCGATCATGCTTCTATATTCTTTTCGATCCAAAGGTTTACCATCTTTGTCAAGTTCAAGTGTTGTCGTTGTTCCCATTGATGTCCAAAGAAGCTTGCTTTTGGCCATGTTGAATCGCCTTAGGTCTTTTATATACTTTGTTTGATGCACAAAACTTTGTAGGATCGAAGAGCACGTGAAAAGCTACCAGGGGGGGTGAATGGTAGATTAAAACTTTTTCAGCGGAAGCAATAAAAACCCCTGGGCAGAAAACCAATATGTTAAAGAAACCGTGTGTGCGACTAATCTAAATGTGTTCTTGAAACATCTAGTATATATGGTAGATATTAAAGTCACGAAGACGACACAACAAGAATCACTCAAATCCGTCGAGAGACTCAAGTTACGATCGAAAGATCGAACAAAGGTCAATCTGTTCTACCGAGTAAAAAACAGATCTGCAATACTGCAAAGAAACTCGTGTAGATTAAAAACCACAAATCCAATGACTGTGAAATTTTGACTAATCAAGTTTTCAATACAACCCAGAAAGAATCACGTCAATTCGATATGTAAAACTCGAGTTACCATAAAACCATCGAAGAAAGGTAGTGCTGTGCAGAAAACTCACGTTAGTTTTGAAACTACAACATCTTACGTGAGCACCTCACATAGGCATGTTGTAAAACCACAGTAAAACGATATTAGCCATATCAACCAAAATGTACCAAAAACTTAGCAAATGAATACTAAGCAATCTTTCTAACAATGTAAAACAAGTTTGAAACATTTCATAGTAAAAGCAAGAACATTGCGATCAAGCTCCGAATCTTGCCAAAGCTAACCAGAGCTTGAGCCGGAGCTTACCAAAGCTAGTACAACCTAGCATCGGAGCTTACCAAAGCTAGTACAACCTAGCGCCGAAGATTAAAAAAGACATGTCGAAGCTATCAAAGACATGCTGGAGCTAAAGATAAAGCTCACCAGAGCTACCCAAAAACATGTTGGACCTTGACAAAACAAGTCGGACCTATTGTCGGACCTTGCAGAAGCTCGGAGCTAGAGTCAGGTCTAGCAAAACAAGTAGGACCTAGCCAAAGCAAGTTGGACCTAACGTCGGACCTTGCCGGATCTATCCGAAACAAGTCGGACCTTGCTAAAAAGGTGTTTTAGCAGTATTTTAGAACTTTTATCATCAAAACCAATGTATTCATTACAAACGTATTCAGCACACGTAGGTCTCACAATCTCCCCCTTGATGAATGCATTGGCAACACCACTTAAAATCCGAACATTGGCTTATTCTCATTAAAAATTTTGAGAACAATTTCTCCCCCTTTGTAGATCAGAAATAAAACGAGAAAAACAAACAAATTCTTCACCTGAGAACAATCGTGCCAAAAAATGTAAAATTGTAAATATGTGCAATGTGTTATCAATTTCTCCCCCTTGCATACTTCTCCTAAAAATTCACATATTATCTCTCCCCCTTTGACAATGTATTCAGCAAGGTTCAAAAGAGAAATTTCAAATGTTATGAGCATATTATAACATATACATATAAAACAAAGCTCATCCAAGTCATACTATCAAGTAACTTACACTATCACAATAATGAGATACATAAAGTAGTGTAAGATATGCTAGAGATCAAGTGTAATTTTCAATTTTAGCAAGTCATGATATCACAAACTTAACTATTTCAATACATGAAAGCAAGACACTTATTGCTGCAATTTTTTTCTTTAAAGCACAAAATTTTTTAACATATAACATTTGCAAGAGATTATATGTCGCATCTGCCTTAGTCTAACCAACCAAGCCAAGCCTATGTCATTTGACAATCAGAAGCTCAAGGACATGATTTTAGTCATACACAACTTCTTCCAAGTTCATATCTAAGTGTAATGATAAGCTATCTCAAAAAAAGAAGTGTGATGCATGCATATTCTCTTGATCTTTTCTCATTTCTATTTGTTCATAAAAACTCAACATGAGTTGATTACTTGATTAATTCTTTATGATTAAAAGCACTTCTGAGCATGCAACAAGTTCAAAACAACAAGAAAGTTTGATACTGACCAGATTTAGTGTAAGTTATTATTCCAATTAATAGACATGGCAAAAACTACAAATGTATAACACGAGTAATATAGTAATAACTTTCAGCCTGTAAAAGGAATCACAAAGTCATATATGTATGAAATACTATGCTCATATTATTTTAATTTCAGATTCACACATAGACTTCTCAAGTTTTAAAACTCCCCCTCATTGTAAGCCATGATGATGCATAACCCCTATTTCACTACGAATGAAACAAAAACGAGTGAAATCTGAAGGTTTTGTAAAAATGTCAGCCAATTGTTGTTCGGTATCTACATGGTGAAGCACAATATTTCCTTTTCAACATTATCATGGAGAAAGTGATACCTAATGTCAATGTGCTTAGTTCTAGAATGTTGCACGGGGTTTTAGCAATGCAAATGGCACGAGTGTTATCACAAAATAGTGGAACACTATCTAGATCAACTGAAAGTGCATCTAGGACTCCGTTGTGGGTTTTGGATGATTTATGACAAGCAATTGGGATCCTAACCTCTTTGTTGAGATGAGTGCAGGCTTTTAATAGAAAAATGAGTAAAGTGCCAAAAAGAAGGAAGAATGAGGAGCAAAGTGGAAATGAGCTCAAGGAAGAAGAATAGTATATCATTGTGTATGGAGTGTGTTAAGAAAACACATCCCAAGAGTTCAATCACAATTAAACACACACATTGCACAAAGTTACACAAGACCGGACTAGTCCGACTAACACCGGACTAGTCCGATATCCTCTCTGACTAGAATCGGACTAGTCCTCCCCAGTGCGGACTAGTCCTCAAAACACTTCACAAGTCACACAAAATCGAACAAGTCCGATCACGACCGGACTAGTCCGATATTCTCTCTCGTCCAAATCGGACAAGTCCGATATTTGCACAGACTAGTCCGAAATAACCTCTGAACTAAACAAGTCCTCCAAGTGCGCACTTGTCATCCTATACACTTAGGGTTTCACATATCCGGACAAGTCTGATGACTATCGAACTAGTCCGAAGATTTCCAGTAGCAAAATTGGACAAGTCCGTTCCTAGCCGGACTAGTCCGATATTTCGGGAGCCTTAGGGTTTGCTACACACAGCACACCGGACTAGTCCGGTGACCACCACGGACTAGTCCGATCTTTCTGAACCCTAACGGTCACTTTTAGAAACCCATATAAATAGAGTTGCACGGCCATATTTTACAAACTCTCGAACCCTAGCACCGTCACACGTCCCAAGAGCCTCAAAAACCACATATCTCCACGAAATTAAGTGCAACAAAGATCAATCCCTTGGGGATTCACTCTAGTTCATTGGAGAGACAAATTCAACACCACATTGAGCTCTTGATTTGATTCTCTAACACACTCCTGCTATTTAATAGTAATCTTTTGAGTGTGTTCTTGGTGGTATTTCGTGTTGTATTCCAAGTGAGCTCTCAACGTGTGAGAAAGCCCCTTGAATTCGGTTATTCACCCCTTTGAGATAAGTGGAAAAGGATTGGCCTTCATGGCGATCCGACGAGGGTAGGGTTGGAGAATACCCGATCCTTTTGTGGACTCCTCAACGTGGATGTAGGTTGCCTCTATGGGAACCGAACCACGGGATAAATCTCTTTTGTTCTCTTTTGTGTTCACTGTCCTTTACATTATATCAATCGGGGGTTACAATTGATCTTGATTACTTTACGTTGAAATATCAAGTATAAGATTGAATTTTAATATAACCTGATTCATAACCTTGTAACACTTTGTTTAATTGTATATTTCTGCTGTATATATTAAAAATAAAGTTAATCGATCAAACCTAATCAGTCTAGTCTGTATACACCGGACTAGTCTGCACTTTACCTGACTAGTCTGATATCTCTGGTTTTGAACTGGTTGTTATGTGTTGCAGGATCCGACAATTTTCAGAAAGGCCTATTCACCCCCCCCCTCTAGGCCACATTCAATTGGTATCAGAGCGGGTTCTTCAAGAAAGAGACTAATCGCTCGAAGGAGATCATGTCAGACGTGAAGGACACCCACAAGAGCAACAACCAAGAGAAGGTTGATGATGAAAAGAACCTCAAGGTGGAGAAGCTCCTCGAAGCCATTCAAGACTTCGAGGACGACGATGAGGAGACACTGGAGCTAAAGGCGCTCCTAAGAAAGAAGACACTTTCCAAAGGGAAAGTAAAAGTTGAAGAGAAGAACAAGGGGAGTAGTCACACCGACTACTCCCGATATCCTTTTAACTACGATCGTCTCAATTCAAATAACAATCATTATTTATCTATCCCACTTGGAAAAGCCCCACACTTCGAGGGAAGTGATTACTCAATGTGGAGGCAAAATATGAAAATGCATCTAATTTCCCTCAATCCAAGCTTGTGGCATATTGTGTGCACAGGGATAGATATCCCGGACGACGACGAAGAGCTTACCCCCAGCCAAGAGCAGGCAATTCACCGAAATGCTCAAGCTGCTGCCGTAATTACCTCTTCACTCGGTCGTGACAAGTTCACCAAGGTGGATGGGCTCGAAATTGCAAACGAGATATGGGACACACTACAAACTGCACATGAAGGTGACCGACATGTGCGTGAAGCAAAAATCGAGATGATTGAAGGCGAGTTAGGAAGATTTGCAATTGAAGAAGACGAGTCACCCCAAGACATGTACAATCGATTAAAGACACTAGTCAACAAGGTCAGATCATACAAAAGTAAGAAATGGAATGACCACGAGGTGGTAAAGCTCATCCTTAGAGCCTTTATGCCTCGCAACGTCACGCTATGCTCCATGATCAGAGAAAGCCCCGGATACAAAAGGTTTACTCTTGATGAATGCTTGGAAAGATCATCAACTTCGAGATGATGGAAAAGAAAGCAAAACACGTCAAGGAGATTGCTGACCTCACCTCGGCAAAGAAGAAAGGGGTTGCTTTGAAGTCCACTCTCAAGCTCCTATCCAAAGAAGCTCGAGAAGCACAACTAGAGGAAGATAGTGACGACGAGAGCAGTGAATTGGATGAAGAATACATGATATTGTTCATGAAGAAATTCAAGAGAATAATGAAAAAGAGACAAGGTACAAATTCAAGCGAAGGAAAGTACAAGGAAAGAACAAAGCCAAATTTGAGGCGGGCATGCTATAATTATGGTGAGTATAACCACTTTATAGTTGATTGCCCATATGAGGAGAACAAGAAGAAGACCAAAGAAGCCAAGCCTCAACCCAAGAAATTTTTCAAGAAGAAGAAACAAGCCGAACAAGCGCACATTGGGAAAGAGTGGGACTCAAATGATGAGTCCTCGTCGTCCGAAGAAGAAGAGATGGCTAGCATGGCCATCGAGAATACATCCAAGAAGTCTACCCTTTTCCCTACACTTGGCGCATGGAAGGGAGATGGCACTTGCCTTATGGCAAAGGAGGGTAAACGCAAGGTAACCATTAAACCCCTTCTCGTGCATGCCTATTCTAGTGATGATGAACTCAATAGTGATAATGAGGACATGCTTATTGGACTAGATAGGAAAACAACTACTAAAATGAAATTTTTGCTTGATCAACTTGTTGAGAATGAGAGGTTAATACATCGTCAAGAGGACATGATCATCTCCCAAAAGGAGGAATATGTCGAACTTGACAAACTTCTAGAACTTGAAAATGAACGAAGCAAATCACTAGAGCTTGAGTTAGCTTCGAGCAAGGAAACTAGCCTGGAGCTAACTGACTCAAATGCCACAATCAAGGACCAACTTGCTGACCTAATCAAGGTTAACAAGATCCTTGAAGTGTAGGTTGAGTCACTCAAGCTGAGTGAACCTTCCTCCTCTTCAGGTTCACCTTCTCAACTAACTAAAACTGATTTTTCTCATGCTTCCACATGTAAGAAAAGTGACACCAGTTTGAAGGATAAGCCAACTTCTACAAAGGAAAAACATCCTGCCCAAAGTGGCATATTTGACAAGGAGAAGATCAAATATGCACGTAGTGCATACTTGGTCAAAAGACCTCCAAATGTCAAATATGGCATTGGTTATTCTTATGGTGAAAAGCAACATGTTAGAAGCCATAAGAATAACAAGGAGAGGATTACCTTTTTTAAAAGGAAGGCCCTCTCAAATTGGAAAGTCACAGATTAAGACAGCAACTACACATGAATACCGGACTAGTCCAGTCGGTGTACGGATAAGTCCGGTCCTCCAGATAGGTCTGGCACCCCAGACTAGTCTTGTATATAAACAACAACAGCTATTGTTTAAAACTTTTGATGCCTCCTATGTGTTAATGAGAAATAATTTTTGCAAGGTTTATGCTTATTATGTTGGGCCACGCCATGGGAACACCAAGTCTCATGTGTGGGGGCCCAAATGCATTGTAACTAACCTCCATGGACCCAAGCAAGCTTGGGTACCTAAAACCAAGGCAAGATTTGTTTTTGCAGGCCTATTCCTCCGGTGGATCTAAATGGGTGCTAGAAAGTGGCTGCACGAATCATATAACCGGGGAAAGAAGAATGTTCGTGGAATATGAAGAGAATAAGGACCCAAACGAGGGCATCTACTTCGGAGATAATAGTCAAGGAAGGGTGCTCGGTACCAATAAAATTGCAATATCCTCTAAACACACACTTTCTCTTGTTTTACATGTTGAATCTCTAGATTATAACCTGCTGTCCATATCTCAATTATTCGATAAAGGTTATAATTGCTTGTTCACTAACAAGGGTGTGACCATTTCTAGGAGGAGTGATGGTTTCGTGCATTCAAGGGTATGTCAAAGGGAAAGCTCTATCTTGTTGACTTCAACAAGGATAAAGCTGAACTTGGCACATGCTTGATTGCAAACACCAACATGGGTTGGCTGTGGCATAGATGGCTAGCGCATGTTGGTATGAGGAAACTTTAAAAACTCCTCAAAGGCAATCACATCCAAGGTTTAAAAGATGCTGTATTTGAGAAAGACATGCCCTGTAGCGCGTGCCAAGCTGGGAAGCATGTTGGAGAACCACACCCTACCAAAAATGTCATGACTACAACAAGACCGCTCGAGCTACTACACATGGACTTATTTGGTCCAATAGCCTACATAAGCATCGGCGGTAACAAATATGGTTTAGTTGTCGTTGATGATTTTTCTCGCTTCACTTGGGTTTTCTTTTTGCATGATACATTCTCATTGACAATCAAGATTATTCGAAGCGACAACGGCATAGAGTTGAAGAACACGCAAGTGGAGGAGTACCTTGATGGAGAAGGCATAAAGCACGAATTTTCAGCGTCGTACTCCCCACAACAAAATGGAGTTGCCGAAAGAAAGAATCGAACACTCATAGAGATGGCAAGAACATTGCTTGATGAGTACAAGACATCAGTTCGATTTTGGGCGGAAGCGATTAACACCGCTTGCCACGTCGTAAATCGACTCTATCTTCATAGGCTACTCAAGAAGACATCCTATGAGCTACTCACTGGTAACAAACCAAATATTTCATATTTTTGAGTTTTCGATTCTCTATGTTATATCTTGAACAAGAAGCCTCGGACTTCAAAGTTCACTTCGAAGTCCGATGAAGGTTTCTTACTTGGTTATGATCCGAACACTTACGCCTATCGTGTGTTCAACAAGACCTCCGGACTTGTTGAAGTAGCACGTGACGTAGTGTTCGATGAGACTAATGGCTCCCAAAAGGAGCAAGTTCATCCATGTGAACTAGGTAAAGAAGAAGCTCCTTGTCAAGCATTGAAAAGAATGGCTCTAGGTGAGGTGCGACCACAAGAGCCACCTCCACACGTACATGAGGAAAATGAACCACAAGAGGATACCAACGATCGAGGGGGAGCTTCAACAAAAGATCAACCACAAGAATATGAAGATAATCAACAAGTCAATGAAGGCAAACACTTAGGGGGAGAAGCAGATGATCAAGAAGATACAACTCCTCAAGTGCCACACCCAAGAGTACACCAATGCGTCCAAAGGGATCACCCAATCGACAATATCAACGCCAACATCCAAAAGGGAGTAACCACTAGATCTTGCATAGCTAACTTTTGTGGGCAATATTCGTTTGTATCCTTTTGGGAACCATGCAGGGTTGAAGATGCATTGAAAGATCCAGACTGGGTGGTGGCAATGCAAGAAGAATTGAACAACTTCAAGCGGAACAAGGTGTGGGAACTTGTGGCAAGACCCAATGCAAACATCGTCGGCACCAAGTGGATCTTCCGCAACAAACAAGATGAACACGGGGTGGTGACAAGGAACAAGGCACGACTTGTGGACAAAGGGTATTCACAACTCGAAGGTTTGGATTTCGATGAGACCTTTGCTCCAGTAGCTAGGCTTGAATCTATTAGAATATTACTTGCATATGCTACTCACCATGATTTCAAGCTATATCAAATGGATGTGAAAAGCGCCTTCTTCAACGGACCAATCAAGGAAGAGGTGTACGTGGAGCAACCACCCGGGTTTGAAGACGAAGAGTTCCCCGACCACGTATTTAAATTGCGTAAGGCTCTCTACGGCCTCAAACAAGCTCCTAGAGCTTGGTATGAGTGTCTTAGAGATTTCTTAATTGAAAATGGCTTTAAGATTGGCAAAGTAGATTATACACTATTTACAAAGAATTTTGATAATGATCTTTTTATTTGTCAAATTTATGTTGACGATATAATCTTTGGGTCAACTAACCAATCTTTTTGTGAAGATTTTAGTAAAATCATGACAAACAGGTTTGAAATGTCAATGATGGGAGAATTAAAGTACTTCATTGGATTCCAAGTGCGGCAACAGAAGGAAGGTACGTTCCTAAGTCAAACCAAGTACACGCAGGACATACGTAAGAAGTTTGGCATGGACAACGCAAAGCCCATAAAAACCCAAATGTCAACGAATGACCATTTAGATCTCAATGAAGATGGACCTAGCGTCGACCAGAAGGTATATCGCTCCATGATTGGATCTCTACTCTATTTATGTGCATCTAGGCCAGATATTATGTTGAGTGTATGTTTGTGTGCAAGATTTCAACCCAATGCTAAGGAATGTCACTTGACAACCGTAAAGAGGATCTTGAGATATTTGGTTCATACACCCAACCTTGGTATTTGGTACCCAAAAGGCTCAAAATTCAATCTAATTGGTTACTCTGATGCAGATTATGTCGGGTGCAAAGTAGATAGAAAAAGCACTTCCGGTACATGCCAATTCCTAGGGAGATCCTTAGTTTCTTGGTCCTCCAAGAAACAAAATTCCATTGCCTTATCCACAGCTGAAGCGGAGTATGTTGCAGCCGGGAGTTGTTGTGCACAACTCCTTTGGATGCGACAAACTCTAAGGGACTATGGTTACAATGTGAACAATATTCCACTCCTTTGTGTCAATGAAAGTGCCATCAAAATTGCCCACAACCCTAGTGGAGCACTCCAGAACTAAACACATAGACATAAGAAATCACTTTTTGAGAGATCATGCATGAAAGGAGACATAGCCAATTCCCATGCCAATACCCAAAAACAATTGGCCGACATATTCACCAAGCCACTTGATGAAAAGCGCTTTTGCAAACTCTGAAATGAACTAAATATCCTTGATGCTCGGAGTGTGGCATGAAATGTTGCATACCTGTATGAATTCTTCAAAGTATGTTGATTGGATTGTGAAAATCATCTCTCTCAATTTTCTCCGAAAAACTATGTCGATTACTAGATCTTGGTGAATTATGATCATTGCTTGGTTGTTGTATGCTTACTGATCGTATTCATCAAGATTATTTGATTTGTTTTTCCTCTCTTTTCTCTAAATATGAACCTTCAAATATATATGAATAGGCTATAAAATTCTTGCCTGGTGTCCACGGACTAGTCCGTGGTTGCCCGGACTAGTCCGCCCATGCAGACTAGCCTGTAGAGTGCCAGTTAGGCCGGACTAGACTAGTAGACAATGGACTAGTCCGATATAGCCCCTGGAAAAGTTCGGACTAGTCCGGTCATCTCCGGACTTGTCCGATTTTTTGTGTCCATAACCCTAGCCGCCGCCAAACCCTAATTTCTTCACCTCCACTCTTGCCTCACGCGTTCTCTCTCTTCGTGCTCGAGCTCCCAAGGCGATTCCTTGCTCCCTCCACCAAAAGCTTCGCATTTGGGCGGAAATTAAGCTTGTCCACGTGAGGATTGAAGCTGACGGACTTGTCCGGCCTTCAACACCCTCATCTCCAAGATTCAAGCTTTTTTCCGATAATTTCTGCTCAAACCCTAGAATTTCCAAATTTCTTCATTCTTGATCAAATAGCCTAGCATATTTCACTATATACATGCCTCCTTGATGTATTACGTGTATGCTACACATGTTGTGCATTAGGAATCAACTTTTGTCCAGTCTCTTAGGTTTTTGAGGATGAACACCGGACTAGTCCGGTCCATGCACGGACAAGTCCAGTCCCCGAGACTAGTCCGTGCCTGTGCATCGGACAAGTCTGATGTTTCTGAACTCAAAACCTAATTCTTCAATTCCTCAATGCAATTCCTTGCTACCCTTTCACACATATGCCTTGTGTCATTAATTATCATTCATACCACTCATTCTCAGGTCATGTCGAGCTTCGGCAATGATGTCTCTGATTTTGAGGCCGAGATGGACCACGAGGTGGCACCTCGAACCTCGATGGGCCTTAGAAAGAAGCGCCAAGAA
This sequence comes from Tuctoria greenei, assembly GCA_036927565.1. Lineage (NCBI taxonomy): Eukaryota > Viridiplantae > Streptophyta > Magnoliopsida > Poales > Poaceae > Tuctoria > Tuctoria greenei. The sequence goes on along the minus strand of JAYESD010000001.1, from coordinate 221,235,143 downwards.
AGACCGTCCGAGCCAGCTCAGTCTCCTCCACAGGCTCGGAGGAAAGTGCTAGCTAAGAAGCCATCCTCCAAGGTGCCTACTTCTAGGGCTACCACCTGTGGTGGCCCTAGCACGGCAAGTGCCCGCCTAGCAAAAGGCAAGGGCAAGGGAATAGAAACAGGTCCGGTTGGCCCGTTGAAACTTAATGCTCCAAGGGAAGGGGTTCGGGACCCAAATGAAGAGAAGTTCAATTGCAAGGGAAGTGACTCGGCGGCCAAATTCAGGAGCATCAATTGGTATGGCCGACCGAAGCAAGCTGCTGATGGAAGATTCTGGTGCAACTTCCATGCCGATTTCTACAGATTGGTGTATCTCCCAATGAAGACACCAGTTGTGCGCAGTTAGTGGATTGACTGGGCACATTTTGAGAAGAAGTGATGCTCACTGTTCACTGAAGTAGTGAGAGCCATTGAGAAGCATGGTCTGAGAGATCTTTTTGCTTTCAGGAATAACTGGAATGATGAAGTGATTGCACAGTTCTATGCAACCTGTCACTTCTCTAGTGAACATGAGGAGAGTGTCACTTGGATGACCCATGGATCCAAGTACAGCATTACTCAAGAAGATTTTGCTAACTTGCTTCACCTTGACACCACAAGATCTGATTGCTTGGTCATACACAGCATTGGTGTCATTGACAAGGATATGATGAAGTTCCTATATAAGCCAAACTCAAAGTTCAACCCTCCTTACACCAAAAATATGAAGCCATTCTTTGTGGTGCTGAACAGAGTTTTGAGGAAGACAATTTCTCCCAAGGATGGAGATGCTGGAAGTGTGCAAGGATACCTCCAGACTCTGATGAGGGTCATAAGCAAGGACCGCCCATTTGATGTGGCGGAATACATTTGGAATGATATGGTGAACATATCCTGCACTCCCAATAGGTCCTGTGGATATGCTCCTTATCTAATGTTTGTGATTAAAAAACTCACTAGGATTGAGTTTGTGAAAGATGTGCAGCATCTCCCCTTGAGGCCTCAAATGCCTCAAAAGCTGAGTGTGCAGGTTGCTCCCTCGCCGGCCTTCAGTCGTGAGGCACCGACAAGAGGAAGAGAAGATGTCAGGGCTGCCCCTGCTTCTAGTGCAGCCCCTCTAAAAGGTTCAGCCAGCGGAATTCTCAAGTACCTGACTGCAATCTTTGCCTCCTGCAAAAAGGCCAAAGTGAAGGCCCATAAGCTCAACAAGAAAAGAAAGGAGGACATGAAGTATATCAAGGCAAATCTGAAGCAAATTTGCCAGAAACTGGAGAATGAGCCAATTGGGTCTCCAATCGTCTCGGAAGACTCAGATTCTGATTTCACCGTGCTCGGGCCCTTGAACCCCTCCGAGCTTGCTTACTTTGGCGTTGGGGGCTCGAGTAGCACCGCACCTCCTCCTCCTCCTCATCATCAAGCTGAAGATGAAGATGATGAAGACGACAATGAGAGGACCGACAGCCAAGAGTGAAGACCTTAGGACCCTCCTCTTCCTCTTTTTGGTGTCTTGATGCCAAAGGGGGAGAGATTGAGGGGGAGTCTTAGGCTTAGCTGTAGGTTGCGAGGAGAGAGCTCTATGCTATGTTCTCTAACTCTTTTGTGGCTTGTAAAGTTTTAACAATGATCCTATGTTAATTAGGTTCTGTGATGCAATGATTTGATCCTTTGAGTAGTATTCATGAAAATTGTGATTTTGCTCTAGAATGACATATATGCTTGCTATTGGGTGATTAATGTCAATTATGTCATTCTCAATGTTTCGGTGCACTTAGTTATGCATCCCACCATAAAGAATGCACATATGGACTATGCTTTCACTACTTGATGTATTTTGGACTCATATGTGCATACTTTATGAAAATCTCAATTTTTATCATATTTTATGAAATCTCAATTGGTTGTCATCAATCACAAAAAAGGGGGAGATTGAAAGTGCATCTAGGACTCCCTTGTGGGTTTTGGATGATTTATGACAAGCAATTGGGATCCTAACCTCTTTGTTGAGATGAGTGCAGGCTTTTAATAGAAAAATGAGCAAAGTGCCAAAAAGAAGGAAGAATGAGGAGCAAAGTGGAAATGAGCTCAAGGAAGAAGAATAGTAGATCATTGTGTATGGAGTGTGTTAAGAAAACACATACCAAGAGCTCAATCACAATTAAACACACACATTGCACAAAGTTACACAGGACCGGACTAGTCCCACTAACACCGAACTAGTCCGATATCCTCTCTGACTAGAATTGGACTAGTCCTCCCCAGTGTGGAATAGTCCTCAAAACACTTCACAAGTCACACAAAATCGGACAAGTCCGATCGCGACCGGACTAGTCCGATATTCTCACTGGTCCAAATCAGACAAGTCCGATATTTGCACGGACTAGTCCAAAATACCCTCTGATCTAAATCAGACAAGGCCTCCAAGTGCGGACTTGTCATCCTATACACTTAGGGTTTCACATATTCGGACAAGTCCGATGACTATCGGACTGGTCCGAAGATTTCCAGTAGCGAAATCGTACAAGTTTGTCCCTAGTCGGACTAGTCCGATATTTCGGGACACTTAGGAGTTGCTACACATAGCACACCGGACTAGTCCGGTGACCACTACGGACTAGTCTGATCTTTCTGAACCCTAACGGTCACTTTTAGAAACCCATATAAATAGAGTTGCATGGCCATATTTTACAAACTCTCGAACCCTAGCGCCGTCACACCTCCCAACAGCCTCAAAAACCACATCTCTCCACGAAATTAAGTGCAACAAAGATCAATCCCTCGGGGATTCACTCTAGTTCATTGGAGAGACAAATTCAACAACACATTTAGCTCTTGGTTTGATTCTCTAACACACTCCTGCGATTTAATTGTAATCTTTTGAGTGTGTTCTTGGTGGTATTTCGTGATTTATCCCAAGGGAGCTCTCAACGTGTGAGAAAGCCCCTTGAATTTGGTTATTCACCCGTTTGAGATAAGTGGAATAGGATTGGCCTTCGTGGCGATCCAATGAGGGTAGGGTTGGAGAAGACTCGGTCCTTTTGTGGACTCCTGAACGTGGATGTAGGTTGCCTCTGCGGGAACCAAACCACGGGATAAATCTCTTGTGTCCTCTTTTGTGTTCATTGTCCTTTAAATTATATCAGTCTAGGGTTACAATTGATCTTGATTACTTTATGTTGAAATATCAAGTATAAGATTGAATTGTAATATAACCTGATTCATAACCTTGTAACACTTTGTTTAATCGTATATTTCTGCTGCATATATAATAAAGTTAATCGATCAAACCTAATCAGTCTAGTCCGTATACACCGGACTAGTCCGCACTTTACCAGACTAGTCTGATATCTCTGGTTTTGAACTGGTTTGTTAAGTGTTGCAGGATCCGACAATTTTCAAAAAGGCCTATTCACCCCCGCTCTAGGCCTCATTCATCAACCCCGTAGTCCTTAAGTGTTTGAACAATCCAAAGAATTTGTGAGCAAACACTAGCAGTAGCTACATATTCAGATTTACCTGTGGATTGTGCAACTGAGTTTTGTTTTCTAGAAGACCAAGCAACAAGTGAATTACCACGAAAATGACAAGCACCGGAAGTACTTTTCCTATCAATCCTACAACCCCCAAATAAGGTATTCGAAAATCTTTCAAAGTTACAGTTGAGGAAGAAGGAAGAAAAATGTCAAATTATTGAGTTCCATGTAAGTACCTGAGAATCCTTTTGATGGCTTGACGATACGAAGCACGCGGGGAGGCTTGAAACCGTGCACAAAGACATACGCTGAATTGTATCTCCGATCCTGATGTCGTGAGGTACAACAGTGATCCGATCATACTTCTATATTCTTTTTGATACACGGGTTCCATCTTCATCAAGTTCAAGTGTTGTTACTGTTCCCATTGGTGTCCGAAGAGGCTTTCTTTTGTCCATGTTGAAGCGCCTTAGGAGGTCCTTTGTATACTTCGTTTGATGCACAAAAGTACGCTCCTTGGTTTGCTTGATTTGCAGCCCCAAAAAGTACGTGAGGTCTCCCATCATACTCATCTCAAATTCTGAACTCATCATAGCTGAAAACTTGGACACAAGATCATGAGAAGCACAACCAAAGATAATATCATCCACATACACTTGAACGAATAATGATTCATTGCCATGCTTAAGCACAAAAAGAGTTTTATCAACCTTGCCCATTGTAAATCCCTTTTCAAGTAAGAATGTTTTTAAACTATCATACCATGCTCTAGGGGCTTGTTTGAGACCGTACAAGGCTTTGGACGGTTTGTAAACATGATTAGGAAAATCTAGATTTTCAAAACACAGTGGTTTTTTTGACATAAACCTCCTCATTTATGTAGCCACTAAGAAAAGCACTTTTAACATCCATTTGATATAGCTGAAAACCTTAAGATGCAGCAAAAGCTAACAAAATTCTTATGGCTTCTAATCTAGTAATAGGAGCAAAAGTTTCATCAAGATCTAGACCTTCAACTTGTGTGAAACCTTGAGCAACCATCCTAGCCTTATTCCTAACCACAACCCCATCTTCACTTTGTTTATTTTTAAAGACCCATTTAGTTCCAGTTAAAGTCAGACCTTGAGGTGGAGGTACAAGTTTCTAAACATTATTTCTTTCAAAATTTCTAACTCTTCTTACATGGAAATAATCCAAGATTTATTAGTGAGTGCGTGCGATATATCTTTGGGTTCAAAATAAGCAACAAAAGCAGAATGAGCATGAGAGTTTGGATCGCAAAACCTGGACCGTGTGACTCGTTCATGCAAGCTTCCAATAATTTGTTGTGGGGGTGACTTTTGAGCACCCGGAGGGGAGTGGACACTTCACAAGCTTCTTCCTCTTCATGTTCAACACAAATCGATGAGCTTGTGACTTGAGGAGGATCTGGACCAGCAATGGTGGTCGTCGGTGCTGGTTGTGAATCAAAATCATGAGCTGGAACAATGTCATTAGCTGCTGAATTTTCTGGCAGCAGCACCACTTCTTCCTCATCTTCAACGAAAATGCTCTCCCCCTGCGGATATGGATCCGTACCTGCAATGTTTGAGCTAGTACCTGTGCTAGCTTCATCAAAAGACACCTCACATGTCTCCACAGTTTTGTTAGTGTCATGTAAAACCACACGGTAGCCTCTAGTGTGAGATGGATAACCAAGAAACATGCCATCAATGGATGTAGGTTCAAATTTATCAAGATTACCATGTTTCATAACAAAGCATTTGCATCCAAAGACCCGAAAGTGTGTAACACTGGGCCTATGTCCGAACCGGAGCTCATATGGTGTTTTACCTAGCTTAGCGCGCAAGAAAACACGTTTTGATCCATAACAAGCGGTTCCAATCGCATCAGCCCAAAATTTCCTAGGAGTTTGATATTCATCAAGCATAGTCCTAACCATCTCAACTAAGGTTCTGTTCTTTCTTTCTACAACACCGTTTTGTTGCGGTACATATGGTAGAGAAAATTGATGATCTATTCCATTTTCAGCACCAAAGTGATTAAATGATTGATTTTTAAATTCAGTTTTGTTATCACTTCTAATTGCTTTTAAAGATCTTGGGTGATCAATTGATAATCTAAGAAATAAAGTTCTAAAGTGACTAAAAGCTTCATTCTTAGATGCCATAAAGTAAAACCAAGAGTATCTAGAATAGTCATCAACAATCACGAGAACATACCATTTACCTCCGAAGGATTGAACACGTGAAGGTCCTATGGTGTCAAAGTGCAAAAGTTGACCCGGTTCAGTTGTCATGATCATTGTGAGAGGAGTATGTGAACCTACAACCATCTTAGCATGTCTACAACAAGAGCACACAATTTCTTTGTCCCCTTTAAGCTTAGGCAGCCCACATATGCGATCAAGAGCACTAACACGCTTTAGATGATCAAAGCCTACGTGACCAAGTCTATGATGCCAAAAATATTAGTCCTTTCAATCATTAGCAACAAGACACCTATGCTCAGATGAAGACATATCAAAATTAGCTTTCAAAACTCTTCCAAACCGAGACATGTTAAAAATAAGCTCACTATTTGAACCTACAACTTTGCAACAGTTTTTATTGAAAATAATTTCCAAATTTTCATCTAGCAATTGTGAAACAGAAAGCAAGTTGTCTTTCAATTTTTTGGCAAGTGCCACATCCTTCAAAGTGTAGTGATCATTACTCTAACCGAACCCTTAACAATTATAGGAGTTGAAGAATTATCAGCAAAAGTAACATTCTCTACACGTGACACAGAAGGGGGAGGAGAACCATTCTTTGTCACCGGTCATGTGGCGTGAGCAACCTGAATCAACAATCCAAATGGTCTCCTTCCTCAAGCATGTAACCTACATAGAAGCACAATACGTTGATGACTCATTACTACGGTTAGTCAAAAGGTATTTAGAAATCCAGTACTAAGTCACACGATGTCCAGCAGGAATAACACGCGAAAGCTGAGATAAAACAGCAGGTTTATAAGCCAAAGCTAGAGGATTTTTGAACCCAACTACTGTCCTATGAGATGTTACATGTGTAGCACGAAAAACATTAGGTTTGAAAGCAAATTTTGCATGTTTTCGACTCATTATAGCAGGTTGCATGTTCCTATCATTCGGTTTAGCACGAGCAGCAAATTTTGCATGTAAGTTATGAGATCTAGCAATCATTCTTTCATTTTTCTGTTGTTTAGATAGTCTATAACAAAAATATATAACATGACCATCTCTACCACAATAGATACAATGAAATTAAACTTTGTGTTCATGTCTAGATGAGCAAGCAACATTTTTATTTGAAACCGAATAAGACAACAATACTGCAGATTTGAAAACCACTTCTTTTTATTTAGGAACTGCTTGAATCAAACCACTTCCTAATGACTTTACAATTTTAGGTGGATGTTCCTTAGCATGAGCATGAGAATCAAAACCTAAACCAGTTTTATCATTGCAAGACTTGGAAGAATTCGCTGCAAGTTTAGGTTCTTATTCCCATTAAAAACTAATATAATGTCTTGTGCATGTCATCAAGTTTATTGGACTGATCAAGGTAATTTTCACATGAAGTTTTACCTTTTAGTTTACAATTGGAACAATATTTAACTTCATGATAACGTAAAGCATTGTTCAATATAGAGATTTCATTCATAGAATCTTGTAGTATCAAGATCATCACAAGTAGAACAATGCACATCAATTGTAGAACAGCTAGCATCTTTCAAGTTTTTACCATTAAGTGCAGCAAGTTCTATGTTTTTTTCAATTTATAACTTAAGTTTATCAAGTGTGGATGTGTGCGCACTTCTTAATGAGGACAATTGTTCATATATTAAATCACATGAGGAACAAGAATCACCACTAGGAATCAAGGATTTCAAATGATTAATTTCGGATTCTAGTGACTCAAATTTAATAGCATTGTCCCTATGCTTTTTGTCCTTTTTCTTAACTATAACAGTGGCACGAGAAGTAGCATCACACATTTCTTCGCAAGTAGGGCATACCACTTCATTGTCGCAGTTGTGTTCTGCATCCTCCATACTTGATCTTGATTTGCCCGCCATGAAGCATAAGTTTGCCAAATCATTTTCATCTTCGTCACTTCCAATGTCCACATCACTTGAGCCATGTTCTTGGAGTGTGGAGATAAAACTGCTCACCAATTGACGTCACGTAAAACCCTTCTTTTTCTTCGTATCTTTTGTAGAGGAGTGCTTCGTCCTTGTTTGCTTTTCATCCCGGGAAGTCGGACCTGAAAGTTTAGGGCAATATGAACGAAAATGTCATGTCTTACCACATTCGAAACATCGTTGAGGTACGGAGCTTCCTCTCCTTCTAGTTCTCACATTTTGCAATGCTTTCGAGAACCTAGTAGAGAGAAGTACTAGCTCCTCCTCTTGAAACTCCTCAATATGTTCAAGGGTTAGAGAGGACAACAAAGCAAGTGTACCACAAGATGAAGATTGGCCGGAGCTAGGCATATCATGGTTAGAAACAAATGCAAGAGACTTGTTGGGATTCTTACATGAGATTATGTCAATTTCATGAGTTTTCAATTTAGAATAAAGAACATATGTAAGTGTACTCATGACAGTAGATTCACGAATGGATGTGACTTTCATCTCCCGAATTGACATGTCTAATGCACTTAGTTATTTACTAGCATTTTCAGCATCTGAAAAATTAACATTGATGCTACGCAAGTTGCTGAGAATTTTGTTAAAACGTGCAAAGAGATCATCAATGGAATCATCGGGTTGCATCACGAAGCGCATGTATTCTTTATTAAACATGTCTTGTCTTACCTCCTTGATCGTGTTGGATCCTTTGTGGTAGTCATAAAGTACTTTCAACACATCGCAGATCAGAGGTGTGCAACACGGTCGAAGTCGCTTTGAGTTAATCCTTGTATGATCAAGTTCCGAGCCTTGTTGTTGTTGTCGACATCTCTCAGATTTGTAGATGTAACTCGATCGTTTGACGGCACTTCGTAAGACTTGTATAACTTCTCCCATATTGCGAAGCCTTGTGCCTGGATGAAAGCTTCCATACGTGCCTTCCAAACCTAGAAAATCAATACCACTAAACACACAAGGTTTGGCAGAGTATTTCTCCATGATCATTAGTCAAAAACACATGCAAATCACAAACATTAGATCACCGTGGATCTGATACAAATTGTAGGATCGAAGAGCATGTGAAAATCTACCAGGGGGTGAATGGTAGATTAAAACTTTTTTGGCGGAAGCAATGAAAACCCCTCAGTAGAAAACCGACCTGTTAAAGAAACCGTGTGTGCGACTAATCTAAATGTGTTAAACTATGAAAAATCTAGTATCTATTGTAGATAATCAAGTCACGAAATGACACAACAAGAATCACTCAAATCCGTTGAGAGAAACTCAAGTTACGATCAAAAGATCGAACAGAGGTCAATATGTTCTACCGAGTAAAAAACAGATCTGCAATACTGCAAAGAAACTCATGTAGATCAAAAACCACAAATCCAATGACCGTGAAATATTGAAATATGATAGATAATCAAGTTGTGAAGACAACCCAAAAATAATCATGACAATTCTATTTGTATAACTCGAGTTATTATAAAACCACCGAAGAAAGGTAGTGTTGTGCAGAAAACTCGACGAGAAAAACTTGGCTGGAACAAGTCGGACAAACAAGGCACAAAAGTTCCTTTAAACTACGATCATTATCAATAGAACACAAGTGGAACAGCCCCAAAGTCGTCTACCACGAGCTCTGGCCTTCCTTGCTTGTATAACCAGCCCTTAGGCCAACCCAAACCTAACTAGGACTCTAATCCTACTCAATTTACGAATCGAAACTTTCTATAACTACTCAAGACTCTTCTATACGCAGATAGAAGCAATATTAAGACTTCCAAAAACCTTAGGAAAGTATCCACATTCCAAAAACAACTCAAATTTGTGACCCATACAAAATCCTACCATAACCAATTCAAAACTTTTCATATTTGAGTCAAACACGACTCAGCCGCAGTCTGAGTCCATAACCTAGTCAGTTGGACCTTTTCGACCAATTCTCTACGTCCACATCTCTTCATCACGCCTCAGAACCATGTAGCCATGTCCATGGACTCCTGGCATACGTGCAAACATCTTCCAACGACATCCACAATACCTTCATATGCATTGTTCTTGATTCAAACATGTTGTGCAACCTCCCGATCAACTCAACCACAATTCCTCCCGATCTTGGTTGTTGAACCTCATCTCCTCCCTAAGACTAGCTCATTGGATCCCGTCACCAGCCATGTCTTAAACTCAAGTAACACCTGCACATGAAAAGACAACCAATACTTCCGAGCACAAGTCCTCGACTTGACTCACATTAGTTCCGAAACTACGACATCTTATGCGAGCACCTCACATAAGCATGTTGTAAAACCACAGTAAAACAATATCAGCCATATCAACTAAAACGCACAAAAAACTTAGCAAATGAATACTAAGCAATCTTTCTAACAATGTAAAGCAAGTTTGAAACATTTCACAGTAAAAGCAGGAACATTGCGATCAAGAGCACGAGCACGGTTAATAAATCAGTAGGTGAACTCGCTCCTAACTTCTTTTACATGTGAGTTCGAGAATAGATTGCTACGTGATGATTTAATTGTTATTACAAATAATTGAGATGATCAACAAGTGAAGGAAAGAGGCCTTGGGAGCATGGAGAACCAGCTGGGACGTCCACAAGTTGATGGAAGCAGTTTAACATTCGGACTCGAGTTCAACTCGGAGTCCAGGAGCAGTCCACATTAAAACGAACGCCCAGGAGGCATACGGACTCCGTTTTTGACGTTCTACATATGCACAAAAAAAGGATAAGATAAACTTTCCAATTCTTCTAGTACCACCTCAAAATTCTTTCAGGGTCATTGGGAATCGTCGAAACAAGTCGAGTCCAGATTTCTGTCCTGTGCTTCACCACCGAATCGGGCATTTGGGCCTTGTATCCCGTTAGAGTCCATTAGGGACGCATCTAATCGTGTTTTGGCCGAACCCTAGCCTTTAAATACTGCAGCCGCTGGTCATATTCTGTGGGTTTTGCTTAGATCAATAATATCGCCGTTCTACGGTTTGTGGGACCCCAACTTCACGATTTCAGATCGTGTCTTCGACATTCTTGCTCGTGTTCTCGGTTGCCCTTGCAGGGATTAGCCTTCTTGGCGAGGTCAAGCTTGTGCAGCATGGTTGATAACCAACGGAGCCGTGGTGTAGTGATTGCAGGGGTACTCGAACCGCTCGAGTGCCGTAGATCATCAACGTCGAGTTCTCCACCCCAATCGACTTACCTTTCGGAAAATTGGGACTAAACCTTCTCATCAGTTGTGGAGCAAGATCAAAAGTTGTAATGTCATTGTTTATTTCTAAAATTTCAGGCAGCAGCTCCACTCCTTCTTCGTCTTCAATCAAAATACTCTCCCTCTGCAAATATGCACCTTGACCTACAGTGGCAGAGCTAGTATCTGGACTAGTTTCATCAAAAGTAACTTCACAAGTCTCCACAAGTTTGGTAGTGTCAAGTAAAAGAACACGGAAGCCTCTAGTATGAGATGGATAACCAAGAAACATGCCATAAACATATCTAGCTTCAAATTTATCAAGATTACAATGTTTCTTAACAAAGCATTTGCAACCAAAGACCCTAAAGTGTGTGACACTAGGCCTATGTCCAAACCGAAGCTCATATGGTGTTTTTCCTAACTTAGCTCTCAGTAAAACACGGTTTGAAACATAACAAGTTGTTGCAATTGCATCTTCCCAAAAAATTTTAGGAGTTTGATATTCATCAAGCATAGTCCTAGCCATCTCAACTAAGGTTCTGTTCTTTCTCTCTACAACACCATTTTTTGAGGTACATATGGTGAAGAAAATTGATGTATATTCCATTTTTAGCACAAAAATGATCAAATGATTGGTTTTTCAATTCAGTTCCATTATCACTTCTAATTGCTTTTAAAGATCTTGGGTGGTCAAGTGAAAGTCTAAGAACTAAATTTCAAAAGTGACTAAAATCTTCATTCTTAGATGCCATAAAGTAAACACAAGAGTATCTAGAATAGTCATCAACAATTACAAGCACATACCACATACCTCCAAAAGATTGAACACGTAAGGGACCTATGGTGTCAAGGTGCAAAAGTTGTGCCGGTCCTGTTGTCTTGGTCATTGTGAGTGGAGCATGTGAACCTACAACCATTTTAGCATGTCTACAAGAAGAGCAAACAATTTCTTTTTCCCCTTTAAGCTTAGGCATCCCACGTATGCGATCAAGAGCACTAACACATGTGAGATGATCAAAGCCTACGTGACCAAGTCTACGATACCAAAAATATAACTCTTTGTATCATTATAAACTAGACACCCATGCTTAGAAGTTGACATATAGAAATCAGCTTTAGAAACTTTTCCAACATAGACATGTTAAACAAAAGTTCACCTTTTGAATCTACAACCTTGCAACAATTTTACATGAAATTGACTTCTAGATTTTCATGTAGCAATTGTGAAACGGAAAGCAAATTATATTTGAAATTTTTAACAAGTACCACATCCTTCAAAGTGTAGTGTTTATTTATTCTAACTGAACCCTTAGCAATTATAGGAGTTGAAGAATTATCGGCAAAAGTAATGTTTTCTACACGTGACACAAAATAGAGGGAGGAGAACCATTCATTATTACCGGTCATGTGGTTTGAGCGACCTGAATCCACAATCCAAATTTTCTCCTTCCTCAAGCGTGTAAATTACATAGAAGCAAAATACATCGATAACTCAATACTGGGGTTAGTCAAAAAGCATTTAGGAATCGAGTATTGAGTTACACGACGTCCAGCAGGAATAACACGCGAAAATTGAGAAAATACAGCAGGTTTATGAGTCACATTTTGACAATTCTTGTTCCCAACTACTGATTTATGAAGTGTGTTATGTGTAGCATGAAAAACAGTAGATTTGGGAGGAAACATTGCATGTTTATGACTCATCACAGCAGGTTGCATGTTCCTAACATTTGGTTCAGCACGTGCAACAAGTTTTGATCGATTGTTATGAGATCTAGCAATCATTCTTTCCTTTTTCTTTTGTTTAGCTAGTATATAACAAAAATCTATGAAATAAACATCTATACCAAAATAGGTACAATGAAATTTAACTTTGTGTTAATGTCTTGATGAGCAAGCAACATGTTTATTAGAAACCGAATGAGACAACACTCCTGCAGATTTGAAAACCACGTCTTTTTGTTTAGGAATCGTTTGAATCAAAGAACTTCCTAATGACTTATCAAACTTAGGTGGATGTGACTTAGCACTAGCATGAGAATTAAAACCTAGACCATTTTTATCATTTCAAGACTTAGAAGAGTATAGCAACAAGAGTAGGTTCTTATTTGCCTTACAAAACCGGTCTAGTGTCCTATGCATGTCATCAAGTTTATTGGACAGATCAAGGCAATTTTCACATGAAGTTTTCTTTTTAATTTACAATTAGGACAACAATTAACTTCATGAGAACGTAAAGCATTGCTCAAAATAGAAATTTCATTCATAACATCATGCAATTTCTTATTAAGATCATCACAATGAGAACAATGCAAATCAATTGTTGAACAACTAGCATCTTTCAAGTTTTTATCATTAAGTACAGCAAGCTCTCTATTCTTTTCAATTTTAAGCTCAAGTCTATCAAGTGTGGAGGTGTGCGCCCTCCTTAAAGAGGACAATTGTTCATATATTAATTCACATAAGGAACAAGAATCATCAGTAGGAATCAAAGATTTTAAATAATTAATTTCATATTCTAGTGATTCAATGTTAATAGCATTGTCCCTAAGTTTTTTGCCCTTTTTCTTAAGTATAACAGTGGCATGAGAGATAGCCTCACACATTTCTTAGCAAGTGGGACATACCTCTTTATCGTCGCTGTTGTGTTCTGCCTCCTCCATACTTGATCTTGAGTTGCCCGCCATGAAGCACATATATGCCAAATTCTCTATATCTTGTTCACTTCTGATGTCTACATCGCTCGAGCCAAGTTCTTGAAGTGCAGAGACAAAACTGTTTACTAATTGGCGACCTATAAAACCCTTCCTCTTGTTGTTGTTGTTTGAAGAGGAGTAATTGAACTTTGTTTGATTCTCATCACGAGGATAAGAACCTGAAAGGTTAGGGCAATTTGTACGAAAATGTCCAAACTCACCGCATTCGAAGCACCATTGAGTTCCACCATTTCCTCTCCTTCTGGTTCTAACATTTTGCAATCTTTTTGAGAACCGAGTAGAGAGAAGTGCTAGGTCCTCCTCTGGAAACTCTTCAATCTATTCAAGGGTTAGAGAGGACAGCAAAATAAGTGTATCACACAATAAAGATTTATTGGAACTAGGCATGTCACGTTGTGAAACAAATGCAAGGGACTTGTTGGAGTTTTTACGTGATATTATGTCAAGTTAATGAGTTTTTAACTTGGAATATAGCATGTCTAATGTAAGTGTACTCATGACAATGGATTCACGAATAGATGTAACTTTCATTTCCCAAATTGAAAGGTCTAATGCACTTAACAATTGCCTAGCATTCTCAATATTTGAAAAATTAACACTGACACTACGCAAGTTGCTGAGAATTTTATTAAAGTGAGCAAAGAAGTCATCGATCGACTCACTTGATTGCATCTCAAAATGCATGTACTCTTTCTTGAACATATCTTGACATACTTCTTTGATTGTGTTGGATCCTTCGTGGTAGTCACGTAAAGCTTTTTCTACGCGTCTTATGCTGATCGGAGATGTGCAACACGATCAAAGTTCCTTTGAGTCAATCCTTGTATGATAAAGTTCCGCGTCTTGTTGTTGTTGTCAACATCTTTTATGTTGTCAGTCGTTACTTGATCATTTATGGCATGTCCAAGTTCTTGAAGACCTTTTCCCAGATGGCAAAGCCTTGTGCCTGTATGTAAGCCTCCATACGCGCCTTCTAAACCCGAAAATCAATGCCATCGACCACACAAGGTTTTGTCGAGTATTTCTCTATGTTGATTTGTCAAAACACGTGCAAATCAATGAGATTAGAACATCGTGGCTATGATACCAATTTTAAGATCGAAGAGAATGTGAAAAGCCACAAGAGGGGAGTGAATGGTAGATTAAAACTTTTCAGCGGAAGCAACAAAAACCCCTCAGCAAAAAAACAATCTGATAGAGAAATCATGTGTGTGAGTGTTTACAATGTGTTCAAAACATGACAAATTAGTGTAGATTGTAGAGAACCAGGTCACGAAGACACGATAACAAGAATCACGAGAAAACATTGAGTAAAACCCAAGTTATGACCGAAACCCTGAGCAAAGGTCAATCTATTCTAACAAACAGAAAATAGATCTGATATGCTGCAAAGTGTGGGGACCGGGGTCCCGACATTCCAGGACAACATTGGGTGGTACTTTGCGATGCGGCACCTAACAGCACACACGAAAGACATTGTAAAGATACAAAGTTTTCATTTCACAATAAGATATTGTTTGCAATATAGTGTACAACATCGGTACACACGCAGCGGAAAGTACAATACTCACACTCACAACCTATCTACGCAGAGGAGAAGCCGTCCATGTCCGCAAACGCTTCTCACTAGCAACACGAAGATTAGAAGGCAGCGGCGTGGTGTCATGTGACATATACATCTCGACAACTTGAGGTCTCACGGAGAACTTATAACAGCAAGAATATAACAAAACCTGCAAAACCACATATTAAGCAAGCATGAGCATGATGGCTCAACAAGACTTAATTATCTCACCTAAACATGTAACTCTACATGTTGGAGACTTCTACTATCAGAAAGCTGAATTTGCATAAAGGACTTGCCTATTAGTAAATCCTTAGCTCAGTTTTAAGGTAGCAAATGACATTCCCTAAGCATGACACATCACAAACTCCACAATCAGACGGGAAATGCTTTGTCCCCGATGTTACATGCTCAAAGCGGCATAAGCTTTATTCAAGATAAATGTTTATCAAATGTAAACTTAATTGTGCTATTTTCTAATCCATACAAGTTGCAATACAATAATAATCATAGCAGCATATTCGTAATACTCCAACTACTCTTTATTACTACGTCATGACTCGGTGAACAAGTATGCTCAGTCCATAACAGCGAGCGACGGTGATTCAAATCAATAACACCCGGATAGCATGACACATACACCCACACTCAGAGCTACGAAGGCACGCTCCACTGATGTTGTATGGAGCAACCTTTCACTGCACACCCACACGCCGAACCGGTCCCACCGCTAAGAGCAGGAGGCCGCCACACAAAGCGTGATTGTGCCTGCTAGCAGATTTACACCTTACTGCTCTGAACCCACACCTATATCTCTACTCTGCTCTTCCCCTGTCTCATCAAGGTCCACCTGATCCTCTAACTCCTCTTCCTGTACCAGTAACTTCCCTTTCTCCTCCTGCATACATTCCATAGCAAGATGCGCTAATCTTCTACCAGTCTCAGCCACCTGCCGAGATAGCAGATCCCTCTCCCTAGCAGCCTATTCAGCTATGGAAGATGCAAGCACTTGCTGCCCCTGAAAGTCTCACTGCCCCTGCGCAAAATCCTCCAGTAACCCAAACACCTTCCCCCACCTATCTTCATCTACTCGAGCAGACTCCGCTATGGCTATGAGCACATATCGTGTTTGCACCAACGGTTTGGGAGCGGGCGCCGTGGTGAAGAACTGCAATCTCCAAATCACCCAGATCGCAAACTCCAATCTCCTGTCAAACTCCTAAAACGGCGACTCCTCCCCCCCCCCCCAAAAAAAAATCACGCAGGATGGTAAGGCTCTGATTACCAACTGTGATACCCCTGGCCGGCGATCGTCGTTCTCGGCGTGAGTAACAGCGACACCGGCGGCGAGCAGCGCACGGCAAGAGGCGTACAACGATAGGTAGAGGGAATATTTCTCTTACTTTCTATCGTGTATGTCCTTCTCACAGGGGGTTCACCTTTATTTACAGTCCCAGGCTACTGCTAGTGGGCCACACCACACACACGATGGCCCCACGCGTCAGTCAAAACCTATGAAAATACTCATGCCTCTCTCTTCCCACAGGTTCTTCCAGGTCTACCTCCTTAGTTCAACGCTGAGACCTCCGCCAACTCCTTTGCCATCACAATTCCCCCCTCGGTAGATACGGCTTTCCCCCAAGCCGCAACCGCCGGAAAGCTTCGTATCAAGACGTGGCAATCCTCTATGGTTGTTGTCGGTGGTGAAGCTGAGTCCCACTCAACTTTCACCTGAGGTACTGCTTTCCTTCCCTTCTTGACTAGTCGCCAGTCCACGATGCGAAGAGGTCGCAGCGAGTCCTTGTTCAAAGATGCAATCTTTGGCAGATCTGCATAGACTGGAGTGTAATTAGCTGTGAATGGTTTCAGTTGTGAAACATGGAACACCGGATGGATCTGGGCACCCTTCGGCAGCTCAAGTTGGTAAGCCACTTTCTGTATTCTTTCGAGCACACGATAGGGTTCGTAGAACTTGAATGCGAGCATAGGGTATGGGCGATTCACCACTGAGATTTGGGCGTAGGGTTGCAACTTGAGCAGCACCAGTTCCCCCACTAAATACTCCTTGTCTGTTCGATGTTTGTCAGACTGCTGCTTTTTCCTGTTTTGAGCCATCATCAAATGTTGTTTGTCAAGTTCCAGGTGAGCTGCTCTTTCATGCAGGAACTCATTTAAGGATGTGTCTACTGTGTCAGGACAAACTGGCGCCTGGATGATGTTTGGCTCATGGCCATAGAGCACCTTGAAGGGAGAACAGCCAATAGATACATGATGAGAAGTATTATACCAGAGTTCGGCAAGAGAAAGCCATTTGTTCCAAGCAGAAGGGGAGGCTTGCACTGCACACCTTAGATAAGTTTCCAAACTCTGGTTAACTCGTTCTGTTTGCCCATCAATTTGGGGATGGTAAGCTGTAGAAAACAGAAGCTTCACATTGAGGCTTGAAAATAGGTGTTGCCATATATGACTAGTGAATATTCTATCTCTATCTGACAACAGAGATCTGGGTAAGCCATGTAGTTTAACCACATTGTCTAATAAGACAGTGGCCACCTGTAGAGCAGTATAAGGATGCTTGAGAGGTAGGAAATGGGCATACTTAGATAATCTATCCACCACCACAAGTATTGTGTTATATCCCTCAGATTTAGGAAGGCCTTCTATAAAGTCCATAGTGATATTATGCCATATGCCCTTTGGAATAGGTAGTGCTGCAGCAAGCCAGCAGGGTGGATCCTTTCACCTTTTGCTTGCTGGCATATAGTACACTGCCTAACAAAATCCTCCACATCTAATTTCATTCCTTGCAAATAAATAGACTTCTTCACTCTTTGGTATGTTGCTTGGGTACCATAATGACCTCCCATGACATTGTCATGGCATGCAACAATCAATTTTATCCTGATGGCAGAGTTCTCCCCAATCCAAATGAGACCCTTCTTTCTTATAATCCCTTGATGCAATGTAAACCTATTCTCATCTGGACTTGCTAATGCTAACTTGGTCCACAAGGTTTGAGCAGTGGAATCTGTAACATAGGAATTCAAGACTTCTTGAACCCACATAGTTTTGACTTCCTCCACAACAGATATTGCCATCAATGGATTCATCCTACACAAAGCATCAGCAGCCATGTTGTCTCTGCCCTTTCTATATACAATTTTGAAATTGAGCCCCATTAGCTAAGTCATAGCCTTTTTTTGCAAGTCTGAGTGCAACTGTTGATCCTCCAGAAAGCACAGGCTCCTGTGGTTAGTTCTGATCCCAAACTCCCCCTTTTGTAAATATTGTTTCTAACTGTCCATAGCTAGGATTAGAGCCAAGAATTCCATCTCATAAATTGACCATTGTTTATGCTTTTCAGTAAGAGCTTTGCTCGAATATGCCACAGGCCTCTCTTTTTGCATCAACACAGCTCCCAATCCATAATCACTTGCATCAATTTCCAAAATGAAAGGTTCATTAAAATTAGGCAAAGCTAACACTGGTGTAGTGGTCATCATAGATTTCAATGTGTGAAAAGCGAAATCAGCTTCAGGAGTCCAAATAAATTGCTTCTTTTTAAGAATTGATGTTAAAGGTTTAGCAATGCCACCATAGCTCTTAGCAAATTTTCTATAATACCTAGTAAATCCCAAAAATGCCCTTAGCTTAGTAAAAGAGTTAGGGACAGGACACCTGGACATTACTGCAGTTTTTGCAGGGTTAGTCTTCACCCCTTCTCTAGATATAATATGCCCAGATACACCAATTTCGTTTTTGCAAACTAACACTTGGAAGCCTTAACAGAAAACTGATGCTGCCTCAAAGTATCCATGACCACTTTCAAGTTCTGCAAATGTGAGTCTAAAGAAGGGCTATAGACAAAAATATCATCTAAGAAAAACAGCACAAATTTTCTCAAATATGGTGCAAGTATAGAATTCATAGCACATTTAAAAGTAGCAGGAGCATTAGTGAGACCAAAGGACATCACCTTGAATTGATAATGGCCAAAATGGGTCATGAAGGCTGTCTCGAACTCCTCTCCCTCTTTATTTCTCACTTGATGATACCTCGCCCGCATATCCAGGCTAGAGAAATAAGCAGACCATGATAATTCATCTATAATTTCATCAATTAGAGGCATGGGGAACCTGTTCTTGATAGTCAAGTCATTAAGCTTGTGATAGTCCACACAAAAACACCAGGACCTATCTTTCTTTTGCACTAACAAGACTGGTGAGGCAAATGGGTTGACACTATCCTCAATAAGTCCAGCCTCAAGCAGTTATGCCACCTGCCTCTGAATCTCGATCTTATGTAATAGGGAATAATGATAGGATCTGGAATTAACTGGGACAAAACTAGGAAGTAATGAGATGACATCATCAAAGGGTCTAGAAGGTGGCAGCTCTTTAGGTTCCCTAAACACGTCCTCATATTGGGTCAGCAGCTCTTGTAACCTACTCTCCTTCACCTCCACCTCTACTTCTCCCTTATCCTCTCCCTGCAACTCAATAACTGCTAGAGCCCAGATATCATTTCCCACAATCATCTTTTCCAACTGATGAGAGGACAGTGGAAGTAAATGCTCAGTTTTAGCCCCCTGATCCCCTTGTAATTTCACCAGTTGCCCTTTATAGCAGAATTCCAGTGTCCTATTATTCCAGTCACATTGCATTGGACTATGAGAAGATAACCAATCTAACCCCAATATAGCATCATATCCTCCCAATGGTAAAATTCTCATGTTAGACTGGAATGTCACACCATTACACCACCACTGCATATTTGACATGATGTAATCACTAATGAGTGTCTCTCCATTGGCTACTTTCACCTATATAGAAGAGCACCTCTGCCTTGGCAAGCCCACTTGATCCACAAATGCAGTATTAACAAATGACATGGAACTCCTAGAGTCAAACAAAATAAGAAAAACTTTGTTGTGGTTCATGGCTCTGAGTCTGATGCACTCTGGTCCATGAGTTCCTGAGATAGCATGAGTAGAGATATGAAAGCAATCCTCCTCTTTCTCTTGATCGTCATGCTCCAGCTACAACAATATATCATCTTACAAAGGTAGGGCCAAATCCTCCACTGATAAAGCATGCAATTGTTGTGGGATTCTTTTGTACACTTCATCATATGTCCTGGTTCATACTTTTTGCCACAAGTGAAACAGAGACCATGCAAACGTCTATAGTCTTTCAATTGCCTTTCCTTGCTCAGATCTGCTCCCCCAACATTTCTCATCTCAGACCTGACAGGAACTCCTTGCCTATACCACCCTTGACCTCTGCTATTCTTTCGCATACTATTCTCCGGGATGTCCTGTTGCATCCTTGCTAGAAGCATTGCTCTATTCACAATAGTCGGAATCTGAAATTGTACTGCACCTTGTAACTCCCCTTTAAGCCCCTTGATAAAGTGTTGTACAAAAAACACCTCATCTAGATCAGGATTAAGCACTGATGCAGCATATCTTGCACTTTCAAATTCTGAAATATAATCCTCCAAAGTGCCTCTATGGGTGAGATGTAGTAGATGATGCATAGCCTGGGGATATTCATGAATACCAAACCCGTCTTTCACAGCTTCAACAAACATAGGAAAAGTGGTAAGGCCTTCATTGAGTTTGAAGATTTGGAGACATTGAGCAGCCTTGCCTCCCATGTGCATAGAAGCAGCTCTAACCCAGAAATCTGTAGCCACATTGAAAATAGCAAAGTAATCTTCACACTTGTACAACCAAATAGCTGATTTATCCCCAGTAAACTTTGGAAATGACTATTTCATCAGTGTCTTGTCACCGCCAATTTTTCCTCTGCTGAACTGATCCCCCTGACCAGTACCACTTCCACCACCTCTGTACTCCACTCTACTCCCCTCATGCCTCCTCCGAATGTGAGATGAAGTACCTATATCTCTACTCTGCTCTTCTCCTGTATCATCAGGATCCACCTGATCCTCTAACTCCTCTTCCCCTATCGGTAACTTCCCTTTCTCCTCCTTCATACATTCCAGAGTAACATGCACTAATCTTCTACCAGTCTCAACCACCTGCTGAGATAGCAGATCCCTCTGCTTAGGAGCCTGTTCGTCTATGGAAGATGCAAGCCCTTGCTACCCCTGCGCTAAATTCTCCAGTAACCCAAACACCTTCTCCCACCTATCTTCATCTACTTGAGCAGAATCCGCCATGCCGGTCAGCTGAAATCGCATCTGTACCGACGGTTTGGGAGCGGGCGCCGTGGTGAAGAACTGCAATCTCCCGATCACCTTGATCGCAAACTCCAATCTCCTGTCAATCTCCCGAAATGGCGACTCCCCCCCCCCAAAAAAAAACATCACGTAGGAAGGTAAGGCTCTGATTTCCATCTGTGATACCCCTGGCCGGCGATCGTTGTTCTCGGCGTGAGTAACAGCGGCACCGGTGGCGAGCATTGCACGGTGAGAGGCATATGACGATAGGCGGAGGGAATATTTCTGTTACTTTCTATCGTGTCTGTCCTTCTCACAGGGGGTTCACCTTTATTTACAGACCCAGGCTACTTCTAGTGGGCCACACCACACAAATGACGTCCCCACGCGTCAGTCAACACCTATGAAGATACCCACACCTCTCTCTCTTCTCTCAGGTTCTTCCAGTTCCGCCTCCTTAGTTCGACGCTGAGACCTCTGCCATCACAAATTTCTACCTCGTTCTTAGACCAAATCACTTCTGGTAGCCTGGAGAAGACAAAACTGAACATAAAAGGCTATGGAACCTCTCAGAAATATGAATTTGACGATGAGTTGGCTAGCTCGAGCCGCTGGCTAGGAAAATCAGTATTCCAACATGGCTACTTGATGAATTTGATTAGTTCTCACTATGTAAGAAAGGCTCATACGAGACGGGCCCGAATGACGAAGGGAGACAAACAAATTTTGCATCTCCGTCGTTGCGTCTCGCATTACGTTGGCATCAGAGACGGGCTTCAAGGCGCGTCGCCGATCGAACTAGGTGCGAGACACACTCAAAAAAAGCGTGTCTCCTTTCTTTTTGTCATAACAGACGATCTTTATGGTGTCATTGGAGACAACGCTGGCACGCGTCGCCCACCAGCTTACAAGCATGACAGGCCTTACAAAGCACGTCGCGGATATATTGACTAATATGAGACGCTCTATTATGTACCGCGTCGCAGATTCATTAACTTATGTGAGACGGGCTTTATAGAAGCTTGTCTCCTTTATGTAGGTTATCTGAGACGCTCTCTGCTACAGCTCATCATGGATTGTTTACAGGCACTATTATTAGGAGCTAGCTAGGATTTGGCAGCCGTATTACCAGTGTCAGCAACATACTGTTCATGAACATATGTATAGCCAAAATTATCACACATTAAATTATAATAACCAATCAAATATTACCAAAGTGTCAATCGTTGTTATCAAGTATACTAATTACACAACAAAGACTGTTCATCCTAATTACAATGTAACTAATTACACACATCATAACTGTCATCATCTCAAAATTCTCCCGATCAATGACTTCATTGACGATGATCCTTCATAGCCTCTAATACTCCGACTGAGACATCCTAAAATTCAACTGTATTAAACACAAGAACAAATTGGTATACAATTTTAATAAACACAGGAACTATGAGTGAATGGAGAACAGAGCTTAGTTGTAGCACATGCAATTGGTGAGCATCTGTAAGGCATCAGAAGAGAAATTGTTCTCATGGTAAAGGACGTGGTACTGAGATGGTTTGCTTGTCCCCTAAAAAACAAACAATTTACATTCCATTGATGCTTTTATATCCTGATATCAAAAACTCATGAGAGAAACACCAATTATCGTATATGTACCTTGATTCCAGCATGAGTGCAGAGGTAGAAATCAAACTCAGTTGGATGGCAAATGCTAGTGTCAACCACAGTTCCCGCAGATTCAAGGTTTTGCGAATCAGAATTTATTATACATTGATAGTCCAAACAAATATATTACTTCTGCATTGGACATAAACAAGGAAGACGAATGTATACCGTAATAAAAATTCTCCCTTTGGATCAATGATTTCATTAACGACGAGGCTTCATTGGACATTCTCAAATTAAATAAAATCTCTGGAATGCACGCTCTGAGAGAAGGGTCGAGGCGGCGGCGTGCTCAAGGGATAGGGGACGCGGCGGCGTGCTCCGGGATGAGCTGGCGAAGGCGCCGGAGTGGTGGTTCCTCAACTCTCTGAATATAGCAGGCCGGCGTGCTCCGTGGACAGGGAGAACATACTGATTACCAAGGTCGGGGTCGAAGTGACGGCGTGCTCTGGGGACACGGGACGAGGCGGCGTGCTCCAGCGTGCTCAACTCTCTGATGACAGATTGTTGGTTTGACGGTGGGGTAGGGGTCGACGCCGGCAGCGCGACAATGATGAAGAGCGAATTGAGAAAGAGGGACGGCGGCGGCGTGCTCCGGGGACAGGGGACGAGGCAGCGTGCTCCAGCGTGCTCAACTCTCTGATGACGGGAAGGTCGGGTTCGACGGTGGTGGTGTGCTCAGGATCTGCGATTTATAGGTCGAGAGAGCGCGAGAAATCGAAAAATTTTCGCCAAATTTTGGGAGAGGGCGCGCGATGGACAAAAATTTTCGACATAAATGGGAGGCGCAAATTTAAGGAGCGTCTCTCATTAATTTGATGCCCCGGACACGCCACAATGTCCTAGATGCGCCACGGTGTGCTGAAGCCAGCCAGGAACAACATCCAGGACATTACGACGTGTCCCACTATCAACTTTGCGCAATTCCTTATATGATCATTGCATTGCGTTCAGCCTTCCTAGGTACGACAAAAGATCTTCGACGCAAATCGGAGATGCACTACTAAAAGACGCATCTCACATTATTTTGTGGCCCCAAAAACGCTGGAGTGCCCTAGATGTGCCACGGTGTGCTGAAGACAGAACAACATGCAGGACATTCCAATGTTTCCATCTGGTAACTGTGCGCGATGCCTTATACAATCATTGCAACGTGCTCAACTTTATGAGGCGGGACAAAATTCTTCGGAACAAATCGGAGACGAGCCCATGTAAGGCCCGTCTCCCTTTTGCCGAATATCAGGTATCTGAGCGCGCCTTTCTAAAGTTCGTCTCTCATGCACTCTTCGCATTGCCACTCGCACAAAATGTGAACCGCTGCAGGGATAAACAAACGCAATGACATTGCAATTCACGGATTAATTGGAATTCAGGGATAAACAAACGCAATGACATTGCAATTCGGAGATAATTTGCAACTCAATGAATTTAATATTTCATACATTGCGTACCCTCTAAACTAATTTCAAATCTAAACTTATTCCTAAAGCTCTCATCGATCAATCTAAACTATACCGTCCAGCTTGCTGCTGAACACGTCTCTTACATTGCCCTTGATACTAAAATATTGACATTCTTTAAATTGACAAATGTCTAAGGAGGAATGAATAACATACGTTGGTCACTAACACAAAGTGTCTAACCTTGATAAGTAGATTATAGCAATCATTTTCAATATCGAGCACATTTGGCTGATGCAGCAAACGCTGAACTTCAAGTAGTATAGTTTTGATTGTAAAACCAGTGCACCACCCCTATGCAATATAAATTTAAGCAACATAAGAAACCAGTTCAAATAAGTTCAGCAACAATTACTAATTATATGAGCAAAATAGGTCTATCTTACAGTCTCTTGATAAAAAATTCCAATGCAGAGTGCTCCTGAGCGATGGACAGTTGGGTGGAAGAAACCACTTGGAAAGGCGCATCTTGGAGGCAACAATGGATAGTCCTCTGAGAAGGAGATTGTTAGAGGGTAGTAACCAACTTCACAGTTAGTCTACAAAGGAAATTCATTAATAGGAGGATGATGGTTAAACTCATATTGTGCTTGTTCTTCATGACTTACCCCTTCTTTACCATGGACAATGCACTGTCACTTCAATATATCTCCCGATTCAGGCTTCGCAGATAAACCCTACGCAAACAGAAAAACAAATCTAAGGTTAAGTTCATCCGTCCATTGCAGATGTACATACTATGCGACCGGTGTGGCATATGTACACAAATGGGGATGATTCTTGCGCCACGCCAAGTGCTCCTCCTTTAGTCGGCTACGCGCCAAGCCGATACCAGCCATGAACAGTGACGACGACGAGGAGTATGGCGACAGTGACAACAACAGGACGAGGATGGAGACGACAACGACGACGAGGACGGCGGCGATGACGATGACGAGGACGACGATGGCGAACAGAGGAGGCGGTCGCACTGGAGTTGGTTGATTAGTAATGGACCGTTGGTCGATTAGTAATAAAGGAGCACCAGAGGCGAAGAAGAGATGAGAGATATAAATGTGAGACGCGCATTAAGTTAAAGAGCGTATTCCATTGTCGAAGAGATGAAGAGACGAGGGAGATAAATGCGAGACGCGCTATAACAAAGAGAGACATGTGTTAACCTAAAGCGCGTCATCCATAGTCGAAAGAGAGACGCACCACATGAGGTATGCGGAGAACTTAATTTCGGTGGCGTGCTGCAGAGATGTGTGCAACGTCCATGCGCGACCTTTCATTTCCCCGAGGCCGTATCGATGCATCCCATCATTCCATCAATGCGCGGGAAACCAACTGCTCCCTCGACGACTCCGCATGGACCTTATTTAACATGCGCCATCACCAGTGAGTTATCCACAAGTGCATTGGTCACTTTGAATCATCTTCTTTTCTTCATCTTGTCTGCCCCGATGACCCACCACCACCATGGCCGACCTTCCGCCGCTAAGTCCGCCTAGAGAGCCACCCTGCAAGAAACTGTGCTGCAACTTCTCTGAGAGGTTCAACATCAAGCAGCTCCTTCTTATGGCGCAAGAGGCGAACAACAATATGTCTCGCGCCATGAGTTCCTTGGGTCTGGGTACCCTTCCCTAGTTTACTGGAGTGGGTACCATCGGCCACTACCTCTTCACCCTCACAAGGGTGGCCGATCGTCTCGACATTCTGTTCGAGACGATAGCACAGGTGCTTGCCCCGAGGGCCACAGAAACCTTGTAGAGGCGACGGAGAGCAACTTCGTTCACGGGGTTGCACTTCCAGTGCAGCCGGCGCAACCGGAGCAGCCGGTGCAACCGGAGCAGTCGGGTCAGGCTCCTGTTGCACCAGCGCCAGAGTCGCCGCCGGAGGACGAGGAGGTGGAGGAGGAGGAGGAGGAAGAGGAAGAAGAGGAGGAGGAGGAGGTGTACGAGTAGGATTTAGTTTTTCTTTGTTCTTTTTGGTTGCTTTTGTTTTGTAAATATTGTTAATGAATGAAATCTATTGTTGTTCATCTATGCGATTGAATATTATCTTGTGTGTTCTTCAATTGTGTGAATGATTCAATGTGTAGCATGTTCATCGTGTTCCTCAGGTATCATAAGGAAGGATTTGATTATATTCAGGACAAGAGAATGATTTAGTTATCAAGTGACATGTGTGATATCAACAGTGAACCGAAGCAAAATAGAGAAAATCATGAAGCTAAAGGTGGCGTATGGAATCGGAGACGCGCTTTCCGTTAGAGAACATCTCTCTTTTTGCAAAGGAAAGGGAGACGTCGATCATAGGATACGCGCTTCGTAGCGAAGCTCGTCTCTATTTTGCGTTACAGCACAGACCTGCAGAGCAATCGGCGCAGCAGCCAGAGCAACCGGGGGAGGAGGAGGGGTAGGAGGAGTAGGATTTAAGTTTTCTTTTGTTGTTTTTTAGTTGATGTTTTTCTTTTATTGTATCTTGTACTTCTTTCTTGTGTTTTGTAATATATTTGTTATATGTGATCAATTGTGTGAACGATTGAATGTGTTATCTATGTTCATCTGTGTGATGAATATTTTGTGTGTTCAACTGTGAATGAATGTGGTCATCGTTCAGAGTCGTGTTCATGTATGTCTGTAAGCGAAGACAAAGGAGACGTGCTTTCAGTAAAAACGTCTCATTTCACTTGATTATAGGAGACGCGTTGTGCTACAAGTGCGTCTCCCGTTTGTCCAGATAGTAGGCCCGTCTCGGATCCATATTTAACTGAGATGGGCTGCAATGTAACGCGTCTCCTTAACGTTCAACCGAGTCATATCTGATCCTCGCTAAAGTGGGTTTGTCTCGCTTAAGCTTTGAGAGATGACCGCCTTTGAGCACGTCACCCATCTTTGTCTCTTTTTTAGGTTTCTTACGTAGTGTCTTCTTCGAGGGGATACGCTTGGACATCTAGAACTTATCTTCTAACTTGATTGAAGAATGATTGAACGTGGAAACGGAATTGCTGTGGTAAAAACCGGACGTTCATAGAAGGCATCGGCGAAGAATTTCGGATTACGACAAGAAAACTCAATGAAATATGGAACTGAGCAGACGGAAGCTAGAGTGAGATGTTTCCAACCTTGTAGTGGCCTTGTAACTCTGGGAGAAAGCCTGAGCCGATGGTGCAACAGTGAAGCAGTGTCGGGAAAAAAGGGGCACCCTCTCTGTTGCGCAAAAAATCGCCGCGGGCCTCCCTGGAAAAGATCAAGCTGCCCACAAGACTTATTCATTAGTTGTGTAAAACACTAAGGAGCAACAAGGCACGAAGAAAAGGAATCAATCTCCACTGTTTTGCATTGAGTTGCCCAGCACTTGGAGGTGAACCCAACGGCACAGTTCTCTATTGGAGAGAAGAACAGAGGATACAGGTAATGGCACACAGAGAACGGTTGATGGAATTGAAGAACATCACGCTGGGAGCTTTTTCACACTTAGGAGATCAAGCAAAACTCCGCTGTGCTTGCTGAGCGTCAATGAAACAAGGAAGCTAGGTCACCGTGTTGATCTTACGGGAATGCAAGAAACAGAAGCAGCTCGGTTGCTCTGTCCTTGGCCGTGAGGTGCACAGCAGAGAGAGAGAGAGAATGCTGTGATGTGGAGAGGAGCAGAGAGGTGGCTCGGTGGGTGAGGGAGCAGCTGTCACCGAGCTGGTAACTTGATGCGCTGTATTCACGGCCTCAGCAAAAGATCGTGAGGATAGAACTAAAGTCGGAAACAGAATTGTGTGACTGCCAAGTGGGACCCCCAACTCCTCCTCCTTATCTTCTGTCTTCTTCAAAATAAAACAGTAGATCAATTCTAGAAATGGAAACAATTGGCAGGGGCACTAATGTGGACATGTACAATTTATTGGTACAATCAATTCAAATATTTGACAAAGTCGAAATCAAATTTGAATATGAATTTTTAATTTGAATCCTCTTCTATGGCTTAATTGAAATACATAACAGAGGAGGTGAAATTTTGAATTTTTATGTATGAATGGCATCATACATAACTTAAATTTGAATACCCTCCAATAGTTTGATGGAATTAAATAGCAAAAGAGATCAATAGTTACTAAAACTTGGCAGGGTTGCTAATTCAAACATAAGAAATATAATGGTGTGATCAAATTTGGATTTGTAGGAATCTGAACTCAGAATTTAATTTAAACTTAGTCATAACCATTTATGGAATTGTGTTATGATTCATACAAAAATTGCAAAAACTTGTGGAGGCTCTTAATCAATTATGAAGAATATTTTTATCTCCTGAAAACTTAATTTTTACCACTGCTCAAGGTTTGAATCCCTATTCCAACTTAATTTTTTTTTGAAGTTAACAATATTGAATTCTTGTTCTATGTGGGTTTTTACAATCCCTCTTTAAAGGAATCTTGTCCCAAGATTCTTTTGAGAGGATCAAAGGAAACTACTAGTAAAGGATGGTCCTTAACTCGTAGAATATGATAGCAACGTTGTATGAAAGAATTTACAATAATCTTCTTGTCTTCATGTTGTGTCTTCAAGCACGCCGACACTCGAATAAGACGGGTGCTCGAACTTCCATTAGCGTCTTGCAATGTTTTCTCTAACATTGAAAAGTAGTACTTTACTGTTCTAATCTTGACTTGAAGAATTTAACATTTACTCTTTGCTTCTTTTCATTATCTTGATATCTTTGAACTAATCTGGCAACGGTTCTTGTTTGTTCACCTTGTCTTGTAGAAGTCCTTATAACCTTAAGGTAGTATTTCCCAAAGATGAATCAAGGTGTTTTACGAGAATGACTATGGATCACTAAACTCGTAAGTAAACAGTATCTCAACAAGTGAATAAAGGATCGAACTCTTTGCAACATCATAGGAGAGTTAATACGCAGTTCCTCTTATGTCTTCAAAGTGCAAAGACATCAAACATATGGTAACCACAAAGTTTTTGTTACGTATCAATGTCACTGTATATCATACTAAGAACTCAAATCAAGTTCAAGGAGCTTTGGGAGGTTAATAATCAAATGGTACCCTCACGAGTGAAGAACTTTAAGGATTTCGTGAGGTTGATCATTAAACTGATGATCTCCCGATGGAGGACGGTAAAGTTTCAACCGTCAAGGTACTCGAACCTAAACAAGTCAAGGATGAAGGTTCAATCTTATCTTGACCACAAGAAAGGTTGTTCAATCAATTACTCTTGTATTACTCAAACAGGAAGAATCAATGGAATGCCGTATAATACAAGAGTCGTCACAAGGTCAAATGATTAAGACAGATTAAAGATTTAAATGGAGATACACATTCTTGCTCTGAATTTTGGTGTTAGTCATGCATCATATAGTTTCATTTCATTAGCACTGGTGCTTCATGATGCATCACACGTTTTATGGTGCAATGCATAAGAACATGGTATGGCGCAAATGGTGCATATGTATGGTGCAAATGATGCATATGTATGGTGCAAATGGTGCATACAAGGTGGTTGCACATGAGAGATTGTGCATTTCTCAAGGTTTTTCAATATGTATGGTGCATTATATTTTAGGTTTGAGCAAGAACGAATAAAACCACTCACACAAGAATAAGGAATATCTCTTGAGTTGCAAGGCTTGCATACCGTGGTCGTGAATGGCACTCGATAGGAATGTTACTTTCATGACTCGACCACGGTCAAGGAATTCATAACAAGAATATTGACAAGGAATATTGGAAATTCACTACACATCTTAACCTTTGCAAAACTTGCACGCATTCTAATCACTTATCTCTATCTCCACAGAGGTCTCTACTGCTCCTGCTGAACCACGGACTCATTTGTACATGAGAAATCATCTAAGTCACCACAATAATCTAGTATCACTAGACTAAGGGTCGAGGATACTAGAGCTGTCCTTAATGGTGCTTCACTTAATCTTCACTTACATCATGTAGTGGTGATGAACATCTTACTTGATAGCTCTTGTGGATTTGAAATTACATTCCCTCTATGATGAGTCAACCTTGTTCTTGGAGCTGGATTTTTCGAGGATGTAATCTCACTTGATCATCTTGTGGTTGACACGTTCGATGTTGGAATACTTGAGTTATTTTGAGTGCACTCCTTCCCCCTTAAGTTTCGAGCTAGGAGGTCAAGAAACTTATTCAAAACAATCATCACTGGGAGGTGGTGTACACTACTTGAGTGAAACCAAAGTTTAAATGAATTAGCAATTTCAAAACTAGTTATGTAGACTACCTCTCTGTCCAGATTGACCAGTCTGCAGTTAATCAAGCTTTTGAGCCAGTTAATAGTAGAATCAGCTTTTGAGTCTTGTGGACATGTACAATTTATTGGTACAATCAACTCAAATATTTGACAAAGTCGAAATCAAATTTGAATATGAATTTTTAATTTGAATCCTCTTCTATGGCTTAATTGAAATACATAACAGAGGAGGTGACATTTTGAATTTTTATGTATGAATGGCATCATACATAACTTAAATTTGAATACCCTCCAATAGTTTGATGGAATTAAATAGCAAAAGAGATCAATAGTTACTAAAACTTGGCAGGGTTGCTAATTCAAACATAAGAAATATAATGGTGTGATCAAATTTGGATTTGTAGGAATCTGAACTCAGAATTTAATTTAAAATTAGTCATAACCATTTATGGAATTGTGTTATGATTCATACAAAAATTGCAAAAACTTGTGGAGGCTCTTAATCAATTATGAAGAATATTTTTATCTCCTGAAAACTTAATTTTTACCACTGCTCAAGGTTTGAATCCCTATTCCAACTTAATTTTTTTTAAGTTAACAATATTGAATTCTTGTTCTATGTGGGTTTTTACAATCCCACCCTAATGGAATCTTGTCCCAAGATTCTAGTGAGAGGATCAAAGGAAACTACTAGTAAAGGATGGTCCTTAACTTGTAGAATATGATAGCAACGTTGTATGAAAGAATTTACAATAATCTTCTTGTCTTCATGTTGTGTCTTCAAGCACGCCGACACTCGAATAAGACGGGGTGCTCGAACTTCCATTAGCGTCTTGCAATGTTTTCTCTAACATTGAAAAGTGGTACTTTACTGTTCTAATCTTGACTTGAAGAATTTAACATTTACTCTTTGCTTCTTTTCATTATCTTGATATCTTCGAACAAATCTGGCAACGGTTCTTGTTTGTTCACCTTGTCTTGTAGAAGTCCTTATAACCTTAAGGTAGTATTTCCCGGAGATGAATCAAGGTGTTTTACGAGAATGACTATGGATCACTAAACTCGCAAGTAAACAGTATCTCAACAAGTGAATAAAGGATCGAACTCTTTGCAACATCATAGGAGAGTTAATACGCAGTTCCTCTTATGTCTTCAAAGTGCAA
The DNA here is from genome assembly GCA_036927565.1 of Tuctoria greenei. Classification (NCBI taxonomy): domain Eukaryota; kingdom Viridiplantae; phylum Streptophyta; class Magnoliopsida; order Poales; family Poaceae; genus Tuctoria; species Tuctoria greenei. The sequence continues at coordinate 221,203,325 of JAYESD010000001.1, read as the reverse complement.
AGACATCAAACATATGGTAACCACAAAGTTTTTGTTACGTATCAATGTCACTGTATATCATACTAAGAACTCAAATCAAGTTCAAGGAGCTTTGGGAGGTTAATAATCAAATGGTACCCTCACGAGTGAAGAACTTTAAGGATTTCGTGAGGTTGATCATTAAACTGATGATCTCCCGATGGAGGACGGTAAAGTTTCAACCGTCAAGGTACTCGAACCTAAACAAGTCAAGGATGAAGGTTCAATCTTATCTTGACCACAAGAAAGGTTGTTCAATCAATTACTCTTGTATTACTCAAACAGGAAGAATCAATGGAATGCCGTATAATACAAGAGTTGTCACAAGGTCAAATGATTAAGACAGATTAAAGATTTAAATGGAGATACACATTCTTGCTCTGAATTTTGGTGTTAGTCATGCATCATATAGTTTCATTTCATTAGCACTGGTGCTTCATGATGCATCACACGTTTTATGGTGCAATGCATAAGAACATGGTATGGCGCAAATGGTGCATATGTATGGTGCAAATGATGCATATGTATGGTGCAAATGGTGCATACAAGGTGGTTGCACATGAGAGATTGTGCATTTCTCAAGGTTTTGCAATATGTATGGTGCATTATATTTTAGGTTTGAGCAAGAACGAATAAAACCACTCACACAAGAATAAGGAATATCTTGTGAGTTGCAAGGCTTGCATACCGTGGTCGTGAATGGCACTCGATAGGAATGTTACTTTCATGACTCGACCACGGTCAAGGAATTCATAACAAGAATATTGACAAGGAATATTGGAAATTCACTACACATCTTAACCTTTGCAAAACTTGCACGCATTCTAATCACTTATCTCTATCTCCACAGAAGTCTCTACTGCTCCTGCTGAACCACGGACTCATTTGTACATGAGAAATCATCTAAGTCACCACAATAATCTAGTATCACTAGACTAAGGGTCGAGGATACTAGAGCTGTCCTTAATGGTGCTTCACTTAATCTTCACTTACATCATGTAGTGGTGATGAACACCTTACTTGATAGCTCTTGTGGATTTGAAATTACATTCCCTCTATGATGAGTCAACCTTGTTCTTGGAGCTGGATTTTTCGAGGATGTAATCTTACTTGATCATCTTGTGGTTGACACGTTCGATGTTGGAATACTTGAGTTATTTTGAGTGCACTCCTTCCCCCTTAAGTTTCGAGCTAGGAGGTCAAGAAACTTATTCAAAACAATCATCACTGGGAGGTGGTGTACACTACTTGAGTGAAACCAAAGTTTAAATGAATTAGCAATTTCAAAACTAGTTATGTAGACTACCTCTCTGTCCAGATTGACCAGTCTGCAGTTAATCAAGCTTTTGAGCCAGTTAATAGTAGAATCAGCTTTTGAGTCTTGTGGACATGTACAATTTATTGGTACAATCAACTCAAATATTTGACAAAGTCGAAATCAAATTTGAATATGAATTTTTAATTTGAATCCTCTTCTATGGCTTAATTGAGATACATAACAGAGGAGGTGACATTTTGAATTTTTATGTATGAATGGCATCATACATAACTTAAATTTGAATACCCTCCAATAGTTTGATGGAATTAAATAGCAAAAGAGATCAATAGTTACTAAAACTTGGCAGGGTTGCTAATTCAAACATAAGAAATATAATGGTGTGATCAAATTTGGATTTGTAGGAATCTGAACTCAGAATTTAATTTAAACTTAGTCATAACCATTTATGGAATTGTGTTATGATTCATACAAAAATTGCAAAAACTTGTGGAGGCTCTTAATCAATTATGAAGAATATTTTTATCTCCTGAAAACTTAATTTTTACCACTGCTCAAGGTTTGAATCCCTATTCCAACTTAATTTTTTTTAAGTTAACAATATTGAATTCTTGTTCTATGTGGGTTTTTACAATCCCACCCTAATGGAATCTTGTCCCAAGATTCTAGTGAGAGGATCAAAGGAAACTACTAGTAAAGGATGGTCCTTAACTTGTAGAATATGATAGCAACGTTGTATGAAAGAATTTACAATAATCTTCTTGTCTTCATGTTGTGTCTTCAAGCACGCCGACACTCGAATAAGACGGGGTGCTCGAACTTCCATTAGCGTCTTGCAATGTTTTCTCTAACATTGAAAAGTGGTACTTTACTGTTCTAATCTTGACTTGAAGAATTTAACATTTACTCTTTGCTTCTTTTCATTATCTTGATATCTTCGAACAAATCTGGCAACGGTTCTTGTTTGTTCACCTTGTCTTGTAGAAGTCCTTATAACCTTAAGGTAGTATTTCCCGAAGATGAATCAAGGTGTTTTACGAGAATGACTATGGATCACTAAACTCGCAAGTAAACAGTATCTCAACAAGTGAATAAAGGATCGAACTCTTTGCAACATCATAGGAGAGTTAATACGCAGTTCCTCTTATGTCTTCAAAGTGCAAAGACATCAAACATATGGTAACCACAAAGTTTTTGTTACGTATCAATGTCACTGTATATCATACTAAGAACTCAAATCAAGTTCAAGGAGCTTTGGGAGGTTAATAATCAAATGGTACCCTCACGAGTGAAGAACTTTAAGGATTTCGTGAGGTTGATCATTAAACTGATGATCTCCCGATGGAGGACGGTAAAGTTTCAACCGTCAAGGTACTTGAACCTAAACAAGTCAAGGATGAAGGTTCAATCTTATCTTGACCACAAGAAAGGTTGTTCAATCAATTACTCTTGTATTACTCAAACAGGAAGAATCAATGGAATGCCGTATAATACAAGAGTTGTCACAAGGTCAAATGATTAAGACAACTTAAAGATTTAAATGGAGATACACATTCTTGCTCTGAATTTTGGTGTTAGTCATGCATCATATAGTTTCATTTCATTAGCACTGGTGCTTCATGATGCATCACACGTTTTATGGTGCAATGCATAAGAACATGGTATGGCGCAAATGGTACATATGTATGGTGCAAATGATGCATATGTATGGTGCAAATGGTGCATACAAGGTGGTTGCACATGAGAGATTGTGCTTTTCTCGAGGTTTTGCAATATGTATGGTGCATCATATTTTAGTTTTGAGCAAGAACGAATAAAACCACTCACACAAGAATAAGGAATATCTCTTGAGTTGCAAGGCTTGCATACCGTGGTCATGAATGGCACTCGATAGGAATGTTACTTTCATGACTTGACCACGGTCAAGGAATTCATAACAAGAATATTGACAAGGAATATTGGAAATTCACTACACATCTTAACCTTTGCAAAACTTGCACGCATTCTAATCACTTATCTCTATCTCCACAGAAGTCTCTACTGCTCCTGCTGAACCACGGACTCATTTGTACATGAGAAATCATCTAAGTCACCACAATAATCTAGTATCACTAGACTAAGGGTCGAGGATACTAGAGCTGTCCTTAATGGTGCTTCACTTAATCTTCACTTACATCATGTAGTGGTGATGAACATCTTACTTGATAGCTCTTGTGGATTTGAAATTACATTCCCTCTATGATGAGTCAACCTTGTTCTTGGAGCTGGATTTTTCGAGGATGTAATCTCACTTGATCATCTTGTGGTTGACACGTTCGATGTTGGAATACTTGAGTTATTTTGAGTGCACTCCTTCCCCCTTAAGTTTCGAGCTAGGAGGTCAAGAAACTTATTCAAAACAATCATCACTGGGAGGTGGTGTACACTACTTGAGTGAAACCAAAGTTTAAATGAATTAGCAATTTCAAAACTAGTTATGTAGACTACCTCTCTGTCCAGATTGACCAGTCTGCAGTTAATCAAGCTTTTGAGCCAGTTAATAGTAGAATCAGCTTTGGATGTTAAGAACGAAGTTGTAGTTTACTTCAAAAACTTTCAATAAAGTATTGATATGCCCCCAGATTATTTGTGGTTGAGGATATATGACTCTGTAAAGTAGACAGTTTTCTGGAGACTTCCAGCAGCATCCCATTTGAATGTACTCACTTTGATCCATTTATTTAATGCAATTCTGATCCAAATTCCACCAGACTCAAAACTAAAAAGTTGTAGTATCACTCATAAGATTATTATAAATGTAAAATGTGACTCTTAGTGATTTTTATTTTGAAGGTTATGGGCAATTTACAGAAAAGTACAGAAACAGTTCCCAGATTTGGGGTTTCTGTACAGTTTGTGGTGTTCTAGACTTTTAACCAATTTAGAGAGAGATTCTGGTCTTCGAGTAAATAGAAAGATTATAGAGGACTTCCAAAGATTTCCATGTTGTATTTATTTGCCTTCATAGCATTTTTGGTTGAAAAGGTATGAATTTTTAGATTTGGACAAAGTTCCCATATTTTTGGAGAAATTTCGACAGCACCTCCTTTATTTATGGTTATTTTGTCCACATATTTTCATACAAATATATTCACAAGTCGACAGAAATTTAAATTACAACAATGATACACATCTCATATGGTTTTCGGAAATATTTCATATGAACCCATTTTAATTTTTAAAAGAGAGTTATGGTGAAGAGTCCAGAAACTGTTTCCAGTTCCTGTCCAGATTTGACAGAGTTTGGAATTTTGAAATTTTGAACAGGTTAGAGATGGATTCTGCTCTGTAGATGAACATAAAAGTTTTAGTGGACTCTCTGTTCTTTCTAAAAATGTATCTTACCTCTTTATTGGAGTTTTCTACTAGAGTTATGGCTTTTCAAAGTCAGGTCTTTTCTGGCAGAAAATAGGACTCTATTTTTTGAAGCACATGAGTTCAAAACTACTCCAATTTTGAAACTTAGTTCAAAATCAGAGCTTGATATCTAATACATGAATTCTTACATCATATTTGGGCTAGCTTAAAGTAATCTTCAATTATGCATCAATGGGATACATGTGGGTACTACGTGCCTCAAAAAAGTTTAAATCCTAACCAGTTATTACCGGCATATATGTATCAATCGTTGGTGCTATAAATGGTCACTCGCAAACATGTTCTAAGCGGAACACGATAAACGCGGTTTGTATACCTGCATAAGACATTCAATTTACAAAACACTCATTATGGTGCCGTACGGCACAGCCCACAAGGGCGATCATTTTAGGCAGTCACAATAATACATATGAAAGTAAGAACATCCGTCCCGCATCATTCCATACGGCCCGCCCCGAGCTGAGCCACGTCCGAGGTAAATGACCGGATTTTCTACCAACTGACGGGGGTCCCACGTCTTTGACTAATGCTGCACCAGTAGGAGGCGCTTTCGCGTGTTTATTAAAAAACGCACTACGTGCTTTTCAACCTCACGATAGGTGGCCGCATCATTTATCTCTTGCGCTAGGGATCAGCGTTGTGTATGGCCCTTTGAACATTGAATGTTCAAAAGTTGTATACTTCGTGTTTTTGACCACATGATGGGGTATCCACGCTTTTGTCTGAAGCACGCTGGAGAGTAGCATTTTCATATGTTCTCAGAACCATGAGAAGGTTCAGAGACTCATATTAACTCTCGTGCCAAGCCACAAGGAACAATCACATATCACTTCACATACGGCAATCTTACCACAATTGATCCACTTGCGGTGGCGTACCTTACCTATTACCTGACGTCGGATCATCGTTACAGAATATAATAACACATATGTTAGTTTGCCACCTTAAGTAACTAATACCATAATAGACCTTATGTGGGCATATAGACTAATCCTCACTCGAATACCTCAGAGTTTTCAAAAAATAGGCTCTTTTCGAGCGTGCTATTCTCAATGCAGCTCTGATACCAAACTGTCGGGACCGGGGTCCCGACATTCTAGGAATCACATTGGGTGGTGTCATGTGATGTGTCACTCAATGGCACACGTGAAAAGACATAGTAAAGATAAAAAGTTTTCATTTCACAATAAGATATTGTATAAAATATAGTATACAACAGCAGTACACATGCATCGGAAAGTATATTACTCACACTCTCAACCTATCTACGCAAAAGAAAAGTTGTCCATGCCCGCGAACGCTTCTCACTAGCACCACGAAGATTAGAAGGTAGCAGTGTGGTGTCACGTAAGAGATACATCTCGACAACTCGAGGTCTCACAGACAACCTATAACAGCAATAATATAACAAAACCTGCAAAACCACAAAAAAAGCAATCATGAGCACGAATGCTCAACAAGACTTAACCGTCTCACTTAAACATGGAACTCTACATGCTAGAGATTTCTAATATAGGAAATCTGAATTTGCATAAAGGAATCGCCTATTAGTAAATCCTTAGCTCGGTTTTAAGGTAGCAAATGACATTCCCTGAGCATGGCACATCACAGACTCCACAATAAGATGGGAAATGCTTTGTCCCCGATGTTACATGCTCAAAGCAGTATAATTTTTATTCAAGTTAAATGTTTATCAAATGTTAACTTAATTGTGCTATTTCTAATCCATACAAGTTGCAATACAATAATAATCATAGCAGCATATTCATAATATTCCAACTACTCTTTATTATTACGTCATGACTCAGTCAACAAGTATGCTCAGTCCATAACCGCGAGTGACGGTGATTTGAATCAATAACACCCGGATAGCACGACACATACACTCACACTCAGAGCTTCGAAGGCATGCTCCATTGATGTTGTATGCAGCAACCTTTCACTCGACACCCACACGCCGAACCGGTCCCACTGCTACAAGCAGGAGGCCCCCATACGAAGCGTGATTGTGCCCGCTGGCAGGTTTACACCTTGCTGCTCTCAACGCACACCTATAAGGCGGTGGTTTATGACTCGACGGTAGGGTGAACAAGTTACATCAGTTTCCTGGGTCCCATAAAACCAGTATGTCTCCGGTACAGTTCAAACTTACCCAATAGGGCCACACACGGTGCGGTCCACAATCGACACAGGCAAGGCTACGCACCCGAGACCATGTCCTGTTGCACCCTAACCCCTGCTCGGTCTCATATTCAGTTTTTCTTTTAAATCATTCTCCATAATAACCAATCCCAGTGACAATCTAGCTATCCCGCGGTGGAATCCAACAACTCGACTTCTACCGGATTCGCTACAACATTAGCATGGCAATTCTACATGTTGAGCTATAAACCTACCCATACACCCCGTGGGATTGTGGGTCATGCATGAGGAGTGTCAATCACAAATAGACCTAATGCACAATTCATATACTAGTCATCATAGTGATAAAAGCAAAACTTTTAGAAATGACTTAAATGCAAACCAGAGCTTGCCTTAGGTTTTGATTAAATAATAGTCAATAAAGTCAGCTCTTGATCTTCAGATTAAAGCTTATAATCAAATCACTTTTCCACAGGATCCCACTGCTGCTCCGGATTCACCTCATCCCAGCATGTCCATGTTGATTCCCTCCTCCTCCATATAGTGCTCCTCGTTGAACTCCTCCATCGTGATCACTATTCGACATGAATACGCAAATAAGAAACTTCAATTTAGTAGCTTAATAAATGAAGTTGTGTACAATTGAGAATGATGAAGACCAACAGGTGGAGAAGTGCTGGTCTATGTTAAGTGCAGAAAAACAGAGAAAAAGGAAATGGAGTAAGTAATATGAGATTATGGAATCGAATTAAGTATGAATCCTAGAAGAGCATACACAATAGCAAGGAAGAGAATTAAATGAATGACAAGAGGAACGACCTAAGGTGTACCAGAAGGTCTCTGCTGTGTACAGAAAACAATAGAGTAGAATTCAAATGGAAACTTAGAAGAACTGGTTTATGAAGTGAAATGTGCTATGTGATGGACATAGAGCAATCAAGATTGAATTGTTTTAGTTAAACGGGTCCAATGGGTCTTGTAAATTTTCAGTGGACAATTGGTACTATGAGTGGAGTTACGGCCAAGATTGAGCTATGTTCATGCATGGAAGCCTATGATCTCTAAAATTCTACTAAGATAAACCTTTCCTAGAATTTTCATGCACAAGCTGTAGCTCTAACATAGTCCAAAGTTGGCTTTCTGTTTAGAGGAGGTCAAGATCGATCCCACAAAATTTTATTCATAATTTTATAAGCATTCTACAGGGAGATATTGATTTTAGAAGTTGGACCATTTTTCTGAAAAAGATTCTGAACATTTTGGAATTTTTTATGTGCATACTAATTGGGAACTCAATTTGCCAAAGCAAATTAGGTCAAATACATAGGAAATTTTTACTGGAGTTTAATGGATTTATCTGGAAGGATGAGGCCAACTTTGGGAATATTTAAATTAATGGAGCAACAGGAATTATATTCAAAGTTATTTTGCTTCATGGAATTATTGAAAACATTTCATGGACTTTAATACAAACCCAAGTGCACCAAATGAAAGCAAAGTTCATAAAGAGTACCAGAAATTTATTTGGGAATTTTTGGCAAAATATCAAGGGAGCTATGATTTTTGGAAGTTTGAAGTAAAGTTTGAATTGTTTTATAATTGAAAAAGATTATTAAACTGCGGCTGGGCCCACTCTTTTAAACTCATCCACTTATAATGTGGCCACACAGGAGCCATAGAATTAAACACATGTGGACAAAAAAATCATTGTGACACAGAAAATCACCCAAGGCTGCATCTAAGACCGACAAGCGGGACCCGTGAGGGTCGTCTCCTTCCTGCGGACGGTGGCGCTCAGCCGCCAGATCGCTGGGGCACACCTCGCGCGGACCACACTGTGATGCACAGACCATCTCCAAATTGGCCGCCTATGGGTAAATCAATGCAAGGAAAACTTTGGTGGAGTGGAAGAGTCGCTGAAAGAGCCGGAATTGGGGGTTCATAGGTGGCGACGACTCTAGGGTTTCGGTGAAGTAGGTTAGGCTAGGGAGTGAACTTTCTACCTCACATCTATGACCAAATCACTTCTGGTAGCCTGTAGAACACAAAAGTGAACATGAAAGGCAGTGGATTCTTGTTCTATGTGGGCTTTTACACAAAGGAACTCGTGTAACTAAAAAAAATATAAATCCAATGACCATGAAATTTTCGAATATGATAGAGTATTGGGTTGTGAGGACAATATAAAAAGAATCACGTCAGTTGGATCTACAAAACTTCAGTTACGATCAAAATAATGAAGAAAGGTCGGGCAGCACAGAAACTCGACGAGAAAGACTTGACAAATACGAGTCGGACGAACAAGGCACAAAAGCTCCTCTGAACTACAAATTTTCTTCATCAAAACACAAGTGGAAAAGCCCCAAAGTCATCTCACCACGAGCTTTGGCCTCCCTTTTTTACATTACCAGCCCTTAGGCCAACTCAATCCTACCTAGCACTCTAATCCTACTAAGTTTCAACCGAAACATTCCGTGACTGCTCAAGACTCTTCTATATGCAGATAGAAGCAATCTTAAGACTTTCAAACACCTTAAGAATGTCCTAAACATTCCTAAAAAAATCAACTTCGTGAATCACACGAAATCTAACCAAAACAAACTCGAAAGATTCCACAAAGGAACCATAACCACCTAAGCCGCAGCCTAAGGCATAAACCAGCCGGTTGGACCTTTCCGGCCACATCTTAACGTCCATATATTTTCACCATGTCTTGGAACAATGTAGTCACATCCATGTACACCTTGCATACGTGCAAACACTTTTGAACAATGTTCACGATACCTTCATATGCATTGTTCTTGAATCAAACATGTTGCGTGACCTCTCAATCAACTCAACCACAACTCCTCCTAGACTTGGTTATTGAATCTCATCTTCTCCCTAAGACTAGTTCAATGGATCTCGTCTATTGACCTCAAGCAACACCTGCACATGAACAAACAACCAATCTTTGTGAGCCCAAGTTGACTTGACTCTTGTTAGTCTGAAAAACACAACACCTTATGTGAGCACGTCACATAAGCATCCTGCAAACCATAGCAATGTTTAACCACCATAATCACCCATAACAAATCAAAAAATTCTTAAGAGGATACTAAGAAAACATTATATAACCCAAAAATCAAGTTTGAACAATGCAAGTTAAAAATATATCCACCGCACAATTATTTCAGCAAATAAAATTATCGAAATAGACCAAAAGCGGTGCTGCAATGTAAATGCAAAAGATCAGACATTCCAATCCGAAACTCACATGCAAATCACGTGTCAGAAAGTTCGGACAGTCCTATCCAAGTAAAGAGTAAATGTTACTCCCGAAAACACGTTTGTAAAGATCAACCGTGTCGACTCACGTACAGCTCACGTGATTGAAAGTTCGGAAAATCTGAAGTGAGAAACACGTGTGAATAACGTGAGAGAAAGTTTGGACTTTCCGAAGCGGAAAACACGTGCTGCTCACGTGTGTTGACGGCTGTTATATACAAATTTCACCCGTCAATGTAACTCAATTATGTGAAGGAAATATCATTTCTTGCACACATCACCTTTCTATTTAACCTTTTTCCTCTTGTACTTGGGGAAATTGGTGCATGCAAGTATTTTATACAGAATTGAAGTGAAACAAGGGGATGGATCCTATAAAATATCATCCCAGCCAATCAAGGGCTGACATGTGGCACCAAATGGATCAAATGATCCACAAACAGAAGTATTTGAGGCCATCCAACGGTGTAGCACTCATATCAAGAAATGGGACCCACCTGGCAGTGACCTGGAGAAAGCACACACAAAAGGGTGCAAAGACCATGTCGGCCGACCTGGTCCTAGCGCTAAAATCGGTCAACTTCCACGTGTTTGCTCCTCCCGGCTTGAAGAAGTCAGTGAAGATTTATTCGCACGCTTTTGGTGGCAGGAACCGACCCTTCTCCAGCTATAAATAGGATCCCTCACCCCTCACATCAACACACAACACTTGAGTATAATTCCATTGTATACACTAGTTCTCTTAGTCCTAAGTGGAGTTAGGCTATAGGGAGGAGAGTCTTTAGTCCCAATTCCAAATTGGGAAAGGTATGGCTTATGTATCTTTTATTATATTTGTGACTTTATGCATAATAAAGATATTATATTTAGTCATCTCTTAATCATATACTTGGATGAATCGTTTCTTGTTTGATTGTGGATTCCATATATGTGGTAGGAATATTCTTTATGATCATGCCTTAATGTCATTATACTATCATCATAAATACTATAAACCCCCACTATAGTCTAAGTATTTATGATATGCTCATGTTAATATGAATATCTTATGCTATGTCTCCATATTGGTTCAATGATGATTTAGTTCATTGCCTTAGGATGGCTTGTGCTGCAGCTCCTAAGGTATTTACTTAATGCCAGCATGGTTCTAGGATAGTTAAGTAGCGTTGGATATCTCATAGACCCACATATTGAAGAGGTAGATAGTAGGTGGTGACAACCCTATCTGCCCTTTGTGATCCTCCACGATTGGCTATGCCACAGTTTCTTGGCGGGAGTTATCCTAGTATTGCTAGGGGTAAACCCATGCTTGATGTGTTGAACAACTTAGCATAAGGATTCACCATTGACATGCTCATTAGTATCTAACCTAGGCTATATATATATATATATATATATATATATATATATATATATATATATATATATATATATTAGAAGCGTTGTAGGAGGAACTCCCCAATCCTTAGCCTAACCCCCATTAGGACTCATCTACCCTTTAGAATAGATTGCTTAAGTGTGTGTCACACTATGTATATATTATCAACGTAAACCTGTCTTTATAATTGATTAGGATTCTATAGCTTGATCATAGGAGTAGTGTCTACATTACTCCATTGCCTTCCTTTGGGATAATACTGTCGGTGTGTTGTTCCGGCAATTCTCCATGTACTACCGTTGGTAGCCTACGGAGTTTGTAGTTCGGTATTGGGCGCGCAGAGATTTAGAACGCGATGGCAAATAGACACAAGAATTTACGTGGTTCGGGCCGCCTGGGCGTAATACCCTACTCCACAGGGTGTGTGGTTGCTGTATTGAGTGTCAGAGCTGAGTATGGTAGAGGACTCAAAGTTCAAAGAGCCGTTCCATGTGTATCGTCAACCAGTCCTTTATAGTACAAGGACTGGTCGTTACACCGTTAGCCTGGCCGACATGTGGCCCTGGCGGTTACTGATGCTTAATACACAATTAATGAGGTTAATTACCCTTAATAGCGTGTTAACGGGTCTTGACAGTGCCGTTACTGGTGTTAAGGTCCTTCCGATCGAGTGTCATTAATATGGTATTAATGACACTTAATCGGGTCTTGAAGTCTTTGATTGCCCCTTGAAGGTTCGAGCCATTGGGGGGTCCACCAGTCTGATTGTCGAGGCTGAAGGTCCGACGGTTGGACACGTGGTAGCTTCGGAGCTTTCCGTCTGGGATGGGTAGGTCCGGTGTAGATGTACACGTGTCGGGCACGGAGCTTCCCTCTGTCGGGGGTTAGGTCCGGGGGTGTTGCACAAGTGTTTAGCCCGGAGCTATCCCATGTGTGGGATGTAGGTCCGGTTGCTGTATGCACGTGTGAGCACCAGGACTAACCATAGATGGAAAGCAGGTCCGGTCCCGTATGACACGTGGGGCCATTGCAGGTATTCAACTCAGACAGATGATGTTCCTTTGGTCTTTTTGTAATCCCAAGGGGTATTCGGTACGCAGGGTACCGACAGTGGCCCCCTGGGCCCACCTCTGGGAGAGACCTTTTGGATGAAGTCGTTCTGCCGGAGGTGGGTCCATCCTTCGGTTTTTGAGCCGTGTCTTCAAGGGTCTTTGGATGTGCCGTTGGCGGTAGTCCGCAGTTAAACCAACGCCTCGTGGCCTATCCAGGATGCGGCAAGTGATATCTGAGCGTGCGGACCTCACGCAATTGAAGGTCGTCGGTTCCCGATACAAAAACCGTATCGGTTCCGCGTGCCCTGTCAGGCCACCGCCCTCGGGCTTCCTGCCTTTCATGATGACAATCGTTCGCCTGGGGTAAGGACCTCGACATGATCGTCGGGGTGGCCCCGGGCCCCCTTGTCATTGGCAGGGTGAAGTTTTTGAATTGTATCATCCGCTCCCCTGCGGTTCCCATCCAAGCGTTGCGGGGGCTTGCTTAAGAAGGAAAGCGCACACCATTTGGGGATTCTTTACGTCTTCATTCAAACTTGCGCTCAAATCCTCCAAATTTTCGCTTGCTTTTCATCTCTCGCCCCGTTGTGCTGCGATGGAGTTTGGTCTCCGCAGGAGTCAACTCAAGACCGACGGTGATTTGAGGAAGGTCCGGGCCCTCAAGGGGTGGTCCAGTGACTTCTTGAACCATTGTGACACCCGGTTCCGAAAATGAACCAAGTAAACGCATATGTGTGCCCAGGATGTTCAACACACATACACGAGTGCATTCACAAAAGAGTATACTGAAAATTACCACAGAACAAGATTAATTAACCAAATTTTTTTAAACAAACCATATTTTCCTCAAATACAAACTCTAATGAATATTGATGACAAGTTCAACTATTGCAGCGGAAATAAACTAAATAAGAAAACTAAACAGCTAGGCAGCATAAGCAATATGGTATAGTGCAGCTCCAATAGACACCACAGGCAAAGCTGATGGTAGACACAACCTAGAACTCTGCATTATCGCCATTAAACTCCCAATCCTGACATGGAACTGTTTGGAGGGGATTGCAAGAGTTAGTACATGTCGTACTCAGCAAGTGTGGAATGTATGACATGTGGCTGATTCAAATGACGAATATGATAATGGCTAAGTGCTGAAAAGTACATTAAAACATTGGAAAAGCAATATATTATATGTATACAAATCAAACCCATCATAAGCTATGTAGTAATCATAATACCAGTCCATATTCCATATCCATCGTCATATACCAATATCCATATTCAATGCCATAGTTAATCCATAACCAGCCATAACTAGTATCAAACCATAACCATCCCAAAAACCATCCCAATACCAGGTTCCCTCTAATCATGGAAGTTGTCCAGGTGCTCATAACCGGGGGCACGGCTATCATGATAGTTTTATTAGACTCTGCATAATTTGTACCACTTTACCCACGTGGTTGTGATTTCATCACCCGTCGGCGACTAAAGAACCTCCCTTATGGCATTTACACTTCCTTTGGTGGATGGCCAAGAGAGCACAAAATAGCCTTTACAAAGGGATTACTAGCCTCTTTAGATCCCACTGAGATTTCTTCGGTGGCGATGCCTCCAACTGAGCACATCTTCAACCAAGGGCCCCCTCTTGAGCCATTCAGATCCCTGGTCGTCCCACCAATCATCAACAAACCCAATCCGACTACCCCTTCCCCGAGCATCCAAAATGGTCCAAATAGCACTGGCAAAGCCCTAATTAATCAGCTACGCCGCACCCATACTTGGCCTCGTGGTGGCACTGTAGTCCTGGCTTATTCTCGCATGAACTGGTCCTTAGATATAAAGCAAGCAAACCACCATGACATTCAACCCATCCACATACCGGGCTTGCTTATATCACCCATTACCATATCACATTGACAAGTTTACATTAACGAAAATATCATGAATGCATAATTAAATTAAGTACTATAGTTGTTCTTCCATCCCAATTAATTAAACGAAGCAAAAAGGTAAAAGCCCTTCCCGACTCTCTGTCATAATTCCAGGTGACAAGGGTGGTCAAACAATGCTAGTAAACTTCCTATCATAGGGTTCCCATCAAATTGACACAAGCATGCAATTTTTCAAACAAAACATTTACTTTAAAACAAGATCAATATGCTTCAAGGACACTTGCCTTGCTCCTGCGGTTGATTAGGGTCAAAACATTCAAACTCTTGGTGATGTAGATCCCCCACGGCACTTTCTAGCGCAAATCCATCTAATCCGCACAATAAACATACAATACAAGAAACACAATCAAAGAGTGCACAAATATTACTCAATATGACATGACATGCATGATTGGTGCAAATGCAAGGTAGAACATGTTAATAGATTGCCTTTGATGATCACTAACTAGTTCTAATAGCTTTTAACAAGTTTATATAGGTTTGGATTTGATTAGATCTACTTTTAGAATCAATTCAACACAATTTAGTCAGCAGAATTGAACTAGTCTGCAGAAGGCCGGACTAGTCCGCACTTCGTAGAACTAGCAAACTAGGGTTTTCCAGATCGACGTGAATTTGGAGATTAGGGGTTGAATTCACGTAAGAAAAAGAGAATAGAAAGCATACCAAGTGTTTAGGACTCCAATGAATCAAGGAACTTGGAGGTAACACTTGGATCTCGATGATCTAGGGTTGGTGATGAAGAACGAAAACTAGGTGGGGATCGTGATCCTCTTTCGTTTCCTCCTCCTCTTCTTCATGATTGGGATCTCCTCCTCCCTCCTTGGTGGTGGCTCTCCACAAACTAGGGTTTGGGTGGGGTGGAAAAGTGGCAAATAGATGTCCAACCAAGGGGTGGGGTTGTTTATATAGAGGTGGAAGCTAGGGTTAGACGCATTTTGAGTTTGAGAGAAGTAGGGGCCGGTTTGGAGTCCCACATGGGCTCTAAAAGAGTTAGGCACGACATCCCTAGGTCCACTTAACGTGAAACCTATGAAACAAGTCGTAAAACAAAAGATCAATTCGGAGTCGCAAAATATCGGACAAGTCCGAACAGGACCGGACTGGTCCGAAAATGTCCAGAGAGAAAATCGGACAAGTCTAGCCTAAAATCAGACAAGTCCGACATTAGTCAGAGAGGAAAACGGACAAGTCCGCTGGAACACCAGACTAGTCCAGAAAAGTCCAGGGACTTAGCAAATTTTCAAGGATTCTTGGAATATAGGACTAATCCGCACAAAATCGGACAAGTCCGAAAGTTTCCAGAGGCAAAATCGGACTAGTCCGCAGCAAAAACGGACAAGTCCGTTTTTAGTCAGAGAAAAATCAGACTAGTCCTCAGTAAAATCAGACTAGTCCGCACTTTCGTGCATTTTAAGTGCGATTTTGTTCCAAATCCATTTTAAATGCTCCAAATCAATTTTAAACTCGTTCCTCTTTATGTGGGTTAATGTTAAACATGTATATGTGTGTATGCAAGGCATGATGCATGAAAATGAGGGTGTTACAAACCTACCCCCCATAAAATGAATCTCGCCCTCGAGATTTAATGCGGAAGGGAAGAGATAGGGAAATTCCTTCTTGAGATCATCCTCAAATTCCCACGTTGCTTCTTTTTCTATGTGGTGCTTCCATTGAACTTTACACTATCGAATCACCTTGTTCCTTGTGACTCTCTCCTTGGTTTCCAAGATCTTAACCAGTTTCTCAGCATAAGTCAAATCTTCCTCTAGTTCCAATTCCTCCATTGGCACTTGTTCTTCCGGTACTCGCAAGCACTTCTTGAGCTGGGAAACATGAAAGACATCATGGACATCCGAAAGATGAGCTGGCATCTCCAACTTATACGCTACTTCTCCTCTTTTGTCCAAAATCTTGAATGGTCCAATATAACGAGGAGCTAGTTTGCCTCTTATGTTAAACCTCTTATGACCTCTCATTGGTGACACCTTGGGGTAAACAAAATCTCCTATTTCAAAGGATAATTTCCTTCTCCTATTGTCCGCATAGCCTTTTTGTCTTGATTGGGCAGCCCTTAAGTTCTTACGAATTATTTGGACTTGCTTTTCGGCTTCTTGCAACACATTTGCACCAAATACTTGAGTTTCTCCTGCCTCATTCTGGAACAAAGGTGTCCTACACTTCCTCCCATAAAGTGCTTCATATGGTGATATCTTCAAACTTGCTTGGTAGCTATTGTTGTATGAAAATTCCGCGTATGGCAAGCTTTTCTCCAAACTTTTCCCATGCTTCAAAGCACAATCTCTTAGCATGTCCTCTAAAATCTGATTGGTTCTTTCAGTTTGTCCATCCGTTTGTGGGTGATACGCTAAACTAAAATTCAACCTTGTTCCCAATGCTTCATGCAATTTTTGCCAAAACCTGGAAGTAAATTGTGAACCTCTATCCGACACGATCTTCTTTGGGACTCCGTGTCGACACACAATATGCTCCATGTATATTTCGGCCAATTGTGCAGCTGTATATTTGATCTTCACAGGGACAAAATGAGCTGACTTGGTTAAGCGATCCACAATTACCCAAATTGAGTCATACCCGGATTGAGTACGTGGTAACCCAACTATGAAGTCCATTCCAATTTCTTCCCACTTCCATTCTGGGATCTTCAATGGTTGCAATAATCCAGCTGGCCTTTGATGTTCTGCCTTGAATCGTTGGCACACATCACATAATGCTATGTATTCAGTTATGTCCTTCTTCATGCTATCCCACCAATAGCAAGCCTTCAAGTCTTTGTACATGTTCGTACAACCAGGGTGAATCGAGTACGGCGAGTCATGTGCCTCCTTTAATATTGTCTCCCATAAATGCTTTACATTAGGTACAACGATCCTCTTACCAAGCCATAAGGTACAATGTTCGTCTTCATCAAATCTGAATTCTCTCCCTTCTTCGGTCCTTTCCTTGATTTCCTTGATCTCCTCATCCGCGGCTTGTGCTTCACGAATTTCTTGCTCCAAGGTTGGGTTTAACTCCATCATCTCCATCTCATTTACAAATTCAAGGTTCAACCGTTCAAACTCCTTACATAACTCGGATGGCAACTCTCGAACTGTGAGTTGATGACTTACTCCTTTTCTACTCAAAGCATCGGCCACTACATTGGCTTTTCCCGGATGATAGTTGATCCCCAAATCATAATCTTTGATGAGCTCCAACCATCTTCGTTGCCTCAAATTCAGATCCATTTGTGTGAAAATATACTTCAAACTCTTATGATCCGTATAAATTTCAGACCTATGTCCAAGGATATAGTGTCTCCAAATCTTCAATGCATGTACCACGGCTGCGAGTTCCACATCATGCGTTGGGTAATTCTGCTCATGTTTCTTCAATTGCCTCGATGCATATGCAACCACTTGACCTTCTTGCATGAGCACACATCCAAGTCCTTGCTTTGATGCGTCGCGATAAATATCAAAACACTTGCTCACATCCGGTAGTACCAAAACTGGGGCTGTTGTTAACCTATTTTTCAACTCCTCGATACTATTTTGACGAGCTTGAGTCCATTGGAAAGCCTTTCCCTTCATTAGCAACTCCGTCATAGGCTTGACTATCTTGGAAAAGTCCTTGATGAACCGACTGTAATATCCAGCCATCCCAAGAAAACTCCTTATTTCCTTTACGTTTTGCGGCGGTTCCCACTTCAACATGTCTCTCACTTTTCTGGGGTCAACCGATACTCCTCCTCCTGAGATTATATGACCCAAAAACGACACTTCCCTTAACCAAAATTGACACTTGTTGAACTTGGTATACAATTGATGCTCTCTTAATTTCTGTAGCGTAAGTCTCAAGTGTTCTTCATGTTCCATCTCATCCTTCGAGTAGATCATAATGTCATCAATAAACACCACAACAAACTTATCCAAGTACTCCATGAAGACCATATTCATGAGGTACATAAAGTACGCGGGTGCATTGGTCAATCCAAAGGACATCACGGTGTACTCATTAGATCAATACCGCATCCTAAAAGCTATCTTGGGTATGTCTGATGGTCTAATCTTCATTTGAAAATATCCCGACCTCAAATCAATCTTAGAGAAGACACAAGCACCCTTCATCTGATCAAACAAGTCCTCTATGCGTGCCAAGGTGTACTTGTTCTTGATTGTCACCTCGTTGAGAGCTTGGTAATCCACACACATCCTTTGGGTTCCATCCTTCTTGTCCACAAATAGCACGGGCGCTCCCCAAGGTGAAGAGCTTGGGCGAATAAAACCTTTCTCTAGTTGCTCTTGAATTTGTTTTTTGAGCTCCGCTAATTCCATAGGAGGCATCCTATACGGCCTCTTAGCTATAGGTGCAGTTCCAGGAATTAAATCAATAACAAACTCAATGTCTCGATCAGGTGGCATACCTGGAAACTCGTCCGGAAAAACATCCAAAAATTCACACACCACCGGAATCTCCTCAATTGCGCCACCGTCCATATGATTCAGCTCCAATTGCTTTGGTGCAGTTTTAGATGCTTCAAATTATACGGCGATCCCTTCTTCTTTGGTCAACTTCACTGTCTTCGTGGCACACTCAATAACTCCATTGTGCTTCCTCAACCAGTCCAAACCAAGTATAATGTCCAATTCTTGAGAATCCAAAACAATGAGGTTGGCGGAGAAGTCTACCCCCCTTATTCTAAGGCTTACTTTTGGACATACTACATTTGTCCTCATCTCTCCTCCAGTAGACTTAACCAATAGAGTAAACTTTATATGAGAGATAGGCAAACTATACTTGGCAACATACTTTGATGCAATGAATGAATGCGATGCTCCAGAATCAAATAACATAGTCACGGGGTTGGAGTTTGCGAGAAACATACCAATGACCACGTCATCCGCTTGTTGAGCATCCTTCGTAGAGACATGGTTCACATTGCCACGAGAAAAATTCTGCTGTCCAAGGTTCCTTTGTGGCTATCCTCCATTGGGTCTTGGGTTTTGCCTTGGCGCATTGCTTCCTTGACCAGGGCCTGACTTAGGACATTGATGCGCAAAGTGTCCAGCTTCTCCACAAGTATAGCACTTATTAACTCCACCAGAATTATTGGGACGAGCTTGGTTTTGAACATTTGCACCAGGAAAATTAGCACGAGGTGCATATGGCATTGGAGGCCTAGGTGCTTGCATGACAAGGCGGCGCTGCTGCACAAACTGAGTTGGGCGCGGTGCAAATCCAGGGTGTTGAGCAAGAATAGAAGAGTTGTAATATGGCACATTAGGTGGTGCAAGGCGAGGGCGCGCATTAATCCCTTGTTGTTGTCCTTGGTATGGCGCCTTCCTCTTGTTGTCTTGCTCCATCTCATGAATCTTGTTCTCAACCACAATTGCTTTGTCCACAAGCTTCTAAAAATTTGCATAGTCACAATTGAGCAATTGCACCTAAATTTCGTTGTTGAGGCCTCTCATAAACAAATATTGTTTCCGGTTGTCCTGGCTCACATCCTCAGGCGCATACCTTAAGAGTTGAGTGAACTTATTGATATATTCACTCACGCTTGATCTTCCTCGTCTCAAGTTCTCAAATTCTTGCCTTTTCAAAATCATAACTCCCTCGGGCACACAATGATAACGGAAACTCTCCTTGAATTCCGCCCAGGTGATACTCTCTTGATTCTCATGAGCATTGCAATAAGCATCCCACCAATCCGCAGCTGCTCCAACAAGTTGATGAGAAGCAAATAGGACCTTCTCTCGGTCATTGCATTGGACAATAGCTAACTTCTTCTCCACGGACTTGAGCCAATCATCCGCATCCATAGGGTCAGCGGCTTGAGCAAAGGTTGGCGGCCTAGTCCTCATAAAATCTCCCAACTGGTTATGAGGAGGTGGGGGTGGCGGTGGAGGCATGTGGAGCTACTTGTCGTTATTGCCAGCCTGCAGTTGTCCCATAATATATATCATGGTCTGCATGAGCTGGTTTTGCATAGCCAAAAGCTGCTCAATGTTGATAGCTCCCTGCGTAGATCCTTGTCCAATGTTGTTTTTAGGCACTCCATTGTTCTCCTCCACATCATTGCTATCCCTCTGGTTGCAAGTCCTCACCATCTGATGAAAAGCAATAGGTAAGAATTAGAAAACGTCCCCAACTATATGAATCAAAGGATATGAAACTAGGCAACTAACTAGCCTACGTGGACATGGCAATGCTAAAGCATCCCAAAATCCTCTATTAAACACACAAGCAAACAATATATAGCAAACAACACACCGAATAAAAACACATCGATTCCTGAGTGCTCCTATGTGCTCTAAAGTGTCCATTCTATCTAGGTTACATCCTACGGTCAACCTGTGGCTCTGATACCAATTTGTGACACCCGGTTCTGAAAATATGTGTGCCCAGGATGTTCAACACACATACACGAGTGCATTCACAAAAGAGTATAAAGAAAATTACCACAAAACAAGATTAATTAATCAAATTTTATTAAATAAACCATATTTTCCTCAAATGCAAACTCTAATGAATATTGATGACAAGTTCAACTATTGCAGCGGAAATAAACTAAATAAGCAAACTAAACAGCTAGGCAGCATAAGCAATATGGTATAGCGCAGATCCAATCAACACCACAGGCAAAGCTGACGGTAGACACGGCCTAGAACTCCGCATTATCACCATTAAACTCCCAATCCTGACCTGCAACTGTTGGGGGGGGGGGGGGGTTGCAAGAGTAAGTACATGTCGTACTCAGCAAGTGTGGAAACTATGACATGTGGCTGATTCAAATGACGAATATAATAATGGCTAAGTGCTTAAAAGTACATTAAAACATTGGAAAAGCAATATATTATATGTATACGAATCAAACCCATCATAAGCCATGTAGTAATCATAATACCAGTCCATATTCCATATCCATCGTCATATACCAATATCCATATTCAATGCCATAGTTAATCCATAACCAGCCATAACCAGTACCAAACCATAACCATCCCAATACCAGGTTCCCTCTAATCATGGAAGTTGTCCAGGTGCTCATAACCGGGAGCACGGCTATCATGATAGTTTTATTAGACTCTGCAGAGTTTGTACCACTTTACCCACATGTTTGTGATTTCATCACCCGTCGGCGACTAAAGAACCTCCCTTATGCCAATTACACTTCATTTGGTGTATGGCCAAGAGATCACAAAATAGCCTTTATAAAGGGATTACTAGCCTATTTAGACCCTACTGAGGTTTTACAGGTGGCGATGCCTCCAACTAAGCACATCTTCATCCAAGGGCCCCTTCTTGAGCCATTCGGATCCCAGGGTAGTCCCACCAATCATCAACAAACCCAATCCGACTACCCCTTCCCCGAGCATCCAAAATGGTACAAATAGCACTCGCAAAGCCCTAATTAATTAGCTACACCGCACCCATACTTGGCCTCGTGGTGGCACTGTAGTCCTGGCTTATTCTCGCATGAACCGGTCCTTAGATCTAAAGCAAGCAAACCACCATGACATTCAACCCATCCACATACCGAGCTTGCTTAGATCACCCATTACCATATCTCATTGACCAGTTCACATTAACCAAAATATCATGAATGAAAAATTAAATTATGTAGTGTAGTTGTTCTTCCATCCCAATTAATTAAGCGAAGCAAAAAGGTAAAAGCCCTTCCCAACTCTCTATCATAATTCCATGTGACAAGGGTGGTCAAACAAAGCTAGTAAACTACCTATCATAGGGTTCCCATCAAATTGACAAAAGCATGCAATTTCGCAAACAAAACATTTACTTTAAAACTGGATCAATATGCTTCAAGGACACTTGCCTTGCTCTTGCGGTTGATTCGGGTCAAAGCTTTCAAACTCTTGGTGATGTAGATCCTCCGCGGCACTTTCTAGCGCAAATCCGTCTAACCCGCACAATAAACATACAAGACAAGAAACACAATCAAACAGTGCACAAATATTACTCAATATGACATGACATGCATGATTGGTGCAAATGCAAGGTAGAACTTGTTAATAGATTGCTTTTGATGATCACTAACAAGTTATAGTAGCTTTTAACAAGTTTATATAGGTTTGGATTTGATTAGATCTACTTTTAGAATCAATTCAACATAATTTAGTCAGCAGAATCGGACTAGTCTGCAGAAGGCCGGACTAGTCCGCACTTCACAGAACTAGCGAACTAGGGTTTTCCAGATCAACGTGAATTTGGAGATTAGGGGTTGAATTCACGTATGAAAAAGAGAATAGAAAGCATACCAAGTGTTTAGGACTTCAATGAATCAAGTAACTTGGAGGTAACACTTGGATCTCAATGATCTAGGGTTGGTGATGAACTTTGAGATGAATTGGTGATGAAGAACGAAAACTTGGTGGATATCGTGATCCTCTTTCGTTTCCTCTTATTATTCTTGATTGGGATCTCCTCCTCCCTCCTTGGTGGTGGCTCTCCACGAACTAGGGTTTGGGTGGGGTGGAAAAGTGGCAAATAGATGTCTAACCAAGGGGTGGGGTTGTTTATATAGAGGTGGAGGCTAGGGTTAGATGGATTTCGAGTTTGAGAGAAGCAGGGGCCGGTTTAGAGTCCCACATGGACTCTAAAAGAGTTAAGCACGACATCCCTAGGTCCACTTAACGTGAAACCCAAGAAACAAGTCATAAAACAAAAGATCAATTCGCAGTCGTGAAATATCGGACAAGTCCGAACAGGACCCGACTAGTCCGAAAATGTCCAGAGAGAAAATCGGACAAGTCTGGCCTAAAATCGGACAAGTCTGACTTTAGTCAGAGAGGAAAACGGACAAGTCTGCTGGAACACCAAACTAGTCCAGGAAAGTCCAGGGACTTAGCAAATTTTCAAGGATTCCTGGAATATCGTACTAGTCCGCACAAAATCGGACAAGTCCGAAAGTTTCCAGAGGAAAAATCGGACTAGTCCGCAGCAAAAACGGACAAGTCCATTTTTAGTCAGAGAAAAATCGGACTAGTCCTCAGTAAAATTGGACTAGTCCGCACTTTCCTGCATTTTAAGTGCAGTTTTGTTCCAAATCAATTTTAAATGCTCCAAATAATTTTTAAACTCATTCCTCTTTATGTGGGTTAATGTTAAACATTTATATGAGTGTATGCAAGGCATGATGCATGGAAATGAGGGTGTTACAACCACCAAGTCCGCGCCGGCAAGCTTCCATTCAGAAAGGAGCACACCGACGACATGGTGTACTTCTTCGCGTATGCCATGGTGGGACTGATCCCACCCTTCTCCACTTTTCTCTTGATGCTGCTAGACTTCTGTGGTCTACAGCTGTACCACCTTGGCCCCCACTCCATTCTTCTGGTGTCGATCTTTGTCCACTTCTGCGAGATGTGGGTGGGCATTCCCCCCTGCGTCGAGCTCTTCTGCACCTTCTTCACCATCCACACCACCGGCAAGAGTGACGAGTACCTTGGATTCTATTATTTTGTGAAGCGTAAGAAGTGCCCGTACATGTACTTGCGGTCGTTCCCTTCTGGGAAGTGGGACGACTAGAAGAAGGATTGGATCATCATCAGGGTGGAGGTACATGAGAAGCTGGAGCTGCCCGAAGGCCTCCCCAACATCGACACTGAAGCTTGGAGTGAAGTTCCGGTGTTATGAGACGCCTTCAAACCTGCTCTGACCAGGATCCACCAATGCGTGGAAGGAGGGGTGACTCCTCAGGCGGTATTCTGCAACTTCGTGGTCAACAGGTGGGCTTTGCTGAAGAAGAGGGAGAAGCTTGCGTGGGCCCTCAACGCTGTCATGGACGACGACCGGATCAAGACTGGTTTGAAGTCCAACATGGAAGGCGCAACTTTGGAGCTTCACCTCAAGAAGTTCCAGCACAACATCAACATTGAGGGTGACGACTTGACTCCGCCAGCGGCTTTCCTCCCTCTGAACATGGAGGCGGAGTTCAGCAGGGAGCTCCGGCGGAAGATGCCGGTGCTTGACGACCTTGGTGAAGTTGAGAGGCGTCCGACCACCAGGTTGGCGATCCCCGGAGCTTCCGAGGGTGGTCCCCCTTCCACCCTGAGACAGAGAGTTGAAGTCGTGGACAAGGGCCAAGAGTTGGCCGAGCCCTCGGGTCGTAAAAGGAAGTTTAAGCACTCTGATGGGAGGTCCGTCAATCCTGCTCCTTCTGCAATGGATCCTTCTCCTCGGAGGGGATGGTCTTCAACGGTGGCGACTACTCTAGTGTGGACATCTCCCCGGGGTGCTAGCTCCGGCCATGTGTCTCCAGTACCGGGGCCAGCTGAAGGCTCTGGGTCCGGAGGTCCTTCCCGGTCGAGGGGGGCCTCAACCAAAGTGATGTCAGTGGCAGCAGCAAGCTCCCGGATACCTTCTGGAGCTACTACGCTAGTGGCGACAGGGTCCGGCCCCGAGCGTCCGGGAAAGAGGTTCCGTGCTAGCTGGAGCGGAAGCCTTCCAAGGTAACTTTGATTTTTTACCTCAGTTGATTGTTTTTTGTTGTAATTGTGTTTTGAGCTTCTTCGTCCTTCATCCATAGAGTGCCCAAGAAAGGGGCTGAAGCTCCGATCCCTGCAGCAGTAGCTGAGGCTGTGTAGGCGGAAGCTCCGGCTCCAATCCCAGCGCCACCCCAAGAGATGGTTGAGGCTGCGACAGCTCTGGCGCCGGCTGTCTTGGTCCTCGACCTCGACTCATCCCCAGAAGCTCCCGTGGTAGCGCCGGACCACAGGAATGAAGATGTACCAGCGGCACCAGCCCCGGAGGTTGAAGCTCTAGATTTTGATGTTGAGATGACGGACGCTCCGGCCTAAGAGCAGAAGGTAGCTGTAGTCCCGATCCTAGAGCTGGATGTTGTTGAAGACCCGGCAGTCAAGCCAGTGGTTGATGAGGCCCCGACGATAGAGCCGGGTGTTGACGAAGTCCTCGCAGTAGAGCCGGTGGGTGATGAAGTTTCGGCACCTGAGCCGATCGTCGAAGAAGTTCTGGCGCTTGAGCCGGTTGCTGCAGAGGTGTCAGCGCTTGAGCCCATGACGGTTGAAGCGCCAGTGCCTGATCCGGCTATGGAGGAGGTGCCAGCGTCGGAGCCGGAAGTGGCATCAGCTCCGGCCGAATCTTCAATGCCTGCCCCGGAGGTAGTGGTCCTGGAGGTGCCCACGCTCGAGCCAGGGTGCCTAGATGAAGCTGCCAACACCCCGCCTGAGGGGTCAGTTGTCGATGACCTGGCGGCGGGACCTTCGGAGCCAACTCAAGAGGTTGAAACTTCTGTTGCAGGACCTTCCTGGGCGGCGGCCAAGGCTATCCCGGAGGACGGCCCTAGTGCCGTGGAAGCCCAGGGGACCGGTCTTGTAGAGTGGGACCCGATTTTTGTCACGGAGAACCCGTTGTAGCCAGCGGAGAGGACCCCGGCAGGTCTGGACCCGATCCCTCTGTTGTTGTCTATAGACAACGTTTGCTCCAGTCTTCATCAGGTCCGGCTGGCTTTTTACAACAACAGCAAGGCCCTAGTGGAGGAGCGCCAAACTCTTAGGAGGTGGCGCAACCGACTCCAATTTGAGACCAAGCTGGAGCAGTCGAGGCTGGCTGATGACAAGGTGTGGGTGAAGAATGAGAAGGTTCGATTAGAGTACTGGGGTAAGCTGCTGGATGAGAGGGAAAGCATGGTGCAATCCCTTGACAACCAGTCCCGGGCTATCCACGAACAGGCTGTAGCTACTAATAATGCGTCTAATGATCGCGGGGAGAAGCTCAGCGCCATCCACGACAGCCTCGTCAAGCGCCGGGGGGCCCTTGAGGAGCAGGAGAAAAAGCTCGAAGATGAAGAGCAAAAACTCTTGGAGATGCGGGATGACCTCGTGAAGAGGGAGGAAGAGCTTACTCAAAGGCTAACTCTGGGTGACAAGAGTCTCACGGAGTGCACCAAGAAGTTGGATGAGCAATGCGAGAAAGAGGAGAAGAAGGCCTGGCAGCGAGGACAGGACCTCCACAAGAGGGAGGATGAAATTGCTGCTAGGGAGAAGAAGGTGCGGGGCCGGGAGAAGGACCTGGTCGACTACCAGAACAAGATCCACCTCCTGGAGGAGGAGCTCAGTAAACTCGAAAGGCAGGTTGCTGAAAAGATTCAGCAAAATGCCAAAGAGGTTGAGCGCCTTGCCCATGAGAATTCCGAGCTTGCGACGACCAGAAGATCCTTGGAGGAGATGCGAGGCTCGAGGGCTGCAGAGTCCCAACAAGTTTGGGACTTCCTGGGCAAAGCCAACGACGCGCTGACGCCAATGGGTTTTAGTCCTGTGCGTCCGGATGATCCGGAGCCGGAGCTAGACCAGGCATTGCAGTCGTTGAGTTCGGCAGGCAAAAAGCTCACCAAGATTGGCGATGTCATAGCGGACCAACTAGAAACTGAGGGACAATCCCTGGCAAAGAACGTCGCAGAATATGTGCTGACGTGCTACACAAGCCGGGACCCTCAGTTCTCACTAGACCCGATGCTTGATGGCCCCATCGACGGAGAGGGAGAAGCCGCCCTAGCCACCGTGTCGGATGTTGCCCCGAAGGTCACCTCGTTCTTCCATAGGCTCTAGGACTCTCTCTTTGTAGCTCCTGCTTGTATTCTCTCTTCTTTTTCTCCAATTTTGTAATATCTTGTCTCCAAATGAATGAAATCCAAGTTTTTATGAATTTCATTTTTTTTCTTCAACATCTTTGTCTCACTTGGCCCCCTGGTAGATGTACACAATTTGATTGTGAACATGTACCAAGAGAATGTAACAGTTGTTGAAGACTTGCGTGCTTCGAACTTGTAGAACATAGGTCCGAAGTCTTCAATAGTAGAGGCCCCCTGAGGTTGTCGGAGCTTAGTAGCTCAGGCATTGTCTATTGTCAAAGCTTAGTAGCTCCGACAGCAGTCTCCATCAACGCGTAGAGCATCGACGGTTGGTCCTCTGGGGTGTCGGAGCTAGGCAGCTCCGGCAGTGACCTCTGTCAACACGCAGTGTGTCGAAAGAAGACCCCATTGTGGAGTCTTCCCACCATCTTTTGTTCATGTTGATGGCTGGACCCCTGGCTTTACCGGAGCTTAGTAGCTCCAGAGACGCTCGTTATCAATGTTTGGAACTTCGACACAAGCCACCTTAGGGGATGTCAGAGCTTCGGTAACTCCGGTCATTCACCATCATCATGGGATCTTTATTTTTCCTACACGCTGAAGTCAAGGAAAATAGTAAAATCCATTTCCTATCTATAACTCAACTGCGACTTACTATTCCTGAGAAAGTTTTAGGTCGAACACGATTCTAAACACAATCAAGTGCACTAGCTTGTTTCTTCCAGGTCCGATCGTTTCTGGTATCGCCTTACTTCAGCCTGCCGGGGTGTAGGTAGAGTGGCGTACTTAGGGTGCATGACCAGGCTAAGTTGATAGCACACTCCGGCCCTAGATTGACTTGACGGCATTCAGACGAGTATACTATTAACAATGTTTAGACCCGAAAGAATAGACAATGCAACTCAAATTATACATGAATTGTCGAGCTAAAGTTTCTTAAGAATTGCACAACTTTGTTATAGACAAGAAAGAGAAAAATAAAAAATATTGAGCCTGTACAAAATAAATGCATGTGGAGTCTGTTTTCACACAATGATGTCTTTCATTAAAGGTCCGGGGTACAGGGGAAACAAGTACACTCTTAGGGTACGGAACCATGCTAAGTATGTTTCGTTTCTCGTTTGACCCAAGATAGCTAGCCACACTTTTAGTTATGAGACCGTGACAAGTTTTTCCTGAACTTTGCGGTCCTTCTGGGGAAGGTCTGACTGTTCTCCCGGAGGAGCTAACCAACTCTATACAGTGACTCTATAACATACATCACATGTAACTACAGACTCACCTCCGTGATATTAAGCGTAGAACTTACAGAGGTGCTCAATGTTCCAAGGATTAGGGAGTGGTGTCCCATCCTCGGTTGCTAAGAGAACACATTCGGGACGAGATACTTTGATCACTCGGAAGGGTCCTTCCCAGCTGGGGGAAAGTTCGTTTAACCCTTCTCTGGATTGTATTCTCTGTAGCACCAGATCGCCTTCCTCGAGCTGTCGGCTGTGAACATGCTGTTGGTGATAGCGCCGAAGAGCTTGGTGGTATTGGGCATTCCGAACAGCTGCTCGGCACCTTCCCTCTTCAAGGAGGTCAAGGTCTTCACGCCAGAGCTGGTCCTGCGTGGCATCATTGAAGGTCCGGACCCGGAGCAACCCCAAGGTGATTTCCGGAGGAAGGACTTCTTTAGCTCCGTACACCAGGAAGAAGGGTGTCTCTCCAGTTGACTGGTTTGGAGTTGTCCTATTGGCCCAGAGTGTGGGCGGAAGTTCTTGGATCCAGTTGGCTCCATGTTTTTCTAGGCTCTCATATGTGTGCGTCATGAGACCTTTTAGGATTTCTGCATTTGTTCTCTTGGCTTGACAATTGCTTGTCGGGTGAGCTACGGAAGCGTAGTTGACATGAATGTCGAGGTCTTCGCAATATCCTTGGAATGCAGAGCTTGTGAACTGGGTCCCATTATTAGTTATGATCTTGTTTTGGACTCCAAATCTGCACACGATGGACTGCAAGAAGTTGATAGCTGATTGCCTATTTATTGTCACAACTGGAGTTGCTTCCGACCATTTGGTGAATTTGTCAATGGTAACGTACAGGAACATGTAACCCCCGACGGCTCTTGGGAAAGGTCCCAAGATATCCAACCCCCACACAGCGAAAGACCATGTAGGAGGTATCATTTGTAGAGGCTGAGCCGGTGTGTGAATTTGCTTTGTATGGAACTGGCATGCTTCGCATTTCTTTCACTAGCTCAGTTGCATGCTAGAGCGTTGTAGGCCAGTAACAGCCATGCCGGAAGGATTTATCGACCAGCGTGTGGGAAGACGCGTGGTTCACACACTTGCCTCCATGGATTTGCGCGAGGAGCTTGCAGCCTTCTTCCCTTGTAATGCACCACATTAGGATGTCGTTGGCACCACACCGGTAGAGATCCCCTTCTACCAGTGTGTATCTTTTAGCCAATCTGACTATTCGGTCAGCAGATACATTACATTCAGGAAGGAAATTGTCTTTCAAGTAGCTCCGGATCTCCGAGATCCATGCATCGGAACTAGCTTGAGGATTTGAGTCTTGCGTGCTGGGTTGCTCGGAGCTTCCTACAGCACCTACGACCCTTGATGGATGCCATGGTAACAGGTCCATCAGGACCGCCGAATTCGAGGTGCTGGTCTTGCCCCCTTCGCTCAGTTCGGTAGGCTGAGCTATAGGTTTAGACAACCTTTGGACGAAGGTTCCGTCGGGAGCCGGAGCCCCGGTTGAAGCTTTCGTCGAGAGTTCATCGGCTTCAGCGTTGTTGAGACGCTGGACATGGCAAAGATCCAAGACGTCGAAGTCCTTCTGAAGCTTCTGGACTTCAAGTAGGTATGCAGCTAGTTGAGGGTTGTTGTAGCAACATTCACCTTTGACATGTTTTACAACAAGTTGTGAATCACCGGTTACCAGTAGCTGCTTGACACCATACGATAGTGCCACCTTGAGTCCATAAATTAGTGCTACATACTCCGCCATGTTGTTGGTCGCCTTGAAGTCAAGGTGCACCATGCATTTAACCTTCTCCCTCGTCGGAGCTAGGAGAAGAACTCCAGCTCTGGCTTTTGCTTCTGCACGGAGTCGTCGAAGTAGAGAGTCTAGTGAGGCTCAGTGAAGACCGGAACCTTGGGTTCCGACATCTGCTCACTGGGGCCCCCAGGATTTGATGGAGAGGGGGTCCATTCCACCACGAAGTCCGCCAATGCTAGACTCTTGATTGCTTGTCTTGGAACGAGTTCAAGGTCAAACTTGGCTAATTCCGCTGCCCACTTTGCAATGTTCCGAGTGGAATTGGGGTTATGCAAGATTGCACGTAGTGGATAAGAAGTTACCACTGAAATCTTGTGAGCTTGGAAGTAGTGTCAGAGCTTCCTAGAGGCAATAAGAATTGCATAGAGCAGCTTATGCACCTCTAGGTACCGAGTCTTGGCATCATGGAGTACTTCGCTTATAAAGTACACTGGGCGCTGGTCCGTCCGGACCCTCCCGAAGGGGCTCGGAGTGATAGGTAAAAGATGAGTCCCGATCTTCCGAAAGGTAATAGGTAAGTCGGTTGATGGAGATCTCGACGTTGATGATCCGAGGCTCTTGAGTAGAACACAAAAAACCCCTACAATCACTACACCACCGCTCCGTTGGTTATCAACCGTGCTGCACCAATTGACCTCACCAAGAAGGCTATTCCCTGCAAGTGCAACCGAGAACACAAGCAAGAACGTAGAAGACACGATCTGAAATCGCGAAGTTGGGGTTTCACAAACCGTAGAACGGCGATATTATTAATCTAAGCAAAACCCAATTGTTCATGGCAGCTACTATGGAGTATATATAGGTGGGAGGACGTCCAAGGGGGTGTTGGGGTCGTGACCTAACCCTAAGATACAAAAATAATGGACTTAGACTTGATACATGGCCCAATGGCCCAATATGGTGGCGCAGCACCCTGACAGATTCTGTACTTGATATTGTTTCGACGATTCTCATCGACGCCGAAAGAATTTTGACATGGGACCGGTGCCATTGGCAAGGTTATCCTCTCCTCTTTCCGTGCATATCTATAACGTCCAAAACAGAGTTTGTATGCATCTTGGGCATCCATTTTAGTGCGTACTGCTCCTCAACTCCGAGTTGGATACGATTTTGAGTTTGGTTCGGTTTCCATCTTTTTTGAACGAATTCTCTGGTCTTCCACGTCCCTAATACTTCCTCCAAATACTCCTTGAACCTCTCCATGGATCCTATTCACAATTAAATCATTAAGTAGCAATCTATGCTCAAAAACATATAAGGAAATATATAAGAACGAGCTCACCTCTGAAATTAATTGTTATGTATGAACTCTATTGATTGCATCTTGTGTGTTCAATAGAGTGATGTTTGTATCCATAGAAGTGATGTCCTCATAATCCTCCCCTTTTTGAATTGGAGTCGTCCTCGACTCAAGTTCATCTTCTCTCATGTGTGGTTCCGTATGTGCAACGCCATCAAATCTTCTTGTATGCATGAATGGAGGAGGCCAAGGTGCTGGACGACATAGTGCGCCATCTTGATCTTGTCCATCAAATAAGAGTGCACATTCACTTGAGCCAGGATCCCAAACAAATAAACATTGTGTCATGTTTGTAGGTG
Source organism: Tuctoria greenei (assembly GCA_036927565.1). Lineage (NCBI taxonomy): Eukaryota > Viridiplantae > Streptophyta > Magnoliopsida > Poales > Poaceae > Tuctoria > Tuctoria greenei. The sequence continues at coordinate 221,171,563 of JAYESD010000001.1, read as the reverse complement.
CAATCATAATGTGCATGATCTCATCATTCTCCCCTTCTTTATGACAAGTCGTCCTCGGCTTGCTCGTATGTCCAGCAAAGAGGCTTGCTTTGGAGGTAGAATGAGTGTTGTCCATAATGCACAACCGCAGTGAATAATGTTTTTGTTGTCCCAGCTGCAAGGAAAAAATACTAGAAAAACATGACAAGACATCATTAGCGTTAGTACATTCATTTACTTGACCATGTTATTGCAGCACAAAAGGAGCTTCCTCATTTGACCATATGTAAACTTTATGCACCATAAACATACCACTATGTTCATATTTGCCTATAGCATGAAAAATATGTCGACTTAACAAAGGCAATTCAGATTGAGGAAATATTATCTTCTCTAAGATATCTAGATCACAAAGAGTGTCAAATTCAATATAGCCCAAAGTATTTAGAGAAGATAACAATTTCAGCTCATCCCTTTTACATGTAGTTGGAATCAAATGCTTAATTTCAGCACAAGTGAGTGATAAAATCAAATTCATTTGGTTGTTCTAGCATAGGTACAATATAATTATCAGCACACAACTCATTTTTGTTGTAAGAATCAGTAGGAAAATCATCTAGTGGTAAAGGTGTATTATGAAAAGGTTCATCTTGTTGCTGTTTATCGATAGCATGATTGGTAGCAAAATTCAGCACATCTGAAAATGCCATGCCTTGGTTAACTGTAGAGCATTGTCCATCAACACTACTCTCATTTTCAGCAAGAAATTCAAATGCATTATGAGTTGATTCATCAAAAAATTCAGAAGAGTTGTTCAACACCTCACTCTCATTTGCATCTACATTTATTTGTTCATGTTCCTGCAAAAGGTTAGGCAAAGGAGGAGGTACAACAAGGAAATTCTTCTCAAGTTCATGTATTTCATCTTTGCAATTAGATACATTAGCAAACGTTTCTCGCATAAGAATTTTCATATCTTTCCATGTTCGAGGTTTTTCTATATCGCTTAAGTTGTCCCACCAAATTAATGCACAATCAACTAACGCACTAGCAATGTTTCTAATCTTTCTCCTCTCACACATATGCAATTGTCCAAAAATTTTATCCAACTCTATTTCCCAAGCAATATATTCATCGTAACCAAAACCATCATAAGAAGGAAGAGATGGGAGAATGTAATTACTTCTTGTGGAAGGTGTTGTAAAGGTGGTCTGAATGTCATGTGAATCCTTTGTTGATTTTTGATTTTTAGTGTGCAACTCCATCGTCGTCTTCATCATGTCCATCATCTCAGCATATAATGCATGATTCTTGCTTTTACCTGACATTGTTAGTAGCAAACAGAAGACAACACAAAAAATATGTTATCCCTATCAACTACATAGGATAATGGCAAAGTGGAAGTGGAATCACACACTCTCAAGTGTCTTACCACGCTCTTACAAGTGTTCTTACCGACACTGCAGGTGGCAAATGGTGGCCGGTATGAAGAAACTAATGAAGCGTGGGATGATTGCAAAGGTGTATCGATTCTGCTCAAGAGTAAAGTGTAGCTTGGATGGCACTTTATATGTAGCAAGGATTAACAACAATGAAATCAGATAGTAAAGTTGAATAAGTGTCCAAAGTACGTGTCAAAGTTGTTGGCCTAAATGTGTTCCTAGTAGTTCAAGCTAGCAAGACATGAGACAAAACTAGATGACACAAAGAATGCAAGCACTTCTATTTTTTTTGTTGTTTTTTTTTCTTTTTTTGTGTGGCTTTTGTTTTTTGTTGTGCACTTGCCTTTTTCTTTTTTCTTCTTTTTTAAGAAGTAGCAATATTTCTAATCTCTCTCCTCTCACACATATGCAATTGTCCAAAAATTTTATCCAACTCTATTTCCCAAGCAATATATTCATTGTAACCAAAACCATCATAAGATAGAAGAGATGAGAGAATGTAATTACTTCTTGTGAAAGGTGTTGTAAAGGTGGTCTGAATGTCATGAATCCTTGATTGATGTTTGATTTTTAGTGAGCAACTCCATCGTTGTCTTCATGATGTCCATCATCTCAGCATATAATGCATGATTCTTGCTTTTACCTGACATTGTTAGTAGCAAACATAAGACAACACAAAAAATATGTTATCCCTATCAACTACAAAAGATAATGGCAAAGTGGAAGTGGAATCACACACTCTCAAGCATCTTTCCACGCTCTTACAAGTGTTCTTACCAACACTGCAGGTGGCAAACAGTGGCCAGTATGAAGAAACCAATGAAGCGTGGGATGATTGCAAAGGTGTATCGATTCTGCTCAAGAGTAAAGTGTAGCTTGAATGACACTTTATATGTCGCAAGGATTAGCAGCAATGAAATCAGATAGTAAAGTTGAATAAGTGTCCAAAGTACTTGTCAAAGTTGCTAGCCTAAATGTGTTCCTAGTAGTTTAAGCTAGCAAGACATGAGACAAAACTAGATGACATAAAGAATGCAAGCACTTCTGTTTTTTTGTTTCTTTTTTTGTGCGAAATTTTTTTTTGCACTTACCTTTTTCTTTTTTCTTCTTTTTTTTCAGAATGTGCTCCAAGGGAAGACCACAACGAAAATCAATCAAAGATATCTCGTGGGTCTGTTAGAAATTTTCTGATCAATCGTCCAAGGACAAATAGGCATACTTAGAGGCTCCAAATAGAAAAACTAACAACAGCAAGATTGTAGATATATCTCTCCTCTTTAATTTCAATATATGGAAGACCTATTTTGGCAAAGAACAATAGGAGATATTGCCCACGAAATATAGACTGTTCAGAATTTTTAGGTCAATAACAGATTCGGATCTAATGCAATTTAGACATCGATAACTATATTATCTGGGAAAATGATGAATATGAAAGTTATAGAGCACTTTTTAAGCTTTACAGAAAAAACAAGAACACCAAAATCCGAGTTTGTATGTGCCAGATGATGAAAATACCAAAATGGACAGAGGTGAATCTAATCTGGACGTGATGACGTGATTCAAAAGGATGAATCACACAATGCAAAACTCAAACTAATACCAAACACACTTTCTAAACAGGCAATATGACTCAACAACGGACTCAAACTCAACAAAACTAAACTGAAAATGAAAGTTGCAAAGGCTCAATGGTGGTTTGGACAAAGTAATAAACAGATCTACTAAACTACAAGTTTTTTGTGGCTTTTTTGTGGACACTAGGTATGAAAAACAAAACTAATGTGATGGATAGATGAATTACCTAACGGGCAACCTGGAAATCTGATACCAATTGATAGGTAAAAGATGAGTCCCGATCTTCCGGAAGGTAATGGGTAAGTCGATTGATGGAGATCTCGACGTTGATGATCCGAGGCTCTCGAGTAGAACACGAAAACCCCCTGCAATCACTACACCACCGCTCCGTTGGTTATCAACCATACTGCACACGATTTACCTCGCCAAGAAGGCTATTCTCTGCAATTGCAACTGAGAACACAAGCAAGAACGTAGAAGACACGATCTGAAATTGCGAAGTTGGGGTTTCACAAACCGTAGAACGACAATATTATTAATCTAAACAAAACCCAATTGATCATGGCGGCTCCTATGGAGAATATATAGGTGGGAGGACGTCCAAGGGGGTGTTGGGGTCGTGACCTAACCCTAAGATATAAAAGTAATGGACTTAGACTTGATACATGGCCCAATGGCCCAATATGGTGGCGCAGCACCCTGACAGATTCTGTACTTGACTTTGTTTCGACAATTCTCGTCGACTTCGACGGAATTTTGACATGGGACTGGCGGCATTGGAAAAGTTATCCTCTCCTCTTTCTGTGCATATCTAGAACGTCCAAAACGGAGTTCGTATGCATCCTGGGCGTCCGTTTTAGTGCGTACTGCTCTTGGACTTCGAGTTGGATACGATTTTGAGTTTGGTTCGGTTTCCATCTTCTTTGAACGAATTCTCTGGTCTTCCACGTCCCTAATACTTCCTCCAAGTACTGCTTGAACCTCTCCACGGATCCTAATCACAATTAAATCATTAAGTAGCAATCTATGCTCAAAAACATCTAAGGAAATATATAAGAACGAGCTCACCTCTAAAATTAATTGTTGTGTATAAACTGTATTGATTGCATCTTGTATGTTCAATGGAGTGTTGTTTGTATCCATAGAAGTGATCCTCATCACAGAGCTTCCTCCTCATCTACCCGGACCCTCCCGGAGGGGTCCGGATCTTGTTCGGGGACCTCTGGGTTCCGGTTGGAGGAACCCGGAGCTTCTTCTGAAGTGACCCGGACCTTCCCGGAGAAGCCCGGATCTCTCAGTAGCAGTGACTCCTTCATTTGAAGGAGATGGATCCTCTGGAGTCTCTCTTTGAGGATCTAGATCTGGGAGCTGGGACCCAGACTCGACTTCAGGTAGCTCCAGACCCTACCAAAGGGGTTTGGATTCCTGAACTAGAGATGGTTCTGGCCTTTCCGCAACCAGGACCATGCTGAAAACTTCGTCAGTTGCCGAAATGTAAAGCAGGAGTGGCTCACCAGGGTTCGAAGCTACCATGGTTGGTAGGGTGGTGAGGAGCTGCTTTAGCTCCTGGAATTCCTTCTCTGCTTCTTCAGACCATTGGAATGGTCCAGACTTCCTCAATAGCTTGAATAAGGGTAGCGCCCGTTTCGCCAGTCTTGAGATGAACCGGCTAAGGGCAACTAGGCATCCAGTCAACTTCTGGACATCCTTGATGCGGGCTGGTGGCCGCATGTCTTCAATAGTTTTTATCTTCACCGGGTTTGCTTCTATTCCTCGGTGGTTTACCAAGAAACCAAGAAGTTTTCCGGAGCTAACCCCGAAGACACACTTGTTCGGGTTCAGCTTCGTGCTAGTGACTCGCAACTTGTCAAAGACAGCTTGCAAGATGTCAAGGAATGACTCCTTGTTCTTGATCTTGACAACGATGTCATCGACATACACTTCCACTACGTCTCTGATGAGCTCTTCAAAAGTTTTGTACATAGCTCGTGCAAATGTTAAAGAAGCATTCTTGAGACCAAATGGCATGGCAGTGTAACAATATAATCCATCTACTGTGATGAAGGAGGTATGCTCTTCATCTTCCCTAGACATTCTAATTTGATGGTACCCAGAATATGCGTCTAGGAAACACAGTAATTCACCATCGGAGGTGGAATCCACTATCTGATCTATTCTAGGTAGTGGGGATCTTTTGGACATGCCTTATTTAGTGTAGTGTAGTCGATACACATCCGAGGCTTCCCGCCGGCATTGGGTACAACGACTGGGTTTGCCAGCCATTTTTGGTGGAAGACTTCTTGGATGAACCCAGCTTCGAGCAACTTCTTCACTTCTTGACGTATGAAGTTCTGTCGCTCTACTGATTGCTTTCGAGGCTTCTGATGTACAGGTCGAGGGTCAGGATAAATCTTCAGATTGTGCTTGATCACATCCCTAGGGATCCCGGGCATTTGTGACAATTGCCAGGCAAACACGTCGATATTAGCCTGAAGGAAAGTGACGAGCGCGAGTTCCTATTTGTCATTCAAACCTCCCGATATACGGGTGGTCTAAGCGGTGTCAGAACCGATTTGGATGACTTTGACGGGAATGTCGGTGTCGCCGCTTGGTTGCACGCGAGGTGCGGAGGTTGAGCCTCGATGACGAATGCTTGGGGGTTTTAGAGGTTGCTCCTTTCCGGATTCTTCCTCCTGCGCCGTAGCAAGCGCGTGGAGTTCATCCAGAGCTGTCACTCCGGCGGTGCGATCTCCACGAATCTGGAGAACACCGAATGGTGTTGGCATCTACAACACCAAGTAGCCATAATGAGCAGCAGCCATGAACTTGTATAAGGTTGGCCTGCCCAAAATGGCGTTGAAGGGTAAGTTGATCTGTGCCAAGTCGAAGACCAACTTCTAAGTGCGGTAATTCTTCTAGGTCCCAAAGGTCACCAGAAGAGTAATGGCATCGAGTGGGGTTATGGTCCCCGGACCTACTATGGAGAAAGGTCGAGAGGGGCAAAGGTTTGAAGGTCAGAGATGAAGCTTGACGAAAGCTTTGAAGCTTATAAGGTTCAGCCCCGAACCACCGTCCGCAATTACATGGTAGAGTTGGATGTTGTTGATGGTTGGAGATACCATCAATGGGAGTTGGCCAGCTCCGATCATATTCCGAGGAGAGTCCGAAGCATCGAAAGTGAGGGCAGTGTCCATCCACTTCTGATGCGGCTTCGCCCTGGCAGTAGGAGCTACTGAGGCCATGTCCAGCCGCATGGTCTTGAGGACACGGCGGTAGGTGATGTCCCACTAACCACCAAAGATGGTGTTCATGGCTTTCCGACGTTCGTTGTCGGAGACGTCGGAGTCATCGTTGATGGAGGTGTAAACAACCTTGAAGACCTTTTTATGGTCCTGAAAGCCTAACTCCTCTTCATCCGGAACTTCATCGACTTTCTGTTTCCCTTCCCTTTGACAGAAAGGAACTTCCTCCCGACGCTTGTTGTAATGCTCTAAAAGGTTTTGGACCTCCCGCCAGCCTTCCAGATTGTGGCTGTTCAACTTTTGTATAGGACACAACATCTTGGAGCTGCCTCTGTCTTCAGACGATGGCTGAGGCCGTTTTTCGTGGCATGGCCCCCGGCCACCCGGAGCTACAGCAGTTGCAGCAGTTGGTGTGCCGGCCGACGGCTTTTTCTTGCCGTTGGACTTTTTCTTCTTTTTACCACTCCTGTAGGTTGTGGATTCGCCCTTGGAGGATCTTTTGTTGTCCTCCAGAGGTGGTTGGGAGTGCATTTCACGGCCCTCCGCAGCTTTGGTGCATTTATCTGCCAAGCTGAAGAGTTCCATGACGCTGGTGATCTCCTTGGTCGCCAGCTTCTCCAGCATCTTCTTGTCTCGTACGCCCTGTCTAAATGCCACAATAACAGAGGCGCTGGAGGTAGAAGGAATAGTGTTTCGTACTTGGGAGAACCTCTGGATGAAGGATCACAGGGACTCTCCCCCCTTCTGCTTGAAAGCAAAAAGGTCCAGTTCGGTGCCTGGTCGGGTGTATGGACTCCTAAAATTGGCAGTGAACTGTTGGCACAGTTCTGCCCAAATGTTGATGGAGTCGGGTGGAATGCTCATGAACCAGGACCTGACAGTCCCATTTAAAGCCATGGGGAAGTAGTTGGCCATTACGGTATCGTTGCCTCCGTCCGCAAGGATTGTAGTGGAGTAGATTTGGAGAAACTCAGTGGGATTACAATCCCATCAAATTTCTCCGGCAGGTGAGGCTGGAACTTTTGTGGCCATATGACCATGCGTAGGTGCATGGCCATGGCAGAACAACCCCCTCCTACTCCCTCGGGAGAAGGACTGTCCCGAGCCTCTCGCCTTTCGTGAGCGCGCTCGATATGGACGCGACCATCCTGTTGACGGTAACAGCGATCAAGCTCCGCCCGAGGTCGTGAGTTGAAAGCCTGGTTACCGTATGGGTGAGTCGCGCCTCGAGAGGCAGCAATGTCGCTTGTTGAGATGCAGCACGGCACCTATGTTGGGAAGCGTGCAGACCAAGTCTCCCAGACACAGTCCGATGTTATGATGGGGCCCGCCCTGAGTGGGGAGGACCTTGGTTGCTGATGCGATCGGCTGCTGCTGCAACCAAATGTTCCACATCAGCCCTCCACTACTCCATTGCACTATGTGATGCACCTGGAGGTGGTGGGCGTTGGAGAAGAGCACGCACGGCATGGAGCGCATGTTCAGGGTTGTTGTTAGCCGATGCTGTGACCGACGCAAATGCTCCATCCTGCTGTCCAACTTGATTCGCCGGTGCGGACAGTGGCAGCGTTGGCATGGCTCCCGCTGGAGCCACAGCACCTGCTGGCGGCTGCATGTTCGAGGGATTGCCTCCAGCAGGTTGTGCGGCAGGGTTGCCGTTTGACGATCCAGCAGCGGAGTTCATCATGTTTGAATCTCGGGTGCCCCTACCTGGCGTGCCAACTGTTGGAGTGTTGTTCCGGCAATTGTCCTTGTACTACTGTTGGTAGCCCGCGGAGTTTGTAGTTCGATATTGGGCGCGCAGAGATTCTGAACACGATGGCAAATAGACACAAGGATTTATGTGGTTCGGGCCGCCTGGGCGTAATACCCTACTCCACGGGTGTGTAGTTGTTGTATTGAGTGTCAGAGCTGAGTATGGGAGAGGTCTCAGAGTTCAAAGAGCTCCATGGGGTGTTTAGTTGTTGTATTGAGTGTCAGAGCTGAGTATGGGAGAGGTCTCAGAGTTCAAAGAGCCGTCCCCTGTGTATCGTCGACCAGTCCTTTTATAGTACAAGGACTGGTTGTTACACCATTAGCCTGGCCCGACATGTGGCCCTAGCGGTTACTGATGCTTAATACACAATTAATGAGGTTAATTACACTTAATAGCTTGGTAACGGGTCTTGACAGTGTTGTTACTAGTATTAAGGGCCTTCCGATCGAGTGTCATTAATATGGTATTAATGACACTTAATCGGGTCTTGAAGTCTTTGATTGCCCCTTGAAGGTCCGAGCCGTTGGGGGGTCCACCAGTCTGATTGTTGAGGCTGAAGGTCGTCGGTTGGACACGTGGCAGCTTCAGAGCTTTCTGTGTGGGATGGGTAGGTCCGGTGTAGATGTACATGTGTCGGGCCCGAAGCATCCCTCTGTCGAGGGTTAGGTCCAAGGGTGTTGCACAGGTGTTTAGCCCGGAGCTATCCCATGTGTGGGATGTAGGTCCGGTTGTTGTATACACGTGTCAGCACCAGGACTAACCATAGGTGGGAAGCAGGTCCGGTCCTATATGATACGTGGGGCCTTCGCAGGTCTTCAACTCAGACAGGTGAAGTTCCTTTGGTCTTTTTGTAGTCCCAAGGGGTATTCGGTATGTAGGGTACCGACAAATACGATACCCTTGGGAATACTCTTGGTTGAAATGCTACACGATAGTTTTCGTGCACTTGCGGATTTTTATGTGTGACGTAAGAAACGTCAACAAGCATTTCTGGCGTAGTTGCCCGGGAAGGCAAAGGAAGTGAAGGATAGCTATCACTTGTGATTAAGCTATAGGTACTAGTAGTTATTAGACTGGATTACCCTTGTTTGTTTTCTCCTTTTGTGTGAAAATAGGGTAATGTTGGCTAACCCATTTCATGGGATGGCCAACAAGGACGTAAGTGCTCAACTGCAAGATGATTCATGGCGTACCTCGACAAAAGTCTTCTAGGCAACACCATTGCCTTTTGCGGAAGAATTTCAGCTTCCAGTAGAAACCAAAGTCATCCATCCCCAAGCTTGGGGGAGGCTCCAAGAGTCATTCTTGGTTTGCCTCCACCATAGGGTGGATAGTTGGCTCCTCATCCAACATTTATGTCATGGGTTGGTCCACCAATCCATGACCACCTTTGTGCTGGAGCTGAAGGAGTCCTATTTTCATTCACATGGATGAGAATAAGGTCTCTACTCAAGGAGTGGATTGAAGAGTGCTCTAGTTCCTTTAGATTGGCCTGCACACCACTTAACAAGGTGGACATGATAGCTAAGGAACTACACCTCCCATTGAAGTATCATGAAGATCAAGCCAATGTATAAGTGTTTGGATGATCTAGGCCATGGATATTCAAATGATTTGTGAAAATGCATATCAACATGGTCCACTCGAGGAATCATTTTCCTAAGACCCATGGGGATTCTTCCTTCCAAACACAACTCCAATGGCTATCACCTACAAGGCGGTCAGGGGTGGAATTAACATCACTCTTGTAATCAAGGAGGCTATGAGGATTTCAACAGATTTAAGTTCAACTAGCCTACCTTGAAGTATCTTTTCCATGGCAAACCAAGAATCAAGACAACATCCACATGAAGCTTTTGGCCAAGGACAAGAAACTTAAAGAGCATTCAAGATCCAAGATATCCCACAATCACTTGTTGGGATTCCTACCCTTCGACCAAGCCCATGCAACCTACGGCAAGTGACATTGTGGATGAAGCATTTCTCGTTTGATTGTGGATTACACATGTCATCATGCGCAAGGAAGCTTTTGATCCATGATAAAAGTATGGGTTAACCTTAAGGAATATCAAGAAGGTCGAAGTGGCACCCCCTAAAAAAAGATGGACATGTCTCACAATGCTCATAAGAGAATATCATCAAGAGGGAGAAGTTGTCACTACATTAACAAGTCTTCATAAAGATGACGGAGAGGCTAGGGTGGCCCACATGTCCAACTAACATGCCACAGGAGACTTGGCATGCCAATTAAAAGAAGTTGTCCACATCTTCAACTCTGGGATTGGACAACAAACCATCGCACTAAAATGGACGGAGGTAAGTCACACTCATCGGACTTCAAAAATTCGGTGAGTCCTTGCCAATAGGTTAATTGGTAGTTATCTCATATTTTTTCCTAATTGCATATTTGCATTTGCATTTAGCATGTTTGAATTTTCACACTTGCATGTTGGAAAAAATTACAACCGTTAGAAAACTAAAATTTTGAATTAGGAAATAAATTTATTTGGATATGAACCTTGGCCGCAACCAATTGTCCCTTGAATGTCCACACCGTTGGAGATCCGGCAGTCTTCCTGTTGCATGCTTAGGTCCGGAGGCTCGAAACGTGGCAGCTCTAGAGCGTCCCTTTGTGGGGAGGCAGGTCAGGAGCTGCTATACACATGGCAGCACTGGAGCTTCCCTCTACTAGGGGTTAGGTTCGGGGCCACTGGACACGTGGCATGACCGGATCTTTCCTATATAAGGAGTTAGGTATGGCCTCACTTTACACGTGGCAGCGCCGGAGCTACCCTAATGAGGGAGGCGGGTCCAGTGCTGCGGGACACTTGGAGCCTTCGGAGGTCTTCAACTCGGACAGATGGAACTCTGTTGCTTTTCTTGCGGTATCGTGGAGTACCCGGTACGCAGGGTACTGACACACTCATAACATGGAATGGGACCCACCTATCCTTCACCTACAGAAAAAACTGGTTGTTTGGAGCCAGGACCAAGTCGGCCGACCCCCCTAATCGGCCAACTAGGTCCTGGTGCCAGACGCGGTCAAACACCACGTGTTGGCTCCTCCCGGCTTGAAGAGGTCATGTGTGACTGATTCGCACGCTTTTGGTGGCAGGGAATGACCCTTCTCCAAGCTATAAATAGGACCCCTCACCCCTCACTTCAACACACACCACTTTAGTATTCATCCATTGTATCCACTACTCTCCATAGGTTTAGAGGAGTATAGGCTTTGGAGAGGAGAGTCTCTAGTACATGGTCCAAGTAGGAGAGGAGTAGAAGGAGTCTCTTCCCAATTCTAATTGTGAAAGGTATGTCTCCCATATTCCTATTTGTATTTGTGACTTTATTCTTAATAAAAATGTTATCTTTAGTCTTCCATTGTTCATATACTGGGATGAAGCGTTTCTTGTTTGATTGTGGATTCCATGTATGTGGTAGGAGTAGTATTTATGATTATGCTATACCATTCTCAATATATCATCATAAACACTATAAGCCTACACTATAGATATGATATGATTATATTAACATGAATCACTTATGCTATGAATTAACATTGGTTCAATGATGATTTAGTTCATTGCCTTAGGATAGCTTGTGCCTAGGCTCTTAAGGTAATTACTTGATATGCTTGCATGGTGCTAGGATAGAGAGTAGCATTAAATGTCTCGTATGCCCATGGATTGAAGATGTAGGCTCTTGTTCGACTATACCACATGCTCTTGGCGGGAGTCATCCTAGTATTGCTAGGGGTAAACCCTTGCCCGGTGTGTTAATCCATTTCTCATAAAAATTCATAATTGACATGATCATTAGTAACTAACCTAGGCTATGTATATGTACATTGGAAGCATTGTAGGAGTCTCTACCTAGTTCTTATCCTAGTCCCTCCTTACCCCATATTATCCCCTTAGGATAGAATGCTCTTGTGTGTGTCACAATACCTCAATTACCCTTTATCCGTCCTTGCTAGAACCTTACCTAAGCCAACATAGACTTTCCACTTGATGATTTTTTTTTACTTCCATCTAGCCTTCCTTTGGGTGAATATAAATGACACCCTTGGGAATACTCTTAGAGGGGAAATACTACATTGATAGTTTCCGTGCGCTTGCGGATTTACATGTAAAATCTAAAAACCTACCAACACGCATTTCTGGGACCACTGCTAGAGATGAATTGTTAGTAGTGCGTAGGAAATATCAACAAGCATTTCTGGTGCCATTGCCGAGGAAGGCAGCCGAAGTATTACATGATTGAGTGAATAGGATAGGACCTTGGTAGGTTTTCGTAGGATGAACCTTCTTTGTTTTTGCATTTTATGTGAAAATAGGGTTGTGTATGTCTAGTTTTTGCTTGCTGAAAAACTTTGTTGAGGATCCCAAATCCCTTCTGAGAGATCGACCTCGTGTCATTAATCCTCAGAAGCTTCGAGCAGCGAAGCAAGCCAGCACAACTGCAGCAACAGCCGAAACACCAATGGCCCAGAAGACCCTTCGTGAGTTTTCGGCTCCCTCTGCTAACAATGTGCCTGTTGGGCCCACTGTTAACACGGGAGACATAAACTTTGAAATCAAGACTGGCCTTATTACTATGGTGCAAGCCAACAAATTTTTTGGGAAGGCTAACGAGGATGCAAGTGCTCACCTGCAACTGTTCCTTGAGATCTGCAACACTTTTCAGATAAAGTACGTATCTCCTGATGTTGTCCGTCTTAGGCTGTTTCTGTTCTCTCTTCTTGGGAGAGCGAAACAGTGGTTCTATGCGAACGGAGGTGTTGTAGATTTTTGGAAAAAAGTGTTCTACGGCATTCCTCGCCAAGTTTTTTTTTGTTGGGCAAAATCAATGTCCTTCGTGGAAGAATTTCCAGCTTCCAGTAAGATGCCAAAGAATATATTCCTGAGGCCAGGGAAAGGCTTCAGGACTACATCCTAGCCTGTCCCCACCATGGGATGGATGACTGGCTCATCATTCAAAACTTCTACAATGGTCTGATCCCTTCTGCCTGTGACCATGTTGATGCTGCTGTTGGAAGTGCCTTCTTCTCATTGATGGTGCCCAAAGCCAAAGATTTGATTGAGAAAATGGTGTCAAACATGGGTTGGAGCAACGAGCGTCTCCATACAAGACAGCGAGGCATGCACACCTTAAAGGAGGTGGACATGATCGCTGCCAAATTGGACCTCCTTATGAAGAAGGTTGATGGAGAAGCAATGGTGAGGTATGTGGCAATGCCTGTGGCTTAGACTCTCACATCACTTGTGAAGTCTGTGGCAACATGGGCCATTTGGGCAATGATTGCCCAAAAACCTGTGAGAATGCCTTATACGTAGCCAACAATGGAAATAACAATGGCTATCATCCAGGAGGCCAAGGGTGGGGCCAACCACGCCCATTCTTTCAAGGAGGGTACAACACCAATAGAAACAATGGGAGTCAATCCAACTTGAGAGAACTTGCCATTGGCCAACTGAGGATCAATGAGGCCATATCCAAGAAGGTATCAGCCAATGACAAGTCCCTAGAAAGCATAAATGCCAAGATTGAAGGACTACCTCAGCCTTCAAGAATCAATTGAGTTTCAACAAGATGTTGGAAACTCAGTTGGCTCAACTGGCAGCTGCTGTTCCTCTAGTGGAGAATGGCAAAACGCAAGGACAATATGAACCCCCTGTGGAAAATGTCAACATGATTTCTCTACAAGGAGGCAACTGGCTGAAGGATCCTGGATGTCCTACAATCTCATGCTCAATTGGGGCACACCATTTTGACAAGGCCCTTTTGTGACCTTGGAGCAAGTGTAAGTGTGATGTCCCGGTGAAAATCCGGAACTGCTTTATACCCGTGGATTTCATGGTGCTCGACATGGAGGTCGAGATTGATACGCTGCTCATTCTTGGGAAACCATTCCTAAGCACCGCAAATGCTCACATAGATGTGGGAGATGGAGAGATCCACTTCCATATCAATGACAAGGAGTTTAATTTTTGTGCAAAATTGGAGCAATGCTACATGATCTGTATCAAGTATGGGCTGAATGTTAAGCACATCCAAGAGGTTGAAATCACACCTCCAAAGGTGGACCTGCTTATTCAACTCATGAGGAATTTGATCTATGCGGAAAATGCGTCTTATCGTCCACGCCGACACCCCAAGAAGACGGAGAAGTCCAGGCCTCCTGAAAGGCCCGAGTCCACCAAGCCGCCAAAGAAGGTATGGCGGGAGAAGCAAGACAAGATGTTCGAGCCCATCCCTCCAGGTCTGGATGACAAGAAATGAAGAAGGAGGAATGTCTATGTCATCGGACGGTGGTGAGACCTAGCCAATAGGTTAAATTGGTAGTTATCCTTTTCTTTGTTTTTCTTTTCTCTTTATTTGGTTTTCCCCATTTAGTTTGATTTTTCCCCACTGCATATTTGGTTTTCCTTAGTAAGTTGATAATCTTATATTCTCAACTATCATTTTATTTCTTTATTTTCAAAAAAAAGAAAATTGTTTAGTTTTGATAAATATAGAGTTTTTATTTGCCAAACAATTTTTTTGAAATACAAAAGCGATAATTCTCCAACGTGCTAATCCCATAGCCGTTGGGGAGCCACCTGCCAAGAGGGAGAATAGGGGGGGCCCACTTGTCAGTGCAGTCGACCCCCCCTATTTGGCCGACAAGGGAAAGGAGCCATTTTGGCTCTCTCTCCTCCAACAGCTACATTTGGTACCCTAGTGACCGCGGGGAGTGCACACTATAAATGGTGGTTGTGAGGGTCACCTCTCCTCACACTTCACCTCATTTCATACCTCCCCAAAGTCACTCTTGCTCGCATTGTTTTTCTTGCTCTTCATTGAAGTGCTCTTTATCAATTCCAAACTAAAAAATATTTGCTTTTACTTGCATTTACAATTTGCTCTCAAGTTCTTCAAGGGAAAATTCGTCGGGGGATTTTTCTTTTGCTAACATCACCTCTTTTGTGTTTTTGACTTGTTGTGTTCTTGTTTGTTGTGACCATGAAAGGAATGAAGAGGTTGTTTGGAAAGAGGAAGGAGGGTGCAAGCTCAAGACATGGTGGAGACTCAAGTGCACGTCCCTCTTCCGTTGCTACACCAAGTTCACGGAGGAGGAGTGTAGGGGAAGACACACCCATGGGTGAGAGGAGCAACCCACACCAACTTCTTCACGACAACGACCTCGACATCCAAAGTGAAGTTGAAGATCAAGCACGAAAGTTCCTCAGAGATTGTGAGTTTTCTCATACGAAAGCTTATGATCTAGATTTGATCTCCAAAATAGGTATGGATTCCGAATTATGTTCCATTTGGCGTGCATTAGGATGGGAAAACTTTGCTCACATAGAGGAGAAAGGATCACGCCTTCTCTCCATACAATTCTTTTGCACACTCAAAATAGGATATGATGGTATTACTTTTATATTAATTAAAAAAGAATACAACATCCTATGGAAAGAATTAAGTGAAATCCTAGTCTTCCATAAATGTTGTTTGCTAGATTTAGACACTTTGCCTAAGTTTATCAAACAAAGTTTTTGGTAAGACTTAACTGGTGAGTCAGATGTAGTGCATCTAGGAATAGCCACTTGCACAACTCTAATTTATGCTTCATGCATAGATGGGTGGCTATGACTATGTTCCCTAGAGGAGATGTAAGGATAATACGTGATGATGAGCTAAAAATTTTATTTGCCATGATTAAAAAGATAAAAGTTGCTCCAGTTATTTCCATGATGACACAATGGTTAGATTACATTCCAAGGGTAGGACCAATTGAATGTACTTCATTGATTACCCGTATTGCTACTAGGGTGGGAGCACTATAATATTCTTCATTTGAGTATATTGAAAATGAAAGAGAATTAATTAATGAAGAATATTTAGCGCAAAGACATACCCTTAAGCATGATCAAGATGGCTCTTTGATATTTTATTATCGTGGCTTTGTCAAGGAAATTCGGTTACCTAAACCGGATTATCATTTGTACAAATGCCGGAGGGATTGACCTTCGTCCCATCGAGGAAGTCAGAAGAATTAATGTCTTTGGCAGGGTAACTAGAAGCCGTACAAGGAGAGCGGTTATGCCTTCGACAACCTTCACGGTCCAGGAGTACGGAGAGTAAGAGAACCCAATGGGTGATGCACCTAGATGGACTCAACCTCCATCGTATGAGATCGAAGGTCCGTCTTGGCATGGATGGCTAGGTGCCGCATGGGAGCCACCTCTATCCACTTCAAGCTCTAGCAGCTTGCCTCCATCGTCCATGAGAAGATGTCGTTCTTCTTCGGATAGAAGTCATCATTCCTATAGCCAAGGAATGACCGATCTCACTAGACATATGGATGAGCTTGAAGTGAGAATGGGTGACATCTACAACACTCTCCAAGGGCATGTCCAAGGTACCCAAGACTGGCAACAACACATGGACTCTCAATTCATCAACCTCAACTCCACCCTACAACAACAACAAGCCAATCTTGCGGCATACTTCCGTCATCAAGGGTTCAACCCTCGACACGGAGGTGAGTGAAGAACAAGCTTGGGGGAGGACCCCCACTTGAGGTCAATTGTATCAACCTATTTGCATATTTATTTTCAATTAGACCATCATTCAACTTGCATATAAAAAAATATTAATAAATTTTAGGATAGAATCGTTTTTCAATAAAATAAATGTTGTGCGGTAAGAATGGTTTGGAATTCACATAGATGAAATGATGAATAGTTGCTCTGTTTTAATTTTGCTAAGTTCCTAGTTTATAACTTACTACTCTCCAACATATTGCTCTCATTGGCTAGAATTGCTTTTGCCTTGATTTGGAAATTGTGGGTACCAAAAGCTTAATCCGTTCTAAGTTGTTGTGAGATATGATATAGTGATAGGGTTGCTATTCCTAGTTTGAAAGTGAAACCTAGATTTCCAGAGAAATTCTAAAAAGATTTAAGTTACTCTCATTCAATTAGAAATACCTACCAAAGTCATATGATACATTACGTTGATAGACCTTATGCATATGCTATTTGTCTTCGCGTTAAGCTTTGTCAAACTAGTATAGTCCTATGTGAGATTTCAGTCACTACTTTTTGAATTCAAGACTTCTCTTGCACATGCTATAGTTCTACACTAGAAGTAAGCAAAATTGCACCATACCACCATTCCACAATAAAAAGAGAAACTCCACATCATTCATGCTTAGTACTCTCTCCAAAATTAATTGCATAAAAAGGGAGTATAAGACGTGGCTACAAGAAAAAGAAAAAGAAAATGCATGCTTACGTCATAAGCATGAGAAAAAAAGAAGAGAAAAGTAACCATGTTTCATCCCTGCAAAATAAGAGAGTCCACACAAAAAGGAGTCATCTCAAGATCCACATCCACTTCATTCCATCACACATGCACAAGTCTTGAATCAAATTGTTTTGAATTGATTTATCCTAAGGCTTACTCATTTGACTTAGCAATATTATGTGTTGCAAATATGGCTACTAGATTCCCTACCAAGATCAACATACAAGCCTTATGTAGAGGTAGGATGAATTTAGGAAAAATTCCTTGGTGAGGATATATTTCCAATACACACAAAGGAGATAATTGAGAGAATCAAATTGAGATATTTAAAATCTGAATTGAACTCTCCGGAATTTGAGTGGAACTTTATTTCTACAGTATGTGTGCTCCATTTGCTGTTCTATCTTTCACCCTTGACCTCCTGGATGATATCCATTGTTGTTCCTATTGTTCTCTGCGTATAAGGCATCCTCATAGCTTTCTGGGAAGTTGTTGCCCAAATGCCCCGTGTTGCCACAAACTTCACAGGTGATGTGAGAGTCTAGGGCATAAGCATTGCCACATACGTCACCACCAGTTTATCCATCGATCTTATTTACAAGGAGGTCCAATTTGGCAAGAATCATGTCCACCTCCTTCAAGGTGTGCATGCCTCGTTAACGGGAATGGAGACGCTCGTCGCTCCAACCCATGTTTGACACCATCTTCTCAACTAAGTCTTTGGCTTTGGGCACCGTCAATCAAAAGAAGGCACCTCAAGCAACAGCATCCACATGGTCACACGTGGAAGGTGTCAGCCTATTGTAGAAGTTTTGGATAATGAGCCAGTCGTCCATCCCATGGTGGGGACAAGCCAGGATTTAATCCTACAGCCTTTCCCAAGCCTCGGGAATAGACTTTTTGGGATCTTGCTGGAAGCTGGAAATCCTTCCATTTAAGGCATTATTATTGCCCAACGAGAAGAACTTGGTGAGGAATGCCGTAGAATATTTCTTCCAAGTGTCTACAACACTTTGGTTCGAGTAGAACCACTACTTCTCCCTCCCAAGAAGGGAGAACAGAAACAGCCTAAGACGGACGGCGCCAGGAGATACATCCTTGATCTTAAAAGTGTTATAGATCTCAAGGAACTGTTGCAGGTGAGCACTTACATCCTTGTTAGCCTTCCCAAAAAATGGTTTGACTTTCACCATAGTAATCAGGCCAGTATTGATTTCAAAGTTTGCATCTCCTTTGTTAACAGTGGGCCCAATAGGCACATTGTTATCAGAGAGAGCCGAAAACTCACGAAGGGTATTTTGGGCCATTGGTATTTTGGTTGTTGGTGTAGTTGCACTAGCTTGCTTTGCTACTCGAAGCTTCTGAGGAGTAACGACACCAGGTTGATCTCTCAGAAGGATTCGGGATCTTCAACAAAGTTTTTTGGCAAATAGAAACCATACATACACTACCCTGTTTCAAATAAAATGCAAAAACAAAAGGGTTATCCTACTAAAACCTAACCAGGTTCCTATCCTATTCACTCAATCATGCAATACTTCAGCTGCCTTCCCGGCAACAGCGCTAAAAATGCTTGTTGACGTTTCTTACGTCACAGATAAAAATCCGCAAGCATACGAAAACTATCAATGTAGAATTTCCTCTTAAAAGAGTATTCCAAGGGTGTTATTTATTTTCTACCAAATAAAGGCTAGGTGGAAGCTTAGCAATAATCAAATGGAGAGGATAGGTTTGTCTAGGTAGGGTTCTAGTAAGGATGGGTAATAGATAAGTGATGTAGTGTGACACACAAAAGAGCATTCTATCCTTAGGTGGATAGTTAGGTATGTGAGACCTATGTGTGCTAAATACATTGATTATGACGATAAATGTTTTGAATACTACCAAATAACCTGTCCTAACAAGGTTTGACTCTAGGTCTGAGCTCCAGCAAGATCCAACGATAGTTCTAACTTGTTTTTGGTAGCTCCTGCAAGGTTCGATGCAAGGTCCGACTTATTTTGGCTAGGTCCGACATCTTTGTCTAGGTCTGACTTATTTTGGATAGGTCTGACTTTCTATGGCTAGGTCCGACATGTTCTTGCTAAGTACGGCACTAGGTTCGACTAGCTTTGGTAGGCTCCAGCGCTAGGTCCGACTAGCTTTGGTGAGCTCCGGCGCTAGGTCCGACTAGCTTTGGCAAGGTACGGTGCTAGATTAAAATGGTTCTGCTTTCAACTTGCAATGTTTCAAACTTGCTTTTTGGATTATGGAAAGCATGCTTAGTATTCTTTTGCTAAATTTTTGGTGTGTTTCGGTGGTTATATATGATATCATTTTGATATGGTTTGCAACATGCTTATGAGGTGCTCATTTAAGGTGTTGCGGTTTCGAAACTAACGAGAGTCAAGTCAAGGACTTGTGCTTCGAAGTATCAGTTGTTTATTCATGTGCAGGTGCTGCTTGAGTTCAAGACATGGCTGGTGATGGGATCCATTGAACTAGTCTTAGAGAGAAGATGAGGTTCAGCAACCAAGTTCGGGAGGAATTGTAGTTGAGTTGATCGGGAGGTCGCGCAACATGGTAAAATCAAGAACAATGCATATGAAGGTATCGTGGACATCATTGGAAGATGTTTCCACGTGTGCAAGGAGTGCATGGACGTGGTTACATGGTTCCAAGGTTTGATGAATAGATGTGGACATAAAGAATTGGCCGTAAAGGTCCAACTGACTAGGTTATGGACTCAGGCTGCGATGGAGTCGAGTTTGACTCAAATGTGGAAAGATTTGAGTTGGTTACGTTAGGATTTCATGGTGAGCATGAAGTTGAGTTGTTTTAGGAATGTGGAATATGTTCCTAAGGTGTTTGGAAGTCTTAAGATTGCTTCTATCTGCGTATGGAAGAGTCTTGAGCAGTTATGGAAAGTTTCAGTTGAAACTGAGTAGGATACGAGTCCTAGTTTGCCTTGGGTTGACCTCATAGCTGGTTATATAAGAAAGGGAGGCCAGAGCTCATGGTAGAAAAAATTTTGGCTGTTTATCTTGTGTTATAGTGAATAAAGATTGTAGTTTAAAGGAACTTTTGTGCCTTTTCGTCCGACTTGTTTCAGACAAGTTTTTCTCATCAAGCACAACACTACTTTGCTTTGATGGTTTTATCATAACTCGAGTTTTACAGATCCAATTGACATGATTTATTTTTGGTTGTCTTCAAAACTTGATTATCTATCATCTGTGGAAATTTCACGGTCATTGGATTTGTGGTTTTGGATCTACACGAGTTTCATTGCAGTGCTCCAGATCTTGTTTTTCTTGGGTAGAACAGATTGACCTTCGTTCCATCTTTCGATCATAACTTGAGGTGTTCTCAACGGGTTTTCATGATTCTTGTCATCGTGTGTTCGTTACTTGATTCTCCACAATCTATACTGGTTTTTTCATGATTGATCACATTTATATTAGTCGCACATATGATTTCTTAATAGATTGATTTTCTACCGATGAGTTTTTGTTGCTTCCGCGGTAAATGTTTTAAATATACCATTCACCCCCCTCTAGTAGCTTTTCACGTGCTCTTTGATCATACAATTGGTATCTGAGCTACAGTGCTCTAATCTTTTTGAGTTGAACGTGTTATTGACTAATCATCATGGAGAAATACTCCGCCAAACCTTGTGTGTTTAGTGGTATTGATTTTCAGGTCTGGAAGGCACGTATGGAAGCTTTCATCCAGGCACAAGGCTTCACAAAATGGGAATAGATGTACAAGACTTATGACGTGCCATCAAACGATCAAGTCACAGCTACAAATATGAGAGATGTAGACAATAAAAACAAGGATCGTAACTTGATCATACAAGGATTAACTCAAAGTGACTTCGACCATTTTGCTAACCTCTGATCTGCATATGATGTGTGGATAGCACTCTACGACTACCATGAAGGATCCAACACGATCAAGAAGGTAAGGAAAGAGATGTTCAAAACAGAGTACATGCGCTTTGAGATGCAATCAAGTGAGTCCATCGATGATCTCTTTGCTCGCTTTAATAAAATTCTCAGCAACTTGCGTAGCGTCAATATGTAACACCCTCATTTTCATGCATCATGCGTTGCATAAGTTCATATACATATTTAACATTAATACATATAAAAAAGAATGAGTTTAAAATGAATTTAAAGTAAAACCGAACTCAAAAGTTCTGAGAAGTGCGGACTAGTCCATTTTTGGTGCGGACTAGCACGATTTCTCTCTGACCTCCCTCGGACGTGTCCATTTTTGCTGCGGACTAGTAACAATTATGTAATAAAATGAATTTCATATTTTTTTAATATGTAATAATTATTTTAAAATTCAAATAACATTGTTGCAGCGGTATATTGTGACGTTTGTATTTCTAACGGCTATTTTTCAATGGTTATATTTCTAACGACTATTTTTCAACGGTTGTATTTCCAACGGTTAATTTTTAACAACTATTTTGCAACAGAAACGACAATAATATAGCAGAAATTCAGGATAGCAGACCAGATAGCATTTGCTACTAGTAGCACACCGAGAGCTCCATATAGCAAATGGCTAAAAGTAGCAATCCTAATAGCAAACCGGTTGGAGATGATTTTTGCTCTAAATTTGCTGAATAATAGGATATCACACCATATAGGCAATGGCTAAAAGAGCATCTCCAACCCACTAGCTATATGACGTGCTATCCTATTATTTAGCATATCTAGAGCAAATAAATAAACTCCAACCGGTTTGCTATTAGGATTGCTACTTTTAGCCATTTGCTATATGGAGATCTCGGTGTGCTACTAGTAGCAAGTGCTATCCGGTTTGCTATTCCCGATTCCAAGTACATTATCGTCGTTCGGTTGCAAAATAGTGGTTGAAATTTAGCCGTTGGAAATACATCCGTCGAAAAATAGTCATTAGAAATATAACCATTGAAAAATAGCCATTTTAAATACAACCGTTACAATATAGCCATTGCAACAATGTTATTTGAATTTTAAAATAATTATTATATACTAATAAGATATGAAAAAATTTTAATATAGCACATCATATAGCAAATGGGTTGGAGATGCTCATGGAATGAAATGCTAAATGTGGATAGCATATTTGTCATTTGAAAGAAAAGCAAACCAAAAATAACAAAGGGGTTGGAGATGCTCTAACCCTCCTTTATTCAAAGTTGTACGGTTGGATCAGGATACGTGGCCGGTGTACACTTTATGACACACTAGTGAAAGTAAAACACCCGATACATTTTGTGACACACTTGTGAAAGTAAAATACCCGATACATTTTATTATTATGGAAGTCTATAACTAAGACTCAATCCAAATCGGGAAAAATTTTCAACGACCTTGACTTCTAGTTTGTTTTTGCAAGCCATCCAGAATCAAGTCTTTTTTTGTCTTCACCCTTTTGCAATGACACCCACGAGCATCTAATTTGGGCTAAAGTTGATACGTACCCCAGAAACTATTGTTGTGTTTTTTGTGATTTACTACGTGCTTTTCTGTTTGATTGCTCATTATGTTGGATCCGTGTTGGGTTTGAACAGAGAGTGGGCTTCTCCCTGCGGCTCCTGTCAGATAAACTAGTAGGTGATAGTCACTTTCTGGATCTCCAGCTCAGTAGAGACGGAAGTGGAAATATATACCATTCTAAAAGATAAAAGAGATAAATAGTCCACTAGTTTATCGTTAGAACAGCAACATTAGAACTATTTTTTGCGCACCAATGAATGGAAATATAAAGTTAATTACCTTAACACGATACATTACAAACAGGAAAAATAAAAACACAAACTACGAACCAGAAAAAGATAAACAACACAACTAAGAACAAGAAAAAAACTACTTCTCCAACTCGCTCCACCTACTTCTCCTTCTCCTCCTCCTCCTTGGGCTCCTGGCTTGGCGGGGGCGCCTCTCGCGGCGCATATGGGAAGCCCAATTTCCTAGATGTCGCTGCCACCAGGTTGTCGCGGCCCGCAACGCCAAGCTCATCCGCCAGCGTCTCCCAGAGGACGTCGAGGCGACCGGCCAAGTGCGTCATGCCGAAGACATAGTGGCTCGTGGTCCCCATGGCAGCATACTCTGGAAGGGGACTAAGCCCAAGGCGATGCATGGAGCGCGATGTATTGTCAAATACATCGCACGCCATCTTCCGAAGTGCCCACACCATGTCTGGGGGGGGGGGGGGTCTGGTCGGGGACGCTTCCCCTTGGCGTCCTTCGGCGGGCTTGGCGGCGGCGTTGTCTTGTCAGCCATGGTGTTCTTGGCGCGGTTTTGGGAAGAGAGGAAGAGTGGCTGTGTAGAGAAGTGATGGCGTGCCCGGGTGATCTTATAGTGTAGACGAAATCCCCTGCAGTAACTGCACTGCGGTTACTACTACTGAGTGTTGGGGCCTTTGCAGTACTGCAGGTGCAGTAGAGGTGGCTGACATGTGGGTCCCACACCATGTGGGGCCCTCATGTCAGCCATCTCTACTGCACTTGTAGTACTGTAGGGGATTTGAACCCGCCTGGCTGTTCGTCTCTCGACACGCGCAGTAGTGGTGATGGGACGCAGAGCGGTTCCAATTGAATTCAAAGAAGTGCATGCGCTGCGCGCGTTTAAGGCGCCTCGATGACTGGCGCGCACGTAAGCTCGATGCGCCCGGTCTCATCAGCCGCTTGTACAAATGGCTACGGCTTGAACGAAGGACCAAACCTTATGTGGCAAACAGCAACGTATAATACTTCCTCCGCCCCAACTCAACTCCATTTCTGTTTTGGTCGAACTAATTACCTTTGACCAATGATTTATATGGAATTTATTAACTTCAATTACATGTAGTACTAGATTGTATAATATGGAAATATTTTCATGGTGAATCTAAAAGTACAATTCTTGTATTGTTAAAACAGATCAAAATTGCGTAAATCTCAAAGATAGATTTGATGAAACCTAAGACTTCCCTTTGAAAAAGTTTTATACTTTACATTAGTTTTACATATGTAATATGCACATAGGATATATCAATAAATAGTTTTGCAAAAAAACATGCAGGAGAAATATGTATATCCCATATGCTACTACTACGTAAATTAGGAGTGGGCAAATAAACTGAGTCTGTAAATCCGAAACCGATAAAACCGAGATCAGAACTGAAAAGACCGAAATATCGGGTATTGGGTACTTTTCGGGTGGCAAATATAAATAACTGAAAAATAAATGTCGGGTTTGGGTACCACTCTCGGGTAACTGAAATAACCGAATAGTCGGTCCATCAAATAATAAGTTAAATTATGCGTGCTAAACTATGAACAATTCAAATTTATATATTTTATTTTCAAATTGTGATGTGTGAAGTTGTTGGATTTAAACGTTTATTTTTATTTTTCATTTGTCAATTTATAATAAATGACCTCATGGGATTAAGTATATCAATCATATTAAATTTGTGCAAACATGACATGGATATAATGTATAATTTGGATATATCGGGTAGGACCGAAGACCGAACAAGAATTTTGGTACCCAAAACGTTCGGGTACCTAATATTATTACAACAAATCGGGTAGTGATTTCAAGAAACCAAATTTTGAAAAAGACCGGAATACCTGAACCAAAATATCGGATAGACCGAATGCACACCCCTTAACGTAAATCCATCCGAGATAATTAGCTAGTTTGAGGATGAATGAAGTTGAGCTTGCGAGCTTGATGAGCAATGTCATTGTTTTGAGCAGCGATTAATTTATGGCATCATCAAATCTGGAGTAATTTTTCTAGATCATTTGGGGCCAAAAAATTAGTTAACATGCTATACATGAGGAGAAAGATTAGGATATGCTACCTATTGCTTGTGTTGAATAACCCTGCGCCATGGACAACATATATCCGACACTTCATTCTGGTCGCCAGGATCATTCTGCCCTAGGGATGAAAACGGTACGGTAAATTCCCGAACCTTCTGACGCCATTTTCGAAAATTTCCGATGCGATTACCATTTTCGACAATTTCCGAAATTTTCCGATTACAGTTTTTATCGGACATTGAAATTTGGTAAACAGGATGGAAATGATTTAGACTGATTTCCGACCGAATTGTCAGAATACCATATTTTAATGGAAAATTTCTGAACAATAACCGAATACTTTCCAAATAGTAGGTTGGGTCTAATGGGCTGACATGTACTCTCTCTGTCCCTTGGAATAGAGGAATTTTAAAGGAAACTTCAAAGAAATTCTTTCCTACATTTTGCTTATGTCACAGGTGTTTGGAACACAGGAATCATATTTCATTTCCTGTAGAAAGACTTCCTTTCCTATGTAAAATGGAGGAATGAAATAATCCAGTCCATGTTCTTTGTGGTCTGCTGGTTGGCTATGGAGAGAATATATAGGGTGCTAAAAGTCAAATTAACTAACCTAATTATTTGCATCGAATAATTATTTCTTTCTTTGAAACCAGGGAATAATTATTTCTGAGCTACTGCAATGCAATAGACGTTTTGATGTTAGAAATATAGGAATGAAGTTGTTTATGAAGCAAACTGGTAGTTCATTTTGGCAAGAATTTATGACTTTGATTTATGTATTACAAATAATGATAGTTAAGGTTCTAAAGAATTTTGTTTATAGTTGCTCACTTTCTTCGTTCCTGCATTTTGGCTATTCCTATGTTTTTTCCAAGTCATGTGATTTGGATTCCTACGTTCCAAACAGGGCCGTAGTAAATATCGCTTTGTAGTTTATTCTTGAACTACAAAGCGACAAGTATTTAGAGACGGAGTGAGTAATAAGCTCAATCTTTAAATTTTTTATTCAGACACCAGTTTGAATAAGGAGTTCTCAAAGGTAATAAGCTCAATTCTGAAGTTTTCATCCCTATTCTGCCCCAAGTCATCGGGGGCAGCAGGCGGAGGACCTTGATGATCAGGATAAGGACCAGACAAGAAATCATTGGTCGAAGGTAAGTTTGACCAAAGCTAAAAATAGAGTTGAGTTGGGGCGGAGGGAGGAGTACTTTTTACAGACCGCTTTGGAGGCCCTGCTGCGGGCGATCTCCTGCCTGCTGATAACTCCAGCAGCTAAAGTAGCGTTTAGTTGCACTTTAGAAGCCGTAAACCCAGTTTCGCAAGTAGCATTCCAAACGGTGCACTTTAGAAGCCATAACCATCACTGCGCGCGTCTCATCCTCTTCTCCGCGCGTCTCATCATCTTCTCCGCGCGTACTAATAAAGACACACCATCCTCTTCTCCGCAACACACAAAGGCCATCCTCTTCTCCGCGCGTACTCTTCCTCTTCATCTCCATCGCGCGCACCCTCATTGGTTCCCTTCGAAGCCCATGGAGTTCCCCTTGCCACACGATATTGCGGTCCTGGTCGTGGGGTGGGTCGCCGCAACCTCCCCGCAGCCCGTGGACAACCTCTCCAGTCTACGCGCCACCTGCAAGGCCATGCACGTGGCGTGCCGGGATCATGCCATGGGAAGGCGTGTGGCGCTGGAGCGGGTGAGCATCTGGAAGTATAATCGGAGCTACGACCGCCTCGTGGAGCGCCTGGCAATCATCGCAACCCTCATGCGTGCTACGTCACCGGGTTCGACCTCGTCTTCCTGCACAGTCGCGCGCAGCCAGGCACCCAGTTCCTTGCCTGATCGGCCGCGAACGGCCACATGGTGGCGGCCTACGTCCTCGCCATGCTCTGCTACGATGCTGACCGCGGGGCCAGTGACACCTTCGAGTATATCCGGCGGGTCAAAAGTGAGGCCCACGTCGGCTACAACGCGGTCGGGTCCGTCGCTATGAAGTGGACCAACAAGGAGTGCTGTAGGTGTCGGCGTGAAGCCATGAATAGTATCGATGATGTCGCCTAGAGGTTCTTGGGCAGGCCTCGTCCAGAAGCGCCGTCGGTGATGGTGCCCAACATTGATGATGACGCTTGGGACTGCTCAATAGGGGGGAACCAGGGAACTGCCCACTGCGGCAGGCCTACGTGGGAGGAGTGGAGAGTCTTATGTTTAGAGAAATGTACGATTAAGCACGAGCATGACCAGTTCTGCCGTCTGGCGTTGTACTATATGGGCTATATACCCTCCATTACTGTTTGGATGCACCGCTAGTTCTCCCAACACCAATTAAGAGAGAATAAAGGGATTATATAAAATAGACTTGTACTAGTATATGTGTTTCCCCTATGCCCACTCGTCTCTAATGAATGTTGCACTTGTTGTGTTTCCCGTATGCGCGCTCGTCTTATGTTTAGCCCCGTTTGCATCAAAGGAAACTCACAGGACATTTTAAAGAAACTGTTTCTTTCGGAAATGGATACATTTAATCATACATTAGTTTGTAACGAAGGAAATCAGTGTTCCCTTCTCTCTGTTCATTGTCTCCACTTTTCATTCCAGTCGTCGCTAATCGACAAAACTAGCTGTTACATAATCCCCAATAAACACAAAATAAACTAATTGGCACATCTAGTCCACAACACTTCCCTTGAAGCAGCTGTAATAACTTCTGGCAGTGTATAGGAGTAGTGGTAATGATTATACCGCTTATAGGGGCATAGGGCCAGTGGTACGTTGGAGTTCTACCTATCTTTTTCTAACATTTTTCTCCTCATTTCTTTTCTTTTCTCTCTGTTGATTGTCTCAACTTTTCTTTCCAGTCGTCGCTACTCGTTAGTATTGTATACTACTTTATAGACCACTTTGCAGGCCCCGTTGTGGGCGATCTCCTGGCACCTGTAGCATAAAGTATCGTACATGCAACTTTACAGATGAGCTTACTCAAACTTTTCTAGCTTGAGCTCATGAAGCTAGCAATACTCAACTTCATCCTCAAACTTTCAATCAAAACTAAGTTTGGTCCTTCAACTTTCAAATGGGTCAATTATTAGTCCATCAACTTCAAAAAACCGTTTCACTTTCATCCACACATTGGCATGCCACATAAGATAGTTAATGTGTTTTTAATCTTGTTAACTTGTGATAGAAGTTTGCTTTATTTAAATGTTTAAAGTATGCATCATTATATGCATGTAAACTCTTTCTCATGTTGAAGCAAGTAGGCAATAGTTTAAGAAACGATTTGAATGGACCCCTTAGTTGGATAGCTGGGAAATACAACCGTCGGGTCAAAACAAACGGTGGATGCAGCCTTTACTGCACGCATGCAGCAAAATGTCGCTACGTCAGGCGATCCTGGTCCAGGCAGGTGTATGCTCCAATTCCTGTCCTCCAACTCCATCTACGCTTCTGATGACGCAGGTAGTTCACCACCAGACTGTAGAAAGGATAAGCACGCACACATAAAACAGTCATTGTTGACTGCGTTGGTCTAACGTCATTGTTTGACTGCATAGGCCCATGTTTAGTCATTAACGCTAGCTTTTGAGTCTGTGTAGTGCAAAAGGGTTTTGTTTTCGTTTCACACTACACTAGCTAGCCTATATGAAGTGTATATATGTTCCCTGATGAATAAACAACAAACATTATCCATTCAGAATGAAACTTGCATGCCGCTTTCTTCTGTCGGAGGTTCGAACGAAACTACACGGCTGGTCGGGTACACGTACGGTACGGGTGTGCTGGTGTACCTTAACCCTCCGTACGTCGTCCGTCCCCAGTGGTTGTTGGGAAGAGCCTTACATGTATGCTCTGATTCCAGACCTCTTACTCCATCTCTAGGTTTCTGATGACGCGGGTGGTTCACCACCAGGCAAACCAAAAAAGGTTGAGCGGCATGCAAGTTTTTTGATGAAAAACTGACTGCGGTCTGCTGACGCATCCATCTCTAGTTTTTTGATGACACTCTCGCTGACGTGTCATCATATTATTTATTATGAAGGTATGGTAGTTAAACTAAGCATT
The DNA here is from genome assembly GCA_036927565.1 of Tuctoria greenei. Lineage (NCBI taxonomy): Eukaryota > Viridiplantae > Streptophyta > Magnoliopsida > Poales > Poaceae > Tuctoria > Tuctoria greenei. The sequence continues at coordinate 221,142,408 of JAYESD010000001.1, read as the reverse complement.
AATAAAGGGACCAATAACATTTTAACACATCAGTGGGGTGACACATGGGAGGACAGAGCGGGAGGGACACGGCTTGCAGCCAGTTTGTCATCAAGAAATTTGCATGCCGCTCTCATCACTGAGGCTTTGCTGGTTTTTCTGGTGGTGAACCGCATGCGTCATCGGAAACCTAGATGTAGTTAGAGGACAGAAATCAGAACATACCTAGAGGAGTCTTCCAACCACCATTGGGGACGCGTGACGGGGGTTAAGGTACACACCGGCACACCCAGACCATACATATGTGCCGGTGAAGATGAACGGTGTTCCGGCTGTGGAAGCACCTGCATGGCTTCCGTTGGAAGGTGACCGACTCGCGGAAGATGTGCGAGGTCGACTATGCCAACATTATTTGTGTGAAGGTATGGTAGTTAAACTAAGCATTAATAAAGGGACCAATAACATTTTGACACATCAGCGGGATGATGCATGGGAGGACAGAACGGGAGGGACACGGCTTGTATACTCCCATTCAGGGAAACGGCTTGTATACTCCCATTCAGTGCTTCCATGTGTGCTCCTACTTAAGTGTCATGATTTTATTAGCCCTTTCATTTACCTAACATAATGCCTGATTTAACTTCAACCAATTAGATGATGACACATAAGCGGGAGTACGCATGGAAGCACAAATGGGAGCACTGAAGTTGCATCCGAACGGGAGGACACGGCTTGTATACTCCCATTCAGTGCTTCCATGTGTGCTCCTACTTAAGTGTCATGATTTTATTGGCCCTTCCATTTACCTAACATAATGCCTGATTTAACTTCAACCAATTAGTTGATGACACATAAGCGGGAGTACGCATGGAAGCACAAACGGGAGCACCGAAGTTGCATCCGAACGGGAGGTCACGGCTTGTATACTCCCATTCAGTGCTTTCATGTGTGCTCCTACTTAAGTGTCATGATTTTATTGGCCCTTTCATTTACCTAACATAATGTCTGATTTAACTTCAACAAATTAGATGATGACACATAAGCGGGAGTACGCATGGAAGCACAAACGGGAGCGCCGAAGTTGCATCTGAACGGGAGGACACGGCTTGTATACTCCTATTCACTGCTTCCATGCGTGCTCCTACTTAAGTGTCATGATTTTATTGGCCCTTTCATTTACCTAACATAATGCCTGATTTAACTTCAACCAATTAGATGGTGACACATAAGCAGGAGTACGCATGGAAGCACAAACGGGAGCATCGAAGTTGCATCCGAATGGGAGGACACGGCATGTATACTCCCATTCAGTGCTTCCATGCATGCTCCTACTTAAGTGTCATGATTTTATTGGCCCTTTCATTTACCTAGCATAATGCCTGATTTAACTTCAACCAACTACATGATGACACACAAGGGGGAGTACGCATGGAAGCACAAACGGGATCACCGAAGTTGCATCCCTACAGTGTACGCACAAAAGACAACTACACGGCCTCAACACCGGGTTTAGGGTGCACTGTGGACTAACCACATGACCCGACCAAACACTCACGTAATTACCATACTCCTGCAAGAGCAACCATCTGGCCGCATCCACCAACGCATCCCGACCCTGCGAAAGGATAACAAGCAGCGGAAGGTGAACACGTTGCAGCGGCGGCGCAATGGTAAATGGTGGCAGCGGAGGCGGAGGCTGCGGCGGAGGTGGACAAGTCCTCCTCCGGGTAGAGTAGGATGAGTAGTAGTTTTTTCTTTTGTTTTCTATGTGTTTTTTCTTGTTTGTAATATATGTGTTGTTTTTATGTTAATGAAAAATGTTTTTTATTTTATGTTCATGAACAATGTGTCCTACTCCAGTACATGCACTAACGAAAAACTCCTCCTTTTATCGAAAAACAACGCATATGGAAAATATTGTATCTAATAAATACTCCATCCTTATTCTTTTATTTGACGTTTTGGGCAAAGCATTGAACTAATATTAGTAGGACGTGACCACCTCCACCCACCGCCTTGCCCTAGGCAGTAGCCCACAATTTTTTTGCGACCCTGCCGCACAGCATCGCGCGTGCGCCCCCGCCTCGCACGCCATCCGATCAAAATCGCATAATCGTGGCAGCGGGACACGCGTGATTTCCATCCTTCGGTGTCCAGACAACAAACCCAGCGCGAAGCCAACGATCTCAGCGGGATTTCCATAGGACGGCGTGTGGGGCGGGGGCACACGTGCGACGTTGTGCGGCAGGGCCGCAGAAAATTTATTTCCATTTAGCTCGCCGTAGAAGGTGAACGACTCGCGAAAGATGTGCGAGGTCGACTACGCCAACATCCAGGTACGTCACCGTCCGCTGCCACCTTTTTCCATTGCGCCGCCGCTGCATGGTGTTCACCTGCCGCTGCTCGTCATCCTTTCGCAGGGTTGGGATGCGTTGGTGGCCCATTTCTCCAAGTCATGCTTCGACTGCGAAACTGAGGAGTTCCTGGCAGTGTGGTTCAGCTCGCCGCTGAAGGTGAACGACTTGCGGAAGATGTGCGTGGTTGACTACACCAACATACAGGTACATCGCCGTCCGCCGCCACCGTTTTCCATTGCGCCGCCGCCGTGGTGTTCACCTGCCGCTGCTCGTCATCCTTTCGCAGGGTTGGGATGCGTTGGTGGCCCATTTCTCCAAGTCATGCTTTGACTGCGAAACCGAGGAGTTCCTGCCAGTGTGCTTCAGCTCGCCGCGGAAGGTGAACGACTCGCGGAAGATGTGCGAGGTCGACTATGCCAACATCTAGGTACGTCGCCGTCCGCTGTCACCGTTTTCCATTGCACTGCTGCTGCATGGTGTTCACCTGCCACTGCTCGTCATCCTTTCGCACGGTCAGGATGCGTTGGTGGCCCATTTCTCCAAGTCATGCTTTGACTGCGAAACCGAGGAGTTCCTTCCAGTATGGTTCAGCTCTCCACGGAAGGTGAACGACTCGCAGAAGATGTGTGAGGTCGACTACGCCAACATCCAGGTACGTCACCGTCCGCTGCCACCGTTTTCCATTGCGCCACCGCTGCATGGTGTTCACCTGTTGCTGCTCGTCATCCTTTCGCTGGGTCGGGATGCGTTGGTGGACCATTTCTCCAAGTCATGCCTCGACTGTGAAACCGAGGAAATCCTGCCAGTGTGGTTCAGCTCGCCGCAGAAGGTGAACGACACGCGGAAGATGTGCGAGGTCGACTACACCAACATCCAGCTACGTCGCCGTCAGCTGCCGCTGTTTTCCATTGCGCCGCCGCTGCATGGTGTTAACCCGCTGCTGCTTGTCATCCTTTTGCAGGGTCGGGATGCGTTGGTGGCCCATTTCTCCATGTCATGCTTCGACTGAAAAACCGAGGAGTTCCTGCCAGTGTGGTTCAGCTCGCCGCGGAAGGTGAACGACTCGCGAAAGATGTGCGAAGTCGACTACACCAACATCAAGGTACGTCGCCGTCCGCTGTCATCATTTTCCATTGCGCTGCCGCTGCATGGTGTTCACCTGCCGCTGCTCGTAATCCTTTCGTAGGGGCGGGGTGTGTTGGTGGCCCATTTCTCCAAGTCATGCTTCGACTGCGAAACCGAGGAGTCCCTGCCAGTGTGGTTCAGCTCACCGTGAAAGGTGAACGACTCGCGGAAGATGTGCGAGGTCGAATATGCCAACATCCAGGTACGTCGCCGTCCGCTGCCACCGTTTTCCATTGTGCCGCCGCTGCATGGTGTTCACCTGCTGCCGCTGGTCATCCTTTCGCAGGGTCGGGATGCATTGGTGGCCAGAAGAAGTTCGATCTGGTGTTGGAGGATGCTCCACCGGCGGTTGCGGCGGAGGCGGAGGCGGAGGTGCCGGCGGCAGATGCGGAGGCGGAGGTGCCGCCGGCGGATGCAAAGCCGGCGGAGGCGGAGGTGGCGGCAGAGTTGGACTAGTCCTCCTCCGAGTAGAGTAGGATGAGCAATAGTTTTTTCTTTTGTTTTCTATGTGTTTTTTTTGTTTGTAATATATGTGTTGTTTTTATGTTAATGACAAATTTTTTATTTAATGTTCATGAACAATGTGTCCTACTCCAGTACATGCACTAACGAAAAACTCCTCCTTTTATCGAAAATCATCGCATATGGAAAATTAACACATGAGTAATATTATACTGTATCTAATAAATACTCCCTCCTTATTCTTTTATTTGACGTTTTGGACAAAGCATTGAACTAACATTAGTAGGACGTGAGCACCCCTACCCATCAGCCTGGCCCTAGGCAGTAGCCCACAAATTTTCTGCGACCCTGCCGCACAGCATCACGCGTGCGCCGCGGCCTCGCACACCATCCGATCAAAATCACATAATCGTGGCAGCGGGATACGCGGGATTTCCATCCTTTGGTGTCCAGACAACAAACCCAGCGCGAAGCGAAGGATCTCAGCGGGATTTCCATGGGACGGCATGCAGGGCGGGGGCGCACGCGCGACGTTGTGCGGTAGGGCCGCAGAAAATTTATTTTCGCCCGCCTAGGCCCAGAGTCGAGCCTGCCTTTAAGACCATCCGCAGTGGTTCATGGTAAAGCTTTAGGCTGTGTTTGGGAGCACAATTTTTCAATACTAAAGTATTGGAAACCACAGTTTTTTAAAATGACATGGCAATACCAAAGTACGTATTTCAGTAACACAGTTTTGTAATACCACAATTTTGCAATACATAGGACTGTTTGGTTGACAAACACCATTCTATAAAAAATACCATAGTAATCTCAAATACCAAGGTATTTCTAATTGCTCTAAAACTCCAATAATACCGTGTTCCCAAACACCAAAATCGAATTCTCTGCGGCCCTTCCGCACAACCGTCTCTGTGCGACCCTGCCTTGCTGGTTGCCACATACGTTCACGCTCCAAATCTTACAGCCAAGGGCGCACTGCACGGTTCCCGCGACTGTATCACACTGCCCTGATGATTGCCTCGTACACGAGCGCACCGAATCTTACAGAGCGCATGGGCACACGAACTCCACATCTGAACTTTGCTCAGCGATCCGAATAACTCAGTGCTCGATGTGCACGATCCATCAACATGCGCAAGAATAATATTATCAAATTATCAACTTTGATGATTCAATAATCCAATAAAGTTTCATCCAACCTACCAACAAAAAATTGGATCATCCAGTCCATCCAACCAAACATTAATTTGGATGATACAAGACATAAAGAAATGGATGATCTATCTTCAATAGAACTTCGACGTCAAACCAAACGCAATTGATGATTGGGCACTTTGTCACATGTCACTAACCACATGAGCCGACCAAACACTCACGTAATTACCATACACCTGCAAGAGCAACTACCTGGCCGCATCCTTCACGTAAGAACGGCAACGCCGACCAACTTATACTTTTTGTACTAGGTACAAATAATTTTCCTTGTCCATGAGCAAATAAGAAAGATCTTTTGATGCAGCTTTTGTAGTTAAAAAATTAACTACGACAAAGTGAATAGTTCATGGAGAAGGGGGGAGTACATATGATCATCGACGTCTCTCTCACATGCATGTTATAGTTGTCCATGCATGCTACCCTATGCCCCAAACATAGGATCAACGAGCCAAACTATATATATATATATATATATATATATATATATATATATATATATATATATATATATGACGATCTTTCAAAAAATAAGAGAAAACGTGTAACGTCTTGAAACATGATCGAGGTATTTTGCGTGACAAACTGAAAAAACTAGAACATTGCATATACCTTGGGCCGGTGGGCCCTTTGCGTGTCAAAATTAAAAACTGGAACTGAAAACTGAAACACCGCCGGATGGACCTACAAAGTATGCCAGGTGGGCCACTTCATACCCTGGACCCTTTGCATGTCAAATTAAAAAACTGCGTGTGAAGTGGAGATGGAAGCCAATCGCGGTTTGGATCAATTCGAAAGCGCAGTTTTCGAAGCACCCGATCATCTCCACTCGCACGGGACGAGGACCCGCTATAAAGGCACACCCGTCCTCTTGCGTCTCTTCCGCACCACTCCATCTCCATCGATCGTAACCTCGAAACTTCTCTTCCTTCACCGCCGCACCATCGTCGACCACCTCTCCCTTTTTGTCCGCAACTCAATCGCTGCACAAATGGGTAGCCCCGCACCAAAGCACTCCAGGCCGTCAACGTCCTCCGAACCTCCTTCTTCTCCGTTTCTGTCATATCCAATGCTAGTGGAACTAGAGGCGGCGCCCGCGCCTCCTCCGTCCCCTTCTCCGCCCGCGGCGCCCGCACCTCCTCACCCCGTTTGGGTTCAGGAGACTGTCCGCCTCGTTGAACACCGCTTCGATGAACTCGATCGGCGCCTGAAGGAGGCCACCGAGCACCTTTTCACCACCGCCGAGCGAGCAAAAAAGCTCGACATATTGGCGCGGGATGTATTTCCGATACATCTCGCTCATGTGAGCATCTGGGTCTTGGGAAACTTCTCGTCTGCACCAGCATGGACACCGCCGGCCACTACTGCTTCGTGTTAGGGTTTGTGCCAGTCGTCTCAACGTCCTCTACGAGATGATTGGGGAGGTGGCTGGGGTGGAGGGCCGCCAGCATCTTCTGCGGAACATCGCACGGAAGCTTCGGACTCAATTGTCAGAAGAGGCGGTAGCAGCAGCAGCAGCGGAGGAGGAGGCGGCAGTAGTGGCGGAGGAGGCGGTGGTGGCAACATCGACGGAGGAGGAGGTGGAGGAGATCTCCTCCGACTCCGAGTAGAGTAGTATTTGTAGTTTTTCTTTTTCTTGTCTTCTATGTGCTTTCGTAGTTCTTGTTTGTAATATATATGTTGTTTCTATTTTTATGATAAATGTCTTTTCTGTTCATGAACAATGCGTCCTATGCAGTATCAAAAAACATCTCCTTTCTGAAAAAGGGGTAAGATAACTTTTGTTCAATGTATAGCCAAGAATTCGTTGTGTTGCGACAATCAACAACTCTTGGTTGAAACTCCATTGAGATCGTGGTTGAGGCTGCGTTTCTCCTCTTTTGTGTTCTTTCACTCAATTTTTTCATTTGTAGACGGCGCATGGGAAAATGTATTTTTAGTATGTAGTAGTATATACTAGTACATGTTATCGTTTCATTGTGATTAATGTTACAAAATGTTGTTTGTTTACCATCATTTCGTGCACTTAGCTGTATTTGCATATCGTTTGCATTAGCATTGATCTCCATGCATGGCAACAAAGATGAATTAAGAAGCGAGCAAGTTATCCTAAGACGATGTCTACCCCTCTAGCTACACGCACCAGCCATGTGTAGGAATCTACACGACATGAGATGTAATTAATCACGATTGGATGCGTGTACAAGGGCATGGCTTGCATCAAATTCTCCACTCCCACGAAAATTTTATCGTTCTACTTGGCGCGCCACATTTGAGATTTTGATAATTCAATTTTCACTACATGCACCTCCAATTTCAGTCCCGCCTATTATTGTAACCCTATTTCAGCCACGATGAGTATAAATGGAAACACTGGCCTCCATTCCCGACACACCGCTGCCCCGCCCTTCTAGTGATCTCACAGTACTCCAAATGTGTTGTCTCTCTGTCCTGTGTTCCATACTTGTATTCTTAAGAAAATCTCGTGTTTTCATTTCCCACGGTTTTTACATTTTTCCCCATGGATCTCGCAGTGACGCATCGAAGCTCTTGGTGCTGTTGACTCCTGGGTACAACGCCGGGCGACCAAGATTGGCGGGCTCTACCGAACCTCTTCGTCGATGACACCTCCCTGCGACATCGCATCCCAGACTCCAGTTTTGTGCTAGGTAAACTACACGATCCATGCCGTCTTTTTATAGAGCTATATTGGCTTGGTTCTACACGATCCATGCAGTTTTGGCCTAGTTAAGTTATACACGACCCATCCCTATATACAAAGATTAAATAAATTAACAAAGAAGAAATGTGGTCTTCTGTTTCACGAATTTAGTTATATATATATATATATATATATATATATATATATATATATATATATATATATATAGACACTACATTTGTCCGTAAATAAATGTTGCTCCGACAGCTTATTACGATAGTGTATTTCTAGTTCAATTCCTAGCCGTGAACGACAAATACTAAAAACCAGAGGTAGTAGTATGTAATTTATACATTTAGAAGTAAATGACGCACGGGTTATCTGATTAACCACTCCAAATGTTGTACTCTCATTCCGGGTTTACAAATTTGTATTGCTAAGATTTTTAGTTCCCATGGTTTTCACTTTTTTCTTTCTTGTGGCTTTCTCGGATCGTACATTTTTTTCTGTTCTTTCTTTTCTAATTCCTCCGTTAGTAACAAACACTGCAGTTTATAGAAAGCACACCGTCAGATCCAAAATCTACGTCGGTCATGTAATCTGACGTTATCACTGTTATTTGGAATGACTACTTACAATGCTCTTTATATTAGGAACAAGACATCAAACCGTGATGTCGTCTACAAGCATTCATGGTGGCCAACAAGCACATGGTATAACTATAAATGTGTTTACTATTTAAATTAAACAAATTTAGACAACATTAAATCGTTTGCATGGTACGCAGAGAATATTGCAGCACATGATGTTCAGGAACCCCGAGGTTCTTCACTCCCTGGTACTACTATGATGCATGAACCAACAATAGGTATAGATATATAAACCAGAAATACTCCTTCCGCCCCAGCGTAATTTTACTTTTGGAGCTTAAAAAATGTCCCACTCCAACTCTATCCTCGGTAGTAGCTTCCAACTACCCATATCGCATAACATTACTACCTGCCTCTCTACCGTGCCATTTGTTTTGGCAGAGCGTGTTAGTTTTTTACTCTACTCCTTTGGCATTGAATTTGGAGCATTTTGAGAGACTATGTTCTGTCCTTTAGATGTATTGATGATGGGTGTATCATGGTCATTTTCATTATTTCGTAGGCTCTACTAATTGTTTTAGCATGCCTTACGATTCTACATTCTTATTAATACTTAGTCTTTATAGTTAACAGTTCACCAGCCTGTGTGATGGCTTTATTTTTTATGCCTCCACGTTGTGCTCTCTCGCCGCCGGACACTCCGGCCGGCACCGACGCCCACGCCCACGCCCTGCTACTGGTCACTTCACACCCACACCCACGCCCTGCTACTGGTCACTTCAGTGTCCTCCCCGACGCGTCTCCCTCGCCCATCGCCACATCCCATCCTTTGCATTCCTTGATTACCCCGCCGCCTGCAAATCCTTGGCCATTACTCGCCCTGCCACCAATCCTCCTCGAGAGTTTCGGCGAGACCGAACCCTCGCTTTGTTGAGTGTCGCAAGCAGGCACTATGCAATACTGCACCTACAGTAGCCGCCACTGACAAGTAGACCAGATGTCTCATGGGCCCACATGTCAGTGGCAGCTAATGCAGGTGCAGTACTGTGGAGGATTTCAATCCCGCGAGCTGCCTGCCTTATCTGTCTTGCATTCGCCACATGCTACCGCTGGCGTTCATTACTTGCCCTGCAACTAATAATTCTCTTCAAGACACGCTCTGGCTGATGTTAGTCAGACCGAACTGGCGAACCCTATCTTTGTCTAGTCTATCGTTGCCAGCTGCATGCCCTCTCACAGTCTTGCCTGCTTCGCTCATGGACTGAAAATCCTCTACAGTACTACGAGTGCGTACTACCACTGACATGTGTACCTGATGGCTCATTTTAGGGTATGAACAGCAACAAAGAAGTCAATAATGTAACCCCCCCCCATCAAAATAGGTGTCGTTAGGACAGTCCTAACTACTATAGTAGTTCATTTTAATTCATTTGTGGGCGACAATTAATATAAACCAGGAGGGAGTACTACAAAACAAAATGGTGCTGGCACAACGCGGTCCTCCCACGCTCGTATTTGCCACACTCGTCCTGAAGATGGTATGAACATCAGACTTTTCTTCTTTTCACACTATTTGTACATGATACTAAACTTGTTCAGGTGGTAATTTGCTTTAATCGTTTACCGTTTGAATCAATGTAACAGAAGGAAGGAAGCTAGGAAGAAGTGTGGCTAAAGGACTTAAGGTTGCCAGAATACGCTATGCATCCCAAGTTAGTAGAATGCAGCATGTGAAGCTACCAATTCAGTTCTCTGCTAGGTTGGGTGTTGCAGTTGGTATTAATCAATGGCACTTTATCAATGATGTGGTTATGTTTACAAAAAGACATCCATCCCTCACCGGTGCAACGAAGTGGGCAGAGGTTAGCCATAGTAACAAGAGATATATAGTACGAGACATTCTAGTTAGTGTTGTCACACCCCCACACAAGTATTATTTTCTTGCAATCTCCATCCTGTACATTTACAGCAACTTGTTATACAATGTACAGGATTCCAGGGACATGGAGGACACACCGGAGAGCGCAAGAAAAATTTATAAAATTGCTGGTGAGCACTACAAGGGGTGGCGCTCGACTTTGCATGCCACCTATAAGTGTTATTCTACCGATGAATAACGTATACGAAACCAGCCTGCTGACGTAACGACGCCCGAGTGGTTGCACCTAGTAGAATATTTTGGGTCTGAGCGATTCAAGGTCAACTAACTTTATAATAGCTTCGCATCATACAAAAAATATTTCATTTACTTTCATTCGTGGAATTAATTCTTAAAATTATTGCAGTCAATAAGCAGGACCAATGCTCAAAATCGAAGAAGACAAAATGCGTGTCACTTGCTTGGCTCCAAATCCTACGCCCAACTTAGTTATGAGAAGGTATGAAAAATAAATCAGGATTTTAGTTTGCGCTGCAAACAATATGTATACCGACATGTTGAAGTTTACTTGTATTTTATGTAGCGAGACCCAGAGACCGGAGAAGAACCCGATGACATACAACTGTGGGAGGCAAGCCATTTGCTGAACGGTAACTGGACAAACAAGCGGGCAGAAGCTGTACATGTGAGTTACACTTCAAACAATCCCCAATTAAATAAATATTTGTAAATTACCTGTGACTTTATTTTTCGTATATAGATCCAGGCATGTGCCCAAGTGGATGACATGGAAGCAGAGCAGGGAGGCCCAATTCCAAATGAGAGAAACCACATCTTCCAGCGTTCTTATAGATCCTCAATCGGTTGTGCAGAATCACAGGTTCAGGGGCGTGGTTATATGGTTAGCCCAACTGGTCCTGAACGTGAACGTATGCGTATCCAGATGTCTGAACACCTCAGCAACAAAGTTCAAAACATAGAAGTTAGAAATGCAGGCCTCAATGAAATAGTGCACGAATTGGAAGGATGAAATGATAGCTTAAACACCCAGATGGACTGCATAAACCAGAAGAATGAAGAGTTAATCGTTGAAGTTAGCAAGCTAGCAAGACATGAGACAAAACTAGATGACACAAACAATGCAGGCACTTCTGTTTTTTTGTTGTTTTTTTCTTTTTTTGTGCAGATTTTGTTTTTTTTTGCACTTGCCTTTTTCTTTTTTCTTCTTTTTTTTTCAGAATGTGCTGCAAGGGAAGATCACAACGAAATCAATCAAAGATATCTCATGGGTCTGTTAGAAATTTTCTGATCAATCGTCAAAGGACAAATAGGCATACTTAGAAGCTCCAAATAGAAAAACTAACAACAGCAAGATTGTAGATATATCTCTCCTCTTTAATTTCAATATATGGAAGACCTATTTTGGAAAAGAACAATAGGAGATATTGCCCACGAAATATAGACTGTTCAGAATTTTAGGTCAATAACAGATTCGGATCTAATGCAATTTAGACATCGATAACTATATTGTCTGGGAAAATGATGAATATGAAAGTTATAGAGCACTTTTTAAGCTTTCCAGAAAGTACAAGACACCAATATCCGAGTTTGTATGTGCGAGATGATGAAAATACCGAAATGGACAGAGGTGAATCTAATCTGGACGTGATGACGTGATTCAAAAGGATGAATCACACAATGCAAAACTCAAACTAATACCAAAAACACTTTCTAAACAGGCAATATGACTCAACAACGGACTCAAACTCAACAAAACTAAACTGAAAATGAAAGTTGCAAACGCTCAATGGTGGTTTGGATAAAGTAATAAACAGATCTACTAAACTACAAGTTTTTTGTGGCTTTTTTGTGGACTCTAGGTATGAAAAACAAAACTAATGTGATGGATAGATGAATTACCTAACGGGCAACCTGGAAATCTGATACCAATTGATAGGTAAAAGATGAGTCCCGATCTTCCGAAAGGTAATGGGTAAGTCGATTGATGGAGATCTCGACGTTGATGATCCGAGGCTCTCGAGTAGAACATGAAAACCCCCTGCAATCACTACACCACCGCTCCGTTGGTTATCAACCATACTGCACACGATTGACCTTGCCAAGAAGGCTATTCCCTGCAAGTGCAACCGAGAACACAAGCAAGAACGTAGAAGACACGATCTGAAATTGCAAAGTTGGGGTTTCACAAACCGTAGAACGGCAATATTATTAATCTAAGCAAAACCCAATTGATCATGGCGGCTACTATGGAGTATATATAGGTGGGAGGACGTCCAAGGGGGTGTTGGGGTCGTGACCTAACCCTAAGATATAAAAGTAATGGACTTAGACTTGATACATGGCCCAATGGCCAAATATGGTGGTGCAGCACCCTGACAGATTCTGTACTTGATATTGTTTCGACGATTCTCGTCGACTTCGACGGAATTTTGACATGGGACTGGCGGCATTGGAAAGGATATCCTCTCCTCTTTCTGTGCATATCTAGAACGTCCAAAACGGAGATCGTATGCGTCTTGGGCGTCCGTTTTAGTGCGTACTGCTCCTAGACTTCGAGTTGGATACGATTTTGAGTTTGGTTCGGTTTCCATCTTCTTTGAACGAATTCTCTGGTCTTCCACGTACCTAATACTTCCTCCAAGTACTCCTTGAACCTCTCCATGGATCCTAATCACAATTAAATCATTAAGTAGCAATCTATGCTCAAAAACATCTAAGGAAATATATAAGAACGAGCTCACCTCTAAAATTAATTGTTGTGTATGAACTCTATTGATTGCATCTTGTATGTTCAATGGAGTGTTGTTTGTATCCATAGAAGTGATGTCCTCATCACGGAGCTTCCTCCTCATCTACCCGGACCCCCCCGGAGGGGTCCGGATCTTGTTCGGGGACCTCTTGGTTCCGGTTGGAGGAACCCGGAGCTTCTTCTGAAGTGACCCGGACCTTCCCGGAGAGGCTCGGATCTCTCAGTAGCAGTGACTCCTTCATTTGAAGGAGATGTATCCTCTGGAGTCTCTCCTTGAGGATCCAGGTCTGGGAGCTGGGACCCAGACTCGACTTCAGGTAGCTCCAGACCCTCCCAAAGGGGTCTGGATTCCTGAAATGGAGATGGTTCTGGCCTTTCCGCAACCAGGACCATGCTGAAAACTTCGCCAGTTGCCGAAATGTAAAGAAGGAGTGGCTCACCAGGGTTCGGAGCTACCAAGGTTGGTAGGGTGGTGAGGAGCTGCTTCAGCTCCTGGAATTCCTTCTCTGCTTCTTCAGACCATTGGAATGGTCCAGACTTCCTCAATAGCTTGAAGAAGGGTAGTGCCCGTTTCGCCAGTCTTGAGATGAACCGGCTAAGGGCAACTAGGCATCTAGTCAACTTCTGGACATCCTTGATGCGGGCTGGTGGCCGCATGTCTTCAATAGCTTTTATCTTTGCCGGGTTTTCTTCTATTCCTCGGTGGTTTACCAAGAAACCAAAAAGTTTTCCAGAGCTAACCCCGAAGACACACTTGTTCGGGTTCAGCTTCGTGCTAGTGACTCGCAACTTGTCGAAGACAGCTTGCAAGATGTCAAGGAATGACTCCTTGTTCTTGATCTTGACAACAATGTCATCGACATACACTTCCACTACGTCTCTGATGAGCTCTTCAAAAGTTTTGTACAAAGCTTGTACAAATGTTGAAGAAGCATTCTTGAGACCAAATGGCATGGCAGTGTAACAATATAATCCATCTACTGTGATGAAGGAGGTATGCTCTTCATCTTCGCTAGACATTCTAATTTGATGGTACCCAAAATATGCGTCTAGGAAACACAGTAATTCACAATTGGAGGTGGAATCCACTATCTGATCTATTCTAGGTAGTGGGGATCTTTTGGACATGCCTTATTTAGTGTAGTGTAGTCGATACACATCCGAAGCTTCCCGCCGGCATTGGGTACAACGACTGGGTTTGCCAGCCATTTTTGGTGGAAGACTTCTTGGATGAACCCAGCTTCGAGCAACTTCTTCACTTCTTGACGTATGAAGTTCTGTCCCTCTACTGATTGCTTTCGAGGCTTCTGATGTACAGGTCGAGGGTTGGGATAAATCTTCAGATTGTGCTCGATCACATCCCTAGGGATCCCAGGCATTTGTGACGATTGCCAGGCAAACATGTCGACATTAGCCTGAAGGAAAGTGACGAGTGCGAGTTCCTATTGGTCATTCAGACCTCCCAATATACGGGTGGTCTGAGCGATGTCAGAACCGATTTGGACGACTTTGACGGGAATGTCGGTGTCACCGCTTGGTTGCACGCGAGGTGCGGAGGTTGAGCCTCGATGACGAATGCTTGGGGGTTTCAGAGCTTGCTCCTTTCCGGATTCTTCCTCCTGCGCCGTAGCAAGCGCGTGGAGTTCATCCAGAGCTGTCACTCCGGCAGTGCGATCTCCACGGATCTGGAGAACACCGGATGGTGTTGGCATCTTCAACACCAAGTAGCCATAATGAGCAGCAGCCATGAACTTGTGTAAGGCTGGCCTGCCCAAAATGGCGTTGAAGGGTAAGTTGATCTGTGCCACGTCGAAGACCAACTTCTAAGTGCAGTAATTCTGCCAGGTCCCAAAGGTCTCCAGAAGAGTAATGGCACCGAGTGGGGTTATGGCCCCCGGACCTACTCTGGAGAAAGGTCGAGAGGGGCGAAGGTCTGAAGGTCAGAGATGAAGCTTGACGAAAGCTTTGAAGCTTATGAGGTTCAGCCCCGAACCACCGTCCACAATTACATGGTAGAGTTGGATGTTGTTGATGGTTGGAGATACCATCAATGGGAGTTGGCCAGCTCCGATCATGTTCCGAGGAGAGTCCGAAGCATCAAAAGTGAGGGCAGTGTCCATCCACTTCTGATGCGGCTTCGCCCTGGCAGTAGGAGCTACTGAGGCCATGTCCAGCCGCATGGTCTTGAGGACACGGCAGTAGGTGATGTCCCACGAACCACCAAAGATGGTGTTCATGGTTTTCCGACGTTCGTTGTCAGAGACGTCGGAGTCATCGTCGGTGGAGGTGTAAACAACCTTGAAGACCTTTTTAGGGTCCTGAAAGCCTAACTCCTCTTCATCCGGAACTTCATCGACTTTATGTTTCCCTTCCCTTTAACAGAAAGGAACTTCCTCCCGGCGCTTATTGTAACGCTCGACAAGGTTTTGGACCTCCCGGTAGCCTTCCAGATTGTGGCTGTTCAACTTTTGTATAGGACACAACATCTTGGAGCTGCCTCTGTCTTCAGACGATGGTCGATGCCGTTTTTCGTGGCGTGGCCCCCGGCCACCCGGAGCTACAGCAGCTGCAGTAGTTGGTGTGTCGGCCGACGGCTTTTTCTTGCCGTTGGACTTTTTCTTCTTTTTACCACTCCTGTAGGTTGTGGATTCGCCCTTGGAGGATCTTTTGTTGTCCTCCATAGGTGGTTGGGAGTGCATTTCACGGCCCTTCGCGGCTTTGGTGCATTTATCTGCCAAGCTAAAGAGTTCCATGACGCTGGTGATCTCCTTCGTCGTCAGCTTCTCCAGCATCTTCTTGTCTCGTACGCCCTGTCTAAATGCCACAATAACAGAGGCGCTAGAGGTAGAAGGAATAGTGTTTCGTACCTGGGAGAACCTCTGGATGAAGGATCACAGGGACTCTCCCCCCTTCTGCTTGACAGCAAAAAGGTCCAGTTCGGTGCTTGGTCGGGTGTATGAACTCCTGAAATTGGCAGTGAACTGTTGGCACAGTTCCGCCCAACTGTTGATGGAGTCGGGCGGAATGCTCATGAACCAGGACCTGACAGTCCCATTTAAAGCCATGGGGAAGTAGTTGGCCATTATGGTATCGTTGCCTCCGGCCGCAAGGATTGCGGTGGAGTAGATTTGGAGAAACTCAGCGGGATTACAGTCCCGTCAAATTTCTCCGGCAGGTGAGGCTGGAACTTTTGTGGCCATCTGACCATGCGTAGGTGCATGGCCAGGGCAGAACAACCCCCTCCTACTCCCTCGGGAGAAGGACTGTCCCGAGCCCCTCGCCTTTCGTGAGCGCGCTCGATATGGACGCGACCATCCTGTTGATGGTAACAGCGATCAAGCTCCGCCCGGGGGTCGTGAGTTGAAAGCCTAGTTACTGTATGGGTGAGTCGCGCCTCGAGAGGCAGCAACATCACTTGTTGAGATGCAGCATGCCTCCTATGTTGGGAAGCGTGCGGACCAAGTCTCCGAGACAAAGTCCGATGCTCTGATGGGGCCCGCCGTGAGTGGGGAGGACCTTGGTTGCTGATGCGATCGGCTGCTGCTGCAACCAAATGTTCCACATCAGCCCTCCACTACTCCATTCCGCCCTGGGATGCACCTGGAGGTGGTGGGCGTTGGAGAAGAGCACACACGACATGGAGCGCATGTTCAGGGTTGTTGTTAGCCGATGCCGTGACCGACGCAAATGCTCCATCCTGCTGTCCAGCTTGATTCGCCAGTGCGGACAGTGGCAGCGTTGGCATGGCTCCCGCTGGAGCCGCAACACCTGCTGGCAGCTGCATGTTGGAGGGATTGCCTCCAGCAGGTTGTGCAGCAGGGTTGCCGTTTGACGATCCAGCAGCGGAGTTCATCATGTTTGAATCTCGGGCGCCCCTACCTGGCGCGCCAACTGTTGGAGTGTTGTTCCGGCAATTGTCCCTGTACTACTGTTGGTAGCCCGTGGAGTTTGTAGTTCGATATTGGGCACGCAGAGATTCATAACACGATGGAAAATAGACACAAGGATTTACGTGGTTCGGGCCACCTGGGCGTAGTACCCTACTCCGTGGGGTGTGTAGTTGTTGTATTGAGTGTCAGAGCTGAGTATGGGAGAGGTCTCAGAGTTCAAAGAGCTCCACGGGGTGTTTAGTTGTTGTATTGAGGGTCAGAGCTGAGTATGGGAGAGGTCTCAGAGTTCAAAGAGTTGTCCCCTGTGTATCATCGACCAGTCCTTTTATAGTACAAGGACTGGTCGTTACACCGTTAGCCTGGCCCGACATGTGGCCCTAGCGGTTACTGATGCTTAATACACAATTAATGAGGTTAATTACACTTAATAGCTTGGTAACGGGTCTTGACAGTGCTGTTACTGGTATTAAGGGCGTTCCGATCGAGTGTCATTAATATGGTATTAATGACACTTAATCGGGTCTTGAAGTCTTTGATTGCCCCTTGAAGGTCCGAGCCGTTGGGGGGTCCACCAGTCTGATTGTTGAGGCTGAAGGTCCGTCGGTTGGACAGGTGGCAGCTTCGGAGCTTTCTGTGTGGGACGGGTAGGTCCGGTGTAGATGTACATGTGTCGGGCCCGAAGCTTCCCTCTGTAGAGGGTTAGGTCCGAGGGTGTTGCACAGGTGTTTAGCCCGGAGCTATCCCATGTGTGGGATGTAGGTCCGGTTGTTGTATACACGTGTCAGCACCAGGACTAACCATAGGTGGGAAGCAGGTCTGGTCCCATATGACACGTGGGGCCTTCGCAGGTCTTCAACTCAGATAGGTGAAGTTCCTTTGGTCTTTTTTAGTCCCAAGGGGTATTCGGTATGTAGGGTATCGACAAATACGATACCCTTGGGAATACTCTTGGTTGAAATACTACACGATAGTTTTCGTGCACTTGCGGATTTTTATGTGTGACGCAAGAAACGTCAACAAGCATTTCTGGCGTAGTTGCCCGGGAAGGCAAAGGAAGTGAAGGATAGCTATCACTTGTGATTAAGCTATAGGTACTAGTAGTTATTAGACTGTATTACCCTTGTTTGTTTTCTCCTTTTGTGTGAAAATAGGGTAATGTTGGCTAACCCATTTCATTGGATGGCCAACAAGGACGTAAGTGCTCAACTGCAAGATGATTCATGGCGTACCTCGACAAAAGTCTTCTAGGCAACACCATTGCCTTTTGCGGAAGAATTTCAGCTTCCAGTAGAAACCAAAGTCATCCATCCCCAAGCTTGGGGGAGGCTCCAAGAGTCATTCTTGGTTTGCCTCCACCATAGGGTGGATAGTTGGCTCCTCATCCAACATTTATGTCATGGGTTGGTCCACCAATCCATGACCACCTTTGTGCTGGAGCTGAAGGAGTCATATTTTCATTCATCATGGATGAGAATAAGGTCTCTACTCAAGGAGTGGATTGAAGAGTGCTCTAGTTCCTTTAGATTGGCCTGCACACCACTTAACAAGGTGGACATGATAGCTAAGGAACTACACCTCCCATTGAAGTATCATGAAGATCAAGCCAATGTATAAGTGTTTGGATGATCTAGGCCATGGATATTCAAATGATTTGTGAAAATGCATATCAACATGGTCCACTCGAGGAATCATTTTCCTAAGACCCATGGGGATTCTTCCTTCCAAACACAACTCCAATGGCTATCACCTACAAGGCGGTCAAGGGTGGAATTAACATCACTCTTGTAATCAAGGAGGCTATGAGGATTTCAACAGATTTAAGTTCAACTAGCCTACCTTGAAGTATCTTTTCCATGGCCAAGCAAGAATCAAGACAACATCCACATGAAGCTTTTGGCCAAGGACAAGAAACTTAAAGAGCATTCAAGATCCAAGATATCCCACAATCACTTGCTGGGATTCCTACCCTTCGACCAAGCCCATGCAACCTAAGGCAAGTGACATTGTGGATGAAGCATTTCTCGTTTGATTGTGGATTACACATGTCATCATGCGCAAGGAAGCTTTTGATCCATGATCAAAGTATGGGTTAACCTTAAGGAATATCAAGAAGGTCGAAGTGGCACCCCCCAAAAAAAGATGGACATGTCTCACAATGCTCATAAGAGAATATCAACAAGAGGGACAAGTTGTCACTACATTAACAAGTCTTCATCAAGATGACGGAGAGGCTAGGGTGGCCCACATGTCCAACTAACATGCCAAAGGAGACTTGGCATGCCAATTAATAGAAGTTGTCCACATCTTTAACTCCGGGATTGGACAACAAACCATCGCACTAAAATGGACGGAGGTAAGTCCCACTCATCGGACTTCAAAAATTCGGTGAGTCCTTGCCAATAAGTTAATTAGTAGTTATCTCATATTTTTTCCTAATTGCATATTTGAATTTGCATTTAGCATGTTTGAATTTTCACACTTGCATGTTGGAAAAAATTACAACCGTTAGAAAACTAAAATTTTGAATTAGGAAATAAATTTATTTGGATATGAACCTTGGCCGCAACCAATTGTCCCTTGAATGTCCACACCGTTCGAGATCCGGCAGTCTTCCTGTTGCATGCTTAGGTCCGGAGGCTCGGAACGTGGCAGCTCTAGAGCGTCCCGTTGTGGGGAGGCAGGTCAGTAGCTGCTATACACATGGCAGCACTGGAGCTTCCCTCTACTGGGGGTTAGGTTCGGGGCCATTGGACACGTGGCATGACTGGATCTTTCCTATACAAGGAGTTAGGTATGGCCTCACTTTACACGTGGCAGCGCCGGAGCTACCCTAATGAGGGAGGCAGGTCCAGTGTTGCGGGACACTTGGAGCCTTCGGAGGTCTTCAACTCGGACAGATGGAACTCTGTGGCTTTTCTTGCGGTATCGTGGAGTACCCGGTACGCATGGTACTGACACACCCATAACATGGAATGGGACCCACCTGTCATTCACTTATAGAAAAAACTGGCTGTTTGGAGCCAGGACCAAGTCG
This sequence comes from Tuctoria greenei, assembly GCA_036927565.1. Taxonomy (NCBI): domain Eukaryota; kingdom Viridiplantae; phylum Streptophyta; class Magnoliopsida; order Poales; family Poaceae; genus Tuctoria; species Tuctoria greenei. Next base: position 221,122,448 of record JAYESD010000001.1, on the reverse strand, counting down.
GTCGACCCCCGTAGTCGGCCGACTAGGTCCTGGTGCCAGACGCGGTCAAACACCACGTGTTGGCTCCTCCCAGCTTGAAGAGGTCATGGGTGACTGATTCGCACGCTTTTGGTGGCGGGGAATGACCCTTCTCCAAGCTATAAATAGGACCCCTCACCCCTCACTTCAACACACACCACTTTAGTATTCATCCATTGTATCCACTACTCTCCATAGGTTTAGAGGAGTATAGGCTTTGGAGAGGAGAGTCTCTAGTCCATGGTCCAAGTAGGAGAGGAGTAGAAGGAGTCTCTTCCCAATTCCAATTGGGAAAGGTATGTCTCCCATATTCCTATTTGTATTTGTGACTTTATTCTTAATAAAAATGTTATCTTTAGTCTTCCATTGTTCATATACTTGGATGAAGTGTTTCTTGTTTGATTGTGGATTCCATGTATGTTGTAGGAGTAGTATTTATGATTATGCTATACCATTCTCAATATATCATCATAAACACTATAAGCCTACACTGTAGCTATGATATGATTATATTAACATGAATCACTTATGCTATGAATTAACATTGGTTCAATGATGATTTAGTTCATTGCCTTAGGATAGCTTGTGCCTAGGCTCTTAAGGTAATTACTTAATATGCTAGCATGGTGCTAGGATAGAGAGTAGCATTAAATGTCTCGTATGCCCACGGATTGAAGATGTAGGCTCTTGTTCGACTATACCACATGCTCTTGGCGGGAGTCATCCTAGTATTGCTAGGGGTAAACCCTTGCCCGGTGTGTTAATCCATTTCTCATAAAAATTCATAATTGACATGATCATTAGTAACTAACCTAGGCTATGTATATGTACATTGGAAGCATTGTAGGAGTCTCTACCTATTTCTTATCCTAGTCCCTCCTTACCCCATATTATCCCCTTTGGATAGAATGCTCTTGTGTGTGTCACAATACCTCAATTACCCTTTATCCGTCCTTGCTAGAACCTTACCTAGGCCAACATAGACTTTCCACTTGATGATTTTTCTTACTTCCATCTAGCCTTCCTTTGGGTGAATATAAATGACAGCCTTGGGAGTACTCTTAGAGGGGAAATGCTACATTGATAGTTTCCGTGCGCTTGCGGATTTACATGTAAAATCTAAAAACCTACCAACACGCATTTCTGGGACCACTGCTAGAGATGAATTGTTAGTAGTGCGTAGGAAATATCAACAAGCATTTCTGGTGCCATTGCCGGGGAAGGCAGCCGAAGTATTACATGATTGAGTGAATAGGATAGGACCTTGGTAGGTTTTCGTAGGATGAACCTTCTTTGTTTTTGCATTTTATGTGAAAATAGGGTTGTGTATGTCTAGTTTTTGCTTGCTGATAAACATTGTTGAGGATCCCAAATCCCTTCTGAGAGATCGACCTCGTGTCATTAATCCTCAGAAGCTTCGAGCGGCAAAGCAAGCCAGCACAACTGCACCAACAGCCGAAACACCAATGGCCCAGAAGACCCTTCGTGAGTTTTCGGCTCCCTCTACTAACAATGTGCCTGTTGGGCCCACTGTTAACACGGGAGACATAAACTTTGAAATCAAGACTGGCCTTATTACTATGGTGCAAGCCAACAAATTTTGTGGGAAGGCTAACGAGGATGCAAGTGCTCACCCGCAACTGTTCCTTGAGATCTGCAACACTTTTCAGATAAAGTACGTATCTCCCAATGTTGTCCGTCTTAGGTTGTTTCCGTTCTCTCTTCTTGGGAGAGCAAAACAGTGGTTCTATGCGAACCGAGGTGTTGTAGATTTTTGGAAAAAGTGTTCTACGGCATTCCTCGCCAAGTTTTTTTTGTTGGGCAAAATCAATGCCCTTCGTGGAAGAATTTCCAGCTTCCAGTAAGATGCCAAAGAATATATTCCTGAGGCTTGGGAAAGGCTTCAGGACTACATCCTAGCCTGTCCCCACCATGGGATGGATGACTGGCTCATCATTCAAAACTTCTACAATGGTCTGATCCCTTCTGCCTGTGACCATGTTGATGCTGCTGTTGGAAGTGCCTTCTTCTCATTGATGGTGCCCAAAGCCAAAGATTTGATTGAGAAAATGGTGTCAAACATGGGTTGGAGCAACGAGCGTCTCCATACAAGACAGCAAGGCATGCACACCTTAAAGGAGGTGGACATGATCGCTGCCAAATTGGACCTCCTTATGAAGAAGATTGATGGAGAAGCAATGGTGAGGTATGTGGCAATGCCTATGGCTTAGACTCTCACATCACTTGTGAAGTCTGTGTCAACATGGGCCATTTGGGCAGTGATTGCCCAAAAACCCGTGAGGATGCCTTATACGTAGCCAACAATGGAAATAACAATGGCTATCATCCAGGAGGCCAAGGGTGGGGCCAACCACGCCCATTCTTTCAAGGAGGGTACAACAACAATAGAAACAATGGGAGTCAATCCAACTTGAGAGAACTTGCCATTGGCCAGCTGAGGATCAATGAGGCCATATCCAAGAAGGTATCAGCCAATGACAAGGCCTTAGAAAGCATAAATGCCAAGATTGAAGGACTACCTCAGCCTTCAAGAATCAATTAAGTTTCAACAAGATGTTGGAAACTCAGTTGGCTCAACTGGCAGCTGCTGTTCCTCTGGTGGAGAATGGCAAAACGCCAGGACAATTTGAACCCCCTGTGGAAAATGTCAACATGATTTCTCTACAAGGAGGCAACTGGCTGAAGGATCCTGGATTTCCTACAATCTCATGCTCAATTGGGGCACACCATTTTGACAAGGCCATTTTGTGACCTTGGAGCAAGTGTAAGTGTGATGTCCCGGTGAAAATCCGGAACTGCTTTATACCCGTGGATTTCATGGTGCTCGACATGGAGGTCGAGATTGATACGCTGCTCATTCTTGGGAAACCATTCCTAAGCACCGCAAATGCTCACATAGATGTGGGAGATGGAGAGATCCACTTCCATATCAATGACAAGGAGCAAAAGTTTAATTTTTGTCCAAAATTGGAGCAATGCTACATGATCTGTATCAAGTATGGGCTGAATGTTAAGCACATCCAAGAGGTTGAAATCACACCTCCAAAGGTGGACCTGCTTATTCAATTCATGAGGAATTTGATCTATGCGGAAAATACATCTTATCGTCCGCGCCGACACCCCAAGAAGACGGAGAAGTCCAGGCCTCCTGAAAGGCCCGAGTCCACCAAGCTGCCAAAGAAGGTATGGCGGGAGAAGCAAGACAAGACGTTCGAGCCCATCCCTCCAGGTCTGGATGACAAGAAATGAAGAAGGAGGAATGTCTATGTCATCGGACGGTGGTGATACCTAGCCAATAGGTTAAATTGGTAGTTATCCTTTTCTTTGTTTTTCTTTTCTCTTTATTTGGTTTTCCCCATTTAGTTTGATTTTTCCCCACTGCATATTTGGTTTTCCTTAGTAAGTTGATAATCTTATATTCTCAACTATCATTTTATTTCTTTATTTTCAAAAAAAGAAAATTGTTTGGTTTTGATAAATATAGAGTTTTTATTTGCCAAACAGTTTTTTGAAATACAAAAGTGATAATTCTCCAACGTGCTAATCCCATAGCCGTTGAGGAGCCACCTGCCAAGAGGGAGAATAGGGGGGGGCCCACTTGTCAGTGTGGTCGACCCCCCCTGTTCGGCCGACAAGGGAAAGGAGCCATTTTGGCTCTCTCTCCTCCAACAGCTACATTTGGTACCCTAGTGACCGCGGGGAGTGCACACTATAAATGGTGGTTGTGAGAGTCACCTCTCCTCACACTTCACCTCATTTCATACCTCCCCAAAGTCACTCTTGCTCACATTGTTTTCCATGCTCTTCATTGAAGTGCTCTTTATCAATTCCCAACTAAAAAATATTTGCTTTTACTTGCATTTACAATTTGCTCTCAAGTTCGTCAAGGGAAAATTCGTCGGGGGGGTTTGCTTTTGCTAACATCACCTCTTTTGAGTTTTTGACTTGTTGTGATCTTGTTTGTTGTGACCATGAAAGGAATGAAGAGGTTGTTTGGAAAGAGGAAGGAGGGTGCAAGCTCAAGCCATGGTGGAGACTCAAGTGCACGTCCCTCTTCCGTTGCTACACCAAGTTCACGGAGGAGGAGTGTAGGGGAAGACACTCCCATGGGTGAGAGGAGCAACCCACACCAACTTCTTTACGACAACGACCTCGACATCCAAAGTGAAGTGGAAGATCAAGCACGCAAGTTCCTCAGAGATTGTGAGTTTTCTCATACGAAAGCTTATGATCTGGATTTGATCTCCAAAATAGGTATGGATTCCGAATTATGTTCCATTCGGCGTGCATTAGGATGGGAAAACTTTGCCGCCTTCTCTCCATACAATTCTTTTGCACACTCAAAATAGGATATGATGGTATTACTTTTATATTAATTAAAAAAGAATACAACATCCAATGGAAAGAATTAAGTGAAATTCTAGGCTTCCATAAATGTTGTTTGCTAGATTTAGACACGTTGCCTAAGTTCATCAAACAAAGTTTTTGGTAAGACTTAACTGGTGAGTCAGATGTAGTGCACCTAGGAATAGCCACTTGCACAACCCTAATTTATGCTTCATGCATAGATGGGTGGCTATGACTATGTTCCCTAGGGGAGATGTAAGGATAATACGTGATGATGAGCTGAAAATTTTATTTGCCATGATTAAAAAGATAAAAGTTGCTCCAGTTATTTCCATGATGACACAATGGTTAGATTACATTCCAAGGGTAGGACCAATTGAATGTACTTCATTGATTACCCGTATTGCTACTAGGGTGGGAGCACTATAATATTCTTCATTTGAGTATATTGAAAATGAAAGAGAATTAATTAATGAAGAATATTTAGCGCAAAGACATACCCTTAAGCATGATCAAGATGGCTATTTGATATTTTATTATCCTGGCTTTGTCAAGGAAATTCGGTTACCTAACCCGGATTATCATTTGTACAAATGCCGAAGGGATTGACCTTCTTCCCATCGAGGAAGTCGGAAGAATTAATGTCTCTGGCAGGGTAACTAGGAGCCGTACAAGGAGAGCGGTTATGCCTTCGACAACCTTCACGGTCTAGGAGTACGGAGAGGAAGAGAACCCAATGGGTGATGCACCTAGATGTACTCAACCTCCATCGTATGAGATCGAAGGTCCGTCTTGGCATGCATGGGAGCCACCTCTATCCACTTCAAGCTCTAGCAGCTTGCCTCCATCGTCCATGAGAAGATGTCGTTCTTCTTCGGATAGAAGTCATCATGCCTATAGCCAAGGAATGACTGATCTCACTAGACATATGGATGAGCTTGAAGTGAGAATGGGTGACATCTACAACACTCTCCAAGGGCATGTCCAAGGTACCCAAGACTGGCAACAACACATGGACTCTCAATTCATCAACCTCAACTCCACCCTACAACAACAACAAGCCAATCTTGCGGCATACTTCCATCATCAAGGGTTCAACCCTCGACACGGAGGTGAGTGAAGAACAAGCTTGGGGGAGGACCCCCACTTGAGGTAAATTGTATCAACCTATTTGCATATTTATTTTCAATTAGACCATCATTCAACTTGCATATAAAAAAATATTAATAAATTTTAGGATAGAATCGTTTTTCAATAAAATAAATGTTGTGCGGTAAGAATGGTTTGGAATTCACATAGATGAAATGATGAATAGTTGCTCTGTTTTAATTTTGCTAAGTTCCTAGTTTATAACTTACTACTCTCCAACATATTGCTCTCATTGGCTAGAATTGCTTTTGCCTTGATTTGGAAATTGTGGGTACCAAAAGCTTAATCCGTTCTAAGTTGTTGTGAGATATGATATAGTGATAGGGTTGCTATTCCTAGTTTGAAAGTGAAACCTAGATTTCCAGAGAAATTCTAAAAAGATTTAAGTTACTCTCATTCAATTAGAAATACCTACCAAAGTCATATGATACATTACGTTGATAGACCTTATGCATATGCTATTTGTCTTCACGTTAAGCTTTGTCAAACTAGTATAGTCCTATGTGAGATTTCAGTCACTACTTTTTGAATTCAAGACTTCTCTTGCACATGCTATAGTTCTACACTAGAAGTAAGCAAAATTGCACCATACCACCATTCCACAATAAAAAGAGAAACTCCACATCATTCATGCTTAGTACTCTCTCCAAAATTAATTGCGTAGAAAGGGAGTATAAGACGTGGCTACAAGAAAAAGAAAAAGAAAATGCATGCTTACGTCATAAGCATGAGAAAAAAGGAAGAGAAAAGTAACCATGTTTCATCCCTGCAAAATAAGAGAGTCCACACAAAAAGGAGTCATCTCAAGATCCACATCCACTTCATTCCATCACACATGCACAAGTCTTGAATCAAATTGTTTTGAATTGATTTATCCTAAAGCTTACTCATTTGACTTAGCAATATTATGTGTTGCAAATATGGCTATTAGATTCCCTACCAAGCTCAACATACAAGCCTTATGTAGAGGTAGGATGAATTTGGGAAAAATGCCTTGGTGAGGATATATTTCCAATACACACAAAGGAGATAATTGAGAGAATCAAATTGAGATATTTAAAATCTGAATTGAACTCTCCGGAATTTGAGTGGAACTTTATTTCTACAGTATGTGTGCACCATTTGCTGTTCTATCTTTCACCCTTGACCTCCTGGACGATATCCACTGTTGTTCCCATTGTTCTCTGCGTATAAGGCATCCTCATAGGTTTCTGGGAAGTCGTTGCCCAAATGCCCCGTGTTGCCACAAACTTCACAGGTGATGTGAGAGTCTAGGGCATAAGCATTGCCACATACGTCACCACCAGTTTATCCATCCATCTTCTTTACAAGGAGGTCCAATTTGGCAAGAATCATGTCCACCTCCTTCAAGGTGTGCATGCCTCGTTAACGGGAATGGAGACGCTCGTCGCTCCAACCCATGTTTGACACCATCTTCTCAACTAAGTCTTTGGCTTTGGGCACCGTCAATCAGAAGAAGGCACCTCAAGCAACAGCATCCACATGGTCACGCGTGGAAGGTGTCAGCCTATTGTAGAAGTTTTGGACAATGAGCCAGTCGTCCATCCCATGGTGGGGACAAGCCAGGATTTAATCCTACAGCCTTTCCCAAGCCTCGGGAATAGACTTTTTGGGATCTTGTTGGAAGCTGGAAATCCTTCCATTTAAGGCATTATTCTTGCCCAACGAGAAGAACTTGGTGAGGAATGCCGTAGAATATTTCTTCCAAGTGTCTACAACATTTTGGTTCGAGTAGAACCACTACTTCTCCCTCCCAAGAAGGGAGAACAGAAACAGCCTAAGACGGACGGCGCCAGGAGATACATCCTTGATCTTAAAAGTGTTATAGATCTCAAGGAACTGTTGCAGGTGAGCACTTACATCCTTGTTAGCCTTCCCAAAAAATGGTTTGACTTTCACCATAGTAATCAGGCCAGTATTTCAAAGTTTGCATCTCCTTTGTTAACAGTGGGCCCAATAGGCACATTGTTATTAGAGAGAGCCGAAAACTCACGAAGGGTATTTTGGGCCATTGGTATTTTGGTTGTTGGTGCAGTTGCACTGGCTTGCTTTGCTACTCGAAGCTTCTGAGGAGTGACGACACCAGGTTGATCTCTCAGAAGGATTCGGGATCTTCAACAAAGTTTTTTGGCAAATAGAAACCAGACATACACTACCCTGTTTTCAAATAAAATGAAAAAACAAAAGGGTTATCCTACTAAAACCTAACCAGGGTCCTATCATATTCACTCAATCATGCAATACTTCAGCTGCCTTCCTGGCAACAGCGCTAAAAATGCTTGTTGACGTTTCTTACGTCACAGATAAAAATCCGCAAGCATACGAAAACTATCAATGTAGAATTTCCTCTTAAAAGAGTATTCCAAGGGTGTCATTTATTTTCTACCAAAGAAAGGCTAGGTGGAAGCATAGCAATCATCAAATGGAGAGGATAGGTTTGTCTAGGTAGGGTTCTAGTAAGGATGGGTAATAGATAAGTGATGTAGTGTGACACACAAAAGAGCATTCTATCCTTAGGTTGATAGTTAGGTCTGTGAGACCTATGTGTGCTAAATACAATGATTATGACGATAAATGTTTTGAATACTACCAAATAACCTGTCCTAACAAGGTTTGACTCTAGGTCTGAGCTCCAGCAAGATCCAACGATAGGTCTAACTTGTTTTTGGTAGCTCCTACAAGGTTCGATGCAAGGTCCGACTTATTTTGGCTAGGTCCGACATATTTGTCTAGGTCCGACTTATTTTGGATACGTCTGACTTTCTATGGCTAGGTCCGACATGTTCTTGCTAAGTACGGCACTAGGTTCGACTAGCTTTGGTAGGCTCCAGCGCTAGGTCCGACTAGCTTTGATGAGCTCCGGCGCTAGGTCCAACTAGCTTTGGCTAGCTCCGGCGCTAGGTTATGCTAGCTTTGATAAGCTCCAGTTCATGGTCCGGTTAGCTTTGGCAAGGTACGGTGCTAGATTAAAATGGTTCTGCTTTCAACTTGCAATGTTTCAAACTTGCTTTTTGGATTATGGAAAGCATGCTTAGTATTCTTTTGCTAAATTTTTGGTGTTTCGGTGGTTATATATGATATCATTTTGATATGGTTTGCAACATGCTTATGAGGTGCTCATTTAAGGTGTTGTGGTTTCGGAACTAACGAGAGTCAAGTCAAGGACTTGTGCTTGGAAGTATCGGTTATTTATTCATGTGCAGGTGCTGCTTGAGTTCAAGACATGGCTGGTGATGGGATCCATTGAACTAGTCTTAGAGAGAAGATGAGGTTCAACAACCAAGTTCGGGAGGAATTGTAGTTGAGTTGATCGGGAGGTCACGCAACATGGTAAAATCAAGAACAATGCATATGAAGGTATCGCGGACATCATTGGAAGATGTTTCCACGTGTACAAGGAGTGCATGGACGTGGTTACATGGTTCCAAGGTTTGATGAATAGATGTGGACATAAAGAATTGGCTGGAAAGGTCCAACTGACTAGGTTATGGACTCAGGCTGCGGCTGAGTTGAGTTTGACTCAAATATGGAAAGATTTGAGTTGGTTACGTTAGGATTTCATGGTGAGCATGAAGTTGAGTTGTTTTAGGAATGTGTAATATGTTCCTAAGGTTTTTGGAAGTCTTAATATTGCTTCTATCTGCGTATGGAAGAGTCTTGAGCAGTTATGGAAAGTTTCGGTTGAAACTGAGTAGGATACGAGTCCTAGTTTGCCTTGGGTTGACCTCATAGCTGGTTATATAAGAAAGGGAGGCCAGAGCTCATGGTAGAAAAATTTTTGGCTGTTTATCTTGTGTTATATTGAATAAAGATTGTAGTTTAAAGGAACTTTTGTGCCTTTTCGTCCGACTTGTTTCAGACAAGTTCTTCTCGTCAAGCACAACACTACTTTGCTTTGGTGGTTTTATCATAACTCGAGTTTTACAGATCCAATTGACATGATTTATTTTTGGTTGTCTTCAAAACTTGATTGTCTATCATCTGTGAAAATTTCACGGTCATTGGATTTGTGGTTTTGGATCTACACGAGTTTCATTGCAGTGCTCCAGATCTTGTTTTTCTTGGGTAGAACAGATTGACCTTTGTTCCATCTTTCGATCATAACTTGAGGTGTTCTCAACGGGTTTTCATGATTCTTGTCATCGTGTGTTCGTTACTTGATTCTCCACAATCTATACTGGTTTTGTCATGATTGATCACATTTATATTAGTCGCACATATGATTTCTTAATAGATTGATTTTCTACCGATGTGTTTTTGTTGCTTCCGCAGTAAATGTTTTAAATATACCATTCACCCCCCTCTAGTAGCTTTTCACGTGCTCTTCGATCTTACAATTGGTATCAGAGCTACAGTGCTCTAATCTTTTTGAGTTGAACGTGTTATTGACTAATCATCATGGAGAAATACTCCGCCAAACCTTGTGTGTTTAGTGGTATTGATTTTCAGGTCTGGAAGGCACGTATGGAAGCTTTCATCCAGGCACAAGGCTTCACAAAATGGGAATAGATGTACAAGACTTATGACGTGCCATCAAACGATCAAGTCACAGCTACAAATATGAGAGATGTCGACAATAAAAACAAGGATCGTAATTTGATCATACAAGGATTAACTCAAAGTGACTTCGACCGTTTTGCTAACCTCTGATCTGCATATGATGTGTGGAAAGCACTCTACGACTACCATGAAGGATCCAACACGATCAAGAAGGCAAGGAAAGACATGTTCAAAACGGAGTACATGCGCTTTGAGACGCAATCAGGTGAGTCCATCGATGATCTCTTTGCTCGCTTTAATAAAATTCTCAGCAACTTGCGTAGCGTCAATATGTAACACCCTCATTTTCATGCATCATGCGTTTCATAAGTTCATATACATATTTAACATTAATACACATAAAAAAGAATGAGTTTAAAATGAATTTAAAGCAAAACCGAACTCAAAAGTTTTGAGAAGTGCGGACTAGTCCATTTTTGGTGCGGACTAGCACGATTTCTCTCTGACCTCCCTCGGACATGTCCGTTTTTGCTGCGGACTAGTCTGTTTTTCTCTCTGTACCATTTTCAGACTTGTCCGGTAGTCCGGTATCCAGATTCCTTGAAATTTCACCAAGTTCGTAGACTTGTCCAGACATGTCCGATATCTAGCAGACTTGTTCGTTTTCCTCTCTAACTAAGTTCAGACTTGTCTGATTTGGTACGGACATATCCAATTTTTCTCTAACTAATATTGGACTAGTCCGGCCCTGCGCGGACTTGTCCAGTGATCGCGATTCCAAGTTGATCTTTTGTTCCACAACATGTTTTTGGGTTTTACCTTAAGTGGGCCTAAGGACATCGTGTCTAACTCTATTGGAGCCCATGTGGGACACCACACCGGCCTCCACCCACTCTATAACCGACCTCCAATGAAACCCTAGCCCTCCACCCAGTATAAATAACCCCACACCCTATTTTCACATATTTTGTCACTTTTGAATCACACCCAAACCCTAGCTCGTGGATATCCGCCGCCAAGGAGGGAGAAGTTGATCCAGAGCAAGAAGAAGAAGAGAAGGAAACGAAAGAAGATCAAGATACCAAGATCTCCATCAACCTTGCGTTCTTCATCAACAATTCACCATCAAGTTCACTTCATCAACCCTAGAGCGTCAAGATCCAAGTGTTGCCTCCAAAACCCTTGATTCATTGGAGTTCTAAACATCTGGTATACCTTCTACTTCCTCGTTCTCACGTGAATTCAACCCCGTTTCTCCAAATTCACGTCAATCTAGAAAACCCTAACTCGTTGTTTCTGCGAAGGGCGGACTAGTCTGACACTACGGCGGACTTGTCGAGCCGATAGATTTAACTACTGTTAAATTAATTCTGAGTTTAATTGAATCAACTTGAACCTGTTAAACTTGTTAATAACCACTGTAAATGATTAATAAACATTAATAGTAACTCATTAACTCATTTCACTTCACATTTGCTTTAATCATGCATGCCATGTCATATTGGGTAACATATGTGCACTTATTGATTGTAATTCTTGTCTTGTATGTTTATTGCACAGTTTAGATGGATTTGCGCTAGAGAGTGATGCAGAGGACCTCTAGCACCAGGAATTTGAAGACTTTGACCCAAAGCAAGCCCAAGAGCAAAGCAAGTGACCTTGACTATATTGATCCCATTTTTAAATGTTTTGTTTTCCAAACTGCATGCTTGTGTCGATTCGATGGGAATTCCTATGATAGGAAGTTTACTAGCTTTGTTTAACCACCCTTGTCGCCTGGAATACATGGTAGAGAGTCGGGAATGGCATATTACCTTTGCTTCGCTTAATTAATTGGGATGGGAAAACAACTATACTATTTAATTACACATTAATGAGATTATGGTTATTATGAACTGGTTAATATGATATGGTAATGGGTGATCTAAGCATGCCTAGTATGTAGATGGGTTGGAAGACATGGTGGTTGCTTGCTTTAGATCTAAGGACCAGTTCATGCGAGAATAGGCCAGGACTACAGTGCCACCACGAGGCCATATATGGGTGTGGCGTAGTTGATTAATTAAGGTATTGCTAGTACGGGGCAGATCATTTGGCACACCGGGGAAGGGGAGTCAGATTGGGTTTGGATTTGTGGCGGGACATTTTGGGATCTGAATGACACAAGAGGGGGCCCTTGGTTGAAGATGTGCTTATTTGGAGGCATCGCCACCGGTTAAACCTCAGTGGGTCCATACACGCTAGTAGTCCCTTTGTAAAGGCTATTTTGTGATCTCTTGGTCATACACCAAAGGAAGTGTAATTGGCATAAGGGAGGTTCTTTAGTCGCCGATGGGTGATGAAATCACAAATATGTGGGTAAAGTGGTACAACCTCTGTAGAGTGTTAAAAACTATCATGATAGTCATGCTCCCGGTTAAGAGCACCTGGATGACCTACATGATTAGAGGGGTTTTGGATTAGGATTGTTTGGTATCGGTTATAGTTGGTAATATAGTTATGGATGGTTATGGATTGAATTATGGTATTGGACATGGTTAATGGTAATGGTGAAATCTGGTATAATGGAGATGGATATGGAATATGGACTTATACTATAATAATCATTGTGGTATATGATGGGTTTACTTTGCATACATATAATATACTGCTTTGCAAATGTTTTAATGTACTTTTCAGCACTTGTCCTTTATTAATGTTGTTATTTTATCAACTACATGTCATACTTTCCCGCACTTGCTGAGTACGACATGTACACACCCTTGCAATTCCCCCACCAACAGTTGCAGGTTAGGATTGGGAGTACCACGACGTTAATGAGTTCTAGGTTGTGTGCTGCCATTAACTTTGCGTGTGGTGTTGCTTGGAGCTGTTCACCCTTTGCTTAGCTTGCTTATTTCGTGTAGCTCATATTTAGTTTATTTCTGCTACATTAGTCTCAGACTTGTCATTAATGTTCTTTAGAGCTGAAATTTGAGGATTATTCTGAATTCTGTAATAAAAGTGCTTAATTAATCTTTTTCTATGGTAATTTTCTGTATATCCTTTTGTGAATGCACTCGTGTATGTGTGTTGAATGTTCTGGGCACACATATGCGTCACGCTTGGTTCATTTTCGGAACCGGGTGTCACAAATTGGTATCAGAGCCACAGGTTGACCGTAGGACACAACCTAGATAGAATGGTCACTTTAAAGCACATAGAAGCTTGGTGTGTTATTTTCAGGAAAATGTTGTGGTTTGTTTGGTGTGTTGTTTGCAATATATGTTGCTTGTGTGCTTAGTTTAGGATTTTGGGATGCTTTAGCATTGCCATGTCCATATAGGCTTGTATAGTTAGTTGCTTAGTTTCATATCCCTTAATGCATATAGTTGGGGACGTCTTCTAAATTCTTCTCTATTGCTTTTCTCCAGATGGGGAAGACTCGCAACCAGAGGGATGCCAATGATGAGGAGGATAACAATGGAGCACCTCAGAACAACAATGGACAAGGACCTGCTCAGGAAGGTATCAATCTTGAGCAGCTATTGGCCATGCAAAACAAGCTCACGCAGACCATGATAGACTATGAGACAGTTGCAAGCTGACAACAATAACCAGCCCCACATGCCTCCACCGTCGCCAGCCCCACCACCTCATAACCGATTGGGAGAGTTCATGAGGACTAGGCCACCAACCTTTGCTCAAGCCGCTAATCCTATGGACGATGATGATACGCTCAAGTCTGTGAAAAGGAAGCTAGCTATTGTCCAATGTAGCGACTGGGGGAAGGTTCTATTTGCTTCACAACAACTAGTTGGAGCAGCTGCGGTTTGGTGGGATTCGCTATGCAACGCCCATGAGAATCAAGAGCGGATCACTTGGGCTGAATTCAAGGAGATCTTCCGTTCTCATTATGTGCTCGAGGGTGTTATGATCCTCAAGAGACAAGAATTTGAAAACTTGAGGCAAGGAAGGTCAAGTGTGAGTCAATATCTCAATAAGTTCACTCAACTTTCAAGATACGCCCCTGAAGATGTCAGCTGGGACAACCGAAAGCAATACTTGTTCATGAGAGGCTTGAACAACGAGATCCAGGTACAATTGCTCAACTGTGATTATGCAAACTTCCAGAAGCTAGTGGACAAGGCAATTGTGGTTGAGAACAAGGTCCATGATATGGAGCTAGAAACTAAGAGGAAGGCACCATATCAAGGACCGCAACAAGGAAGCAATGTGCGCCCTCGCCTTGCACCACCCAATGTGCCATATTACAACACCTCTGTGCCTGCTCAACGCCCTGGTTATCAACCTCTTCCAGCTCAGCCTCAGTTTATGTAGCAGCACCCCGTCATGCAAGCACCTAGGCCTCCAATGCCTTATCCACCTCTTGCCAATTTTCCTGGTGCAAATGTGGAGAATCAAGTCTGTCCAAATTATGGTGCACCTAGGAAGTGCTATACATGTGGAGAAGAAGGGCATTTTGCATCTCAATGTTCTAAGTCAGACCTTGGTCGAGGAAGCAATGCACCAAGATAGAACCCAAGACTCAATGGAGGATAGCCACAAGGCAACTGTGGATAGCAGAATTTTTCCCGTGGCAATGTGAACCATGTCTCTACGGAGGAAGCGCAACAAGCGGATGACATGGTCATCGGTATGTTTCTCGCAAACTACAACCCGACGACTATGTTATTTGATTTTAGATACATTCATTCATTACATCGAAATAGGTTGCCAAGTATAGTTTGCCTATCTCTCATATGAAGGATACTCTATTGGTTAAATTTCCTGGAGGAGAGATGAGGACGAATATAATATGTCCAGAAGTAAGCCTTAGAATAAGGGGGTAGACTTCTATGCCAACCTCATTTTTTTGGATTCTTAAGGATTGGACATTATACTTGGTATGGACTTGTTGAGGAAGCACAATGGAGTCATTGAATGTGCCACAAAGACAGTGAAGTTGACCAATGAGGAAGGGATCAACATAGAATTTGAAGCATCTCAACATACACCAAAGCAATTGGAACTGAATCGCATGGATAGTGCCGCAATTGAGGAGATTCCAGCAGTGCGTTAGTTCTTGGATGTGTTTCTGCATGAGTTGCCAGGTATGCCACCTGACCGTGACATAGAATTTGTTATTGATTTAATACCTGGAACTGCACCTATAGCTAAGAAGCCATATAGGATGCCTCCTAAGGAGTTATCAGAGCTCAAGAAGCAGATTCAAGAGCAACTAGAGAAGGGTTTTATTCGCGTAAGCTCTTCACCTTGGGGAGCGCCCATTCTTTTCGTGGATAGGGAGGATGGATCCCAAAGGATGTGTGTGGACTACCGATTTCTCAACAAGGTGACAATCAAGAACATGTATACCATGCCCCACATAGAGGATTTGTTCTATCAGATGAAGGGTGCTTGTGTTTTCTCCAAGATTGATTTGAGGCCACGCTACTTCCAAATGAACACAAGACCGTCAGATATATCCAAAACAGCTTTTTAGACACAGCACAGATCTTATGAGTATACAGTTATGCTTTGGATTGACAAACGCACCTGCCTATTTTATGTACCTCATAAATACGGTCTTCATGGAGTCCCTGGACAAGTTTGTTTTGGTGTTCATTTATGATATTATGATCTACTCGGGGAACGAGGAGGAACATGAGGAACACTTGAGGCTTAAATTGCAAGAAATTGAGGGAGCAACAATTGTATGCCAAGTTCATCAAGTGTCAGTTTTGGTTGAAAGAGGTGTCATTTTTGGGTAATATAATCTCAGTAGGAGGAGCATCAGTTGACCCCGGAAAGGTGAGGTACGTGTTGAAATGGGAACCGCCACAAAATGCAAAGGAAATAAGGAGTTTTCTCAGAATGGCTAGATATTACCGCCGGTTCATCAAGGAGTTTTCCAAGTTAGCCAAGCCAATGATAGAATTGCTAACTAAGGGGAAAGCTTTCCGATGGACTCAAGCGTGTCAAGATAGCTTCGAGGAGTTGAAGAAGAGGTTAACCACATCTCCAATTTTTGTTTTGCCAGATGTAAGTTAAAGTTTTGACATATATTTTGATGCCTTGATACATGGACTTGGATGTGTGCTCATGCAAGAAGGTCAAGTGGTTGCCTATGCATCGAGACAATTGAAGAAACATGAACAAAATTATCCAACACGTGATCTTGAACTAGCAGCCGTGGTGCATGCCTTGAAGATTTTGAGACATTAAATTCTTGGTCATAGGTGTGAGATTTATACGGACCACAAGAGTCTCAAGTACATATTCACGTAAACGGACCTGAATTTGAGGCAACGAAGATGGTTGGAGATCATCAAAGATTATGATGTGGGAATCAATTATCACCCGGGGAAGGATAATGTAGTGGCCAATGCTTTGAGTCAGAAATTAGTAAGCCACCAACTCACGGTTCAAGAGTTGCCATCCGAGCTATGCAAGGAATTTGAACGGTTGAAACTTGGATTTGTGAATGAAATGGGGATAATAGAGTTAACTCCGACCTTGGAGCAAGAAATTCGAGAAGCGCACACAAAGGATGAGGAAATCCAAGAAATCAAGGAAAGGACCCAAGAGGGAAGAGAATTCAGGTTTGATGAGGATGAACATGGTACTTTATGGCTTGGAAAGAGGATTGTGGTGCCTAATGTGAAGCATAATTGGGAAACGAAATTGAAGGAATCACATGACTCATCATACTCAATCCATCCCAGTTGTACGAAGATGTAAAAAGACTTGAATACATGTTATTCGTGGGCCAGCATGAAAAAGGACATAGCCGAATATGTAGCTTTGTGTGATGTGTGCCAATGGGTCAAGGTTGAACATCAAAGTCCAGCCAGATTATTGCATCCATTGAAGATTCCATAATGTAAGTAGGAAGAAATCGGAATGGACTTCATAGTTGGTTTGCCACGTACTCAATCTGGTTATGACTCGATATGGGTAACTGTGGATCGTTTAACCAAGTCAGCTCACTTTATTCTTGTCAAGACCACATATACCACCGCAACGTTGGCAAAATTGTATATGGAGCATATTGTTTGTAGACACGGAATTCCAAAGAAGATAGTGTCAGATAGAGGTTCTCAATTTACCTCGAGGTTCTGGGGGAAACTACATGAAGCATTGGCAACAAGGTTGAATTTCAGCTCAGCATATCACCCTCAAACAGATGGACAAACTGAGAGGACCAATCAGATTTTGGAGGACATGTTAAGGGCTTGTGCTTTAAAGCATTGAAGAAGTTGGGACAAAAGCTTTCCCTATGGAGAATTTTCATATAACAATAGTTATCAAGCAAGCTTGAAGATGTCACCTTTTGAAACATTGTATGGGAGAAAGTGTAGGACACCATTGTTTTTGAATGAACCAGGAGAGAGCCAAGTGTTTGGACCTGATATGTTGCAAGAAGCTGAGAAACAAGTCCATATTATTTGTGAAAACTTGAGGGCTGCTCAATCAAGGCAAAAGGTCTATGCGAACAATAGAAGAAGGAAACTAGCCATTGAAGTGGGAGACTTTGTTTACCTCAAGGTGTCACCAATGAGAGGTCATAAGAGAATTAAGATAGGAGGCAAGCTAGCACCTCGATACATTGGGCCGTTCAAGATTTTGGACAAAAGAGGAGAAGTAGCATATAAGTTGGAGATGTCAGCTCACTTATCAGATGTTCATGACGTCTTTCATGTTTCCCAACTCAAGAGGTGCTTAAGAGTGCCGGAAGAACAAGTGCCAATGGAAGAATTGGAACTAGAGGCAGATTTGACTTATGCCAAGCAACCGGTCAAAATCTTGTAAACCAAGGAGAGGGTCACAAGAAAAATGATTTTTAGTTGGTGTAAAGTGCAATGAAAGCATCATACAGAATTGGAAGCATCTTGGGAGCTGGAAGAAGATCTCAAGAAGGAATTTCCCTAACTCTTCTCTTTCACGTCGAATCTCGAGGGCAAGTTTCATTTTAAGGTGTGTAGGTTTGTAACACCTTCATTTTCATGCATCATGCATTGCATAAGTTCATATACATGTTTAACATTAATCCACATAAAAAGGAATGAGTTTAAAATTAGTTTAAAGCAAAACTGCACTCAAAAGTTCTGAGAAGTGCGGACTAGTCCGTTTTTGGTGCGGACTAGTCCGATTTCTCTTTGACCTCCCTCGGACATGTCCGTTTTTGCTGTAGACTAGTCCGTTTTTCTCTCTGTATCGTTTTTGAACTTGTCCTGTCCATTACGGACTAGTCCGGTATCCCGATTCCTTGTAATTTCACCAAGTCCCTAGACTTGTCCGGACTTGTCCGATATCTAGCAGACTTGTCCGTTTTCCTCTCTGACTAAGTTCGGACTTGTTCGATTTGGTACGAACTTATCCGATTTTTCTTTGACTAATATCAGACAAGTCCAGCCCTGCGCGGACTTGTCCGGTGATCGCTATTCCATGTTGATCTATTGTTCCACGATGTGTTTTTGGGTTTTACATTAGGTGGGCCTAAGGATGTCGTGTAAACTCTTTTAGAGCCCATGTGGGACCCCACACCAGCCTCCACCCTCTCTAAAACCGACCTCCATAGAAACCCTAGCCCTCCACCCTTATATAAATAACCCCACACTCTAATTTCACATCTTTTGTCACTTTTGAATCACACCCAAACCCTAGCTCGTTGGTAGCGCCACCAAGAAGGGAGAAGTAGATCCAAAGCAAGAAGAAGAAGAGGAGGAAATGAAAGCAGATCAAGAGACCAAGATCTCCATCAACCTTGCGTTCTTCATCAACAATTCACCATCAAGTTCTTTTCATCAACCCTAGATCGTCAAGATCCAAGTGTTGCCACCAAAACCCTTGATTCATTGGAGTTCTAAACACTTGGTATACCTTCTACTTACTATTTATCATGTGAATTCAACCCCGTTTCTCCAAATTCACGCCGATCTAGAAAACCCTAGCTCGCTGTTTTTGCGAAGGGCGAACTAGTCTGGCCCTATAGCAGACTTATCCGACGCTAGATTTAACTACTATTAAATTAATTCTGAATTTAATTGAATCAACTTGAACCTGTTAAAACATGTTAATAACCATTGTAAATAATTAGTAAACATTAATAGTAACCCATTAACTCTTTTCACTTCACATTTGCATTAATCATGCATGCCATGTCAATAGTTTGTGGCGTTAGCATCTATCGCCGCGGAACACAATCGTTGCATTAGGTTCTGTTGCCAGGATTCACTAGTTCGTGGCATTAGCATCTATCGCCATGGAACACAAACTGCATTACATATATTGTTCACGTACAACTAGCTCACACAGTACCTATATGAAAAAATCATCATCTTCACTGTCTTTCGACAATATTGGAGGTACAATACCATCATTGATATATGTATCATCATCATCATGGTCGTCGTCATCATCTTCATTTGAAAGAGCGGAAGCATCACCGGTTGCTCCGTCAATGTCATTCCTATCCCATCTGGTCATATCCTCATTTATATCAGTGAGTCATCGATCATCAAATAATGTCTCAGCCTCCATCGACGTCTCAGTGACATTATTTTCACTGTCTCCAGGGGGCATGGCAAAAAGGTTTCTTGGCATCGTTTTAACAATTGTTGCCCATTTAGGTTGCTTCACACTTCTAACGTAAAAAACTTGTTCTACTTGGGTGGCTAGAATGTAAGGCTCATACTTAAATTGAGAAATAGTAGTGTCCACATCTATCATTCCGTATCGATCCATTTTGTAGCCTCTGCTTTGGCTCTGACCAGAACGAGGCCGATCAAACCATTCACATTCAAATAACAGAACCTCCTGATTTTTTTCGAAATCAATAGAAATCATTTTCTTGATTACTCCATACCACTCATGATCACCATCCCGAACAACAACACCACTGTTTTGCGTCTGTAAATCTTTTCCACCTCTGTTGTTCGAAAGAAGAAGCCATTTATGAATGATCGACTAAAAAAACGTGCCTGACGATCAGGTCCTCTAGATAATGCATACAAATAATAGGTTACTTTGCCTTCTTTGTGTAATGTCGTAATCGGTACACATTAATTAGTATAAAAGGGGTCATCGATAAACCAACTTCAAAACAGATATTTCTTCAATATTTTACCAAAGTAAAAACTTGCATGTACTTACTCGTTTATGAAACCAATAAACAAACTCATCTCTATAGCATTTTTCAACATCACGAGAATGAATCTTTTTCAGCTCTTCAAAATGCTCACTGAAAAGGGTATAAAATTAAATTAGCCATCTACAATAAGCATGATCCATTAATATAGTATAGAACATCTGAGTGTTATACGTACTTGATCCATGGAGCGGCCTCTTCAACATTAGATATAATATAATGTATGATGTTATGTAATTCCACCATAGTAAGTTTGCCCCATTTAAACCCTTTTTAGAATCATCAACTTCTATAAATATATTAGACTTGAGAGAAGGTTCATTCCTAGCTGCAGCTTCATGACGTTCTGGCCTATTAAGCTTGGTGCTGATGTTATCCAAAAACTGGCTACAAAAAGTCATACACTCTTACATAATATATCCCTCAGCTATAGAACCCTCTGGGTGAGCTCTGTTACGTGCATACCTCTTCAATGTACCACGGTACCTCTCAATTAGATACATCCATCTCTAAGAAACAGGTCCACCCAAGCGAGCTTCTTCGCCAAGATGGATTAAAAGATGTACCATGATATCAAAGAAAGCGGGAGGAAGCAACATCTCAAGCTTACAAATTGTTTCAGGAAATTGTTCAATCATCTTATCCAAATCTGGTTCCGCCAATTCTGTAGAAAAAATTCCAGAAAAGAATCTGCTAAACTCAATTAAAGGTTCTACAACGTATTGCAATAGGAAGGAGCTTCTGAAATATAATATGGCAGTCATGAGTTTTTAGACCTATTACCTTACGTGTTGTCATGTCCACAGTTCTCTTGATGTTCGAGGCATAACCATCGGGCATCTTCACATCCGCCAAAAACTTGCACAAGATGGTCTTCTGATCTTTTTGCAATGTATATGATGCTGATGGACAATCATACTTCCCTTTCATACCAACCGGATGTTGCTTTGGCCGTATACCCATTTCCTACATATCAAAACGAGCTTGTAGACTATCTTTTGTTTTACCATCCATATTAAGCAATGTACCCAATATGCTATCACAAATGTTTTTCTCAATGTGCATGACATCCAAGTTATGCCTTATTAACAATGCCTTCCAATACGAGAGCTAAAAAATATATTTTTCTTCTTCCAACTATGCCACCTATCTCCCTCAGTGCGCTTTCTCTTATTATTCGTCTTTCCAAAACTCACTTGATCAAAAGTCTCGTATTGTTGGAGTACTTCATGACCATAGAGTGATGTTGGAGCCTCTCTATTCTCTAGTTTGTTGTTGAAAGAAGCTTTGTCCCAACGCCACTGGTGATCCTGAGGTAGGAAATGACGATGACCCATGTAGCAATACTTTCGTCTATGTTTCAACAACAAGGCGTCAATGTTTACATGGCAGTATGGACATGCTAGCCTACCTTTTGTGCTCCATCAACATAGCATTGCATATGCTGATAAATCATTTATTGTCCAAAATATAGAAGCTCGCATGAGAAATGTCTCTTTCTTTTAACTGTCATATGTTTCAACACCATCAGACCATAATTTTAGTAGCTCATCAATCAAAGGCTGCAGATACACATCAATGTTGTTTCCAGGTGACTTTGGCCTAGGAATTATCATTGACATCGACCAATAAGGCTGCTTCATACACAACCAAGGTGGTAGATTATAAGGAATTAGAATCACAGGCCATGAAGGATTGAAACCATCAAGTGGTAGCCCAAGTCTTATGTTGCAAGGATCCGATGAAAAATTTGGGTGAATGCTATCAAAATGCTTCCATGCTTTCAAATCTGCAGGATGGCGTAATATTCCATCATCAACACATTCTTTATTGTGCCGGCGCATGTTTGATGTCGTCGATTCTGCCATATAAAACCTTTGAAGACGGGGAATAAGAGGGAAGTATCGGAGAATCTTGTGTGCTACAAGCTTCTTGGCTTTTCCACAAGGTAAAGCCTCTCTTGCATCCCCACGAGTACTATTTTTCCATCTTACTTCGCCACATTTTGGGCATCGATCCACTAGAGAATAGTCCTTCCGGAATAACACACAATCATTGACACATGCATCGATCTTTTCGTAGCTCAGCCCGAGGTCACGAACAACCTTCTGAACTTTATCAAGTGTATTAGGAATGCAATGGCCCTCTGGAAGCACATATGAGAATAGTTCAAGAATGAACTCACACGCTTTTTTGCTCAAATCAGTTAAACACTTTATCTGGTACAACCTTACAATGAAGGGTAATTGGGTCACCTTCTCACAACCTGGATACTACTCCTTTTTGGCATCGTTTAATAAGTCATAGAATGCCTTTGCACACCCAGTTGGCTCCTGCTGGTTTATAGCATTTTCTGGATCATCAACACCTGCTGAAGTACCACCATGATCACCAGTGCCTATAAGAAGGCTGGACAGCATATTTTCATAGCAGCATCATCAGAAATTATCTCCTCATTATTTGCTGATTGCTCAGCAATTTTTTTCTCAACTCATTTTTCTCCATGGTGTACCCAAAAAGTATAATCAAATGACATCCCATTACGAAGCAAGTGAAGATGAACTTCCTTGCATCTCCCGTGGCAAATATTATGACATTTCAGGCAAGGACAAGGCTTAGTTTCTTCTTCACGAGTGCCCTGGAATGCTAAATTTAAAAATGACTTCATTCCATCCTGCCACTCCTTCGTATGCCTGTCTTTTCCCATCCATGCCTTATATTTTGACATCGCTTCCTACAATTCAATCAGCGTATCCATAAGAGTATTGAACTACAATAACATTATGTGAGCAATTATACCTAGCGTTGTTGCTCCTCCACGTGCGGTGGCCAGCGGATGCTCCTCCACGCTGGTGGACGGCGCATGCTCTTCCAAGAGCGTGGCGGCCGGTGGATGCTCCTCCAAGAGCATGGCGGTCGGCGGATGCTCCTACAAGAGCATGGCAGTTGGTGGATGCTCCTCTAGGTGTGTTTCGTGCAATCGGGAGAGGGGAACGTTGTGGATCGAAGGGTCCGGCGGGGAGGCAGCCAGGACAAAGCGTCCACGAAGCTATCAGAGTAGGCCCAACACTGCGCTGGGCCGCTTGTTATTCGTGGGCTGAAACTACACTGAGTCACTTTGTATTCCTGGGCCAAAACTGCGCTAGAATGCTTGGTGTTCGTCCCCATGTACGCATGAGCGCATGTACCAAAATTTGGCATCCTTAAAGGAGTTGTTTCTCAAAGGTTTCGTCAAATCTATCTTTGAGATTTATGCAATTTTGATCTGTTTTAACAATACAAGAACTGTACTGTTAGATTCACCATGAAAATATTTCCATAATATACAATCTAGTACTACATGTTACTGAAGTTAATAAATTCCATATAAATCATTGGTCAAAGGTAATTAGTTCAACCAAAATAGAAATAGAGTTGAGTGGGTGCGGAGGAAGTATTATACATTGTTGTTTGCCGCAGAAGGTTTGGTCCTTCGTTCAAGCCGTAGCCATTTGTACAGGCGGCTAACGCGACCGGGCGCACCGAGCTTACGTGCGTGCCAATCATCGAGGCGCCTTAAACGCGCGCAGCGCATGCGCATCTTTGAATTCAATTGGAACCGCTCCGCGTCCCATCACCACTACTGTGCACGTCCGTTCATGTGGACACATGTCTCAAATGTGGAACGGGTATGCACAACCATGGATATGCATATTGTATCCATAAATTTTTTTCCTCGTTTGGGTAGGAGTGGTTCCACTTCAATCTATGTGGATTGGAGAGTGTCCGACCATCATACGACCTAGCGTAATGAAGATTTTTGAATCTGATATAGTTCTTTTTAATTATTATCGTTATGACCACAAGTTGCATTGTCTCAACCAAACACCACGTACAACAACAATGACTCAGCGGAATCGGGAACTGGCCAATTAAAATGTTAGGTAAATTAAAGGGCCAATAAAATAATGACACTTAAGTAGGAGCACGCATGTAAGCACTAAATGGGAGTATACAAGCTGTGTCCACACTCTAGTGACATGTGACAAAGTGCTCAGTCATCAATTGCATTTCGTTTGACGTTGAAGTTCGATTGGAGATAGATCATCCATTTCTTTATGTCTTGGATCATCCAAATTAACGTTTGGTTGGATGGACTGGATGATCCAATTTTTCGTTGGTAGGTTGGATGAAACTTGATTGGATTATTGAATCATCAAAGTTGATAATTTGATAATATCATTCGTGCGCATGATGATGGATCGTGCACGCCGAGCATCGAGTTATTCGGATCGCTGAGCAAAGTTTGGACGTGGAGTTCATGTGCTCGTGCGCGCTGCAAGATTCGGTGCGCTCACGTACATGGCAATCATCAGGGCAGGGTGGTACAGTCGCGGGACCATGCAGTGCGCCCTTGTCTGTAAGATTTGGAGTGTGAACGTACGTGGCAACCATCTGGGCAGGGTTGCACAGAGACGGTTGTGGGGAAGGGTCGTAGAGAATTCAATTTTGGTGTTTGGGAACACGATATTTTTTGAGTTTTAGAGCAATTAGCAATACCTTGGTATTTGAGATTACTATGGTATTTTTTACAGAATGGTGTTTGTCAACCAAACAGTCCTATGTATTGCAAAATCGTTGTATTACAAAACTGTGTTACTGAAATACGTACTTTGGTATTGCCATGTCATTTTAAAAACTGTGGTTTCCAAAACTTTAGTACTGAAAAACTGTGCTCCCAAACACAGCCTAAAGCTTTACCGTGAACCACTGCGAATGGTCTCAAAGGCAGGCCCGACTTTGGGCCTAGGCAGGCGGAATTAATTTTTTTGCGGCCCTATCGCACAACATCGCACGTGCGCCCCCGCCTCGCACGCCGTCCCATGGAAATCCCGTTGAGGTCTTTCGCTTCGCGCTGGGTTTGTTGTCTGGACACCGAAGGATGGAAATCCTGCGTGTCCCGCTGCCACGATTATGCGATTTTGATCGGACGGTGTGCGAGGTGGGGGCGCACGCGCGATGCTGTGCGGTAGGGTCGCAGAAAATTTGTGGGCTACTACCTAGTGCCAGGCCGGTGGGTGGGGGTGGTCACGTCCTACTAATGTTAATTCAATGCTTTGTCCAAAACGTCAAATAAAAGAATAAGGAGGGAGTATTTATTAGATACAGTATAATATTACTAATGTGTTAATTTTCCATATGCGTTGTTTTTCGATAAAAGGATGAGTTTTTCGTTAGTGCATGTACTGGAGTAGGACACATTGTTCATGAACATAAAATAAAAAACATTTTTCATTAACATAAAAACAACACATATATTACAAACAAGAAAAAACACATAGAAAATAAAAGAAAAAACTACTACTCATCCTACTCTACTCGGAGGAGGACTTGTCCACCTCCGCCTCCAGCGGCGGCGCCTCCGCCTCCGCATCCGCCGCCGGCGCCTCTGCCTCTGCCTCCGCCTCTGCCTCAACCGCCGGCGGAGCATCCTCCAACACCAGATCGAACTTCTTCCGGCTGACGGCCTCCACAACCCCTCCCCGGCCTCCTTACTGATTGTCTCATAGAGGCAGTCGAGACGAGTGGAAACAAAAGCCTAACCCGAAGATGTAGTAGTCGGAGGATTCCATGCTGGCATGGTGGGGAAGGACACCAAGTCCCAGTCGGCGACAGGAGTGATATGTATTGTGAAATACATCCTGCGCCATTTTGTCGAGCACTTTTGCTTGCATGTCGGCGGCGAACAGGCTGCCAGTGACCTCCTTAAGCTTGCCATCCAGTTTGTTGATGCTTTCCTCCATGAGGCGGACAGTCTCATCATAGTCGGATGGAAGAGGTGCGGGCGCCGCGGGATGAGACGAGAGTGCAGGAGCTGCGGGCGCCGCGGGCGGAGACGGGACTAGAGGAGGTGCAGGCGCCGCCTCCAAGTCCACCAGGCTTGGCGGCAATGGAAA
This sequence comes from Tuctoria greenei, assembly GCA_036927565.1. Lineage (NCBI taxonomy): Eukaryota > Viridiplantae > Streptophyta > Magnoliopsida > Poales > Poaceae > Tuctoria > Tuctoria greenei. The sequence continues at coordinate 221,096,324 of JAYESD010000001.1, read as the reverse complement.
CGGAGAAGGAGGTTCAGAGGACGTCGATGACCTGGAGCACTTTGGTGTGGGGCTACCCATTTGTGCGGCGACGGAGGTGCAAACAAAGAGAGAGAGGTGGTCGACGGTGGTGCAGCGGAGAAGCAAGAGGAGAAGTTTGGAGGCTAAAATCGATCGAGAGGTGCGGCGGAGAAGAAGAGGAAGGTGTTCCTTTATAGCGGGTCGTCGTCTAAGCGTGTGAGTGGAGATGATCGGACGCTTCAAAAATTGTGCTTTTGAATCATCGGTCAGAGTTACTCCAAACTGCGGTTCGCCTCCTCTCAGTTATAGCAAGTGTTTTCACAAGTGTGTTCATTTGTTCCTAAAATCAATACACGTAGCGGTTAGCGCCTAGGCTTGTTGTTTCTTCAAAAGACGAGTACATCGATACATAATGGTAGCATGCGATCGATTAATTTGATGAACCACGTACGTACATATTGAGAGCTATGTGCTTATTAGATGATGGTTGTCCACATTCTATCCTCGTACCATCGAGGGAACATCCTTGTGTCAAATTTGTTATCTCTATTGTTGACAGGATAATATTCTTCATTAGTGTGGTAGTTAAACTGCCATATAGTGTGGGTTGAGAGCATACACACATGCATCGTAGAGAATATGATAAATATAGAAATATATATACATGTTAGGAAATAATATTCTATTCTTGGAATACATGTTTGGGACGTAGCATATGTACGTCTAACATACATGTGAAAGACCTCGATCATGAATGTTGAAGTTACGTGTGTTCTCTTTTTTGTTGAGAGTTGATCATGTTTGGGGCGTAACATCCTTGGACAACTAACATGCATGTGAAAGACCTCAATGCATGTGAAATAACATGCATGTTTTTAAAAGCAAGATATAGTGTTTCCTCAAGAAAAAATAATTTTATGAGAGATTTGGCGCACAAGCAAAAAAGCTAGAGCTTGAGCGATGCACCTACGAATTCCATATGCCGGGATGATCGACGGAAGCCGATCCGAAAACTCGGTGGTAGGATCAGTAGTCGCCAGAGAGCAGCTTGCGACCGACCTCGAAGGAGACGAAGACGTCGATGCACGCATAGCTGATCTGCTCACCGGAGAGATTGTACGTGTCCCAGTTGCTCATCCACACCCTGTAAGGCTTCTCCATGTCAATGCCCATCACGGCATTCGCGATGTCCTTCAGCCCCGCGCGGTGGAGGATCGGGCAATCCATCTCCTCCGTCGCGAGCTCGGACAGGTCCATCGTTTTGGCCACCTTCAGCTGCCAGTCCTTCCAAAGTCTGTCGGCATCACCCTCCACGCCGACACCGACGAAGCGGTAGTCGGAATCGCCGAGGAAATCTTCGAGCTCGTCGGGGAAGTAGTCAGCATGGATGACCTTGAAGATGAGGCAATGGCGGCCGTTGCAGAGCTGCAGAACGGCGACGGGGTTCTGGTCGGCGGAGTAGCTGGGGTGCCACTCGACGTCGAGCCTGACGACGAGCTTGTGAAGGCACCGACAGTGGATGGAGAGGACCTCATCGAGCTAGTCCTCCATGGCTTTGCCGGTGGATGTCATGGTGGTGGTGATCACGTCTTCCTCGAACGTCACGTTGTACACCTGAGTCCCCGCCATTGGGTCTCTCTCCTTGTCGTCCCTACGGTTGCTATTTGTGGCAGAGCGGCGCAACTCTCTCTCTTGTGCAAAACCTTTGTCTACACCTTTAGTTTGGATTTTAATTGGAAATGGGCCTGGATATATAACTGATGCAGTTATGATATGAGCGGAGGAGTTTCCGAATTTGACGGGCCCGACCTCGGAGTAAAGAGAGTAATGAAGATTTTTGAATCTTATATACTCTTTCTAAATTTTAATTCTTATCGTTATGACCACAAGTTGCATTGTCTCAACCTATTACCACGTACAACAACAACAATATTTCTAAGGAGCGCACCCACTGGATATGCCGTGTGACACCCGGTTCCGAATATGAACCAAGCGTAACGCATATGTGTGCCCAGGATGTTCAACACACATACACGAATGATTCACAAATGATAAACAGAATTTAACCACGTCTTAACTAATAAATAAGTACTTTATTACAATAATCCAATAGTTCACAAATAATAAAACTCTAAATAATTGCAGCGGAAAATAAACTGAACAATGCGACTCCAATCCACAGGCAATTGACGGCGGTACGCAACCTAGTACTCCTCGTGATCCTCAGGGTACTCCCAATTATCTCCAGTAGCTGTTGGAGGGGGATTGCAAGGGTGAGTACATGTCGTACTCAGCAAGTGTGGAAAGTATGACATGTGGCTAATTCAAATGACGACAATAATAATGGCTAAGTGCTGAAAAGTACAGTAAAACATTTGAAAAGCATTATACTATGTCTATGTGAAATAAATCCCATCATATTAACAAAGTGTAAACAATATCCAATTATTACCAACATTACCATTATCCATGTCCAATTACCATAACTCAATTCCATAACCATGACCACAACCATCATCAAACCATAACCATCCCAAATCCCAATTCTAATTCTAATCATGTAGGTCATCCAGGCGCTCATAACCGGGAGCACGGCTATCATGATAGTTTTAAACACTCTGCAGAGGTTGTACCACTTTACCCACATGTTTGTGATTTTATCACCTTTCGATGACTAAGAAACCTCCATTATGCCATCTCACACTTCCGTAGGTGTGTGGCCAAGAGATCACAAAATAGCCTTTCAAAAGGGACTACTAGTATGTACGGGCCCACTAAGGTTTCACCGGCAGGCTTGAACCTCTATTCTCCCACCCACGGGTCCCCTCGTGTGCCATGCGGATCCCAGGGCAGTCCTCCTCGACTCCCATTCCCCGCGCCATCCAATGGTCCATACAATACTAGCAGCGCTCCTAATTATTCAGCTACGCCGCACCCATACTTGGCCTTGTGGTGGCACTGTTGACCTGGCATATTCTCGCATGAACCGGTCCTTAGATCTAAAGCAAGCAAACCACCATAACGACCAACTCATCCACATAACCATGCTTGCTTAGATCACCCATCGTATTGACCAATTCACATTAATCAGAATATCATTGATGCATAATTAAATGTGTAGTGTCGTTTACCATCCCAATTAATTAAGCGAAGCGAAAAGGTAAAAACCCTTCCCGACTCCCTACCATAAATCCAGGTGACAAGGGTGGTCAAACAAAACTAGTAAACTTCCTACCATAGGATTCCCATCAATTTGACACAAGCATGCAAGTTTGCAAACAAAACATTTAATTTAAAATAGGATCAATATGCTTCAAGGACACTTGCCTTGCTCCGGCGGATGGGGTTGCTCAAGCGCTTCGAAGTCTTGGGTTTGGAAATCCTCGTATGGGGCCTCTTGAGCACGTTCCTCTACGCGTGATCATACATACAAGAAAACATATACAATTCAACATAATGCACACAAAATAATCAACATGCAATGACATGCATGCATGCACAGTTTAATATTTAATTTACTACGGTCGTTTAATAATTAGATGCGACTAGTTCATACGTGTTCACGTGGGTTTACGGGGATTTTAGGGTGGATTAGTGTTGCTGAAAATAAAATTATGGTGCAACTAAATTTAATTTACGTCTACTAGATTTAATACGGTCGCAAAAATTTGCATCGGGAACGAACTCTACCGTAGATCTGACGGCGTGACGATCGCGGAATAAATGCGAGGCGTAGACGAAATAGATGGTGCAGCAGTCCTTCGGCGGTACGACGGCGGCGGCGCGATGTCGGCGACGATCTCCGGCGAACGGCGGTGTCCTCCTCTTTTTCTCCCTCTTCTTCCCCTTTTTTTTTCTTCTTTTTCTTCCCTGGCGCAGAGCTCCTGGTGCCTTTTCTTCTCTGGAACGGCGGCTGGTTCCGTCGGCTTTGGCGGCTGCTGGTTCGTGGGGAAAAAGGGCCTAGGCCTGGGTCCTATTTATAGGGGCGTAGCTAGGTATGTCACCGGTAGAAACGGAAGCGGTTAAAGGGATAGACTCGTATCCGGGAAAGATTGTGAGGCGTTACGGCGCGGGAGACGCGCGCGGGGGGGGAAAATCGCGTCGCAGGCGTGTTTGCGCGGGAAACCCGGGGTGGCAGGCGGCGTCGCGTCAAGGGGGACGGGACGGCGCGCGACTCGGCGCGCGACTCGGCGCGCGCGGCCGGTCCGTGCGGAGCGGGAGGCGGCGGTGGGGCCGGCTGCGGAGCGTGCGCGCGTCAGGGGGCGGGGACCGGCGCTGGCAGGGCGGGCAGGCGGGACGGCCTCGGGGCGAGCGCGGCGTCACCAGGGGGCGGGAGAGGACCGGGGCGGGGCCCGCGCTGCCTGCGCGGTCAGGGGGGCGGCCGGCGCAGCGTGAGGGGGCGGCCTCGGGGCGGGCGCGTTCGCCCGGGCGGGCTGCGCGAGGCGGCGTGGCCTCGGGGCGCGGTGCCGGCTCGGCCGGCTGGGCGCTGGCCTGGCCGCCGGGCGGTTCTTTGTTTTTTTTTTTTTCTTTTTTTTTTTTTTTCTTTTATATATATTTATATATATATATATTTTTAATATTATATACTTATTATTTATTATCTATTATTTTTATAATATACATTATTAATGTTATATTTATTTTTTTCTATTATTATTTTATTTTATTTTTTTTATATATTTTGTTATATATATATTATTTATATATATATTTATATTTTTTTTTTTTTTTTCTTATTCCCTATTACAAGTTTTTGCCTATTATTATTTTCTATTTCTTCTTTTGCTACACACATTTGTATATGCATATGTTTTATTATATTTTTTTTCTACTAGTGTTTAATGCATGACCATGTATGCAATGCATGATGCGAAAATTTAGGGTGTTACAAACCTACCCCCCTTAAAGTGAATCTCGCCCTCGAGATTCGACAGTGTGGAGAAAAGATGAGGGAATTCTGCCTTCAGATCTTCTTCACGTTCCCATGTAGCTTCGGCTTCCGTATGGTGTTTCCATTGCACTTTGCACCAACGGATCCTCTTATTTCTCGTGACTCTTTCTTTCATATCCAAAATTTTGATAGGTTGCTCGACATAGGACAAATCCTCCTGAAGTTCTAACTCGTCCATCGGCACTTGTTCTTCCGGTACCCTGAGACACTTCTTGAGTTGAGAGACGTGGAATACGTCGTGTACATCGGAGAGATACGTCGGCAGCTCAAGTCGATAAGCTACCTCTCCTCGCTTGTCCAGAATCTTAAATGGTCCGATGTAACGCGGTGCGAGTTTTCCTTTGACGTTAAACCGTCGCTGACCTCTGATAGGTGACACTTTGAGGTATACAAAATCTCCAACTTCAAAGGTCAAACTCCTTCGCCTATTATCAGCATAACCTTTCTGTCGAGACTGGGCAGCCTTTAAATTTTCCCGTATTATCCGGACTTGCCTTTCAGCTTCTTGTAACACGTCGGGACCAAAAACCTGATTCTCTCCGGTTTCATTCCAAAACAAGGGAGTCCTACACTTCCTTCCGTATAGTGCTTCGTAGGGTGACATTTTCAAACTTGCTTGGTAACTATTGTTGTACGAGAATTCAGCATACGGCAAACTTTTATCCCAACTTTTCCTATGCTTTAAAGCACATGCTCTCAACATGTCTTCCAAAATTTGGTTGGTCCTCTCGGTTTGTCCATCTGTCTGAGGGTGATACGCCGAACTAAAGTTCAGCCTTGTTCCCATTGCTTCATGCAATTTCTGCCAAAATCTGGAGGTGAATTGAGAACCTCTATCCGAGACTATCTTCTTCGGTACTCCGTGTCGGCACACAATGTGTTCCATATACAATTCTGCTAGCTTCGCGGTGGTATATGTGGTCTTGACAGGGATGAAATGAGCTGATTTTGTCAATCGATCCACAATAACCCATATTGAATCATAGCCAGACTGAGTTCGCGGTAATCCAACTATAAAGTCCATACCAATCTCTTCCCACTTCCACTCCGGGATCTTCAATGGTTGTAACAATCCGGCTGGCCTTTGATGTTCAGCTTTAACTCGTTGGCACACATCACAAAGTGCAATATATTCAGCTATGTCCTTTTTCATGCTGGCCCACCAATAACATGTCTTTAAGTCCTTGTACATCTTCGTACAGCCAGGATGAATTGAGTAAGGCGAGTCATGTGCCTCCTTCAATATTGTTTCTCGAATATGCCTGACATTAGGTACCACAATCCTCTTTCCAAGCCATAAGGTACCTTGTTCGTCCTCATCAAATCTGAATTCCTTTCCTTCTTGGGTCCTTTCTTTGATTTCTTGTATTTCCTTGTCCTTTGTCTGTCCTTCCCGTATTTCCTGCTCCAATGTTGGGTTGACTTCCATCGTTCCCATCTCATTTATGAATCCGAGGTTCAACCGTTCAAACTCCTTGCATAACTCGGATGGCAGCTCTCGAACTGTGAGTTGATGACTTACTCCTTTACGGCTCAAGGCATCGGCCACTACGTTGGCCTTCCCTGGGTGATAGTTGATTCCCACGTCATAATCCTTGATGAGCTCCAACCATCGGCGTTGCCTCAGGTTCAGATCCGTTTGCGTAAATATGTACTTGAGACTCTTGTGGTCCGTATAAATCTCACATCTGTGACCAAAAACATAGTGTCTCCATATCTTCAAGGCGTGTACCACGGCTGCGAGTTCAAGGTCGTGGGTAGGATAATTCAACTCATGTTTCTTTAGTTGCCTCGATGCATAAGCCACCACTTGGCCTTCTTGCATGAGCACACATCCTAATCCTTGTCTTGATGCATCACAGTATATATCAAAACTCTTGCTCACGTCCGGTAATACTAACACTGGGGCAGTTGTCAATCTTTTCTTTAACTCTTCAAAGCTATCCTGACAAGCTTGAGTCCATCGGAATGCCTTTCCCTTCATGAGTAATTCGGTCATAGGCTTGGCTATCTTGGAGAAATCCTTTATGAATCGGCGGTAATATCCAGCCATTCCAAGGAAACTCCGAATCTCCTTGACATTCTGTGGCGGTTCCCACTTAAGCACATCTCTCACCTTCCCTGGGTCAACTGATACTCCTCCTCCGGAAATAATATGGCCTAAGAAAGAAACTTCCCGTAACCAAAATTGACATTTACTGAACTTGGCATACAATTGATGCTCCCTCAATTTCTGCAGCGTAAGCCTCAAGTGTTCCTCATGTTCCTTCTCGTCCTTCGAGTAGATCATAATATCATCAATGAACACTACAACGAACTTATCCAGATATTCCATGAAGACCTTATTCATAAGATACATAAAGTACGCAGGCGCATTCGTCAATCCAAATGACATGACGGTGTACTCATAAGATCCATATCGTGTCCGAAATGCCGTCTTGGGTATGTCTGATGGTCTAATCTTCATTTGGAAGTATCCTGACCGCAAGTCGATCTTGGAGAAGATACATGCACCCTTCATTTGGTCGAACAAATCCTCTATACGGGGCAGTGAGTACTTGTTCTTAATTGTCACTTCGTTGAGAGCCCTATAGTCCACACACATCCTCTGGGTTCCATCCTTCTTATCTACGAAGAGCACTGGGGCTCCCCACGGGGATGAGCTTGGGCGTATAAAACCCTTCTCTAGCTGCTCTTGAATTTGCTTCTTGAGCTCTGCTAATTCCTTAGGAGGCATCCTATACGGCCTCTTAGCTATAGGTGCAGTTCCGGGTATCAACTCAATGGCGAATTCTATGTCACGATCAGGTGGCATACCTGGCAACTCATCTGGGAACACGTCCGGGTACTCGCGAACGATCGGAATGCTTTCCAATGTCACTTCTTCCACGTGATTCAGCATCGCTTTTCCTCTTGCAGGTTGGGCTGCTTCAACTTCAATGCGTGTACCATGTTCACTTGTCAACTGCACAATCCTCTCGGCGCATTGAATGACTCCATTATACTTGCTCAGCCAGTCCATTCCAAGTATTATGTCTATTCCTTGGGAGTCCAAGACTATGAGGTTTGCGAGAAAGTCTACCCCCCTTATTTTAATGCTTACTTTCGGACATACTATATTTGTCCTCATCTCTCCGCCAGGAGAACTTACTAGCATAGTTTGCTTCATATGAGATATAGGCAAATTGTACTTGGCAACATACTTTGATGAGATGAATGAATGAGATGCTCCTGAATCAAATAAAACAGTCGCGGGGTTGGAGTTGGCGAGAAACATACCAATCACGACGTCATCAGCTTGCTGAGCTTCCTCAGTAGAGATATGATTGACATTGCCACGAGCAAAATTCTGCTGTCCACGGTTGCCTTGTGGTGCTCCTCCATTTGGTCGCGGGTTATTTGGCCTTGGTGCATTGTTCATAGGTCCATTGTTTCTCCTGGGGCATTGATTTGCAAAGTGTCCCGGTTCTCCACACGCATAGCATGTCTTTCCACCCGTAGCATTGGGGAAGTTTGGGCGCATCTGGTTTTGAGCATTTGCCGCCATGTTAGGACGTGGCGCAGGTGGCACAGGATTGCGAGGCGCTTGCATGGCAGGGCGTTGCTGCGGTGGCTGATTTGGGCGGGGCGGATAAGCAGTGCGGTATGCAGGAGCAGAGGGGTTGTATTGTGGTGCAGTAGGTGGTGCATAGCGGGGGCGAACATTGCTTCCTTGCTGCGGTCCATGATGTGACATCTTCCTCTTGTTGTCCTGCTCCATCTCACGAATCTTGTTCTCAACCACAATAGCCTTGTCAACCAGCTTTTGAAAGTTTGGATAATCAGTATTGAGCAACTGGACTTGAATTTCGTTGTTGAGACCTCTCATAAACAGATACTGCTTCCTACTATCAGTTTTGATGTCTTCTGGAGCATATCTTGATAATTGAGTGAATTTGTTGAGATACTCACTCACACTCATCCTTCCTTGCCTGAGATTTTCAAAGTCTTGTCTCCTCAGTATCATAACTCCTTCAGGTACATAGTGGGAACGGAAACTCTGTTTAAACTCAGCCCAAGTGATTGTTTCCTGATTATCATGAGCGTTGCAAAGAGCTTCCCACCAGTCAGCGGCTGCTCCAACTAGTTGATGTGATGCAAAGAGAACCTTCTCCCTGTCAGTGCACTGGACAATAGCAAGTTTCTTCTCAACGGACTTCAGCCAATCATCAGCTTCCATTGGGTCTGTGGCTTGTGCAAAGGTAGGCGGTCTGGTCCTCATGAACTCTCCCAAACGGTTGTGATGTGGCGGGGGTGGTGGTGGAGGCAGGTGGGGCTGATTGTTGTTGCCAGCTTGCAGCTGTCCCATGGTCTGTATCATGGTCTGCATGAGCTGGTTCTGCATGGCTAACAGTTGTTCAATGTTGATAGCTCCATGAGCATGTCCCTGGTTGTTCTGAGGTACTTCATTGCGCTCCTCCTCATCGTTGGCATCCCTCTGGTTACGAGTTCTCACCATCTGTTGGCGAAGGAAAGGTAAGGACAGAAAGATTTAGAATTTGGAAGGAAACGTCCCAACTATATGCATCAAGGTATGTGACACTAAATAATCCTTTATTAATATAGACCTATATTAAGAGGATGTGGACAATTGCCGAAGCATCCCACAACTCTCTACTAAGCACACAAGCACTCAAACAAGCACCAAACAGAATTTACAAAGATCCTAAAAGAAGTAATACAACTCAAGGCCACACAAGTATATCTACATCGCTCTTATTTACTAATGGGGGTGTGCCTATCCTTGAGTCGTGGCATAGGTCGAGGACTAGTCGTCGTCGAGCGGGAACTCATCCGGGTCCTCGTCGTCGTCGTCGTCGTCGTCGGGGTCCTCGGGGTCCTGTGGGTCCTGGGGTGGTGAGGCAGCAGGCGGCGGTGGTGCGGTAGACGCCACACTGGAAGGTTCCTCGTCAGAGGACTCCTCAGAGGATGACTCACGCTGACCGTTGCGACGGTCTGGAGAGTCCGGGGTCCACATCGGGGTGTCGGACGCGTAGTCGTCCGGGTCCTCGTCGGTGATCCGACGATACCTCCTGATTATCGCCTCATGGCGCTGGGCGAGGTCGCGTCCATCCTGGATTTCCTGCTGCGCCCTCTGAAGTCGGGCACTCAGCTGGGTCACGTCGCCAACAGTCTGACGAGACTGCGGGAGGTCCAGGGGTCTCTCCACGTGTCTGGAGACGAAGCGCGCAGTGCCACTGGGACGCTGCGGGACGAAGGCGTGAACCGTGTCCTCCAGACGGAAACGGCGGGCGTGGCTCCAGAAAGTGGCTGCTTCCCAGCTAGCATCCTGCTCTGCAGATCGGCGGGAGCTCCTCCAAGCAGGACTGCTGTGGGTCTTCACCAACTCGTCACCGTAGTAGATATAAATTTTGCAGCTCCACTCCTTCCTACCGGGGCGCTGCACTCCAGTGGTGTGGTAGGAGAGCGAGAGGCTGTGGTGACGGTAGCCAGCCTCTCGGAGTAGGGTACGGAGACGGTGTCGCAACTGTCCTGCGGCTCTGCCGTCAGAACGGATCACCACGGGGTGACGGGGGTCGACGGCCGGGGAGCGACTAGCCAACCTACGCGGGGGCACGAGTCCACCGGTCGACTTACGGGGGGTTGTCTTGGTGCGGGCCATCTACAAGAAACAAGAATACATTAGAAAAATAATGAAAAACAAATCTGAAAATTTCAGCAGCTAAACGGCGGACAAAGAGCGGTGCAGCGGTTCCAAAAGAACGAAAAATAAAGGGAAAAAATACAGCAACCAACGCAATAATTTTACCCACACATAATAGCAGCAAAACACACCGTTTTCGCGAAAATTTATACAGCAAAACAGCAGCAAAAATTTTCGAAAATAGCATATTAGAAGAGTGTTCTTAAGTGCTCTAGAGTGTCCATTCTACCTAGGCTTGCGTCCTACGGTCAACGCGGCTCTGATACCAATTTGTGACACCCGGTTCCGAATATGAACCAAGCGTAACGCATATGTGTGCCCAGGATGTTCAACACACATACACGAATGATTCACAAATGATAAACAGAATTTAACCACGTCTTAACTAATAAATAAGTACTTTATTACAATAATCCAATAGTTCACAAATAATAAAACTCTAAATAATTGCAGCGGAAAATAAACTGAACAATGCGACTCCAATCCACAGGCAATTGACGGCGGTACGCAACCTAGTACTCCTCGTGATCCTCAGGGTACTCCCAATTATCTCCAGTAGCTGTTGGAGGGGGATTGCAAGGGTGAGTACATGTCGTACTCAGCAAGTGTGGAAAGTATGACATGTGGCTAATTCAAATGACGACAATAATAATGGCTAAGTGCTGAAAAGTACAGTAAAACATTTGAAAAGCATTATACTATGTCTATGTGAAATAAATCCCATCATATTAACAAAGTGTAAACAATATCCAATTATTACCAACATTACCATTATCCATGTCCAATTACCATAACTCAATTCCATAACCATGACCACAACCATCATCAAACCATAACCATCCCAAATCCCAATTCTAATTCTAATCATGTAGGTCATCCAGGCGCTCATAACCGGGAGCACGGCTATCATGATAGTTTTAAACACTCTGCAGAGGTTGTACCACTTTACCCACATGTTTGTGATTTTATCACCTTTCGATGACTAAGAAACCTCCATTATGCCATCTCACACTTCCGTAGGTGTGTGGCCAAGAGATCACAAAATAGCCTTTCAAAAGGGACTACTAGTATGTACGGGCCCACTAAGGTTTCACCGGCAGGCTTGAACCTCTATTCTCCCACCCACGGGTCCCCTCGTGTGCCATGCGGATCCCAGGGCAGTCCTCCTCGACTCCCATTCCCCGCGCCATCCAATGGTCCATACAATACTAGCAGCGCTCCTAATTATTCAGCTACGCCGCACCCATACTTGGCCTTGTGGTGGCACTGTTGACCTGGCATATTCTCGCATGAACCGGTCCTTAGATCTAAAGCAAGCAAACCACCATAACGACCAACTCATCCACATAACCATGCTTGCTTAGATCACCCATCGTATTGACCAATTCACATTAATCAGAATATCATTGATGCATAATTAAATGTGTAGTGTCGTTTACCATCCCAATTAATTAAGCGAAGCGAAAAGGTAAAAACCCTTCCCGACTCCCTACCATAAATCCAGGTGACAAGGGTGGTCAAACAAAACTAGTAAACTTCCTACCATAGGATTCCCATCAATTTGACACAAGCATGCAAGTTTGCAAACAAAACATTTAATTTAAAATAGGATCAATATGCTTCAAGGACACTTGCCTTGCTCCGGCGGATGGGGTTGCTCAAGCGCTTCGAAGTCTTGGGTTTGGAAATCCTCGTATGGGGCCTCTTGAGCACGTTCCTCTACGCGTGATCATACATACAAGAAAACATATACAATTCAACATAATGCACACAAAATAATCAACATGCAATGACATGCATGCATGCACAGTTTAATATTTAATTTACTACGGTCGTTTAATAATTAGATGCGACTAGTTCATACGTGTTCACGTGGGTTTACGGGGATTTTAGGGTGGATTAGTGTTGCTGAAAATAAAATTATGGTGCAACTAAATTTAATTTACGTCTACTAGATTTAATACGGTCGCAAAAATTTGCATCGGGAACGAACTCTACCGTAGATCTGACGGCGTGACGATCGCGGAATAAATGCGAGGCGTAGACGAAATAGATGGTGCAGCAGTCCTTCGGCGGTACGACGGCGGCGGCGCGATGTCGGCGACGATCTCCGGCGAACGGCGGTGTCCTCCTCTTTTTCTCCCTCTTCTTCCCCTTTTTTTTTCTTCTTTTTCTTCCCTGGCGCAGAGCTCCTGGTGCCTTTTCTTCTCTGGAACGGCGGCTGGTTCCGTCGGCTTTGGCGGCTGCTGGTTCGTGGGGAAAAAGGGCCTAGGCCTGGGTCCTATTTATAGGGGCGTAGCTAGGTATGTCACCGGTAGAAACGGAAGCGGTTAAAGGGATAGACTCGTATCCGGGAAAGATTGTGAGGCGTTACGGCGCGGGAGACGCGCGCGGGGGGGGAAAATCGCGTCGCAGGCGTGTTTGCGCGGGAAACCCGGGGTGGCAGGCGGCGTCGCGTCAAGGGGGACGGGACGGCGCGCGACTCGGCGCGCGACTCGGCGCGCGCGGCCGGTCCGTGCGGAGCGGGAGGCGGCGGTGGGGCCGGCTGCGGAGCGTGCGCGCGTCAGGGGGCGGGGACCGGCGCTGGCAGGGCGGGCAGGCGGGACGGCCTCGGGGCGAGCGCGGCGTCACCAGGGGGCGGGAGAGGACCGGGGCGGGGCCCGCGCTGCCTGCGCGGTCAGGGGGGCGGCCGGCGCAGCGTGAGGGGGCGGCCTCGGGGCGGGCGCGTTCGCCCGGGCGGGCTGCGCGAGGCGGCGTGGCCTCGGGGCGCGGTGCCGGCTCGGCCGGCTGGGCGCTGGCCTGGCCGCCGGGCGGTTCTTTGTTTTTTTTTTTTTTCTTTTTTTTTTTTTTCTTTTATATATATTTATATATATATATATTTTTAATATTATATACTTATTATTTATTATCTATTATTTTTATAATATACATTATTAATGTTATATTTATTTTTTTCTATTATTATTTTATTTTATTTTTTTTATATATTTTGTTATATATATATTATTTATATATATATTTATATTTTTTTTTTTTTTTCTTATTCCCTATTACAAGTTTTTGCCTATTATTATTTTCTATTTCTTCTTTTGCTACACACATTTGTATATGCATATGTTTTATTATATTTTTTTTCTACTAGTGTTTAATGCATGACCATGTATGCAATGCATGATGCGAAAATTTAGGGTGTTACATGCCGGGTGGGCCACGGGATACCCTGGGTCCAGTCACCAGAGAGTAGCTAGTGTGAATACATGCTGGAGAGATCAGCGGAATCGGAAACTGGCCAATGAAGATGGATGTCAGCAGTGTCACGGTTCATGTATCGAAATGTGTGCCATCCTTTTTCTTGTTCTCCTTTTTCTTATAAGTTCGTATTATTTTCCATCAATCTTCTAAGAGCATCTCCAAACCCGTTTGCTATTTTTAGTTTCCTATTCTTTCAAATAGCAAATATGCTATATACATTTAGCATCTCATTCTACGAACATCTCCAACCCGTTTGCTATATGATGTGCTATATTAAAAAATTTCATATTTTTTTTAATATGTAATAATTATTTTAAAATTCAAATAACATTGTTGCAGCGGCTATATTGTGATGTTTGTATTTCTAACGGCTATTTTTCAATGGTTATATTTCTAACGACTATTTTTCAATGGTTGTATTTCCAACGGTTAATTTTTAACAACTATTTTGCAACAGAAACGACAATAATATAGCAGAAATTCAGGATAGCAAACCGGATAGCATTTGCTACTAGTAGCACACCGAGAGCTCCATATAGCAAATGGCTAAAAGTAGCAATCCTAATAGCAAACCGGTTGGAGATGATTTTTGCTCTAAATTTGCTAAATAATATGATATCACGCCATATAGGTAATGTCTAAAAGAGCATCTCCAACCCACAAGCTATATGATGTGCTACCCTATTATTTAGCAAATCTAGAGCAAATAAATAAACTCCAACCGGTTTGCTATTAGGATTGCTACTTTTAGCCATTTGCTATATGGAGATCTCGGTGTGCTACTAGTAGCAAGTGCTATCCGGTTTGCTATTCCCGATTCCAAGTACATTATCGTCGTTCGGTTGCAAAATAGTGGTTGAAATTTAGCCTTTGGAAATACATGTGTCGAAAAATAGTCATTAGAAATATAACCATTGAAAAATAGCAATTTTAAATACAACCGTTACAATATAGCCATTGCAACAATGTTATTTGAATTTTAAAATAATTATTATATACTAATAAGATATGAAAAATTTTTAATATAGCACATCATATAGCAAATGGGTTGGAGATGCTCATGGAATGAAATGCTAAATGTGGATAGCATATTTGTCATTTGAAAGAACAGCAAACCAAAAATAACAAAGGGGTTGGAGATGCTCTAACCCTCCTTTATTCAAAGTTGTACGGTTGGATCAGGATACG
The DNA here is from genome assembly GCA_036927565.1 of Tuctoria greenei. Taxonomy (NCBI): domain Eukaryota; kingdom Viridiplantae; phylum Streptophyta; class Magnoliopsida; order Poales; family Poaceae; genus Tuctoria; species Tuctoria greenei. Next base: position 221,081,229 of record JAYESD010000001.1, on the reverse strand, counting down.
TGGCCGCCGTACACTTTATGACACACTAGTGAAAGTAAAACACCCGATACATTTTGTGACATACTTGTGAAAGTAAATTACCCGATACATTTTATTATTATGGAAGTCTATAACTAAGACTCAATCCAAATCGGGAAAAAATTTCAACGACTTTGACTTCTAGTTTGTTTTTGCAAGCCATCCAGAATCAAGTCTTTTTTTGTCTTCACCCTTTTGCAATGATGCCCACGAGCATCTAATCTGGGCTAAAGTTGATACGTACCCCAGAAACTATTGTTGTGTTTTTTGTGATTTACTACGTGCTTTTCTGTTTGATTGCTCATTATGTTGGATCCGTGTTGGGTTTGAAGAGAGAGTGGGCTTCTCCCTGTGGCTCCTGTCAGATAAACTAGTAGGTGATAGTCACTTTCTGGATCTCCAGCTCAGTAGAGATGGAAGTGGAAATATATTTCATTCTAAAAGATAAAAGAGATAAATAGTCCACTAGTTTATCGTTAGAACAGCAACATTAGAACTATTTTTTGCGCACCAATGAACAGAAATATAAAGTTAACTACCTTAACACGATACATTACAAACAGGAAAAATAAAAACACAAACTACGAACCAGAAAAAGATAAACAACACAACTAAGAACAAGAAAAAAACTACTTCTCCACCTCGCTCCACCTACTTCTCCTTCTCCTCCTCCTCCTTGGGCTCCTTGCTTGGCGGGGGCGCCTCTCGCGGTGCAAACGGGAAGCCCAATTTCCTAGACGTCATCGCCACCAGGTTGTCGCGGCCGGCAACGCCAAGCTCGTCCGCTAGCGTCTCCCAGAGGACGTTGAGGCAACCGGCCAAGTGCGTCATGCCGAAGACATAGTGGCTCGTGGTCCCCATGGCAGCATACTCTGGAAGGGGACTAAGCCCAAGGCGATGCATGGAGCGCGATGTATTGTCAAATACATCGCACGCCATCTTCCGAAGAGCCCACACCATGTCTGGGGGGGGGGGGGGGTCTGGTCGAGGATGCTTCCCCTTGGCGTCCTTCGGCGGGCTTGGCGGCGGCGTTGTCTTGTCAGCCATGGTGTTCTTGGCGCGGTTTTGGGAAGAGAGGAAGAGTGGCTGTGCAGAGAAGACGATGGCGTGCCCGGGTGATCTTATAGTGTAGACAAAATCCCCTGCAGTAACTGCACTGCGGTTACTACAACTGAGTGTTGGGGCCTCTGCAGTACTGCAAGTGCAGTAGAGGTGGCTGACATGTGGGTCCCACACCATGTGGGGCCCTCATGTCAGCCATCTCTACTGCACTTGCAGTATTGCAGGGGATTTGAACCCGCCTGGCTGTTCGTCTCTCGACGCGCACAGTAGTGGTGATGGGACGCGGAGCGGTTCCAATTGAATTCAAAGAAGTGCATGCGCTGCGCGCGTTTAAGGCGCCTCGATGACTGGCGCGCATGTAAGCTCGATGCGCCCGGTCGCATCAGCCGCCTGTACAAATGGCTACGGCTTGAACGAAGGACCAAACCTTATGTGGCAAACAGCAACGTATAATACTTCCTCCGCCCCAACTCAACTCTATTTCTGTTTTGGTCGAACTAATTACCTTTGACCAATGATTTATATGGAATTTATTAACTTCAATTACATGTAGTACTAGATTGTATATTATGGAAATATTTTCATGGTGAATCTAAAAGTACAATTCTTGTATTGTTAAAACAGATCAAAATTGCGTAAATCTCAAAGATAGATCTGACGAAACCTAAGACTTCCCTTTGAAAAAGTTTTATACTTTACATTAGTTTTACATATGTAATATGCACATAGGATATATCACTAAATAGTTTTGCAAAAAAACATGGAGGAGAAATATGTATATCCCATATGCTACTACTACGTAAATTAGGGGTGGGCAAATAAACTGAGTCTGTAAAACCAAAACCGATAAAACCGAGACCGGAACCGAAAAGACCAAAATATCGGGTATTGGGTACTTTTCGGGTGGCAAATATAAATAACTGAAAAATAAATGTCGGGTTTGGGTACCACTCTCGGGTAACTGAAATAACCGAATAGTCGGTCCATCAAATAATAAGTTAAATTATGCGTGCTAAACTATGAACAATTCAAATTTATATATTTTATTTTCAAATTGTGATGTGTGAAGTTGTTGGATTTAAACGTTTATTTTTATTTTTCATTTGTCAATTTATAATAAATGACCTCATGGGATTAAGTATATCAATCATATTAAATTTGTGCAAACATGACATGGATATAATGTATAATTTGGATATATCGGGTAGGAACGAAGACCGAACCGGAATTTCGGTACCCAAAACGTTCGGGTACCTAATATTATTACAACAAATCGGGTAGTGATTTCAAGAAACCGAATTTTGAAAAGACCAAAATACCCGAACCAAAATATCGGATAGACCGAATGCACACCCCTTAACGTAAATCCATCCGAGATAATTAGCTAGTTTGAGGATGAATGAAGTTGAGCTTGCGAGCTTGATGAGCAATGTCATTGTTTTGAGCAGCGATTAATTTGTGGCATCATCAAATCTAGAGTAATTTTTCTAGATCATTTGGGGCCGAAAAATTAGTTAACACGCTATATATGAGGAGAAAGATTAGGATATGCTACCTATTGCTTGTGTTGAATAACCCTGCGCCATGGACAACATATATCCGACACTTCATTCTGGTCGCCAGGATCATTCTGCCCTAGGGATGAAAACGGTACGGTACATTCCCGAACCTTTTGACGCCATTTTCGAAAATTTCCGATGCGATTACCATTTTCGACAATTTCTGAAATTTTCGATCCGATTACCGTTTTTATCGGACATTGAAATTTGGTAAACAGAATGGAAATGATTTAGACTGATTTCCGACCGAATTGTCAGAATACCATATTTTAATGGAAATTTTCTGAACAATAACTGAATACTTTCCAAATAGTAGGTTGGGTCTAATGGGCTGACATGTACTCTCTCCGTCCCTTGGAATAGAGGATTTTTAAAGGAAACTTCAAAGAAATTCATTCCTACATTTTGCTTATGTCACAGGTGTTTGGAACACAAGAATCATATTTCATTTCCTGTAGAAAGACTTCCTTTCCTATGTAAAATGGAGGAATGAAATAATCCAGTCCAAGTTCTTTGTAGTCTGCTGGTTGGATATGGAGAGAATATATAGGGTGCTAAAAGTCAAATTAACTAACCTAATGATTTGCATAGAATAATTATTTCTTTTTTTGAAACAAGGGAATAATTATTTCTGAGCTACTGCAATGCAATAGACGTTTTGATGTTAGAAATATAGGAATGAAGTTGTTTATGAAGCAAACTGGTAGTTCATTTTGGCAAGAATTTATGACTTTGATTTATGTATTACAAATAATGATAGTTAAGGTTCTAAAGAATTTTGTTTATAGTTGCTCACTTTATTCGTTCCTGCATTTTGGCTATTCCTATGTTTTTTCCAGTTCCTGTGATTTGGATTCCTACGTTCCAAACGGGGCCGTAGTAAATATTGCTTTGTAGTTTATTCTTGAACTACAAAGCGACAAGTATTTAGAGACGGATGGAGTAATAAGCACAATCTTTAAATTTTTTATTCAGACACCAGTTTGAATAAGGAGTTCTCAAAGGTAATAAGCTCAATTCTGACGGTTTTCATCCCTATTCTGCCCCAAGTCATCGGGGGCAGCAGGCGGAGGACCTTGATGATCAGGATAAGGACCAGGCAAGAAATCATTGGTTGAAGGTAAGTTTGACCAAAGCTAAAAATAGAGTTGAGTTGGGGCGGAGGGAGGAGTACTTTTTACAGACCGTTTTGGAGGCCCTGCTGCGGGCGATCTCCTGCCTGCTGACAACTCCAGCAGCTAAAGTAGCGTTTAGTTGCACTTTAGAAGCTGTAACCCCAGTTTCGCAAGTAGCATTCCAAACGGTGCACTTTGGAAGCCATAACCATCACTGCGCGCGTCTCATCCTCTTCTCCGCGTGTCTCATCATCTTCTCTGCACGTACTAATAAAGACACACCATCCTCTTCTCCGCAACACACACAGGCCATCCTCTTCTCCTCGCGTACTCTTCCTCTTCATCTCCGTCGCGCGCACCCTCATTGGTTTCCTTTGAAGCTCATGGAGTTTCCCTTGCCACACGATATTGCGGTCCTGATCGTGGGGTGGGTCGCCGCAACCTCCCCGCAGCCCATGGACAACCTCTCCAGTCTGCGCGCCACCTGCAAGGCCATGCACATGGCGTGTCGGGATCATGCCATGGGAAGGCGTGTGGCGCTGGAGCGGGTGAGCATCTGGAAGTATAACCGGAGCTACGACCGCCTCGTGGAGCGCCTGGCAATCATCGCAACCCTCATGCGTGCTACGTCACCGGGTTCGACCTCGTCTTCCTGCACAGTTGCGCGCAGCCAGGCACCCAGTTCCTTGCCTGATCAGCTGTGAACGGCCACATGGTGGCGTCCTACGTCATCTCCATGCTCTGCTACGACGCTGACCGCGGGGCCAGCGACACCTTCGAGTATATCCGGCAGGTCGAAGGTGAGTCCCACGTCGGCTACAACGCGGACGGGTCCGTCTCTACGAAGTGGACCAACAAGGAGTGTTGTAGGTGTCGGCGTGAAGCCATGAATAGTATCGATGATGTCGCCTGGAGGTTCTTGGGCAGGCCTCGTCCAGAAGCGCCGTCGGTGATGGTGCCCAACATTGATGATGACGCTTGGGACTGCTCAATAGGGGGGAACCAGGGAACTGCCCGCTGCGGCAGGCCTACGTGGAAGGAGTGGAGAGTCTTATGTTTAGAGAAATGTACGATTAAGCACGAGCATGACCAGTTCTGCCGTCTGGCGTTGTACTATATGGGTTATATTCCCTCCATTACTGTTTGGATGCACCGCTAGTTCTCCCAACACCAATTAAAAGAGAATAAAGGGAGTATATAAAATAGACTTGTACTAGTACATGTGTTTCCCCTATGCCCACTCGTCTCTAATGAATGTTGCACTTGTTGTGTTTCCCGTATGCGCGCTCGTCTTATGTTTAGCCCCGTTTGCATCAAAGGAAACTCACAGGACAATTTAAAGAAATGGTTTCTTTCGGAAATGGATACATTTAATCATACATTAGTTTGTAACGAAGGAAATCAGTGTTCCCTTCTCTCTGTTCATTGTCTCCACTTTTCATTCCAGTCGTCGCTAATCGACAGAACTAGCTGTTACATAATCCCCAATAAACACAAAATAAACTAATTGGCACATCTAGTCCGCAACACTTCCCTTGAAGCAGTTGTAATAACTTCTGGCGGTGTATAGGAGTAGTGGTAATGATTATACCGCGTATAGGGGCATAGGGCCAGTGGTACGTTGGAGTTCTACCTATCTTTTTCTAACATTTTTCTCCTCCTTTCTTTTCTTTTCTCTCTGTTGATTGTCTCCACTTTTCTTTCCAGTCGTTGCTACTCGTTAGTATTGTATACTACTTTATAGACCACTATGCAGGCCCCGTTGCGGGCGATCTCCTGGCACCTGTAGCGTAAAGTATCCTACATGCAACTTTACAAATGAGCTTACTCGAACTTTTCGAGCTTGAGCTCATCAAGCTGGCAATACTCAACTTCATCCTCAAACTTTCAATCAAAACTAAGTTTGGTCCTTCAACTTTCAAATGAGTCAATTATTTAGTCCATCAACTTCAAAAAACCGTTTCACTTTCATCCTTACCCGGAGTTGGACATCCACACATTGGCATGCCACATAAGATAGTTAATGTGTTTTTAATCTTGTTAATTTGTGATAGAAGTTTGCTTTATTTAAATGTTTAAAGTATGCATCATTATATGCATGTAAACTTTTTCTCATGTTGAAGCAAGCAGGCAATAGTTTAAGAAACGATTTGAATGGACCCCTTAGTTGGACAGCTGGGAAATACAACCGTCGGATCAAAACAAACGGTGGATGCAGCCTTTACTGCACGCATGCAACAAAATGTCGCTACGTCAGGCGATCCTGGTCCAGGCAGGTGTATGCTCCAATTCCTGTCCTCCAACTCCATCTACGCTTCTGATGACGCAGGCAGTTCACCACCAGACTGTAGAAAGGATAAGCACGCACACATAAAACAGTCATTGTTGACTGCGTTGGTCTAACGTCATTGTTTGACTGCATAGGCCTACGTTTAGTCATTAACGCTAGCTTTTGAGTCTGTGTAGTGCGAAAGGGTTTTGTTTTCGTTTCACACTACACTAGCTAGCCTGTATGAAGTGTATATGTGTTCCCTGATGAATAAACAACAAACATTATCCATACAAAATGAAACTTGCATGCCGCTTTCTTCTGCCGGAGGTTCGAAGGAAACTACACGGCTGGTCGGGTACACGTACGGTACGGGTGTGCTGGTGTACCTTAACCCTCCGTACGTTGTCCGTCTCCAGTGGTTGTTGGGAAGAGCCTTACATGTATGCTCTGATTCCAGACCTCTTACTCCATCTCTAGGTTTCTGATGACGCAGGTGGTTCACCACCAGGCAAACCAAAAAAGGTTGAGTGGCATGCAAGTTTTTTGATGAAAAACTGACTGCGGTCTGCTGACGCATCCATCTCTAGTTTTTTGATGACACTCTCGCTGACGTGTCATCATATTATTTATTATGAAGGTATGGTAGTTAAACTAAGCATTAATAAAGGGACCAATAACATTTTAACACATCAGCGGGATGACACATGGGAGGACAGAACGGGAGGGACACGGCTTGCAGCCAAATTGTCATCAAGAAATTTGCATGCCGCTCTCATCACCGAGGCTTTGCTGGTTTGTCTAGTGGTGAACCGCATGCGTCATCGGAAACCTAGATGTAGTTAGAGGACAGAAATCAGAACATACCTACAGGGGTCTTCCAACTACCACTGGGGATGCACGACGGGGGTTAAGGTACACACCGGCACACCCAGACCATACATATGTGCCGGTGAAGATGAACGGTGTTCCGGCTGCGGAAGCACCTGCATGGCTTCCGTTGGAAGGTGACCGACTCGCGGAAGATGTGCGAGGTCGACTATGCCAACATTATTTGTGTGAAGGTATGGTAGTTAAACTAAGCATTAATAAAGGGACCAATAACATTTTGACACATCAGCGGGATGATGCATGGGAGGACATAACGGGAGGGACACGGCTTGTATACTCCCATTCAGTGCTTCCATGTGTGCTCCTACTTAAGTGTCATGATTTTATTGGCCCTTTCATTTACCTAACATAATGCCTGATTTAACTTCAACCAATTAGATGATGACACATAAGCGGGAGTACGCATGGAAGCACAAATGGGAGCACTGAAGTTGCATCAGAACGGGAGGACACGGCTTGTATACTCCCATTCAGTGCTTCCATGTGTGCTCCTACTTAAGTGTCATGATTTTATTGGCCCTTCCATTTACCTAACACAATGCCTGATTTAACTTCAACCAATTAGTTGATGACACATAAGCGGGAGTACGCATGGAAGCACAAACGGGAGCACCGAAGTTGCATCCGAACGGGAGGTCACGGCTTGTATACTCCCATTCAGTGCTTTCATGTGTGCTCCTACTTAAGTGTCATGATTTTATTGGCCCTTTCATTTACCTAACATATTGTCTGATTTAACTTCAACCAATTAGATGATGACACATAAGCGGAAGTACGCATGGAAGCACAAACGGGAGCGCCGAAGTTGCATCCGAACGGGAGGACACGGCTTGTATACTCCCATTCAGTGCTTCCATGCGTGCTCCTACTTAAGTGTCATGATTTTATTGGCCCTTTCATTTACCTAACATAATGTCTGATTTAACTTCAACCAATTAGATGGTGACACATAAGCAGGAGTACGCATGGAAGCACAAACGGGAGCACCGAAGTTGCATCCGAATGGGAGGACACGGCATGTATACTCCCATTCAGTACTTCCATGCATGCTCCTACTTAAGTGTCATGATTTTATTGGACCTTTCATTTACCTAACATAATGCCTGATTTAACTTCAACCAATTACATGATGACACAAAAGCGGGAGTACACATGGAAGCACAAACGGGATCACCTAAGTTGCATCCCTAGAGTGTACGCACAAAAGACAACTACACGGCCTCAACACCGGGTTTAGGGTGCACTGTGGACTAACCACATGACCTGACCAAAGACTCACGTAATTACCATACACCTGCAAGAGCAACCATCTGGCCGCATCCACCAACGCATCCCGACCCTGCGAAAGGATGACAAGCAGCAGCAGGTGAACACGTTGCAGCGGCGGCGCAATGGTAAATGGTGGCAGCGGAGGCGGAGGCTGCGGCGGAGGTGGACAAGTCCTCCTCCGAGTAGAGTAGGATGAGTAGTAGTTTTTTCTTTTGTTTTCTATGTGTTTTTTCTTGTTTGCAATATATGTGTTGTTTTTATGTTAATGAAAAATGTTTTTTATTTTATGTTCATGAACAATGTGTCCTACTCCAGTACATGCACTAACGAAAAACTCCTCCTTTTATCGAAAAACATCGCATATGGAAAATACTGTATCTAATAAATACTCCATCCTTATTCTTTTATTTGAAGTTTTGGGCAAAGCATTGAACTAATATTAGTAGGACGTGACCACCCCCACCCACCGGCCTAGCCCTAGGCAGTAGCCCACAATTTTTTTGCGACCCTGCCGCACAGCATCGCGCGTGCACTCCCGCCTCGCACGCCATCTGATCAAAATAGCATAATCGTGGCAGCGGGACACGCGTGATTTCCATCCTTCGGTGTCCAGACAACAAACCCAGCGCGAAGCCAACGATCTTAGTGGGATTTCCATGGGACGGCGTGTGGGGCGGGGGCACACGCGCGACATTGTGCGGCAGGGCCGCAGAAAATTTATTTCCATTTAGCTCGCCGCGGAAGGTGAACAACTCGCGGAAGATGTGCGAGGTCGACTACGCCAACATCCAGGTACGTCACCGTCCACTGCCACCGTTTTCCATTGCGCTGCCGCTGCATGGTGTTCACCTGCCGCTGCTCGTCATCCTTTCGCAGGGTTGGGATGCGTTGGTGGCCCATTTCTCCAAGTCATGCTTCGACTGCGAAACTGAGGAGTTCCTGCCAGTGTGGTTCAGCTCGCCGCTGAAGGTGAATGACTCGCGGAAGATGTGCGTGGTCGACTACACCAACATACAGGTACATCGCCGTCCGCCGCCACCGTTTTCCATTGCGCCGCCGCTGTGGTGTTCACCTGCCGCTGCTCGTCATCCTTTCGTAGGGTTGGGATGCGTTGGTGGCCCATTTCTCCAAGTCATGCTTCGACAGCGAAACCGAGGAGTTCCTGCCAGTGTGCTTTAGCTCGCCGCGGAAGGTGAATGACTCGCGGAAGATGTGCGAGGTCGACTACGCCAACATCTAGGTATGTCGCCGTCCGCTGTCACCGTTTTCCATTGCGCTGCTGCTGCATGCACAGTCAGGATGCGTTGGTGGCCCATTTCTCCAAGTCATGCTTCGACTGCGAAACCGAGGCGTTCCTGCCAGTGTGGTTTAGCTCGCCACGGAAGGTGAACGACTCGCGGAAGATGTGCGAGGTCGACTACGCCAACATCCAGGTACGTCACCGTCCGCTACCACCGTTTTCCATTGCGCCACCGATGCATGGTGTTCACCTGTTGCTGCTCGTCATCCTTTCACAGGGTCGGGATGCGTTGGTGGCCTATTTCTCCAAGTCATGCTTCGACTGCGAAACCGAGGAAATCCTGCCAGTGTGGTTCAGCTCGCCGCGGAAGGTGAACGACACGCGGAAGATGTGCGAGGTCGACTAAGCCAACATCCAGCTACGTCGCCGTCCGCTGCCGCTGTTTTCCATTGCGCCGCCACTGCATGGTGTTAACCCGCTGCTGCTCGTCATCCTTTTGCAGGGTCGGGATGCGTTGGTGGACCATTTCTCCAAGTCATGCTTCGACTGCAAAATCGAGGAGTTCCTGCCAGTGTGGTTCAGCTCGCCGCGGTAGGTGAACGACTCGCGAAAGATGTGCGAAGTCGACTACGCCAACATCCAGGTACGTCGCCGTCCACTATCATCATTTTCCATTGCGCTGCCGCTGCATGGTGTTCACCTGCCGCTGCTCGTCATCCTTTCGCAGGGGCGGGGTGCATTGGTGGCCCATTTCTCCAAGTCATGCTTCGACTGCGAAACCGAGGAGTCCCTGCCAGTGTGGTTCAGCTCACCGCGAAAGGTGAACGACTCGCGGAAGATGTGCGAGGTCGAATATGCCAACATCCAGGTACATCGCCGTCCGCTGCCACCATTTTCCATTGTGCTGCCACTGCATGGTGTTCACCTGCCGCTGCTGGTCATCCTTTCGCAGGGTCGGGATGCATTGGTGGTCGGAAAAAGTTCGATCTGGTGTTGGAGGATGCTCCACCAGCGGTTGCGGCGGAGGCGGAGGCGCCAGCAGCAGATGCGGAGGCGGAGGCGCTGCCGGCGGAGGCAACGCCGGCGGAGGCGGAGGTGGCGGTAGAGTTGGACTAGTCCTCCTCCGAGTAGAGTAGGATGAGCAGTAGTTTTTTCTTTTGTTTTCTATGTGTTTTTTCTTGTTTGTAATATATGTGTTGTTTTTATGTTAATGACAAATGTTTTTATTTAATGTTCATGAACAATGTGTCCTACTCCAGTACATGCACTAACAAAAAACTCCTCCTTTTATCGAAAATCATCGCATATGGAAAATTAACACATGAGTAATATTATACTGTATCTAATAAATACTCCCTCCTTATTCTTTTATTTGACGTTTTGGACAAAGCATTGAACTAACATTAGGACGTGAGCACCCCCACCCATGGGCATGGCCCTAGGCAGTAGCCCACAAATTTTCTGCGACCCTGCCGCACAGCATCGCGCGTGCGCACCGGCCTCGCACGCCGTCCGATCAAAATCACATAATCGTGGCAGCAGGACACGCGGGATTTCCATCCTTTGGTGTCCAGACAACAAACCCAGCGCGAAGCGAAGGATCTCAGAGGGATTTCCATGGGACGGCATGCGGGGCGGGGGCGGACGCGCGACATTGTTCGGCAGGGCCGCAGAAAATTTATTTTCGCCCGCCTAGGCCCAGAGTCGGGCCTGCCTTTAAGACCATCCGCAGTGGTTCATGGTAAAGCTTTAGGCTGTGTTTGGGAGCACAATTTTTCAATACTAAAGTATTGGAAACCACAGTTTTTTAAAATGACATGGCAATACCAAAGTACGTATTTCAGTAACACAGTTTTGTAATACCACAATTTTGCAATACATAGGACTGTTTGGTTGACAAACACCATTCTATAAAAAATACCATAGTAATCTCAAATACCAAGGTATTTCTAATTGCTCTAAAACTCCAATAATATCGTGTTCCCAAACACTAAAATCGAATTCTCTGCGGCCCTTCCGCACAACCGTCTCTGTGCGACCCTGCCTAGATGGTTGCCACGTACGTTCACGCTCCAAATCTTACAGCCAAGGGCGCACTGCACGGTTCCCGCGACTGTACCACCCTGCCCTGATGATTGCCACGTACACGAGCGCAGCGAATCTTACAGAGCGCATGGGCACACGAACTCCATGTCTGAACTTTGCTCAGCGATCCGAATAACTCAGCGCTCGGTGTGCACGATCCATCAACATGTGCAAGAATAATATTATCAAATTATCAACTTTGATGATTCAATAATCCAATCAAGTTTCATCCAACCTACCAACAAAAAATTGGATCATCCAGTCCATCCAACCAAACATTAATTTGATGATACAAGACATAAAGAAATGGATGATCTATCTTCAATAGAACTTCAACGTCAAACCAAACGCAATTGATGATTGGGCACTTTGTCACATGTCACTAACCACATGACCCGACCAAACACTCACGTAATTACCATACACATGCAAGAGCAACTACCTGGCCGCATCCTTTGCGTACGAACGGCAACGCCGAACAACTTATACTTTTTGTACTTGGTACAAATAATTTTCCTTGTCCATGAGCAAATAAACAAGCTCTTTTGATGCAGCTTTTGTAGTTAAAAAATTAACTACGACAAAGTGACAAGTTCATGGAGACGGGGGGGAGTACATATGATCATCGACGTCTCTCTCACATGCATGTTATAATTGTCCATGCATGCTACCCTACGCCCCAAACATAGGATCAACGAGCCAAACTATATATATATATATATATATATATATATATATATATATATATATATATATATATATATATATATATATATATATATATATATATATATATATATATATATATATATATATATATATATATATATATATATATATATATGTATGTATAGTTTTCTCTTTTTGTTGAAAGATCGTCATATATATATATATATATAACATGTTAGTTGTCACACCCCAAACATGATCAACGAGCCTCAAACTATATATGACGATGTTTCAACAAAAAACAGAGAAAACACGTAATAATGTTGTCATCAAACATGATCGTCGCGAGGTTTTTAAGTGCATATGTTACTTGTCCATGCATGCTTGTTACACATCAAACATGATCAACGAGTCTCAAATATGACGATCTTTCAACAAATTAGAAAACACCTAACATCATCAAACATGCATGATCGAGGTCTTTTGCATGTCAAACTACGAAAACATGAACGAGGGTTTGTGATATATATATATATATATATATATATATATATATATATATATATATATATATATATATATATATATATATATATATATATATGTGTGTGTGTGTGTGTGTGTGTGTGTGTGTGTGTGTGTGTGTGTGTGTGTGTGTGTGTGTGTGTTAATGAATGTGTGGTGTGTTCATCGTCTTGTACTTATTTCTTGTGTTTTCTAACGATCTTTCAACTATATATATATATATATATATATATATATATATATATATATATATATATATATATATATATATATATATATGACGATCTTTCAAAAAATAAGAGAAAACGCGTAACGTCTTGAAACATGATCGAGGTATTTTGCGTGACAAACTGAAAAAAACTAGAACATTGCATATACCTTGGGCTGGTGGGCCCTTTGCGTGTCAAAATTAAAAACTGGAACTGAAAACTGAAACACCGCCAGACGGACCTACAAAGTATGCCAGGTGGGCCACTTCATACCCTGGACCCTCTGCATGTCAAATTAAAAAACTGTGTGTGAAGCGGAGATGGAAGCCAATCGCGGTTTGGATTAATTCGAAACGCAGTTTTCGAAGCACCCGATCATCTCCACTCGCATGGGACGAGGACCCACTATAAAGGCACACCCGTCCTCTTGCGTCTCTTCCGCACCACTCCGTCTCCATCGATCGTAACCTCGAAACTTCCCTTCCTTCACCGCTGCACCATCGTCGACCACCTCTCCCTTTTTGTCCGCAACTCAGTCGCTGCACAAATGGGTAGCCCCGCACCAAAGCGCTCCAGGCTGTCAACGTCCTCCGAACCTCCTTCTTCTCCGTTTCTGTCGTAGCCAATGCCGGTGGAACTAGAGGCGGCGCCCGCGCCTCCTCCGTCCCCTTCTCCGCTCGCGGCGCCCGCACCTCCTCATCCCGTTTGGGTTCAGGAGACTGTCCGCCTCGTTGAACACCGCTTCGATGAACTCGATCGACGCATGAAGGAGGCCACCGAGCACCTTTTCACGACCGCCGAGCGAGCAAAAAAGCTCGACATATTGGCGCGGGATGTATTTCTGATACATCTCGCTCATGTGAGGGTCTGGGTCTTGGGAAACTTCCCGTCAGCACCAGCATGGACACTGTCGGCCACTACTGCTTCGGGTTAGGGTTTGTGCCGGTCGTCTCAACGTCCTCTACGAGATGATCGGGGAGGTGGCTGGGGTGGAGGGCCACCAGCATCTTCTGCGGAACATCACCCGGAATCTTCAGACTCAATTGTCAGAAGAGGCGGCAGCAGCAGCGGCAGCGGAGAAGGAGGCGGCGGTAGTGGCAGAGGAGGCGGCGGTGGCAACATCGACGGAGGAGGAGGTGGAGGAGATCTCCTCCGACTCCGAGTAGAGTAGTATTTGTAGTTTTTCTTTTTCTTGTCTTCTATGTGCTTTCGTAGTTCTTGTTTGTAATATATATGTTGTTTCTATTTTTATGATAAATGTCTTTTCTGTTCATGAACAATGCGTCCTATGCAGTATCGAAAAACATCTCCTTTCTGAAAAAGGGGTGAGATAACTTTTGTTCAATGTATAGCCAAGAATTCGTTGTGTTGCGACAATCAACAACTCTTGGTTGAAACTCCATTGAGATCGTGGTTGAGGCTGCGTTTCTCCTCTTTTGTGTTCTTTTACTCAATTTTTTCATTTGTAGACAGCGCATGGGAAAATGTATTTTTAGTATGTAGTAGTATATACTAGTACATGTTATCGTTTCATTGTGATTAATATTACAAAATGTTGTTTGTTTACCATCGTTTCGTGCACTTAGCTGTATTTGCATATCGTTTGCATTAGCATTGATCTCCATGCATGGCAACAAAGATGAATTAAGAAGCGAGCAAGTTATCCTAAGACGATGTCTACCCCTCTAGCTACATGCACCAGCCATGTGCAGGAATCTACACGACATGAGATGTAATTAATCACGATTGAATGCGTGCACAAGGGCATGGCTTGCGTCAAATTCTCCACTCCCGCAAAATTTTTATCGTTCTACTTGGCGCGCCACATTTGAGATTTTGACAATTCAATTTTCACTACATGCGCCTCCAATTTCAGTCCCGCCTATTATTGTAACCCTATTTCAGCCACGATGAGTATAAATGGAAACACTGGCCTCCATTCCCAACACACCGCTGCCCCGCCCTTCTAGTGATCTCACAGTACTCCAAATGTGTTGTCTCTCTGTCCCGTGTTCCATACTTGTATTCTTAAGAAAATCTCGTGTTTTCATTTCCCATGGTTTTTACAATTCTTCCCCCATGGATCTCGCAGTGACGCATCGAAGCTCTTGGTGGTGTTGACTCCTGGGTACAACGTCGGGCGACCAAGTTTGACGGGCTCTACCGAACCTCTTCGTCACCGACACCTCCCTGCGACATCGCATCCCAGACTCCAGTTTTGTGCTAGGTAAACTACACGATCCATGCCGTCTTTTTATAGAGCTATATTGGCTTGGTTCTACACGATCCATGCAGTTTTGGCCTAGTTAAGTTATACACGATCCATCCCTATATACAAAGATTAAATAAATTAAAAATAAGAAATGTGGTCTTCTGTTTCACGAATTTAGTTATTTATTTATTTATTTATATATATAGACACTACATCTGTCCGTAAATAAATGTTGCTCCGACAGCTTATTACGATAGTGTATTTCTAGTTCAATTTCTGGCCAGGAACGACAAATACTAAAAACCAGAGGTAGTAGTATGTAATTTATAGATTTAGAAGTAAATGACGCACGGGTTATCTGATTAACCACTCCAAATGTAGTACTCTCATTCCGGTTTTACAAATTTGTATTGCTAAGATTTTTAGTTCCCATGGTTTTCACTTTTTTCTTTCTTGTGGCTTTCTCGGATCGTACATTTTTTTCTGTTCTTTCTTTTCTAATTCCTCCGTTAGTAACAAACACTGCAGTTTATAGAAAGCACACCGTCAGATCCAAAATCTACATCGGTCATGTAATCTGACGTAATCACTGTTATTTGGAATGACTACTTACAATGCTCTTTACATTAGGAACAAGACATCAAACCGTGATGTCGTCTACAAGCATTCATGGTGGCCAACAAGCACATGGTATAACTATAAATGTGTTTACTATCAAAATTAAACAAATTTAGACAACATTAAATCGTTTGCATGGTACGCAGAGAATATTGCAGCACATGATGTTCAGGAACCCCGAGGTTCTTCACTCCCTGGTACTACTATGATGCATGAACCAACAACAGGTATAGATATACAAACCAGCAATACTCCTTCCGCCCCAGCGTAATTTTACTTTTGGAGCTTAAAAAATGTCCCACTCCAACTCTATCCTCGGTAGTAGCTTCCAACTACCCATATTGCATCACATTACTACCTGCCTCTCTACCGTGCCATTTGTTTTGGCAGAGCGTGTTAGTTTTTTACTCTACTCCTTTGGCATTGAATTTGGAGCATTTTGAGAGACTATGTTATGTCCTTTAGATGTATTGATGATGGGTGTATCATGGACATTTTCATTCTTTCGTAGGCTCTACTAATTGTTTTAGCATGCCTTGCGATTCTACATTCTTATTAGTACTTAGTCTTTATAGTTAACAGTTCATCAGCCTATGTGATGGCTTGATTTTTTATGCCTCCACGTTGTGCTCTCTCGCCGCCGGACACTCCGGACAGCACCGGCGCCCACGCCCACGCCCTGCTACTGGTCACTTCAGTGTCCTCCCCGACGCGTCTCTCTCGCCCATCGCCACATCCCATCCTTTGCATTACATGATTACCCCACCGCCTGCAAATCCATGGCCATTACTCGCCCTGCCACCAATCCTACTCGAGAGCTTCGGCGAGACCGAACCCTCGCTTTGTTGAGTGTCGCAAGCAGGCACTATGCAGTACTGCACCTGCAGTAGCCGCCACTGACAAGTAGACCAGATGTCTCATGGGCCCACATGTCAGTGGCAGCTAATGCAGGTGCAGTACTGCGGAGGATTTCAATCCCGCGAGCTGCCTGCCTTATCTGTCTTGCATTCGCCAAATGCTACCGCTGGCGTTCATTACTTGCCCTGCAACTAATAATTCTCTTCAAGACACGCTCTGGCTGATGTTAGTCAGACCGAACCGGCGAACCCTATCTTTGTCTAGTCTATCGTTGCCAGTTGCATGCCCTCTCACTGTCTTGCCTGCTTCGCTCATGGACTGAAAATACTCTACAGTACTACGAGTGCGTACTGCCACTGACATGTGTACCTGATGGCTCATTTTAGGGTATGAACAGCAACAAAGAAGTCAATAATGTAACTCCCCCCCATCAAAATAGGTGTCGTTAGGATAGTCCTAACTACTGTAGTAGTTCATTTTTAATTCATTTGTGGGCGACAATTAATATAAACCAGGAGGGAGTACTACAAAACAAAATGGTGCTGGCACGACGCGGTCCTCCCACGCTCGTATTTGCCACACTCGTCCTGAAGATGGTATGAACATCAGACTTTTCTTCTTTTCACACTATTTGTACATGATACTAAACTTGTTCAGGTGGTAATTTGCTTTAATCGTTTACCATTTGAATCAATGTAACATAAGGAAGGAAGCTAGGAAGAAGTGTGGCTAAAGGACTTAAGGTTGCCAGAATACGCTATGCATCCCAAGTTAGTAGAACGCAGCATGTGAAGCTACCAATTCAGTTCTCCGCTAGGTTGGGTGTTGCAGATGGTATTAATCAACGGTACTTTATCAATGATGTGGTTATGTTTACAAAAAGACTTCCATCCCTCACCGGTGCAACGAAGTGGGCAGAGGTTAGCCATAGTAACAATAGATATATAGTACGAGACATTCTAGTTAGTGTTGTCACACCCCCACACAAGTATTATTTTCTTGCAATCTCCATCTTGTACGTTTACAGCAACTTGTTATACAATGTACAGGATTCCAGGGACATGGAGGACACACCAGAGAGCGCAAGAAAAATTTATAAAATTGCTAGTGAGCACTACAAGGGGTGGCGCTCGACTTTGCATGCCACCTATAAGTGTTATTCTACCGATGAAGAACGTATACGAAACCAGCCTGCTGACGTAACGACGCCCGAGTGGTTGCACCTAGTAGAATATTTTGGGTCTGAGCCATTCAAGGTCAGCTAACTTTTTAATAGCTTCGCATCATACAAAAAATATTTCATTTACTTTCATTCGTGGAATTAATTCTTAAAATTATTGCAGTCAATAAGCAGGACCAATTCTCAAAATCGAAGAAGACAAAAGGCGTGTCACTTGCTTGGCTCCAAATCCTACGCCCAACTTAGTTACGAGAAGGTATGAAAAATAAATCACGATTTTACTTTGCGCTGCAAACAATATGTATACCGACATGTTGAAGTTTACTTGTATTTTATGTAGCAAGACCCATAGACCGGAGAAGAACCCGATGACATACAACTGTGGGAGGCAAGCCATTTGCTGAACGGTAACTGGACAAACAAGCTGGCAGAAGCTGTACATGTGAGTTACACTTCAAACAATCCCCAATTAAATAAATATTTGTAAATTACCTGTGACTTTTCTTTTCGTATATAGATCCAGGCACGTGCCCAAGTGGATGACATGGAAGCTGAGCAGGGAGGCCCAATTCCAAATGAGAGAAACCACATCTTCCAGCGTTGTTATAGATCCTCAATCGGTTGTGTAGAATCACAGGTTCAGGGGCGTGGTTATATGGTTAGCCCAACTGGTCCCGAACGTGAACGTATGCGTATCCAGATGTCTGAACACCTCAGCGACAAAGTTCGAAACTTAGAAGTTAGAAATGCAGGCCTCAATGAAATAGTGCAGGAATTGGAAGGATGAAATGATAGCTTAAACACCCAGATGGACTGCATAAACCAGAAGAATGAAGAGTTAATCGTTGAAGTCCAGAACTTACAAGGTCAGATAGCAGCTGATCGTGAACAGACAGCTAAGGACATGTAGGACATGCACGCCTCATTTTCTGAAATGCACAAAATGATGATGTTGACCACTCCACAGAAGGTCCAACAAATAAGGAACCGCCAAAAGCCACCTGCTCCAACAATTAGTCTTGGTCAGCTTAGGAAAACTCTTAGCATGCAAACATGTCGCTTAAGTAATCCTTGAGTGTTGTTATGCATGTTGTAAAATTGATGGATGTTTATTGTTGAACTCGTGATTCTGTTGTCACTAATTTTCAAACCTGGTGCATTCGGGTTCTACTGCCGCTAATTATAAAACGTGGCATTACAAATTTCTTGTTCCGAATGATAAATTGTTGCAATAGGAAGCTATTGCCAATACGGATGATAAAATGTGGCAATAGAATGACAAAACGTTGCAGTATAAACATTTGGCAATGACTCAAAAAACATTGCATTAAAACACTATTGCCACAGATAAGAAATCGCTGCAATACAAACTATTGGCCACTGATGCGAAATTGTTGCGGTACCATACTAGTTCCAACGGATCTGAAATTTTTGCAATACGGTACTGTTTGCCACGTTTGTGGACTCGTTGCAATACCCAACTATCCGCCACGGATACGAAATCGTTGCAGTACCAGACTAGTTCCCACAGATCTGAAATCGTTGCAATACGATACTATTCACCACATTTGACCTACTATTTGCCACGGACGTTAAACCGTCGCAATATCATACTATTTGCCACGGATGTGAAATCGTTGAATTACCGTGATATTCGTTGCAATATGGTGAATCGTCGCTACACCATAACTCGTTGCAATATGTTACTATTTGCCACGGCTGTGAAAATCATTGCAATACTGTAGTATGTGCCACGAATGTGAAAATCATTGCAATCACGTACTATTACCACGAACGGGAAATCGTTGCAATATAATGCTATTCGATGCAATACGTTAAATCATCGCAATACGGTAAACCATTGCAATAACATACTATTTGCTACGAATGTGAAATCGTTACAATACCGTACTATTGCCACACTTGCGAAATCGTTGCAATACAATGCTATTCATTACAATACGTTAAATCATCACAATACGCTAAATCGTTGCAATAACATACTATTTGCCACGAATGTGAAATCTTTACAATACCGTACTATTGCCACGCCTGTGAAATCGTTGCAACCACATACAATTATCACGAATGTGATATTGTTGCAATACCATGCTGTTTGTTGCAATACATTAAGTTGCCGCAATACGCTAAATTGTTGTAACAACATACTATTTGCCACGAATATAAAATCGTTGCAATACCAAACTATTTGCCATGATTGTGAACTCGTTGCAATACCGTACAATTCGTTGCAATACGTTAAATCGTCACAATACATGAAACCGTTGCAATAGCGTCCTATTTGCCACCGATGTAAAACCGTTGCAATAGCGTCCTATTCGCCACGGATGCCAAGGCATCACAAATAACCTATCGCTGCGGGAATTATTACGACGATTCATAAAAACTATCGCCACACTCTTTTTCATTGCAACAGCGACCTATTGCGACGAAAAACAACCTATTGCGACGATTTTTTTCATTGCCATAAACCGGAATCCTTGCAGTGTCCAGATACTCTTGGGTCTACTTTATGGTATCTAAGAATGAAACTTTTAGTTACTTTAGAACTTTATTTCTTAGATTATCAATTGATCACTCGGGATCTTTCAAAGCAATAAGAAGTGATAACGGAACTAAATTTAAAAATCAATCATTTGATCACTTTTGTGCTGAAAAAGAAATAGATCATCAATTTTCTTCACCTTATGTACCTCAACAAAATGGTGTTGTAGAGAGAAAGAATAGAACCTTAGTTGATATGGCTAGGACTATTCTTGATGAATATCAAACTCCTAGAAAATTTTGGGTAGATGCAATTGCAGCTGCCTGTGATGTCTCGAATCGTGTTTTCTTGCGTGCTAAGCTCGGAAAAACACTATATGAACTTTGGTTTGGACATAGGCCTAGTGTCACACACTTTTGGGTCTTTGGTTGTGTTGAAAGTAAAAACGCGAGAGAGACAAAGACAATGCGCAAATGATTCAACCGTGTGTTCATTCATTCATTCATCATATATTTATACATTGTGAAGAGACACATTTGTGAGGAGACATGGCTTTTCGGGTAGGCGGTTAGAACCGCTAGTGACCTTTCAAGTGATCACATGTTAAATGTTTTGTAACACTCCCCCTTGAGCACTTGAATTCCTCTTTGTAGAATGAACTATCTTCGAAAAACCCAATGGGAAAAATCTGAAGATATTTATTTACAATAAAATGCTTGTGTAAAAACTCCTGAAAAAATTTTATAAAACAGGAGAAAACACGGCATATAATTCTTTTCAAATAAAAACCCCTGTGGGGAAAATAAGAAAACAGACATTATCTTGCATTGTCATTGCCTCATTAAAACTTATTGTGAGAAAACTTTTAAGAGTAAAACCCACATAAGAAAAAGAGTACAATTTGATGCTTAATTATCAGGTAGCTCTCGATAAAGCTCCCCCTAAACCTTGCAAATCTCTATGTCTACGCATACCAATACCCTTAACACATTTAGAAAATGTGGAGTATGGTAGGGACTTAGTGAATAAATCTGCTAAATTATCACATGACTTAGTTTGTTGGAGATCTATTTCTCTATTTACTTGAATTTCATGTGGATAAAATAGTTTAGGAGCTATGTGTTTAGTAACATTAGTTTTCACATAACCTGATTGCATTTGAGCAATGCAAGCGGCATTATCTTCATAGATAATGGTTGGTGACTCAATAGGCCCAATGCCACTTGAGACTTGGATATGATTAATCACCCTACATAGCCAAGCACACTCACGTGCGGCCTCATATAATGCTATGATTTCGAAGTGATTAGATGATGTAGCAATTAGAGTCTGTTTAGAAGACTTCCAAGAAATTGTCGTTTGTCCATGTAAAAACACGAAACCAGTTTGTGATCTACCGTTGTGGGGATCACTTAAAAAACCTGCATCGGCATAGCCGATGAGGTGTAGATCTTGTTTCTTTGGAAAGAAAAGTCCAAGATCTTGTGTACCTTGAAGGTATCTTAATACATTCTTTACTCCATTCCAATGTCGAATCGTAGGAGCATTATTATATCTTGCTAATAAATTAACTGCGAAAGCAATATCGGGTCTTGTATTATTTGCAAGATACATAAGTGCACCAATGGCACTAAGGTATGGGTATTCAGAACCCAAAACTTGCTCTCCTTCTTGGCATGGCCGAAATGGATCTGTATCCCTCTCTAAGCCTCTTACTACCATAGGAGTTTTTGATGGATATGCTTTGTTCATATTGAATTTCTCCAATACTTTCTGAACATAAGCAGATTGGTGTACGAGAATGCCCGTTTGAAGGTGCTCGAGTTGCAAACCCAAGCAAAATTTAGTTTTACCTAAATCCTTCATCTCGAACTCCTTTTTAAGATGATTTTGTGCCTCTTTAATGTCATTCTCAGTGCCAATGATATTTAAATCATCAACATATACTAATATGATACAAAAACCAGTTGAGGATCTTCTAATGGAGACACAAGGGCAATCATCATTAGTAGAGTAGCCTTTGTTTAAAAGGAACTCCTTCAGTTGGTTATACCACATCCTTCCAGACTGTTTCAAGCCATATAATGACTTGTTGAGTTTGACACAAAACATGTTGCGATCTACTTTTCCATTAGGTATGGGTATCCCATCGGGAACCTTCATATAAATATCTGAATCTAGTGACCCATATAAATATGCAGTCACGACATCCATCAACTGCAAAGATAGATGTTTTTGTGTTGCCAGTGATATCAAGTATCGGAAAGTTATTACATTCATAACAGGAGAATATGTTTCATTATAATCAATGTCGGGTCTCTGCGTGAACCCTTGTGCAACTAGCCTTGCCTTGTATCTCACAACCTCATTGTTTTCATTTCGTTTTCGAACGAAAACCCATTTGAACCCAACAGGATAGGTTCGAGGAGGAGTAGGTATTACATTTCCGAATACCTCTCTCTTTTTAAGTGAGTCAAGTTCTGCCTTGATTGCTTCTTTCCATTTGATCCAGTCTGAGCGTTGTTTACACTCTGCCATGGTCTTAGGATCAGGATCTTGGAGAAGATCAGCTATCATGGTTGAAAAGCATAAGTTGACAACCGTTGTATTACGGTCAAGTAATTCTCCAGAACTAGTATAATTGATGGAAATTTCTCTTATCCCCTGTAATTCTTTATGACTTCCCAACATAGAAGAATCAGGGTTTTCCGATTGTCCAGCCTGCTCTATAGTGCGCACATGAGGGCTAGATAAAGGATTTAAAATATTCTTTTGATTTAAGTCAATGTTTTGTTGACTCGCATTTACTTTCCTCGAGGAAGGTCTAGTCTTTGGACGCTTGCTTGAAGCATCTTTTTCCTTACTTGCTCTCCCCTTTTTCGGAGGTTGAGTGGTTTCAGATGGTACCTCCACTCGGCAAGGTGCATTTATTGCAGGATTCAAAGACTTTATGACATTATTATAGTCAGTAAATGCATCTGGCAGGTTACTAGCAAGTTCCTGTAACTCTATAATTTTCTGAACTTGAAGTTCAGTTTCTTTTGTACGTGGATCAACATTTAGGATGGATTTGTCATCCCAATTTATTTCTCGGCGGTCATTGATAAATTTATTATCTCCCCCTAAAGCCGGGAAATGATCCTCATTAAAAATACAATCAGCAAACCGGGCCGTGAATAAATCTCCTGTTAAAGGCTCTAGGTATTTAATAATATACGGGTATTGATATCCCACGTATATTCCTAATTTCCTGTGAGGGCCCATAGAAGTTCGCTTAGGTGGTGAAATTGGTGTGTATACAGCACAACCAAATTTCCGCAGATGGGAGATACTGGATTGATCTCCACGTACAAGTTGTAAAGGGGAGGTGGTATGATATGCAGTTGGTCTTAATTGTAGAAGATCAGCAACGTATAAAACTGCATGACCCCAACAAGATGTTGGTAAATTGCATCCTTGTAATAATGGCCTAGCTATGAGTTTAACCCTCTTTATTAAAGATTCCGCTAAACCATTTTGTGTGTGTACATATGGAACAGAATGTTGTACTTCAATTCCTTGAGCCATACAATAATCATTAAAGGCTCGAGATGAAAATTCAGCAACATTGTCCATACGGATACTTTTAATCCTATATTCAGGATAATTTGCTTTCAACCTTATGACTTGTATCATAAATTTGGCAAAAGCATGGTTATGTGTAGATAATAAACACACGTGTGACCATCTAGTAGATGCGTCTATTAAAACTATGAAGTATCTAAATGGACCACACATTGGTTGTATGGGTCCACAAATGTCTCCTTGAATTCTTTCAAGGAACTTTAATGGTTCAGCATGAATCTTTAGCGGAGAAGGCCACAAGATCAACTTACCCATAGCACATGAAGTACACATAAAATCATTAGATTTTGGAAATTTAGTGTTCTTTAAATCATGGTCGGTGCAATTTCCAATAATTTTCCGCATCATACCTATTCCGGGGTGGCCTAGGCGTGAATGCCAGGTCTTAAATGTATCAACATTCTGGAAAATCACCTTGTATGCAACATGAGGTACGGGTTTTATGTACGTGAAGTACAGTCCAGATGGTGTAGAAGGAATTCTTTCTAGAACTTCTTGGCCATATTCGGAAGATTTTGAGACAAGAAGAAATTCTTCTTTATTCTCTTCATGGGTATGTATATGTAACCCATTCTTCCGAATATCTCTAAAACTTATGAGAGTGCGTGTAGAATCGGGATACAATAAAGCATCCTCGATCATCACTTGTGTCCCATTAGGAAACATAATAGTGGTTCGGCCAGAGCCAACTATTGTTGCATCGCGTCCAGCGATGGTCAAAACATTTCCTGACCTCCTAGTTAGCATCTGAAAATATTTTTTCCCCTAAGTATAGAGTTAGTGGTGCAACTATCCACAAGGCACATTTCTTCTTCCATCGGAAACTTCCCGTAAATCTAATATAAGAATAACACAATGAGTTGCATTAAAAATACATTTATGTACATAAAATATTAGAGTGCTGGATAACCCTAATACAATATAAATATATTTATATTACAACACACTTTCAATATTTACATGAACTAAATATGTACATTTCTATGGTAGAAGATCTATAAAAGATCATCAAATACATTGTTCGAATTGTATTCCACCATAGTGTTGTTCATGTCCATGTTGTCATCATCATTCAACGTTGATTCGTCATTTCTAGGGTTTTGATCCTCACTAGAACAACCAACTTCAAACGTTGAATTTGTCGGGATGTTGAAATGAGTTTCATATTCAGTTCCCGATCCTTGATTCTTCTTGTCATTCCCAAGTGATTTCTGGTACAATGCTACAAGGTGTTTAGGTGTGCGGCATTTATCTGCTGTATGTTTGTAAGTGCCACATGCCTTACACTGCACATTCTTCCCTTTAAAAGGAGCACCATTCTTTTTCATTGTCTTTGAAAACTTTTTATTTTTCTGCCTATTGCGACGGCACCCAGCAGATCTACCATTCTTCTTTGGATTTGCATCCTTAGAAGTATTTGCTTTCTTCTCATTGTGATGAATTTCAGGAAGAGAAGCAGCCCCAACATGACGTTGGTGATGATTCTTAATGGTAAGTTCATCATGCTTCTCGGCCTGAAGTAAATCTCGAATGAGGTCAGCATAAGTTTGGTAGTTCCGGGCCCTATATTGATGTTGTAAGATCCTATCTGAGGGTAGCATAGTTTGAAGAGTCTTTTCAATCTTGTCATCCTTTGATGGTTCTTTCTCACAAAATCGGAATTTGGCACACACCTTATGAACAGCATGGTTATAATCTCCTATAGGCTTAAAGTCTTGGAGACAAAGTTGAGTCCACTCATGGTTGGCCTCAGGCAATAAAATTGCCTTTTGTTGTTCATATCGATTTTTGAGTGCAGTCCAAAGACTATGAGGTTCCTCCTCCATAACATATTCAGACTTTAAGTCTGGATGAAGGTGGTTTCGAATGATGTATAGTGCTTGATACTTTTGTGTATCCAGAAATGCTGCATTTCTTCCTTCAGGGGGATCAAGTGCAGCCATGATTCCTCGGTATGCCAAGCTTATCTTGATGTCCAATGCCCATGTAGGATAGTTGTGACCATCAAGGGCAAGTTCTTCGAACTCGCGAGCCATTGGGTCCTATATTTAGGCAACCAGAGATTTTATTAATAAAATCATCATGGTGGTGTTGTAATCTGTGTTAATCATAATGAAAAACACATAGGAATTATTCATTTTTATCTACCCAAATGTCAAAAATGGCTTGACAAAAAGAACAATTTATTTGTGTATGATTCACATTTCATTAAGCCAAATTTTGGAAAAATGGCCTAACAAAATTGAACCAAAATGATTTTATATTTTATGTGTGTAGTTAGATAAGCTAAAATTCTAAAACTTGCTTAAATGACAGTATTTGTAAAAATTGTTAATATAATAAACAAAATTCTAAGTTCTGGCCAAATTTTGGAAAAAAGCCTTACAAAGAATTTTGGACAATGTGGTTTTTAATTTCATCTATGTTTTGGCCAAAATTTGAAAATTAGCCAAATATTAGATTTATTGCAAATAAATGCAATATACACATTGTCATAATCAATATATACATTGATCATAATTATATTTACAAATATTTACAGTACATACACACTTGCAGAAATGTAAACTAAATTTAAACTGCAAATACTAATTAAACAGTAATTATATACAGTCAGCCCGAAAAACCGCAGTTAACCGAAAAACGCGGCCCACGGCTTGCATGCTCTAATATCGCGATCAAACGCGTGGTTGACTCGCGATCGCAGCGCGGCCCATGGCCCGCATGCTCCGATCTCGCGGTCAAACACGTTGTTGACTCGCAGTCGAAGCGCGGCCCACGGCCTGCGTTGTCCGATCTTCCGCGGTTGCGCGCTGGGCCGAGCCCGCTTCCTCCGATCTGACGCGGCCTCGAGGCCTGTTTCCTCCGATCGTCTGAAGCAGCACGGTATGTTTCCCGCCTTTTTCTCCTTCAGCGCCGTCCTCCTTCTTTGCCTTTGATCTCCGGCGTCGCTCCCCCTATGCTTCATCATTCAACGGCTTTGGCCGGCGGCCGAACCACGGGTTCGGCTGGCGAGATGAGCAAAGCGGCGAAGTACTCGGTTCCCGCTCGGGCTTGTGAGCACTGGCGGAGATCCAGGGCCCGAAGGCCTGACTTCGCCATGAGAGGTTGCCGGCGAAATTGATGGTACAATAGTGGATGAAGGCGGCGCCGACGAGTTCTGTGATGTCCTTGATGCCAAGGGTTCTCGAGGGAGACCCCTTGGGCCGATTAGAATCCTCGCCGTTCGCCGTATCAACGGCGGCGTCACGACGTCGTCAACCGCTGGCGTGGTAGTTTCGGTGGCCACCGAGATGGTCGAGTTTCCATCTCTTTCTCCTCCTCCCTCCTCCCCCTGTCCACTCGATGACGAGGGTCTTAGAATCGGCGCAGCCCGGTTGGGGTTTTCCCCAACGTGAACGGCGCTCGGTTCCTGTACTTGGTGGTCATCAAGATCCGAGGGACGGGAGGGGTAGGGGGTCGGAGGACGATCTTGGACACGACGTCTAAGAATGCTCCTTGGCGGTTGTGCCACCGGAATGGCAGTTGCTCGATGGTTACACCGACGATCACGACGGCAGTAATGACAACGACGTCCAAATCGTCGTTCACCGTGGCGCAGGCGGCGGCAACGACAACAGCGTCGGCCGCCATGACGCACATGATGATTGAATCTTGTAGGGATGGCCGTCGGACGGTGGAACCGTCCACCACGGTAATGGCGACGTTCATGGTGCCGACGACCTTCTTGATCAATCATGTCTTGGCGAAGTCGACCATGGATAGCATCTTCGTCTTGAAGAATGATGAGAACAAAATCAGTAAGTGTTCCGTTTCCAGACATGTTACCGTGATATCACTCTTCGTTCTTCCTCTCGATCGCTCGGTAGAGCGTGCTGATAACGTTCTGAAAGTAAAAACGCGAGAGAGACAAAGACAATGTGCAAATGATTCAACCGTGTGTTCATTCATTCATTCATCATATATTTATACATTGTGAAGAGACACATTTGTGAGGAGACATGGCTTTTCGGGTAGGCGGTTAGAACCGCTAGTGACCTTTCAAGTGATCACATGTTAAATGTTTTGTAACAGGTTGTAAATGCTTTGTTAAGAAACATGGTAATCCTGATAAATTTGAAGCTATATCTGTTGATGGCATTTTTCTTGGTTATCCATCTCATACTAGAGGATACGGTGACTTGACACTAACAAAATTGTGAAGACTTGTGAGGTTTCTTTTGATGAAGCTAGCCCAGGTACTAGCTCTAATATTGCAGGTCTAGTATCCGCAGGGGGAGAGTATTTTCATCGAAGAAGACGAAGAAGTGGTGCTGCTGCCTGAAAATTCAGAAGCAAATGACGTTGATCAGCTGCTGATTTTCACCACAACCAGCACCAACAACAACTGCAGCTGGTACAGATCATCCTCAAGACACAAGTTCTTCGATCTGTGATGAACATGAAGAACAAGGAGCTTGTGGAGTGTCTACTCCCCTCGGAATCCTCAAAAGTTATCCTCCACAACAAATCAATGGGAGCTTGCTTTTGTTGCTTATTTTGAACTCAAAGATATATCACACGCACTCACTAATGAATCTTGGATTATTGCAATGCAAGAAGAGTTATAAAATTTATAAAGAAATAATATTTGGAAACTTGTACCTCCACCTCATGGTCACACTTTAATTGGAACTAAATGGGTTTTGAAAAATGAACAAAGTGAGGATGGGGTTGAGGTTAGGAATAACATTAGGTTGGTTGCTCAAGGTTTCACACAAATAGAATTTCTAGATTTTGATGAAACTTTTGCTCCCATTGCTAGATTAGAAGCCATAAGAATTTTGTTAGCTTTTGCTGCATCTAAAAGTTTCAAGTTATATCAAATGGATGTTCAAAATGCTTTTCTTAATGGTTATATAGATGAGGAGGTTTATGTCAAGCAACCACCGGGTTTTGAAAAATCCATATTTTCCTAATCATGTTTACAAACTGTCCAAAGCCTTGTACAGTTTGAAACAAGCCCCTAGAGCATGGTATTATAGGTTAAAAACATTCGTTTCGTACTTGAAAAGGGGTTTACCATGGGCAAGGTTTATAAAACTCTTTTTGTGCTTAAGCATGGCAATGACTCATTATTCATTCAAGTGTGTGTGGATGACATTATCTTTGGTTGTGCTACTCATGATCTTGTGTCCCAGTTTTCAGCTATGATGAGTTCAGAATTTGAGATGAGTATGATGGGAGAACTCATGTACTTTTTGGGGCTGCAAATCAAGCAAACTAAGGTAGTTACCTTTGTGCATCAAACGAAGTATACAAGAGACCTTCTCAAACACTTCAACATGGACAAAAGCAAGCCTCTTCAGACACCCAATGGGTACAACAACGACACTTGAACTTGATGAAGATGATGAACCTGTGGATCAAAATGAATATAAAAGCATGATCAGATCACTTTTTTACCTCACAGCATCAAGACTGGACATACAATTTAGTGTATGTATTTGTGCAAGATTTCAAGCTTCCCCACGTGCTCCACATCGTCAAGCCATCAAAAGAATTCTCACGTACTTACATGGAACTCAAGAATTTGGCATTTTTCTTCCTTCTTCCCCAACCATTACTTTGAAAGGTTTTTCGGATGTGGAATTCGGGGATTGTAGGATTGATAGGAAAAGTACTTCGTGTTCTTGTCATTTTCTTGGTAATTCTCTTGTTGCTTAGTCCCCTAGGAAACAAAACTCAGTTGCACAATCTACAGCCAAATCTGAATATGTAGCTACTACTAGAGCTTTCTCATAAATTCTTTGGATTGTTCAAACACTTATGGACTATGGGGTTGATCTAGATAGTGTTCTACTGTTTTGTGATAACACTAGTGCCATTTGCATTGCTAAAAATCTCGTGCAACATTCGAGAACAAAGCACATTGACATTAGGCATCACTTTCTCCATGATAATGTTGAAAAAGGAAACATTGTGCTTCACCATGTATATATCGAACAACAATTGGCTGATATTTT
The DNA here is from genome assembly GCA_036927565.1 of Tuctoria greenei. Taxonomy (NCBI): domain Eukaryota; kingdom Viridiplantae; phylum Streptophyta; class Magnoliopsida; order Poales; family Poaceae; genus Tuctoria; species Tuctoria greenei. The sequence goes on along the minus strand of JAYESD010000001.1, from coordinate 221,051,315 downwards.
CACAAAACCTTTGGATTTAACTAGTTTTTGTTTCATTCATAGTGAAATAGGGGTTATGCATCCTCGTGGCATAAATTGAGGGGGAGTTTTGAAACTTGGGAAGTCTATGTGTGAGTCTGAATTTAAAATAATACGAGCATACTATTTCATAAATATATGACTTTGTGATTCCTTTTACATGCTGAATGTTCTTACTACAATACTCGTGTTATCCATTTTGTAGTTTTTGCCATGACTAGCAATTGGAATAATTACACTAAATCTGGTCATGATCAAACTTACTTGCTGTTTGAACTTGTTGCATGCTCACAAGTGCTTTTAATCATGAAGAATTAATCAAGTAATCAACTCACATGTTAAGTTTTTGTGTTCAAGAGAAAAATTGAGAAAAGATCAAGAGAATATGCTTGCATCACACTTTTTCTTTTGAGATGGCTTATCATTGCACTTAGATATGAACTTAGAAGAAGTTGTGTATGACTAAAACCATGGTCATAAGCTTCTGATTGTCAAATGACATAGGCTTGGCTTGGTTGGTTAGAATAAGGCAGATGCGACGTATAATCTCCTGCAAATGTTATATGATCATAATTTGCGCTTTAAATAATATTGAAAAATGAAAATTGCAGCAACAAGTGTCATGCTTTCAGGTTTTGAAATAGTTAAGTTTGTGAGATCACGACTTGCTTAAATTGAAAATTACATTTGATCTCTAGCATGGCTTACACTACATTATGTATTTCATTGATGTGCTAGTGTAAGTTATTTGATAGTATGACTTGGATGAGCTTTGTTTTATATGTATATGTTACTATATGCTCATAACAATTGAAATTTCCCTTTTGAACCTTGCTAAATACATTGTTAAAGGGGGAGAAATTGATCACACATTGCACACATTCACAAGTGTCTTGGCACGATTCTTCTCAGGGGGATAATTTTTGTTTTTCTTCTCATTTTATTTCTGATTTACGAAGGGGGATAAATAAGTATAGGGGATAAATATTTGTTTTGAAATTTCTTTATTTCTCATTTGATTGTTTTCAAAACTTTTCATAAGCCAATGTTCGGATTTTAAGTGGTGCTGCCAATGCATTCATCAAGAGGGACATTTTGAGACCTATATATGCTGAATACATTGGCTATGACGATAAATGTTTTGAATACTGCCAAAAAACCTATCTCAACAAGGTCTGACTCTAGGTTCGAGCTCCACCAATGTTCGATGATAGGTTTTACTTGTTTTGGGTAGCTCCTGCAAGGTTCGGTGCAAGGTCCGACTTATTTTGGCTAGGTCCGACTTCTTTGTCATGGTCCGACTTATTTTGGATAGGTTCGAGTTGGTATGGCTAGCTCCGACATGTTTTTGCTAAGTCCAGCGCTAGGTCCGACTAGCTTTGGTAAGCTCCGGCGCTAGGTCTGACTAGCTTTGGCTAGCTCTGGGGCTAGGTTCTGCTAGCTTAGGTAAGCTCTAGTTCAAGGTCCAGTGCTAGATTGAAATGGTTCTGCTTTTAACTTGCAATATTTCATACTTGCTTTTTGAATTATGGAAAGCTTGATTAGTATTCTTTTACTATGTTTTTGGTGTGTCTTGGTGGTTATAGATGATATCATTTTGATATGGTTTGCAACATGCTTATGTGATGTGCTCACGTAAGGTGTTGTGATTTCGGAACTAACGAGAGTCAAGTCGAGGACTTGTGCTCGGAAGTATCGGTTGTTTATTCATATGCAGATGTTGCTTGAGTTCAAGACATGGCCGATGACGGGATCCATTAAACTAGTCTTAGGGAGAAGATGTGGTTCAACAACCAAGTTTGGGAGGAATTGTGGTTTAGTTGATCAGGAGGTCAGGCAACATGGTTGAATCAAGAACAATGCATATGTAGGTATCATGGACATCGTTGGAAGATGTTTGCACGTGTGCAAGGAGTGCATGGACGTGGCCACATGGTTCCAAGGTGTGATGAAGAGATGTGGACGTAATGAATCGGTCAGAAAGGTGCAACCGACTAGGTTATAGACTCAAGGTGCGGCTGAGTCGGGTTTGACTCAAATATGCAAATATTTGAGTTGGTTACGTTAGGATTTTGAGGTGAGCACGAAGTTGAGTTGTTTTAGGAATGTGGGATACGTTTCTAAGGTATTTTGAAGTCTTAAGATTTCTTCTATCTGCGTATGGAAGAGTCTTGAGCAGTTATCGAAAGTTTTGGTTGAAACTGAGTAGGATAGGAGTCCTAGTTTGGTTTGGTTTGGCCTCATGGCTGGTTATATAAGCAAGGGAGGCCAGAGCTCGTGGTAAACGAATTTTGGGCTATTCCTCTTGTATTATATTGAACAAAGATCGTACTTTAAAGGAACTTTTCTGCCTTGTTTGTCCGACTTGTTTCAGACAAGTTTTTCTAGTCGACTTTTCGCACAACACTACCTTGCTTCGGTGGTTTTATCATAACTCAAGTTTTACAGATCCAATTGACGTGATTCTTTTTGAGTTATCTTCACAACTTGTGATCTATCATCTGTAAATTTCACGATCATTGTATATGTGGTTTTGGATCTACACGAGTTTCATTGCAGTGTTGTAGATCTAGTTTTTCTTGGGTAGAACAGATTGACCTTCGTTCAATCTTTCGATCATAACTTGAGTTTTTATCGAAGGTTTTTCGTGATTCTTGTCATCATGTCTTCGTGACTTGATTCTTCACAATCTATACTGGTTTTATCACGATTGATCACATTTATATTAGTCACACATACGATTTCTTAGCAGATTGATTTTCTACTGTGGAGTTTTTGTTGCTTCCGCTGAAAAAGTTTTAAATCTACCATTAACCCCCCTCTGGTAGCTTTTCACGTGCTCTTCAATCCTACAAGGTGAAGAGAGATAAGTCTAAAAGTTAGGTAGATACTCCTACTATGCTTCTACTATATATATATATATATATATATATATATATATATATATATATATATATATATATATATATATATATATATATATATATATATATATATATATATATATATATATATATAGCCTAAGTTAGATACTAGTGATAATATCAATGGTTACATCTCTTGCTAAGTTGTTCAACACATCGGGCATGGGATTACACCTAGCAATACTAGGATGACTCCAGCAAAGAGCCTGTGGCACAACCGAACGAGTGGGATTACATGGACAAATAGAGTTGTCACCACCTACTGCCTACCTCTTCAATCCGTGAGTCTACGAGACATCCAATGCTACTTAACTATCCTAGCACCATGCTAGCATATTAAATAAATACCTTAAGAGCTGCAGCACAAGCCATCCTAAGGCAATGACTAACCTAAACATCGTTGAACCAATGCTGAAACATAGCATAAGTCATTCATATTAACATGATCATGTCATAACTTATTAGACTGTAGTGGGGATTTGTAGAGTTTATGATGATATAATAAGAGTGGTATAGCATAATCATAAATACTACTCCTACCACATAATAGAATCCACAATCAAACAAGAAACACTTCATCCGAGCATATGAATAAAAGAAGATTAAAGATAACATCTTTATTAAGAACAAAGTCACAAATACAATTACAAATAGGAATATGAGAGCCATACCTTTCCCAATTTGGAATAGGGAAGAGAGAGACTCCTTCTACTCCTTCTTAATTGGACTATGGACTATAGGATCTCCTCTCTATATCCTAAACTCCTCTAAACCTATGGAGAGTAGTGAATACAATAGAATGAATACTCAAGTGATGTGTGTGTGTGTGAAGTGAGGGTAGTGGGTCCTATTTATAGGTGGAGAAGTGTCGGTTCCCGCCACCAAAAGCGCGCAAATCAGTCATCATCATCTTCAGAAAGCTGGGAGAAGCCAACATATATCGATTGATCGAGTTTGGATTAGGTCGGCTGACTAGAAGGGTCGGTCGACTTGGTCAGTGAACTGTTGGACTTGTGTTTTTTCTAGGTCACTAACAGGTGGGTCCCCTTTACTGATATAGGTGATACATTGTTGGATGGCCTCAGATACTTCTCTTTGTGGTCTATTTGATCCATGTGGTGCCACATGTCGACGCTTGATTGATTGGGATGATATTTTATAGGATTGCTCCCCTCTTTTACCTCATTTACTGCAATAAATATTTGCATGCACTATTTCTCCAAGGAAAAGTTGAAATAGGTTAAAAGAAAGGTGATATGTACAAGAAATGGTATTTCCTTCACATAATTGAGTTATATTGACGGGTGAAATTGGTATATAATAGCCGTCAACAGTGTCGTTACTCCTCAGAAGATTCGTGTGGCAAAATAAACCAACGTTCTTGCACCATCAATTGAAACGCCAATGGCCCAGAAGACTATTCATGAGTTTTTGACTCTCTCTGCTAATAATGGACCCACTGTTAACACGGGAGATGCAAAATTTAAAATCAAGACTGGCGTAATCACTATGGTGCAAGCCAATCCATTTTATGGGAAGGCTAAGAAGGATGCAAGTGCTTACCTGCAACAGTTCCCTGAGACTTGCAACACTTTCAAGATCATGGACGTCTCTCTTGATGTCATCCGTCTTAGACTGTTTCCATTCTCCCTTCTCGTGAGAGCGAAGCAGTGGTTCTATGCAAATGTAAGTGTTGTAGACACTTGGGAGAAGTGTTCTATGGTATTCCTTGCCAAGTTCTTTCCGTTGGGAAAGACCAATACCCTACGTGAAAGAATTTCAAGCTTCCAGCAAGATCCTAAGGGATCTATTCCTGAGGCTTGGGAAAGGCTGCAGGAGTAGTCCTAGCCTGTCCCCACCATGGGATGGTCGACTGGCTCATTATCCGGAATTTCTTCAACGGGCTGATTCCTTCCACCCGTGACCATGTGGATGTTGCTGCTGGAGGAGCCTTCTTCTCATTGATGGTGCCCAAAGCAAAAGAATTCATTGAGAAGATGATATACAATATCAGTTGGAGTGAGGAGAATCTCCAAACCCATCGGTGAGGCATGCATACCTTGAAAGAGGTGGACATGATCGTTACCAAATTGGACCTCCTTAGGAAGAAGATAGATAGACAAGCTAGTGGTGAAATATGTGGAACTGCCCTATCCTTAGAGTCTCACATGACGTGTGAAGTCTGTGTCAATACAGGTCACATGGGCAATGACTGCCGAGAGAGTCATGAGGACGCCCTATATGTAGCAAATAATGGAAACTTCAACAACAACGGCTATCGTCCAGGAGGTCAAGGGTGGGGCCAACAACGCCTTTTCTTTAAAGGAGGGTAAAACAACAACAATGGCAATCAACCCATGTTGAGAGAGCTTTCCATTAGCCAGCTGAAGACCAATGATACCTTATCAATAAAGCTATCAGCTAATGACAAGACCCTAGAAAAAATCAATGCAAAGATTGAAGGACTATCCTCAGCTTTCAAGAATCAACTGAGCTTCAACAAGATGTTGGAATCTCAGTTGGCTCAACTTGTTGTATTTGTTCGTCCGTTGGAAAATAACAAAATTCCAGGACAGCCAAAAGCCCGGTAGAAAATGTGAATGCAATGGCTAAGAAAGGTGGCAAGACCACTCATGACCCACCATATCCCACACAAGAAAAGAGGACAACTGAGAAAGAGAAATAGAAAGATGATGTCCCAACTAGCATAAATGAACCACTCAGTGAGAGAATGGCCAAGCAATTTGAAGACACCAATTTTATGCCATTACCTCATAGACAAAGCCAACAGTGGATGAGCAATTAAAACGTTTTTCAAGTTATTAAAAAGATCCACATCAATGTGCCCTTGATAGATGCAATGCAATTACCCATTGATGCTCACTATCTCAAGAACAAATTGAATAACAAACGGCCATTGCCCACCACTGAGGATGTCTAGCTTACAGAGGACTGCAGTGCAGCCATCCTCAATAGGCTTTCGGAGAAGAAGAAGGACCTTGTATGTCCTACTATATCTTGCTTAATTGGGGCTCACTACTTTGACAAGGCACTTTGTGACCTTGGAGCATGTGTGAGTGTTATGCCCAACGTGGCCTTCGACTAGCTGAATTTCACGGAGTTGACTCCAACACCAATGCAACTCCAACTAGCTAACTCTTCAGTCCGTTATGCAGCAGGTATTGTTGAAGGCACTTCGGTAAAAATATAGAATTGCTTCATACCCATGTACTTTGTGGTGCTCGACATGGACATCAAGAAGGATAAGCCGCTCATTCTTGGGCTCCCGTTCCTTTGCACCGCAGAAGCTCGCATAGATGTTGGAGCTGGAGAAATCGCTTCCATATCAATGGCAAGGAGGAGAAGTTTAACTTTCGCCCAAAGTCGGAGCAATGCTCCATGATTCAGATCAAGTATGGGCCGAGTGTTAAACAAATTCAAGAGGTTGAAGTCACACCTCCAATGGTGGATCCGCTCATTGCATTCATGAGAAAATAAATCTATGCGTAGAACCTGTCTTTTCGTCCATGTCGACATCTTAAGAAGACAGAGAAGCTTGGGCCTTTCTGAAAGGCCCAAGTCCACCAAACTGCCAAAGAAGGAGTGGCAAAAGAAGCAAGACATGTTGTCCGAGCCCATTCCTTCGGGCCTGGATGCCAAGAAATGAAAACGGAGGAAAAATCCATCTCACCGTACTTTGGTGAGACATAGCCAATAGGATAATTGGTAGTTATCTTTTATGTGATTTTTCTTTTCACCCCATTTATTTTTCCCACATAGTTTGATTTTTCCCACTGCACATTTGATTTCTCCTAGCAAGTTGAGAATCTTATATTATTAACCATCATTTTTACTTCTTTATTTTTCACAAAAGAATTTTTTTGAATTTGAAAAAGAGTTTTATTGGAAAAACAATTTTTCTGAGCTGCAAATGTGGTAATTCACCAACAGGCTAATTTTATAGCCGTTGGGAAGCCACTTGCCAAAAGAAGGACCAAGGGGCCCACTTGCATGGTCGACCGACCCCCCTGGTTATCTGAAGTGGGGAAGGGCCAATGAGCCTCTCTCTCTCCTCCAACGGCTATATTTTGTGCCTCTTATGACCATTGGAGAGTGTACACTACAAATGGTGGCTATGAGGAGGACTTCTCTTCACACTTCACCCCATTTTCACCTCCCCAAGTCATTCTCTTGCTCACTTTCTTAAATGCTTGAGTACATAGAGTACTCAGCAAGTGCGGGAAGAGGATGACATGATTGGCTAAAGCAAGGGAAGGCCAATTATGGCTTAAGCACTATGCTTAGAACCTAACCTTAGCTTTCAATTAACAATATCATAATACCAGAAGTAATTCAATACATAATTAAAGATGATGAATGTAACTTGAATCATAAATAACCACCATTTCCCAACCATAAGCTAATTATGAACTGGCCCCAAGCCGCTCTTGTCCGTGAGCACGGCTGTCATGACAGTTTTACCAAATCTCTACAGAGAGTGTACTCTTTCCCCACAAGCAGTGATTTCATCCCCTGTTGCCAGGTGGACTAAGTGAACCTCCCTGAATGCCCGTGGTAGTTAACCATATTACACACTTCCTTTGGTGTAAGGCCAGGAGATCACAACATGGTCTTTACAAATGTACTCCCGACTAGTGCTAGCCCTCGAAGGTTTCCACCACTGAGGATTCCCGGAGTAACCCTCCGCCTCAGAGCCCCCTCTTGAGCCTTGTGGTTCCCAGAGCAGTACCCCTGCATCATTCCCCGCACCGTCCAACTACTAGCATTTCATCGGGAGAAACCTAATTAATTGACCAAGCTGCCCCATCTCAGTCTCATGGTGGTACTATAGAGCTTAGTGGCTTCCTCCATAAACCATTTCTTAGAATCCGGTGGTACCAAACCCAATCCCGGGTCTCGTGCAAACTGCACCATACCAAATCTATCCAACCACCAGATTCCTATCCACTACTATTGTGTGTCCACCACAATTAAAGTAATCAAATAGTTTAACATGTCACAATTGTATGAAAACCCATTCCCAATGTCTAAGCATGGCTAAGCATAATTAATTACCTATCTACTTCCCAACCAACATCAGGTGATAAGGAATTATATGGAACAAGGCATGAAACATGAAATAGGACATCAATTTAATTAGCATGCATCTAACTAAAATCCTAAAATTGGTACAAGATGGTCAAGGGCACTTGCCTTCGTCGAAGACTTGGTTGTTGGTGAAGTCTTGGTCTTGGAGATTGAAGTTGGGGTCGTAGCACGACTCTAAATATATTACCCAAGCATGGCAAAGAGAAATAAAAACTAAAATAAGTAAAGAGCACATAACACATGACATCAAACATACACATAGGCATAAAACCCTATACTAATGCATCCCTACAAGGTATTTATTATTTTACATAGCCAAAATATGCATTTTATATTTATCTTACATTTTTGGGATTTATTTGTGGCCCAAAATCATTTTTATTGAATTTTCTATGGCCAAAATGTATTTTAAACATTTTTAATAAAATTTCCATGGTCAAACTATATTTTATTTGTACTCTACAAATTAAGTACAGCATAAGAACATTTTGTACCAATTTTCCTACTGTTTTTATATTTATTCACTATTTTCATCTATTTTCTACACATTAAATACCCCCAAAAACAATATTCAACAATTAAATAAAAGTCCAGGGATTGAATAATAAGTTTCTTACACTGTACAGGGGCTAAATCCATAATTCTACAAATTTCCAGGGGTTAGATTGCTTATTTAAATGATTAAATCCAATTCCAGGGATTCCAGGGGCTAGTTTGCTAAATTCAGGGGCTAGACTTGAATTCCAGCAAAGTCCAGGGGGTAGCCCGCAAGATTCCAGGGGCTGCGGTGTAAAAGCGGAGGCGGGAAAAAGGAATTTAAGTATGGGTCGTCGGATCCGAAGTGAACGCACGAGATTTTAATGGCCGAACTGTTACAATGTTATAATCTCAGCCGTTGACCCCCAACCGAGGGCTGAGATCGGGCCACGTCGCCTCTGGCGACGTCGGCGGCGCACGGCGCGGCGGCGCTAGACGCCCGCGACGGCGATCTCGCCGGCGACGGCCAAACCGGCTCTAATGCCGTCTAAACTACACGCACTATACACCAAACGAAAGGGGAGAGACTGTGGAGCATACCTCGGGGGTTTTCGGGACTTGAAATCGACCAGAGAGTAGTCGGCGACGAGGAATGGCGGCAACAGGCATCGGCTCTCGCCGAATCCGATGAAACCTTGGCTAATTCCCCGTACAAATTTGCCCGGCGTACTCCTGACGGCAAGGGACAGAGGTTAGAGGGGAGAGAGGGGTGAGGTGATCGCCGGTTAGTCGGGAACGTGTGTGTCTTACCAAGAGCGACGGTGGGCTAGGGTTTGAGTGCGGAGGAGAGGAAAGAGAGGGGGAGAGGGGGAATTTATAGAGGGGAAGGCGGCGGCGGTTGCTGGCGCGCGCGAAGAGAGGTTTCCCGGGGTTGATTCGTGCGTGGAGCGACGGTTGGAGGGGGTGATTTTCGGCGTGGGCGCGGCGCGGGAAAAGGGAGGCGCGACAGTTGCTCCCTGGGAGGGATGACAGGTGGGCCCCGCCCGGCAGAGAGAGAAGAGAGGGGGTGGGGAGGGGTTGGGCCGCGGGAGAGGGAAAGAGAATTGGGCCAGGGGAGATTTGGCCCAGGGAAGGGTTTTATTCTTTTTCTTTTTCTTTTTCATTTCCTTTTCTTTTGATTTGAATTCAACTTCAAATTCCAACAGATTCTACTCATTTGAACTTCAAAAATTCACACAAAATGCAACACACACATACACTATAGTTTGATCAAATTTTATTACATGAAATATAGGTGTTACACTCTCCTCACCTTATTTTTCACTCTCCAACAGTTGATGCATCCTGCGTATTCATTTTGCCTTAGGGGATTGCCAAGCTGCAAAGATGCAGGTGCTGGACGGGCGAGGCATCCTATAGCTCGATGTCTTCCCCGTCCATCGATCTTTTCTTCTCTCTTCCACACCCCCACGTCTCCAACCCAGCCACACCTCCTCCAGCTGCCAAGTGGCCACCCTCTCGTCCAGTCCTGTCACACCGCCCCCCCCCCCCCCCCCCCTCCCTCCTGTCTGCAGGCGGTGGACGAGGCCGGTGCACGGTCGCTCTTTGACGTTGCCACCCCCTCTCCCTCCTGGACGAGGCGGACGAGGTCAGCGCACAATCCTCTTCGACGCCGTCGCGCCTCCCCCTCCCTCCTGCACACAACGGACGAGGTCGGCGCACGATCTCGCTTCGACGCTGCCTCGCACATGTTCGGGGTGGGCGTGTTCTGGGTGGCCGGGGCCAGGTGTGCAGATGAGGCCGGCGTGCAGTCGCTCTTCGACGCCGCCCCGGGCGCTTTCGGAGCAGCCAAGGCCAGGACGTGGCGGAGATGTCGTTCGTGGTGGGCGGCAGCCTGAGCGGCTACGGTGTCCAAGGCGGCGATGGAGGCGCTAGTACGGACCATGGCAAGTGAGCTCAAGGGCAGCCGCATCGCGGCCAAGTGCATCGTGCAGGGGTCCGTCACCACCGACATGTTCTTTGCCGCCATCGTCCTCCTTTGTTTTTTATCTCCAAAAATGCCTCTGCTGTTGGAGAACACAAAAAAATGAGGTAGCTGAAATCTACTGTTGCACCTCCGTCGCTGACGTGATCATCGATAAGGTCCTCATCATGAATAAATATATAGAGTGAAATCAATTCTATATTACACATCTGAATATTTTACAATAGAACAATGCACCTACATTTTGAACTACGAAGCGTCAAACTTTCAAGAATGGAGTAGAGTATCCTCTACTGCTTTACAAAATTTTACATTCAGCTGTAGTTATCATATTGCGAGTTTTTAACACTAGCGTGGGTATAGATTATAGATCACAATATTTATTTTTGAAATAAGTTATTTTAAATCGTAAATTTCAGAAACAGATGTTTACGATTTGAAATATACTATTCCACAGAAAAAATTCTCGCAAGGCGCCAGCAGAACACTCATTTGGGCCCAACTGGGCCGTCGCCTAGATGAATTGGCCCAGAAAGGAAAGGCTCTAGCGAGGCGACGGACGGACCGACCTAGCTTCGAGTCTCTTCTTCCTCTCCATCACCACCCCTCGCCTCACCACGCATAACCCCTCAAACCCTAGCTGCCGCCGCCTCCCGCCCGACGCCGATGGGAGGGTCGCGGCGCAAGTTCAAGCGCTCCCACGCGAAGGTACGCGTGGGTCTCCCGCGCAAGAAGTCACGCGAGTTCAAGCCGGCCTTCGCCCTGCCCGAGGCGCTCGCCGCCGCAGCCAGGGAAGGGGTCGGATGGGACGCCGAGGGCAGCGTGGTCAAGAACTACGCCGCCTTCGGGGTGGTTGCCAACCCCAACCTCCTCGGTGCGCACGCCCGCGGCACCCCGCGCCTCGTCCAGAGTGCAGCGCTGCAGGCGCCCGACATTGCGGCTGCACGTGCCCCTGTCCCCGAGTTTGAGCCCATCGACACCGGCAGCGACCTCGAGACCGACGGTCAGCTTCCTTCCTCTCCCCTGCTCTGCCCCACTACTTTTCGAGGTTGTTCCTTGGCAAATGTTCAAGTTCAGATGCCATGGATGGATGTACAATTTGGTGCTGTGGACATGCGCTGTAAACAATGGTGGCCCTGTTTCAGTAACTGGGGCGATATGCCTAATATACTCTAAAACGGTATACGATTTGGTGAGGCATATGTGTTCTGCGCGGCTCTCACCTCTTCTCAGGGTAAAAGCTATAGCTTTGACTGGATTGGGATGGGCTTGATTGGATAAATTGATTGTGTGGAACCATGGTAGTGTCACTAATTGGCTTTAAGAAATGCACGATTTTTCTTATATTGTTAAGAATCATGAAAACATATGATCATTGACATACGGTGACTTGTTTCCAGTTTCTGTACCTGTTAGTTCTGTATACACTCGGTCATTAGAATTTTATTTCCTGTGAATTGTGAATGGTCATTTGTGCAGTCCTGAATACTATGAACTGGTCACTGTGTGAATCAAACAATGATTATTTCTTGTACGTTTCAGTATGGGATTAGAACTGTCGATGATTCAATATGAGAAATCAGAAATCTTGTGGCAATCATCTTGCAATGTTAAAATGGACACATTGTGGACGGAGAAAGATTGAGGATGACTCAATCCGTGAACTAATATATTAGCAAAACTTTAAATGATTTGAACATTTTTAAGACAATGGAGGAGAAGCATAATGAGCCTTAACTGCATCTACATTGAAGTATAATTAGCGTACATGTTGTGCTGTGCATATCATACTAATTGCCAGATATATTATCTGTCATCAGGCTGAGGTCACAATGTCTTTAGCTAGTTTAGCATATGATCCCCATAAATTAATTAACAATTGGTCCATGTCTCTGTAAAAGTTTAATTAAGGCCAGCTTGTTTCAGAGTAGTTTTTTTTTGTGTTTTGTTACTTTAGTTGTCTGGGTCATTCTTTTTTAATATTTTTTTCATTATTGTAAACAAAGGTCTTTTATATGGTAACAAATTATGGTGACCTTTCATTTTGCTGAAGATGTTCAGAAATATGAATGAATTGAGACTGATTGCTTTCTTTAAATCTCTCTTAATGATTGCCTAAATTTTAGTTTTCTCACCTTCTGCATAAATTAATTGCCTAAAGATTGTTTCACTTGTTTGAGAATTGAAAATAATCATGTGTATGTATTCATTCAAGCAACACGTCACAAAAAAACTCAACAGTGGTGTCCATAGGAATGTACTCTATACCTTGTTGTTTGATAATAGTTCTTTTAAGCATTCTTAGCCAACGTAAGATGGGCACATATCATTGAGATTCGGCAGGCTTAATATATACAATTTCATGTGTTTGTTGGAAAGCAGATTTGGAGAAGCTTTTTTGCTTGGAATAATTGTCTTTATCTCATTCGTTTGTTGTCGATGGTGCATACGACATTGATCATGCAACATACTTTGCATTATTAAATTATTGTAACAAAGTTGATATGACATTATGGTCTCATGCAAATGTTTTGATGCCATGTAGATCTGAAATCTGCACTTGGGAAGAAAAGAAGGGATGGCAAATCTGCACCTTTGCAACCACTGACAAAAATCCAACGTATTTATATTGGCAGGTTAATAGAGAAGTATGGTGAGGACTACAAGGTATAACCCAATATAGTGAAATCATGAAATGTGCAATCATCTGAGTTACTAACTTGAAGAGTGGGGACTAACAATAAATATCGTGTTTTTAGGCCATGTTTATGGATACCAAGCTGAATGCGATGCAGCACTCAGTCGGTACATTGAAGAAACTCTGCGAAAGATACCATGCTGAGGGCAAGATCTTTGTCTATCCACTGTAACATCTTGCAGTCCACTTTCAAATGGTATTCCGTTCCTCCAACTAATGGAACTAGGACAATTTTGCCTCAAAAAATGGTACTAGTGGATGACTCGAGTGTAACGATGAGCTTTTTCCTGCTATAGTCATGTCTGTTCTTGACATGAGTGAGAGTCGCAAGATAATTCAAAATTGTCATATACTGTCACTGCGTATGTTGTGTGAACATGCTTTGGCAATTGTTATTAATTAGACTTTTGCTTTTGCTTTGGTGAAAAAAAAAAAAGTTGTGGCAAAAGCTGCGCCAAACAGTTGCTGCTAGCAGTGGGGAGTTTGCCCTACAGACGTATGTGGCGTCAGGATGTAGGGAGTCCCAGAAACTGCGGAGGGGAAGTCCACAAACGAGTGATCGATTGTTTTCAGCTCAATAACGCAGTTGTGCGTTGACACCGCGCCAATAACTAGTGTTGTCGTTCCTCCCGAGGATCCAGAAGATATGTACTCCCTCTCGTGCACAAAAAAGTGTCTAAAAGTGTCGTTCTACAATAGAGCTAAGAGTGTACAAAAAATTGTTGTTTTACACTGCATACTATGGAAAATGGTGTAAAAAAATGAGGTAGCGATTACTTAGGAATCGAACCTGCATCAGAATGGGTGGAAAAACGTGGAGAAGAACACTCCGACCACTAAATAGAGTTGTATTGTAAAAAAAATCTATTTAATACTTCTTTGATATGCGAGAACATGTTCAAAACGACAGTTTTGAGTCCCAAGACCACCGAGGAGTGGTGGGCGCTAGCTCCAGTCACCACTTTGTCTACGAATTTCAGTAGCAGACACAAGTTCTGAGTGTGCAAGTCTTTCATGCCAATACCACCATTTCCAACCTTTTGGAACATGGACTTTATGCTTTCAACCCAAGGTGATACTTTGGTGATTTGTCTTGGTCGATTGTGTCCATTTAAACAAGCTACAAAATCATGAACAGCTAAGATTCCGTCAAGAATAAGCGTTCTGCCATACAAATTGGTGTTTACATAAACAAATCAAACTTTTACAAAGCTGGCTAAATGTGTTTGTAATTAGGACGCTTGCTACGGTGGTATATGTATGGGTGATATGTTATATGAGTTGGGTATCATCCACATAGAGGTTTATCCCCTAAACAGAGATTTGCTCAGTAACAACAATCCGACTGACGAGATTAGTATAATCTATGATCTATTTGATCTGAATATTTATTTGCAATGACTAGTGAGTCATGACAAGGATGTACAAACAACATACACTTGAAGTGTGTGTATATATATGGCTATATCTCATCAATGAACATATATTGTTGGGCATGCATGGCAAACTATAAGGAACCAATTGATAATGACAAAACTCTCTCTTCTAGGAGGGGCGAAGAATTCCCCCAAAGGTTGTTTCCCCAGCTACTACCCAATCTGAATTTATTTCTATGCACTGCCACTGTTAACAAGCTCACTGTTCAGCACGCAAACTCGCATCGGGATCAATCGTGATCTCTATGTTTATTCCAACTTCATTCCTCAAGAATTTTGAATACCACTGAGCTGAGAGTTTTGGCTGCCTTGGCAGTTCTGGGTCATGAAAATCAACATGGTACAGACCGAATCGCGAATAGTACCCTGCTAGAAGTTCGAATACGTCCAGGAATGACCAAACAAAGTAGCCCTTCACATTGGCTCCATTCCTGCACTCGATATTCAGACAAAATCTTGTGTTAGGAGAAAAAAATTATAAAATTTCTTCATGCATTATTCTATTGAGAACAACATATACCTGAGTGCAGTGAGCATGCTACCGATATAGCCACTCAAGTACTCCACTCTCTTATGATCATAGATGGAGTCGTTGAAGAACTGCCCATGTCCTGAATCGAGTGAGATAGAACAAGAAACAAACAAAATATCAGATTTGTGTGAGAGCATCAAAATAGACGCATATATAGTTCGCTTTGATATAAGAAATCATGCAACTAGAGTCTCTAATATATTTAGGACAAGATCACTTGCCATTTTCTTCCACATATACAGGAACATTGTTGTAGGTGTCTCTGAGGTACTCGAGCATAAGCTGCAGCCCGTGCGGGTCGTTCGGCATGTTGAACGGGATAAACTGCATCAGGAAATGAAGTGCACAAAGATTTTTCAATCTCTTTTACAGAACAATAAATAAACTTGAGTGGACCGTTGGATGCAGTTTAGTCCAGTCTACACTCTACAGTATAGAAGAGTTTAACAAACTTCAGTAAACGAAGCACATGGAACATTAACAATGTACCTGACCACTGGGAGAATCATTTTTAGAAACTGCAATAGGAAAACAACCATAGTCTGTGAGGTAACTGCAATAAGACCACATGCATGTACTGAACTTGCCTTTTTACCCTTACGATTATACTTACATCTGAATGTAACTGAGATATCAGCATTGTAGTCGCGGAGCCCGGAGTCTGCTCTGCTCGATCGGTCGCTGACATACACCGATGTGTAGTGGTTTATGCCGATAAAATCAGTGCCCCCACGAATAATCTCGGACTGTCCTTCCGTGAACGAAGGAAGCCGGGACCCGACCACCTTCTTCATGATTTCAGGGTAGTCTCCATACACCAACGGGTTTACGATCCTAACGAACAGTGTAATTAACGCATCGTCACCCCTCTGATTGATATCCTACTAATAAATTACTAATGGACGGAGCACTCACCAGCCGATCATGAAGTCCAGCGATCTCTGAGTTGCAGCCAGGTCTGCAGGACTCTGAGAGAACGGGTAGTTCCAGAAACTGTAGACGTTCATGCCAACGACACCCTTCTGCGTAGCCTGCAGTGCAGTGATAACGTTGCATCAATAAGCAGATCCGATCCCTGGTATTGTTCTGATAATAATTAGCACAGAGCTGTTTTTGCACCTGGTACTTGTCTCTGTAGAGCTTGACAGCGGCGGCGTGTGCAAGGATGGAGTTGTGCACGACGACGTAGGGCTCCACGGTGGAGTTCCCCTCGGTGCAGTTGACCCCGAACGGCGCGGAGCAGCGGCAGGGAGGGAAGGCGCCGCTGTCGTAGCCAGCTACGGAGATGACGTTGGGCTCGTCCATGGTGGTCCAGTGCTTCACCCGGTCGCCGAACTCCCTGAAGCACACGTCCGCGAACTCCCTGAAGTCCTCCCTGCAATGCATGCACGCACAAGGTTATAGTATATCTCGTCACCACCAGGCTGAACAGTACTGCTTCCATTCCAACAAGTGTTTCAGGCAGGAATTGAAGAGCTTCGATTTCTTACACGACCCTGGGGCTGAGCCAGCCGTGGTACTCGTCCTCCAGGATCTGAGGGAAATCCAGGTGGTACAGGGTCACGTGAATCTCAATTCCTGCAGTACGGGGGCCCGTCAGTTCAGTATTATGTCAGGATGCTGATCCAAACAAGCTTAACGTTGCACCCTTCAGGATGATTTACCCCGTTTTACAAGCTCGTTTATCACGTTGTTGTAATACTCGAGCCCTTTCGGGTTGACGGGTCCTCGTCCTCCTGCTCATACGAAGATCAAATTTACTACAGTCAGCGCTCAAAGGTAATGGTTACAGCTTTTAACTTGGCAATAATTATTTTTGCCCGTAAATGTTAATCTTCCAAATTAAGTCGATGGGAACGCTGTTCTTACTTGGGATAAGCCTTGACCAAGAAATGGAGAACCGGTAGGCCTCCAGACCAGCGTCACCGATCAACTGAACATCCTCCTGAAACGATTTCAGTTGCACCCATATTCATCAGGGAGCAGAATGAAAACATTTCATGCAAGGTTTTCTCTGGAACTGAAAGCATATACACTTGTATGAGAACATTTCATATAAGAACCTTGTATTTGTGGTAGCCGTCCGCACCCAAATCTCCCGTGCTCTTATCAGGCATCCTCCCTGCAGTCAGAATAAGATTTTCAAAGGAAAATCGTAGTTCATCTTCTGCTTTATACAGATTAGTGTTCTATGTTAGATATTAATTAATTAAGTTGATCACAGGTGATTAGGAGTTAGTTACGGGAGTAACCAACTCAATCTCCTAACTCCCTTACTGTCCTGATCGGGGACAGAATCCCAACCAATTCGGTTTATCACCTCTATATAAAGAGAGCTCTGCTCTCACAATTAGCAACTAATCTGATCAGGTAATTAGCTAAGAAGCACCGATCGCTTGAGAGGGAAATCTGGGGAAGGTTCCCACCCTCCATCACCGACGGCCTGCAAGCACCAAGCTCTCCTTCGATGGCGTCTCCATCATTTGCACAACAAGGTATGCTCCAAAGTGTGGTTCTTCCTTCTCTGATGTCATCATCTAATTAGATTAGAACATGATTATGCATCCGCTAGCTCTCTGTTCTATTCAGTGACCGATCCCTAATGGCCAATTAGGCATAAGCATCCTACATCCATTCCATCAATGGTATCAAAGCCTCCTAATTTGGCTTTAGGGCTTCGGCCACCTAAGCTTCATCTAAGATTGATCAAGACTGATCAAATCAGAGGGATCCTTTGATCTCTAATCAATTAGACTTGATTGGATTAGATCAATTAGTGAGATCAATTATGATCTAAACCTAAGACACTTGATTCTACAACATGTTAGAAGAAGGTGAACAAACTAAGCACTTAGGGTTTTTGATTTCGACTTGAAATCAAAGCCAAATTAGGGATTAGGGTTACTAATCCCCAAAGTCAGAACCCAATTTTGGGTTAAATCGGTACAAATTAAGGGTCCAATTCAATTTCAACAATTAAATTGGACCACATAAGCCACAACTTAGATCGGGAAAAGGATCAAATTTGAGATCATAGCTCGAATTCGATTAAACCCAGAAAACTCAGAAAAAGGGATTGAGCAAATCGGAACTAAATTCAGTAAAATTAGATTATAAGGGGAAGAAACCTACCTCAGTATTGGCCATGATGCTTTCCTCCGCTGGGCCTCCACCTCGACGGAGGAGCATCGGGCTATCGCACCGAAGTTCTCGGGAAGGGTGGCTGAGCCACCTGGGTCTTGGGCCGCCTCCTCGTCGGAGTGTCGTGGCTTGGACCACTTAGTCGGACTTGCACCCTTCAAGACGCTCGACGGCGGCGCGCTCACCCAAAGGCGAGCGGTGTGCGCCAGCGAGAGGTCCGAAGGGCACTGCTGGAGTCAGCCTCGCCGTGGGTAGGGCGTAACCCTAACCCTAGGGCGGGGTCCCCTTGTGGATTCTCGGCCAGCGGGCTCTCACCGGGCGACACAGCCACCTTGCGGTGAGCACATGTGTGCCAGCGAGCAGCCGCGACGGCGCCGGAAACCACTTGTCGACGGCCGACACTCAGTCGGGCCACCTGCCGCCATTTCTTCTCCACTCGCGCTCTGTGTCGGGGGAGGAAATGGGGATCGAGGACGAGACCGAAAACATTAGGGTTTCTACAAACCAGCTTTTGTATCATCATCTGATTGCTCTCAGCCGTCCATCGTCCAATCGACGATCTGGATATTTCAGGTGACGTGTACCGTTTAATCGTGACCGTCGAATCAGATCGAACGCCTGTTATTAAGCGGCGTGCATGCTGGGCTCCGTAGGCCCATGTGGGTGCTCACTTGGGCCGGCGTGGGCTACCTTAGAATTAGTCAGAAATTTCCCTATTTTAGTTAGCAGGCCGTGGGCTAAATCTGAGAGGAGTTGGGCCGCAAGGCCGAGTTTTCTTTTCTTTTTCAGGGGATTTTCTGCAGGTTTTTGTTGTGGGTCGTGGGCCTATTTAGTGATGAGGCCGAGCCCTGTGGATGGTTTTTCATTTTTCCATTTTCTGTGAATTTTCAGAAATAAGCTATGGGCCCTTTTGGGCTCTTCTATCTCAGTAGGCTGGGCCAAATTAGAATTTTCAGTAGTAGGCAATTTAGAGTCATTTAGACTAATTAGCAGTAAGATAATTTTTTGGTTTAAATTCTGTTTTCAGGAAATAAAATATGGATAAATTTAGTATTTCTAGAAAATAAAATTAGCATTTTAATTAGCTCATTTGTCATTAGTATAGAATAATGGGCATTTTATTTTTCAATAATTTTAGTATGGGCTAAAATCAATTAGTATGTTATGCTTTTAGTAATTTATGTTAAGATATATTTTCTATATGTATTTCAGTATATTTCTCAGTAATTTACTGTTCAGATGGATTCAGAAAATTCTGAGTTATATATATATATATTATGTTTCATATGTATTTATGCCCAAAATTAAGCTTCCATTGTGATACAGCATAGTGATTTTATTAAGTAGCCAACGTGGACAACAATTTTAAGCTATTCTCTCAGATTATTCAGTCACATAGTAATTTTGTTAAGTAGCCAACGTGAACGATAAAATTATTATGTTCTCAGTTGTATGGAAAATTTTACTTGAGTAGCCAACGTGAAAAATAAAATTTTGTCATGCTCTAAGATTATGAATGTTGTATTTTGTTCGAGTAGCCAACGTGAAAGACAAAAGATAACATTCTCACTCAGTACATAGAAAACTTTGTTTGAGTAACCAACGTGAAAGGCAAAGTTTACTATGTTTCATAAGTTAATTAGTGAATGTCATATTATATTGAAAGACAAAATGTGACAATAATTAGTACATAGAAACTTTTGTTCGAGTAGCCAACGTGAAAGACAAAAGTTTACTATGTTTTTAATTAGTGAATCTCATATTTTGTTGAAAGACAAAATATGATGATTCTTCTTCCTAAGTTGCTTATATTAGTATAATAGAAAATTTTGTTCGAGTAGCCAACGTGAAAGACAAAATTTCCTATGATTTCAGTTTATTACTAAGTTTTATTATGCATTCACTAATGTTACTCAGTTTTTCATTCAGATGACTCCTCCATCATTAGTTCAGTACTCAGTTATCTCTCTAGCATTAAGCCTCTTAACGAAGTTAATTATGACTCATGGAAATAGAAGCTCAGGATTGCTTTGACAGTCTCCAAATTAGATGTGGCACTGATCATACCCTGTCCTACTAAGGCCCCCTTTGGCACAGCTCCACAAAGCTGATTCTATGGATTCACTTCTGATTCTCTGTTGAAGTGATTCTGTGACTGAAAATGATTCTCTATGATTCTCTAGAATAAACTCTTAGAATCAGGACAGAGAATCACTTCACAAAATCCGGAGAAGCTACTTCTTTTTAGCTTCCAACCTCTTAGTTCATTTCAGAGAATCACTTCACATAATCAACCAAGAATCACTTCTTCTGGAAAACAGTGTTTGGCACAGCTTCTCTGATTCCGCCTAAGAATCAGATCCGTAGAGCTCTACCAAAGGGGGCCTAAGCCTCAAGTTCCTATGCCTATAACTGAAGAGACTGATGAGTTTTTTGAGTTGAGGAAAGGACAATTCCCTAGTCTCATGCACATGTATGAGAATGAGCTAGTTAAATGAGACCACTCAAATAAGGTGATTTTGATTATAATTAAGGGTTCCATCACTAAGGCTCTTTGGAAAGCAATTCTTGAATTCGACACTGCAACTCAGTACCTCAACGAGATTGAGAAACAGTTTGCTAGCACCACTAAGTCCCTTAGTGACGTTGACTCAGTCAACCGCACTAATGGAAATCATAAGGGCAAGAATAAGGTTTCATGGACACATTCTTCTCAACAGAATGTGAAGATGGACTAAATTAGATGCTACTTTTGCAAACAAGAAGGACACTACCAGAAGGATTGCGTAGGCTTCCTCAAATGGTGTCATAAGAAGGGGATTAAGTATGAGGAGGATTATAAGAGGAGGGATAAGGGTCGTTAAAGTCACTAATGACCACGAAGCCGAAGTAAAAGCCAACTTAGAACTCTCATTAGTATTTCATGGCTCTGTACTTTTTTTTTTCATTATGATGCTTTATGCACCTTCATTTAGAGAAATTTGTATTAGTTTCATGCATAGACTATTCAGACTTGTAAGTTTTTTGTCTAAATTAGTTAATAATAAGTTGTGTGTCTTGCCATCTGACAAGACGATTTTCTTTGTCCTCGCATGAAGATACATCAAATTTCTATTATCAAACTAAGTGTTTAATAAAGTGTATAAGAATCGATTACGAAACAATTTCGAAATAGTGACACTACATTAGACCATATTTCGAGGGAGAGAATTGATTGAGCGTTTCTTAATCGATTTCTCCCCACTTAGAATAATAAAATCTCAACGAATGCATAAATAAATTCAGCATGTGTTCACTAAGATCAAGATCCAATCGTGAGGGAGAGTACTACGATCGGAATTACCACATTGAACAATAAATAAGTGACATCCTTAAACTTAGTCGATTAGCTCATGAGTCGAGGCTTAAAAACCTCTATTAAAATGCTACATCGAAAATATAAATAGGTGCCTAAAAACACCATATTAGAAAAGGGCACGACATAAATCCTCACTAATATTTTATATGAGGTTGTTGTTAAGTTGATTAGCCCAAACATCAGTAAGTAGCCATCTTGATTGGCAATTCAGTAAGCTGACATTGTTTTCACTATTTTTACCAACGCTTAGTTCAGTGGAAGCAATATATGCCAGAATTAAGGGGAGTAAGGTTATGTTAGATGACGATTATGAGGAGAAGTGGGTGCATGCACTCACTTTCATGATTCAAGAATCGTTCATCACGATATCTACTGTTGTTGAGACAACACCATTATCTCAACACCTTTTATTAGCTCATCATTGACATAAATAGTAAGACTTCTGTATCATAGAAACAATTTCAGTTAGCCTATTATTAGTTGCCGCTAAAGATGAAGATCAACAATCGCCTCGATTAGTAATAACATGTTAATAAGTGGATCTCATAATAAGATCCATATTTAAATGAAGGTTGGTCCTGCCTCATTTGAAATAAGCTAACAAAGTTTGTACTTAGTCGACATTCCTAAAGAAGTCAAAACAGTAGACCGTAATAGGTCTACATTAGTAAACGTGACTCCAAAGGGAAAAGTCGTTTTTCGTTAAGGAGACATTGAGAATATTAACTTGTTCTCATAATGTCTCAACTATCGATTCGTTAAGAACCGATTGGATATTAGTAACACATTATGACTTAGTATTACATCGTACGTATGTAATAATGACGTCCTTAAATGTGATCTATATAAGAACGTCTATGTGGCACAATCGAAAGATATTGTCATTAAGCATGAGGTACATAGAGATACAAGTTAAAACATTTTGTTTATTCATGATCTGAATAAGGCTTTGTTGGCAATAGGTATGTTCAATAGGTCAATCAGTAAGTTTGGGTTATTACAAATAAGGAGGAGGATTTAGCTTCATACTTTGTAAATGGCATGTTACTTACAAGTAATCATGTTGATTTACTATTCAGTTTTCGTCCTCCGATTTTAATGTTAAGGGACATTAAGCTCATAAGGCATGCTTGAGTTATACTTAAAAAGTATGACGTGCGTGCAATTAAATAGTCTGCTCAGAAAAGTCAAGGTTAATTAGTATTGAAACCAATTAGAGAATGTTCGAACAAAATACGGTTCCAAGAACTTCTACCGTCAGAAGTTTTTAAGTTACTCAAACAATTAGTCACCTTGACATAGACTAAGTAACTGGGTTATTTTGGCAAAAAGTTAGTCCAATCCAAGGTTTTGGAATGGAGATAAGAGTTAATCTGCAGTTATACAATTAACTAAGGTCTCATGATAAGATTAGTATTTTAATGGGCCATGGATCATTAAAACTAAGTTTTCTGTGAGATGTGTAGTAAAATCCTCATTAGTAAAATAACACTCGCAGTAGGAGCTTTATTGAGGAACTAGCTCCAAACCTAAAGTCACTGCATCGTGAATGATGTATACTAAATTAGTGATGAGACCACTAAGCAGACACCATATGAAAATCAGGATTAAGTGTGATTGACAGCATAGAACCACCTAAGTTATTTGCACTTCTGAGGCAACAAGTCAGATGTGCCTGTCGGCGGTAGAGAACCGGTAGATCTCCCTACACTGCTAAAGTGATTGGGGAGTTTGAAGTTCGGTGTGGGCGCGCGGAGATTCAAGAAGGTGAATAGGAGTTTGACACAGGAGACACAAGAATTTACGTGGTTCGGGCCGCCTGAGCGTAATACCCTACTCCACGGGTGTGTTGGTGTTGTATTAGCGGTAAGAGCTTGTCACGAATGTGTGGGGTGCGTATGATCGTCCGTGAACGTCCCCGAGTGTATCGTCGTCCTGTCCTTTTATAGTACAAGGGCAGGCCGTTACAAGCTAGCTTGGCCCGACATGTGGCCCCGGCAGTTACTAGTATTGATACACGCTTAATTGCTCTTAATAACCCTGTAACGGGCTTTGACAGCACCGTTACTGGTGTTAAGATCGTCCGTTTAAGTGTCATTAATATGGCATTAATGACACTTAATCGGGTCTTGAAGTCCTTGGCTCTCCTTTGAAGATCTGGAGCCGTTACAAGGTCTTCCGGAGGTTAGAAGCTGAAAGGTCCGACGATTCGACACGTGGCTGCTCTGGAGCTTGCTATGGGAGGCAGGTAGCTCCGGGTCTACCAGGCACGTGTCGGGTCCGGAGCTTCTCTCGGTCTGGGGTTAAGTCCGGAGGTGCCGTTTCAGTACGTGGCCCGGAGCTTCCCCCTTGTGGGCGGTAGCTCCGGGTTAGTCGTACACGTGGCGACCCAAGGACTAACCATGTTGGAGAAACGGGTCCGGTTATGTCTGACAGGTGGGCCTCCGAGGGTCTTCAAACCAAGTAGATGTCTTTCCTTTGAGATCTTTGTAACCTCAAGGGGTGTACGGTTTTTAGGGTATCGACAGTGGCCCCCTGGACCTACCTCCAAGGAAGATCACTGAGGTGAAGTCATTCCGTCGGAGGTGGGTCCATCCTTGTGACTCTTGAACTGAGTCTTCAAGGGTCTTCGGAGGTGCCGTTGGTAGGGATTTACAGTTAGATCCCGCCGCGTGGCGCACCTCAGGCGGCAGATGAGATCTTTGACGTGCGGATCTCACACAATTGAAGGTCGCCGGTTCCCGATACGAAAACCGTATCGGTTCCGCGCGCCCTGTCAGGCCGCCGCCTTTGGGTTTCCTGCCGAGTGATGACAACCGTTCGCCTGGCTAAGAGCCTCGACTTGATCGTCGGGGTGGTCCCGGACCCTCTTGTCATCGGTTGTGTTGAATTCTTGAATGGTATCTTCGACTTCCCTGCGGTTTCCATCCAAGCGTTGCGAGGGATTACTTAAGAAGGAAAGCGTGCACCGTCGGGAGTTCTTTACGCCTCTCATCTGATCTTGCGCTCAAACTCCCAACTCGTGCTTAGCTCTTCTTCTCTTGCCTAGCTGTGCTGCGATGGAGTTGGGTCTGCGCGAGAGTCGCTTGAAGACCGACAACGATTTGAAGAAGGTCCGGGCCGTCATGGGGTGGTCCTCGGACTTCTTCAACCGCTTGGTCCGTGCCGGCGGAGAGCTCCCCTTCAAGAAGGAGCACGCCGGCGAAACGGTGTACTTTTCTTCGTTTGCCATGGTGGGGTTGATCCCACCTTTTTCTTCCTTCTTCTTGATGCTGCTAGACTTCTATGGTCTGCAGCTATACCACCTTGGACCTCACTCCATTCTCCTCGTGTCCATCTTTGTCCACTTCTGTGAGATGTGGGTGGGCATCCCCCCCTGCATCGAGCTCTTCCGGACCTTCTTCACCGTCCACACCACCGGCCGGAGCAATGAGTACCTTGGCTTCTACTACTTCGTGAAGCGCAAGAAGTGCCCATTCAAGTACCTCCGGTCGTTCCCTTCCGGGAAGTGGGATGACAGGAAGAAAGATTGGATAGTCGTCAGGGTGGAGGAGCATGAGCGGTTGGAGCTGCCTGACGGCCTGCCCGGCATCGACACGACGATCTGGAGTGCGGTTCCGGTGCTGGCGGAAGCTTTCAACCCCGCCTTGACCAGGATTCGCCAATGCGTGGAGGGAGGATTGACTCCTCAGGCGGTATTCTGCAATTTCCTGGCCAACAGGTGGGCGCCGCTGAAGAGGAGGGAGAAGCTCGCTTGGGCCCTCAACAGCGTGATGGACGAGGACCGGGTTGAGACCGGGTTGAAGTCCAACATGGTGGGGAAGACCTTGGAGTTCCACCTCAAGAAATTCCAGCATGGCATCGACGTTGACGGTGATGACTTGAATCCGCCGTCGGCCTTTCTCCCTCTGAACGTGGAAGTGGAGTTCAGCAGGGAGCTCCGGCGGACGATGCCCGCACTTGACGACCTTGGTGTCGTCGAGAGAAGATCAACCACCCGGGTGGCGATTCCCGGAATGCCTGAAGATGGCTCTGTCCCTGCCCCAGAGCCAAGGGTCGAGGTCGTCGGCAAGGGCAAGGAGTTGGCGGATGAGCCGGAGAGCCGGAAGAGGAAGCTGCGACACGCCGATGGAAGGTCCGTCAGGCCTGCTACTCCCGCCTTTGTTCCCTCTCCCCAGAGGGGAAGATCTTCTGCCACCGTGGCGACTGTCCCCGTAGTGGGGTCCTTCCGGGACGATACCGTTCATGCGGTTGGATCCTCCCGGAGCGCGTCTGTCCCCGTGGTGGAACCCTCCTGGGGTGCTAGCTCCGGGCGCACGACTCCGGCACCTGGGACGGTGGGAGCCTCCAGGTCCAGGGGTTCCTCCCGATCGAGGAGAGCCTCGACCCGGGAAACGCCCGTAGCTGCGACAAGTTCCGTGGGGCCTTCTGGAGCTTCTACGCCGATCGTGGCCAGCCCGGAACGTCCAGGAAAAAGGTTCCGCGCAAGCTGGTGCGGAAGCCTTCCAAGGTAATTTTTAACCTTTACCTTGGTTAACTTTTTAATTGTAGCGATTGTTTGTTGATTTTCTTCGTCCATCATCTGCAGCGTCCCCAAGAAGGGGAGTGAAGCTCCACCCTCAGCCACGATGTCTGAGGCCGTGGGAGCTTCTGCTCCTGTCCTGGTGCCGCCCCAGGTGGTGGCTGAGGCTGCGACAGCTCTGGCGCCGGCTGTCGTGGTCATGGACCTCGACTCGTCCCCAGAAGTTCCTGTGGTAGCGCCGGACCACGGGAGTGAAGACACGCCAGCGGCACCTGTCTCGGAGGTTGAAGCTCCGGGTCCTGGTGCTGCAGTGATGGAAGCTCCGGCTGTTGAGCCGGAGGAAGTAGTAGTTCCGGCCTCGGAGCCAGAAATTGCTGAAGCCCTGGCGGTTGAGCCGGAGGTCGAGGTAATTCCGGCAGTTGAGCTGGTTACTTCTGAAGCACCGGCCGCTGAGCCGGTTATTGTTGGAGCTCCGGTCACGGGGCTAGTTGAAGATGAAGATCTTACGGCGCCTGAACCGGTGGTTGAAGTGGTGATGGAGCTCGAGCCTCCCTCGGAAGAGGTGTCCCGGCCGGAGCCAGTAGTAGCTCCTGCTCCGGAGGTGACGACGTCAGAGGTACCTACGGCAGGGCCGGAGTGCTCAAACGAAGTCGCTGGCCCCCTGGCCGAGGAGGTGAACGAAGATTTGGTGGTGGGGCCTTCTTCGATGGCGACTGAGGCCATCCCGGAGGACGGCCCTAGTGCCTTGGAAGCTGAGGGTTCTACTCTCGTAGAGTGGGACCCAATTTTTGTATGTGAAGACCCGCTGGAACCAGCGGAGGAGACCCCAGCAGGTCCGGAGCCCATCCCGCTGTCGATGTCTATCGACAATGCCTGCTCCAGTCTGCGTCAAGTCCAATTGGCCTTCTTCCACGACAGCAAGGCTCTTGAAGAGGAGCGCCAAACCCTTAGGCGGTGGCGTAACCGACTCCACTTTGAGACCAAGCTGGCGCAGTCGAGGCTAGCGGATGACAAGGAGTGGATCAAGCGGGAGAAGATCCGCCTGGAGTACTGGGGCAAGCTGCTGGATGACAGGGAGAGCATGACTCATGCCCTTGACGCTCAATCCCGGGAGATCCACGATCAGGCCAAAGCTGCCAACGACGCGGCCAATGCTCGGCACGAACAGCTTGAGGCCATCAACACCGCACTCATCAAGCGCCGAGAGGCACTTGAAGAGAGGGAGAGACGGCTCGAGGGCGAAGAGCAGAAACTCCTGGAGATGCGAGATGACGTCCTGAGGAGGGAAGAGGAGCTCGCCGAGAAAGTAGCTCTGGCTGACAAGGGCCTCGAGGAGCGCACCAAGAAATTGGAAGAGTGCTGCCAAGAGGAAGAGGAGAAGACCTGGGTGCGGGGGCAGGAACTCTACGAATACGAGTGTGCCCTTGTTGCTCGGGAGAAAAAAGTGGAGGCTAGGGAGAAGGACCTGGTCGATCGTAGGAACAAGATACACCTCCGGGAGGAGGAGCTCGGAAGACTCGAGAGGCGGGTTGCTGCAAAGATTCAGCAAAACGCCAAAGAAGTTGAGCACCTCGCCCGTGAGAATTCCGAACTGACGGCGGCCAAGAGATCCCTGGAAGAGATGAAGAGCTTGAGGACGGCGGACTCCGTACAGATTTGGGAGTTCCTGGGCAAGGCCAACGACGCGCTGACGCTGATGGGTTTCAGCCCCGTGCGCCCGGATGATCCGGAGCCGGAGCCGGACCTTGCGCTGCAGGCATTGAGCGCAGCAGGTAGCAAGCTCTCCAAGGTGGGCGATGTCATCGCGGACCAACTGGAGGTTGAGGGGCAATCCCTGGCGAGGAACGTCACAGAGTATGTGTTGACGTGCTACACCAGCCGGAACTCCCAATTTCCTCTGGACCCGGTGCTTGAAGGCCCCGTCGAAGGAGAGGGCGAAGCTACCCGAGACAGCGTATCGGAGGTCGCCCAGAAGGTCGCCGAGTTCTTCCATAGGGTCTAGGACCATCTCTTTAGCTCTCACTTGTATTTTCTCTTCTTCTTCCTCAATTTTGTAATCCCTTGTCTCCAGATGTAATCTCCTGTCTCCAGATGAATGAAATCCCTAGGTTTTTGAGAATTTCACTTTTTGTCTTCAACATCTTTATCTTCACTTGGCCCCCTGGTAGATGTACACAATTTGATTGTGAACATGTACCAAAAGGATACTGTGTTTTGTTGAAGACTCATTTGCTCCGAACTTGTAGAATTTTAGGTCCGAAGTCTTCGATAGTGAAGGTCCCCTGAGGTTGTCGGAGCTTAGAAGCTCCGGCATTGTCCATCGCTGGAGCTTGATAGCTCCGACGATAGCCTCTATCAACACGTAGAGCGTCGATAGTTAGTCCTCCGGGGTGTCGGAGCTGAGTAGCTCCGGCAGTGACCTTTGCCAACACTTGGTTTGTTGGCAGCAGACTCCATTTACAGGGTCTTCTCACCATCTTATACTCAGCGTCGACGGCTGGCCCCCTTGGGGGATTCGGAGCTTAGTTAGCTCCGGCTTTTCTCCATCAACGTAGACTTTATTTTTCCTGCACACTTAAGTCAAGAAAAATAGTAAAATTCGTTCCTTGTCTATAATTTCGTCGCGGCTTACGATTCTCAAGAAAACTTTAAGTTGAACACGATTTTAAATACAACCGGATGCGTTGCCTTTTCTCTTAGATTCAACTGTTCATGGACCCGCCTTACTTCGGCCTGCCGGGGTGTAGGTAGAGTGGCGTACTTAGGGTGCTTGACCAGGCTAAGTCGATAGCACACCCCGACCCTAGATTGGTTTGGCGGCTTTCGGGCGAGTTGGCCATGAGCGATATTTGAATCCAAAAGAACTGACAACACAACTCGAATCATATATAAACCGGTCGAACTAAAATTTCTTAAGAATTGCACGTCTTTGTTATAGACAAGAAAGAGAAAAATAAAAATGTTGAGCCTGTACAAAATAAATGCACGTGGAGTCTATTTCACATGAAGATGTCTTTCATTATAGGTCCGGGGTACAGGGGAAACAAGTACACTCTTAGGGTACGGAACCAGGCTAAGTGTGTTTGGTTTCTCGTTTGACCCAGGGTAGTTAGCCACACTTTTAGTCCGGAGACTGTGACAAGTGCTGCATGAACTTTGCGGACCTTTCGGGAAAGGTCCGGCTGTTCTCCCGGAGGAACTACCCGACTCTGTACAATGACTCTATAACATACACTCCAAGTTACTTAAGACTCACCTCCGTGGTATTAAGTGTAGAACTTACGGAGCTGCTCGATGTTCCAAGGATTCGGGAGAGGTGTCACATCCTCGGTAGCCAAGAGAACGCTTTCGGGACGGGATACTTTGATCACTCGGAAGGGCCCCTCCCAGCCGGGGGAGAGTTTGTTTAACCCTTCTCTGGATAGTATTCTCCGTAGCACCAGATCGCCTTCCTCGAGCTGTCGGTTGTGTACATGCCGCTGATGATAACGCCGTAAAGCTTGGCGATATCGGGCATTCTGAACAGCTGCTTGGCACCTTCCCTCCTCGAGGAGGTCTAGGTCTTCACGCCGGAGCTGGTCCTGCGCGGCTTCATCGAAGGTCCGGACCCGGAGCGAACCAAAGGTGATTTCTGGAGGAAGGATTGCTTCAGCTCCGTACACCAGAAAGAAGGGTGTTTCTTCGGTTGACCGGTTTGGAGAAGTCCTGTTGGCCCATAGAGTGGGCGGAAGCTCTTCGATCCAGTTGGCTCCGTGTTTTTTCAAGCGCTCATAGGTGCGCGTTTTGAGTCCTTTAAGGATTTCTGCATTTGCTCTCTCGGCTTGGCCATTGCTGGCTGGGTGAGCTACGGAGGCGTAGCAAACTTGTATGCCGAGGTCTTCGCAATATCCTTGGAATGCGGAGCTTGTGAATTGAGTCCCATTATCAGTGACGATTTTGTTTGGGACTCCAAATCTGCTTACAATGGATTGCAGAAAGTTGATAGCAGATTGCTTGTTGATCGTCACAACTGGAGTTGCTTCCGGCCACTTGGTGAATTTGTTGATGGCGACGTACAGGAACTTGTAACCTCCGACGGCTCTTGGGAAGGGTCCCAAGATGTCCATCCCCCACACAGCGAAGGGCCATGTAGGAGGTATCATTTGTAAGGGCTGAGCCGGTGTATGAATTTGCTTTGCATGAAATTGGCATGCTTTGCATTTCTTCACCAGCTCAGTGGCATCCTGGAGCGCTGTAGGCCAGTAGAAGCCATGCCGAAAGGCTTTTCCGACCAGCGTGCGGGAAGATGCGTGGTTCCCACACTCGCCTCCATGGATTTCTGCGAGGAGCTCGCAGCCTTCTTCCCTTGTGATGCACCGCATTAGGATGCCGTTGGCACCGCGTCGGTAGAGATCCCCTTCTACCAACGTGTATCTTTTAGCCAATCTGACTACCCGGTCAGCGGATACATCATCGTCAGGAAGGATGTTGTCTTTCAAGTAGCTCCGGATCTCCGAGATCCATGCATAGGAGCTAGCTTGAGCATTTGAGTCTTGCGTGCTGGGTTGCTCAGAGCTTCCGGCAGCACCTACGACCCTTGATGGCTGCCATGGTAACAGGGCCATCGGGACCGTCAGCTTCGGGATGCTAATCTCGTCCCCTTCGCTCAGTTCGACAGGCTGAGCTGTGGGTTTAGACAATCTCCGGACAAAAGTTCCGTCAGGAGCCGGAGCTCCGGTTGACGCTTTCGTCGAGAGTTCGTCGGCTTCAGCGTTGTGGGCACGCTGAACATGGTGGAGGTCTAGGACTTCAAAGTCTTTTTGAAGCTTCTGGACTTCTAGGAGGTAAGCAGCTAGCTGGAGATTGTTGCAGGAGCATTCACCCTTCACTTGCTTGATGATGAGCTGTGAATCTCCTTTGACCAGCAGTTGCCTAACACCGTATGATAGTGCCACCTTTAGTACGTAGATGAACGCTTCATACCCCGCCATGTTGTTGGTTGCCTTGAAGTCAAGGTGTACCATGTATTTCACCTTCTCCCCAGTCGGTGCAAGGAGAAGGATTCCAGCTCCGGCCCCCTGCTTCTGCATGGAGCCGTCGAAGAAGAGGGTCCAGTGAGGCTCGGTGAAGGTTGGAGCTTGATGCTCCGTCTTCTGTTCACTGGGGCCCCCAGGGTTTGATGGAGAGGGAGTCCATTCTGCCACAAAATCTGCCAACGCTTGACTCTTGACTGCCTGTCTTGAAATAAATTCAAGATCAAATTCAGCCAATTCCGCTGCGCACTTTGCAATATTCCCAGTTGAATTGGGATTATGCAGGATTGCTCGAAGTGGGTAGGAGGTCACCACCGAGACTTTGTGAGCTTGGAAGTAATGCTGAAGCTTCCTGGAGGCAATAACAACTGCATAGAGCAGCTTATGCACCTCTAGGTATCGAGTCTTGGCATCATGTAATACTTCACTGATGAAGTATACCGGGCCTTGAATGGTCCGGACCCTCCCGGAGGGGTCCGGAGCTTCCTCTTCATTGATTCGGACCCTCTAGGAGGGGTCCAGATTCTCTTCGGGGACCTCCGGGTCCTGGCTGGAGGAACCCGGAGCTTCTTCAGAAATGACCCGGACCCTCCCGGTGGGGTCTAGGTCTCCTGAAGTGACTTCTTGCGGGTTCGAATCTGGGAGCTGGGACCCAGACTTGCTTTCAGGAACCTCCGGACCCTCCCGAAGGGGTCTGGATTCCTGAGTGTGGGGTAGTTCCGGTCTCTCCGCAACCAGAACCATACTGACAACTTCGTCAGTAGCTGAAATGTAAAGCAACAAAGGCTCACCAGGGTTCGGAGCTACCAGAATTGGTAGGGTGGTGAGGAACTGTTTCAGCTCCTGAAATGCCTTCTCTACTTCTTCGGACCATTGGAATGGTCCGGACTTCCTTAATAACTTGAAGAAGGGAAGTGCCCGCTCCGCCAGTCTTGATATGAACTGGCTGAGGGCTGCTAGACATCCAGTTAATTTTTGGACGTCTTTGATGCGGGTTGGTGGCCGCATGTCTTCAATGGCTTTTATCATCACCGGATTAGCTTCTATGCCCCGGTGACTTACCAGGAAACCAAGAAGTTTTCCGGAGCTAACCCCAAACACGCACTTGTCCGGGTTTAACTTTGTGCAGGTGGCCCGCAGCTTATCTAAGACAGCCTGCAAGGTGTCTAGGAGTGACTCCTTGTTCTTGACCTTGACCACGATGTCATCGACGTACACTTCCACTATGTCTCTGATGAGTTCTTCAAAAGTTTTGTACATAGCTCGTACAAAAGTTGAAGCTGCATTCTTGAGACCAAATGGCATGGCTATGTAACAGTACAATCCATCTACTGTGATGAATGAAGTATGCTCTTCATCCTCCCTAGACATCCTGATTTGATGATACCCAGAATATGCGTCTAGGAAACACAGTAATTCACACCCGGAGGTGGAATCCACTATCTGATCTATTCTAGGTAGTGGGAATGGATCTTTTGGACATGCCTTATTTAGTGTGGTGTAGTCGATGCACATCCGAAGCTTCCCGCCGGCCTTGGGCACAACGACTGGGTTCGCCAGCCATTTTGGATGGAAGACTTCTCGGATGAATCCGGCTTCGAGTAGCTTCTTTACTTCTTGTCGGATGAAGTTCTGCTTCCGAGGCTTCTGATGCACAGGCCAGGCATCGGGGTAGATCTTCAGATTGTGCTCAATCACTTCCCTGGGGATCCCAGGCATTTGTGATGGTTGCCAAGCAAACACGTCAACGTTAGCCCGGAGGAAAGTGATGAGCGCGAGTTCCTATTTTTCGTTCAACCCTCCCGATATACGGGTGGTTTGAGCGGCATCGGAACCAATTTGGACGACTTTGACGGGAATGTCGGTGTCGCCGCTTAGCTGCACTCGGGGTGCAGAGGTCGAGCCTCGTTGACGAATGCTCAGGGGTTTCGAAGCTTGCTCCTGTCTAGAGTCCTCCTCTTGCGCTGTGGTGAGTGCGTGGAGTTCCTCCAGAGCAGTTACTCCGGCAGTGTGATCTCCGCGGATCCGGAGAACGCCTACTGGTGTTGGCATCTTCAACACCAGGTATCCATAATGGGCAGCTGCCATGAATTTGTACAGGGCAGGTCTACCCAAAATGGCGTTGAATGGTAAGTTGATCTGAGCGACGTCGAAGACCAACTTCTCGGTGCGATACTTCTCCCGGGTCCCGAAGGTAACGTGGAGAGTAATAGCTTCGAGTGGGGTAATGGCCCCCGGACCTACTCCGGAGAAAGGTCGAGAGGGCTGGAGATCCGAAGGTCGGAGCTAAAGCTTAGTGAAAGCTTCGAAGCTGATGAGGTTAAGCTTCGAACCTCCGTCTTCCATGACATGGTGGAGCTGGATGTTGTTGATGGTAGGAGATACCATCAAAGGTAACTGTCCTGCTCCAACCATGCTCTTCGGGCAATCTGAAGCATCAAAAGTGATGGAGGTGTCCATCCACTTTCGATGAGGTTTCGGCCTGACTGTAAGGGCTACAGCGGCCATATCCCGCCGCATAGTCTTGATGACGCGACGAGAGGTGATATCCCATGATCCACCAAAAATGGTGTTCATGGTCTTCCGACGCTCGTTGTCAGAGACGTCAGAATCATCATCGACGGAGGTGTAGACGACCTTCAGGACCTTTTTGGGATCCTGGAACCCTAACTCCTCTTCGGCCGGAGCTTCGTCGACCTTTTGCTTTCCTTCCCTCTGTCGGAAAGGAGATCCTTCCCGGCGCTTGTTATAGCGCTCGACAAGGTTTTGGACCTCCCGGCAGTCTTCCAAACCGTGGCTGCCCGTTTTGTGAATGGGACACCACACTTTGGGTTTGCCACCGTCTTCAGAAGACGGTCGAGGTCGCTTCTCGGGGCGTGGCCCCCGGCCACCCGGAGCTGCAGCAGCTGCAACGTTGGATGTGCCGACCGACGGCTTCTTCTTGCCGTTGGTCTTCTTTTTATTCTTGCCACTCCCGGAGGTAGCGACTTCTTCTTTGGAGGATTTCTTGTGATCCTCCGAGGCTGGTTTGGAGTGCATTTCACGGCCCTCCGCAGCTCTGGCACATTTATCTGCCAGGCTAAAGAGTTCCGTGACGCTGGTGATCTCCTTGATCGCCAGCTTCTCCAACATCTTCTTACCCCGTACGCCCTGTCTGAATGCCACAATGGCAGATGCGCTAGAGATAGAAGGGATAGTGTTGCGTACCTGAGAGAACCTCTGGATGAAGGACCGCAAAGATTCTCCCCCTTTTTGCACGACCGCAAAAAGGTCCAGTTCAGTGCCTGGTCGGGTGTATGAACTCCCGAAGTTGGCAATGAACTGATGGCACAGCTCCTCCCAACTGTTGATAGAGTTGGGTGGAAGGCTCATAAACCAGGACCTGGCGGTCCCAGTTAAGGCCGCTGGAAAGTAATTGGCCATCAAAGCCTCGTTTCCTCCAGCTGCCAAGATTGCAGTGGAGTATATCTGAAGGAATTCGGCGGGGTTGACAGTCCCGTCGAATTTTTCCGGCAGGTGAGGCCAAAACTTCTGTGGCCATCTAACCATGCGCAGGTGCATGGCTAGGGCTGAACAGCCTCCTCCTACTCCTTCCAGAGTAGAAAGGTCCTGAGCTCCCCGTCTTTCACGGGCACGCTCAATATGGACACGGCCATCCTGCTGGCGGTATCAGCGATCAAGCTCCGCCCGGAGGTCATGAGTCGAAAGCTTGGATACCGTGTGAGTGCGTCGAGCCCCGGAGGGCAATGACGTCACTTGTTGAGATGCAGCACGTCTCCTGCTATTGGAGGCGTGTGGACCAAGTCTTCCAGACAAAGTCCACCGCTACGACTGGGCTCGTCCCGAAGGAAGAGGACCCTGGTTGTTGAGGCGTTCAGCCGCCGCTGCGACCAAATGCTCCACATCGGCCCTCCATTGTTCCAGTGCATCCCGAGATGCATCCAGAGGTGGCGGGCGCTGTAGAAGAGCACGCGCTGCATGGAGCGCATGTTCCGGGTTGTCATGACTCGCCGACGCAGTGTTTGACGCCGGCGCACCATCACGCTGCCCATCACGATTTGCTGGAGAAGACGGTGGTGGTGGGAGTGTGGCTCCTGCTGGTGCTGAGGCTCCTGCTGGTGGCTGCCTGTTGGAGGGATTGCCCCCAACAGCCTGAGCAGCAGGTTGGCCGTTGGATGATCCAGCCCCAGAGTTCACCATTCTCGAAAATCTCAGGCCCCCCTACCTGGCGCGCCAACTGTCGGCGGTAGAGAACCGGCAGATCTCCCTACACTGCTAAAGTGATTGGGGAGTTTGAAGTTCGGTGTGGGCGCGCGGAGATTCAAGAAGGTGAATAGGAGTTTGACACAAGAGACACAAGAATTTACGTGGTTCGGGCCGCCTGAGCGTAATACCCTACTCCACGGGTGTGTTGGTATTGTATTAGCGGTAAGAGCTTGTCACGAACGTGTGGGGTGCGTATGATCGTCCGTGAACGTCCCCGAGTGTATCGTCGGCCTGTCCTTCTATAGTACAAGGGCAGGCCATTACAAGCTAGCCTGGCCCGACATGTGGCCCCGACGGTTACTAGTATTGATACACGCTTAATTGCTCTTAATAACCCTGTAACGGGCTTTGACAGCACCGTTACTGGTGTTAAGATCGTCCGTTTAAGTGTCATTAATATGGCATTAATGACACTTAATCAGGTCTTGAAGTCCTTGACTCTCCTTTGAAGATCCGGAGCCGTTATAAGGTCTTTCGGAGGTTAGAAGCTGGAAGGTCCAACGATTTGACACGTGGCTGCTCTGGAGCTTGCTGTGGGAGGCAGGTAGCTCCGGGGCTACCAGGCACGTGTCGGGTCCGGAGCTTCTCTCGGTCTGGGGTTAAGTCCGGAGGTGCCGTTTCGGTACGTGGCCCGGAGCTTCCCCCTTGTGGGCGGTAGCTCCGGGTTAGTCGTACATGTGGCGACCCAGGGAGTAACCATGTTGGAGAAACAGGTCTGGTTATGTCTGACAGGTGGGCCTCCTAGGGTCTTCAAACCAAGTAGATGGCTTTCCTTTGAGATCTTTGTAACCTCAAGGGGTGTACGGTTTTTAGGGTACCGACAGTGCCGCCAAACACATTGACATCAGTTGTGTGTTGCAAAAGGAAGTAAATACAGGAACATACTAAGTATTGATAATTGAGCAATTAGATTCATGCGAATCCTCACGGTACTGCATACAAAGGACTTCCACCCAATGTGTTCGGAGAACACATAACGCGTATGAGTTTAAGGAAGAACCTATGATCTCCTAAATATTTAGGGGCCAAACTCAGTTTAGGATATGTTTCTAAGTGTGAGATGTAATGTGGTCGTCAGGTCAAGTAGTACGTAACTGGCTGTCTTCGATGCGTCGTTCCCTTTATGTCAAGCATGAAGAAATAATGTCAAAAGTCTATGTGCTTAGAAAATCAGTTTATGTGGCCTGTGATCAAGAAGAAGAATGTTAGATATTAATTAATTAAGTTGATCACAGGTGATTAGAAGTTGGTTACGAGAGTAACCAACTCAATCTGCTTACTCCCCTACCGTTCCGGTCGGGGACAGAATCCCAACCAATTCAGTTTGAGGTGGGCCCCCTCGGGTACCCTCTCACCTCTATATAAGGAGAGCTCTGCTCTCACAATTAGCAACTAATCTAATCAGATAATTAGCTAAGGAGCACCGATCGCTCGAGAGAGAAATCCGGAGAAGGTTCCCACCCTCCATCACCGACGGCATGCAAGCACCAAGCTTTTCTTCGATGGCGTCTCCATCATCTGCACAACAAGGTACGCTCCAAGGTGCGGTTCTTCCTTCTCTGATGTCATCATCTAATTAGATTAGAACATGATTATGCATCCGCTAGCTCTCTGTTCTACTCAGTGACCGATCCCTAATGGTCAATTAGGCATAAGCATCCTACATCAGTTCCATCAGTTCTAGAAGCCCGCATAGCATGTCATTAGTGTAGAAAACAAAAGGTAATACATGGCTTTGCGTTGGCCGCAAGTCAATTTGATTTGTTGGCACGACATCATTTTAATTTCTAAGCCGCCGAGGAAAGGAGTGACTGACGCTATACAGATACTGACAACAAATGCGATAACGATAGCGACGTGCAACCTCCACAAATGCAGCACAGCTGAACACGGGCTTTTCTCACCCAGATTTGGAGTATTTTAGGCTTGAAAAGTAGAGATAAATCATGGAAAATTTCAACAAACTGATGAAGGGACTCATATTAAGTGCATGGCAAAAAAAATGACCAGTCTTTAATTAATTTCCAAGGCTACAAAAATTAAATACCAACGGAACAGTTTACACAAAGTGTGCTACCGACGGATAAATCATACTGAAAAAACAAGAACATGATTGAAGGTAGCAGGGGAGGTTTTAAGATGCATCGTATGTGTTGGAAGAATAGAATACCTGCATGAGTAAAAGTGTCCCAGATGCTTGGACTCCTTCCATCTTCATCGGTCGCCCCCTCGTACTAAGATACATAAGGCGAGATCAAATCAAACTGACCGAGCTCGAAGATTGTGGTGAACATCCGAAGCTTTTTGCCGCGCGCGCGCGTGTGTACCTGATACGAGGATGTGCCCGCCCCAAACACAAAGTCCCTGGGGAAGTCTTGCCTCGTGAAGTTGAGAGCCCGAGCTGCCGTCCCCTCCTGCCATGGCGCCACGAGCAGCAGGAGCAGGAGGAGGAGGAAGACGTGCCTGCAAGGAGGGGCCCGCATGTCCATGCCCCTCTCCCTCTCACCGAAGTCTCAGGGGGGGCTTGGTGGGGCTTGGCCTTCTCCGGAGTTGCTTTTGCCGCCTACTCTCTCCCTCCCAGTGCACCTTATTTATGAACTTGCTGTTTAGAAGGAACGACGAAAGAGAATGACATCGGGGTATATGGCTGAGTTTGTAAATCAGGAATGTGTATATACTCACTGTATCTCGAAATAGATGTGTATCATCTTTAGATTTCATATAAGTCAAACTAATTTAAATTTGATCAATTCTATAGAGAAGAATATCACATCAATAACGCTAAATAAGTACACTGCAAAAATATGATTCATGATGGATCACCTCATCCAATTTAAGACAAGTTTTTTCATAGCAACAATTCCGCTAGACCTGAGTAATCAAGCTTCTCCGCCTCTATAAATATTTAAGGACTGTCTAATTTCAAGTGGTTGAAATTTAAGAAAATTGCAAACACCGACTAATTAGCAGTTAACTATTATCATTAACCACTAATCATTGTAATTAATAATTAACCATTAATTCTATAGATTAATAAATTACAATTTTTTATTTGATTATTTTACAATCAACATAACCTTACAAAATTACGAATTACAATTAACAAAATTTAAATAAACCTACCTTCGCCTGCTGTCGCGCCTGCGGCAGAGCAGCGTGTCACGTGACTTCAGGTGCCGGTTCAGGCACATGTAGAATAGTCTTTCCGAAATATTTATCATATGAGTTTGAAGGAAACGAGAGGTGCCAAGTGATAGAATGGTATCCATTGTTGTGACTAGGTTTGGAAATAAGAGGAATCTTAACCTCAAGAGTGACACAATGTTTAATTTAGGGGAGGGGGGTTTCATAGAACTTATTAAAATGCTATGCACCCACCAACTCTCCTAAGAAGTAGCTGAAAACTATGCATTGATCACCAGCAAAGCTGCATAGTTCTTTGTCGTTTTTTCGTTCACAAGTCCAAGGGAAGAAAAATCCTCATCACGCCACGAGACTTCTCCGGATCACGAAGCCCCTGCACTATCTTGGAAGTTCCAAGAACCGGCGAGAGCTGTAGCTAAACCGGCGACGAACGTGATGACAAAAGGTGCCACGCCAGTGCTGATGTAAGGGAGCGTCACCTTGACGTGGACGATGCTTACCATCTGTAGCTGCTAAGCACTAGTTGTCGCCGCTGGAACTGCGACTAAAGGCGCCAGCAATAGGATGACGTCGACGTGGACGACTCCAGGACGGCAAGCTCATCATCCGCTCCTGGTGTCGGCGCACACATCGACCGTTCCTCGATCATCCGTGCTAGTAGTGGGGGCCTTGCTTATTAGCTTCTGCATCTTTTACACATGTTTTTGTGATGGCTGCGACTCTGCGAGCGAACCATCGAACCGTACGTAAATCTACGATCAGACCGTTCATTTTTAATACACGCTTTTTCTACAGTAGACATGCATACAGATCAATACCGTTCATATTTGTAAATCTGCGGTGGATTAGAAAAACATCTATCAACAGTTTTCCTATACCGCCCTTGTAACAAGCAGCTTTAGGCCACGACACATGGCATCGAGCGACGCAGCGGGAACAACCAAACAAAAAAAGTCGAAAACGAAGTTCAAGTTGCCTACTGCTTCGAGCGTGTCTTGTAGCTGGTCTCAGCATCCGGCGATAGCTACTATGTGCAGTCCAACTGTCCAAGCAGTCGATTCCATCGAATATTACAAAGGGTGGAAGAGCAAAGCTCTCCTCTTAGTCCATACCCCAAAAGAGAAACGAATACAATAAAAAAAATGAAAAAATGGACTTGTGGAGGTAAGGCGGCCAGTGGTATTTTTCTAAGAACATCTTGGGCGGGTACAGAAAACCCCTCTAACCACTGCTCCCGTTATACAGCGGCATCGAACCTATGTGAGAAGCTCTCGGCAGGTCAGGTGTTGGAGCAAATTAAGCAAGAAGCTAAGGATTGTGCCAGGGCCGGGGCGAAGCATCTTACTAAGCTGATCGACCCTACTGTCTAGTTCTACCGTCTGCCGCCACTATGATGTCTCTGTCAACTTCCTTCCTTTGTTGTTTTCTTTTTATTATATAAGCTCACACACGACTGTACAAATGTCACAATTTTCTAATGAATGCACCGGTTCTACCGGGTTTTTTAAAAAAAACATCAACTACTTAAGTATAAAAAACGAGGCAACAACTTTTAGTTCTAATTTATAAATATTTTTCAACATGAAACGAAATCATTTTAGAAACCATTCGAAAGTAAATAAATTTTTAACCAAATTGCCCTTGAATTTTGCATCATTTATTTCATTTAAAAACTTTTTGTTTAATTGTGTTTATTAGTTAAATAATACTGACTGTAATTATATGTTAGTTCATTACCCAAACCGGTGTCTGAATAAAAAATGAAAAGGAATTGAGCTTATTACATATCAGCAAATTAGACTCAGCCTACTATTGGGAAATTATTCAATTATTGTTAAGAAATTTCCGATTAAAATACGGTATTCCGACAATTCGGTCTGAAAATTAGTCCAAATCATATTCGTTCCGTTACTAAATTCCAATGTTCTGCATAATTCCGACAAAAACAGACCATAAAAATTTGAAATCAGCGTCGGATGATCCGAGATTTTACTGTACCGTTCTCACTCCTAAATTCAAGGCTCCTTTCATGCTCTCATTTGGAGAGGCTGTTGGAGACAGGCGAAGGTGATCCTGATTCGGGAACATACATTCCCGTCCCTATGAGTCACAGTTGCAGCTATATATCGTACACCTGGTAGGGCAGTGAGACACATGTTTTGCATGTGTACGGATTAACGGAGGCAAGATTCCATGCATGAACAGCCTTTAGTGTTAAAAAGTGCTGACAGTGCATGTCCGATGCTCGCACTTAAGGAGGCAGGTGAGTCATGTTAGTTTGTTATGATCCCGGTCTCACATGGGCAACAACTATGACCAGATCGTATTCTCTCTAGCGCCCTGATCCGGGGCGCAACGGACTCAGTTGCGTGCGGCCTCCTCTCGTACGCGCTATATAAACAGGAGATCGCTGGGGTGTGGACTCACGAGTTGAGTCAACATCCAAAGGTCCCCAACAGTTCCTAACCAAACCGATCCTAAGTTAGTGCGGAACGAGGAGAAGAACCGCACCTGACTCACGGATATCGCTATCTGCATCGCACCGCCACTGCATCGACAACCTCCCTGCATCGACGATCACCCTGCGTCAATCTCTCTCTCCATCGATCATCCGTTTGAGCCCAATGGCATCTAACGGATCCACTGACGGTAACCCTTATCTCTCACTCTCTAATTCCCTAAGCATCTTTTACATGTTCATATGATCTATCTGTATGTCCTTGATTGATTGTTTGCATGAGTAATTAGATCACAGATGTTTAACTATGCCTAAGATTGTTTGTTCAATTAGATTAGACCTAAGTTTACCTGATTAGATGTTCACAGTAATGATCCTAAGCCTAATTAGACCTAAAAATGGCATCAGAGCCGTGTTGTTGAAATCTAATCCGGTAATTAAGTCTTAATTAGATTAATTAAGTTTCTAATCATGTTTTTAGTTTAGGCCTAGTCTCTGTTAGTTAAGCTTAGTTCTGATTAAGATTGTTCTAACAAAGAAATTAGGAGGGGAATCAAATTTTAGTTTCGATTTCGGTTAAGATAAGAAACTCAGAAAAATTGAATTGAATTAAGAAAATTAGACAGGGAAGGGGACTTATCTGGATGGGATGGCTTCGACCGCCATTGTCCACCTCAGAGCAGGGTTAGGGGAAACCCTAACCCTAGCGCCCTCTTCCCCTTTGATGGCGTCCAACCATTGGAGCTCTCCCAACAGAGAGTCAATTGGCGGCGCCATGACCTCAGGCTTGCTCTAGGGTTTCGGGTCTAAGCCCAAAACCCTAGTCACGCACATCGTCAGCGGCCAGTTAGTGACTTCCCACCGGTGACAGAGTGCGCACCATGGTGGAAGTCGTCGGCCCACTGAACACCTGCAAACAGAAAGCACTCAGACGCTCGGTGCCTCGCCAAGCTAGGGTTAAGGGTCGAAACCCTAACCCTAGTCGTGGATTTCCTTCAACGGCGAACGATCGACATCACTTCGGCCGACGACAAGCAACCTCTCAGTTGCTTGCCGGCGGCAAAGTCGTGGCCGTCCCGGAAGTCCCCGCGACAAGGCACCCACTTCCACTCAGATCTGGCGCAAGCGCTGGTTTCCCTCGACGGCCGACCAACCATCGACATCGGCGGCGACAGAGCTCCACCCGAAGGGGGATCCCTCGTCGGCGCCGATGGCATGGCGGCGCCGGAGGTCCCGAGCTCACCGCCGCCTCGCTCAGCCTCTCGCTCGCCCCGCCGCCAGGGGAGTGCGGAGAGAGAGTGGGGATAGGGAAATGAGTTAGGGTTTCGACGGGATCCGCGGCGTGGAATTTTTTATACCTCCGAACTCGCCGCTCGACCGTCAGATCGGCATCAGACGACTACAATCGCCCTGTGTTTTAAGACCGCGATGAGTTGGAGCCATCGGATCGAGATCCGACGGTCCACGTTGTGCGCCGCCCGCCGCTTAAGGAAATGGGTCACGAGCCTGTGAGACCTATTTGTGCTGAATACATTGGCTATGGCGATAAAAGTTTTGAATACTACCAAACGCCTTTATCATCAAGGTCCGACTCCAGGTTCGAGCTCCAACAAGGTCCGACAATAGGTCCAACTTTTTTTTTCTAGATCCGACATGTTTTTGGGTAGCTTCGATGAGCTTTGTCTTTAGCTCCGGCATGTCTGTGATAGCTCCAGCATGTCTTTGTTAAGTTCTGATATGTTCTGCTAGGTCCGACTTATGTTAGTTAGCTCCGACATGTTTTTCTAGCTCCGACTTTTGGGATGACTAGTTTCGACTAGTTTTGATTAGCTCCGGCACTAGATCCGACTAGCTTTGGTAAGCTCCAGCGCTAGGTTGTACTAGCTTTGGTAAGCTCTGGCGCTAGGTTATACTATCTTTGGTAAGCTCCGGCGCTAGGTTGTACTAGCTTAGGTAAGCTCCGGCTCAAGCTCCGGTTAGCTTTGGCTAGGTTCGGAGCTTGATTGCAATGTTCCGCTTATACTGTGAAATGTTTCAAACTCGATTTACATTCTTGGAAAGATTGCTTAGTATTCATTTGCTAAGTTTTTGGTGCGTTTTGGTTGATATGGATGATATCATTTTGATATGCTTTGCAACATGCTTATGTGAGGTGCTCACGTAAGGTGTTGTGTTTGTAACTGACTTGAGTCAAGTCGCGGACTTGGGCTCGTACGGATTGGTTGTTTGTTCATGTGCAGGTGTTGCTTGAGTTCAAGTTATGGCTAGTGACAGGATCCTTTGGACTAGTCTCAGGGAGGATATGAGGTTCTAACAAAAAAATTCAGGAGAAATTGTGGTTGAGCGGGTCAGGAGGTCGTGCAGGATGATTGAATCAAATGCAGTGCATATGAAGGTTATTGTACGTCGAAGGAAGGTGTTTGCACGTATGCATGCGGTGCATGACGTGGCAACATGGTTCCGAAGATAGTTTATGGATGGGAAGATCTGGTTGGAAGGATCGGATCGTATCGGTTGATGACTTTGGCTGCGGCGGAGTCGGTTATGGCTCGGTATGGAAAGTATTGAGTTGGTTATGATAGGATTTCGTGTGGGTCACGAATTTGAGTTGTTTTAGGAATGTGAGATATGTTCCTAAGGTGTTTGGAAGTCTTTAAGATTGCTTCTATCTGCGTATAGAAGAGTCCTAAGCAGTTATGGAAAGCTTCGATTCATGATTTGAGTAGGATTAGAGTCCTAGTTGAGATTGGGTTGGCCTAAGGACTGGTTATATAAGCAAGGGAGGCCAGAGCTCGTGTACACGACTTTGGGGTTGTTCCTCTTGTTTTCTATTTAATAAAATTCGTAGTTTGAAGGAACTTTTGTGCCTTGTTCGTTCGACTTGTTCCAGACAAGTTTTACTCGTCGAGTTTTTGGACAGCACTACCTTTTGTTAGTGGCTTTATCATAACTCGAAT
This sequence comes from Tuctoria greenei, assembly GCA_036927565.1. Classification (NCBI taxonomy): domain Eukaryota; kingdom Viridiplantae; phylum Streptophyta; class Magnoliopsida; order Poales; family Poaceae; genus Tuctoria; species Tuctoria greenei. The sequence continues at coordinate 221,007,279 of JAYESD010000001.1, read as the reverse complement.
TTTACAGATCCAATTGACGTGATTCTTTTTGGGTTGTCTTCACAACTTGATTATATATCATATTTCAAAACTTCACGGTCATTGGATTTGTGATTTCTGATCTACACGAGTTTCTTTGCAGCATTCCAGAACTGTTTTTCTCGGGTAGGACATATTGATCTTTGTTCGATCTTTCGATCATAACTTGAGTTTTTCTCGACGGATTTGAGTGATTCTTCTTGTGTTTTCTTCGTGACATGATTCTCTCTGATATATATCACTTTTTCACAGTGAAACACGTTTAGGTTAGTCTCACACACGATTTCTTTAACAGATCGTTTTTCTACCGAAGGGGTTGGGATTTAATTGTTTCCGCTGTGTAAGATTTTTTAAATCTACCATTCACCCCCCTATGATAGATTTTCATGTGCTCTTCGATCCTACAATTTTATACATGGTTGCATGGTTCCGAGGCGTGATGAAGAGATTTGAGTTGGTTATGGACTCAATTGGCTACATGGTTACATGGTTACGTGCTCTTCGATCCAACCGACTAGGTTATGGACTCAGGCTGCGGTTGATTTAGGTTTGACTCAAATATGGAAAGATTTGAGTTGGTTATGATATGATTTCGTGTAGGTCACGAATTTGAGTTGTTTTAGGAATGTGGGATACGTTCCTAAGGTAGTTTGAAGGAACTTCTGTGCCTTGTTCATTCGACTTGTTCCAGACAAGTTTTACTCGTCGAGTTTCTGGACAGCACTACCTTTCGTCGATGGTTTTATTATAACTCAAGTTTAACAGATCCAATTGACGTGATTCTTTTTGGGTTGTCTTCATAACTTGATTATATATCATCTTTCAAAACTTCACGGTCATTAGATTTGTGGTTTCTGATCTACACGAGTTTCTTTGCAGCGTTCCAGAACTGTTTTTCTTGGTTAGGACAGATTGACCTTTGTTCGATCTTTTGATCATAACTTGAGTTTCTCTCGACGGATTTGAGTGATTCTTCTTGTGTTTTCTTCGTGACTTGATTCTCTCTGATATATATCACTTTTTTCATGGTGAAACACGTTTAGATTAGTCTCACACATGATTTCTTTACATATCGTTTTTCTGCCAAAGGGGTTGGGATTTAATTGTTTCCGCTGCGTAAGATTTTTTAAATCTACCATTCACCCCCCTCTGGTAGTTTTTCACATGCTCTTCGATCCTACAGTGGATGATATTATCTTTGGTTGTGCTTCTCATGATCTTGTGTCCAAGTTTTCAGCTATGATGTGTTCAGAATTTGAGATGAGTATGATGGGAGAACTCACGTACTTTTTGGGGCTGCAAATCAAGCAAACCAAGGAGGGTAACTTGTGCATCAAGTGAAGTATACAAAAGACCTCCTAAGGCGCTTCAACATGGACAAAAGCAAGCCTCTTCGGACACCAATGGGAACAACAACAATACTTGAACTTGATGAAGATGGTGAACCCGTGGATCAAAAAGAATATAGAAGCATGATCGGATCACTTTTGTACCTCACGACATCAAGACCGGACATACAATTCAGCGTATGTCATTGTGCACGGTTTCAAGCCTCCCCACGTGCTTCACATAGTCAAGCCGTCAAAAGGATTCTCAGGTACTTACATGGAACTCAAGAATTTGGCATTTTTCTTTCTTCTTTAACCTTACTTTGAAAGCTTTTTCCGATGCTGATTTTGGAGGTTGTAGGATTGATAGGAAAAGTACTTCCGGTGCTTGTCATTTTCTTGGAAATTCACTAGTTGCTTGGTCCTCTAGAAAACAAAACTCAGTTGCAAAATCCACAACCGAATCTGAATATGTAGCTGCCGCTAGTGCTTGCTCACAAATTCTATGGATTGTTCAAACACTTAGGGACTCTGAGGTTGATCTAGATAGTGTTCCACTGTTTTGTGATAACACTAGTGCCATTTGCATTGCTAAAAACCCTGTGCAACATTCTAGAACTAAGCACATTGACATTAGGTATCACTTTCTCCGTGATAATGTTGAAAAAGGAAACATTGTGCTTCACCATGTAGATACCGAACAACAATTGGCTGACATTTTTACAAAACCTTTGGATTTCACTCATTTTTTTTACATTCGTAGTGAAATAGGGGTTATGCATCCTCATGGCTTACATTGAAGGGGAGTTTTCAAACCCTAGAAGTCTATGTGTGAATATGAAATTAAAATAATATGAGCATAGTATTTCATACATATATGACTTTGTGATTCCTTTTACATGCTGAAAGTTCTTACTACATTACTTATGTTATACATTTTGTAGTTTTTGCCATGACTAGTAATTGGAATAATTACTTACACTAAATCTGGTCATGATTGAACATTCTTGCTGTTTTGAACTTGTTGCATGCTCGCAAGTGTTTTTTTAATCATAAAGAATTAATCAAGTCACACGTTGAGTTTTTGTGAACAAATATAAGTTGAGAAAAGATCAAGAGAATATGCATGCATCACACTTCTTCTTTGATATGGCTTATCATTGCACTTAGATATGAACTTGGAAGAAGTTGTGTATGACTAAAACCATGTCCTTAAGCTTCGGATTGTTAAATGACATAGGCTTGGCTTGGTTCGTTAGAATAAGGCAAATGCGCATATAATCTCTTGCAAATATCATATGATCTAAATTTGTGCTTTGAAAAATAATAAATGCGGCAACAAGCGTCATGCTTTCAGGTACTGAAATAGTTAAGTTTGAGAGATCATGATTTGCTTAAATTAAAAATTACATTTGATCTCTAGCATGACTTACACTACTTTATGTATCTTATTGTTGTGATAATGTAAGTTACTTGATAGTATGACTTGGATGAACTTTGTTTTATATGTATATGTTATAATATGCTCATAACAATTAAAATTTTTCTTTTGAACCTTGCTGAATACATTGTAAAAAGGGGAGAGATAACATGGTGAATTTTTAAAAACAAATATGCAAGGGGAGACATTGATTACACATTGGAGACATTGATTACAAATTGCACATATTCACAATTGTTTTTAGCACGTTTCTTCTCAGGGGGAGAATTTATTTTTTTTTCTCTCATTTTATTTTTGTTTTACGAAGGGGGGTAAATTGTTTTCAAAACATTTAATGTGAATAAGCCAATGTTCAGATCTTAAGTGGTGTTGCCAATGCATTTATCAAGGGGGAGATTATGAGACCTATTTGTGCTAAATACATTGGCTATGACGATAAAAATTTTGAATACTACCAAAACGCCTTTATCATCAAGGTCCGACTCTAGGTCCGAGCACTAGCAAGGTCCGACAATAGGTCCGACTTTCTTTGTCTAGATCTGTAACACCCACTATTTTAGAGAAAAAAAATTTTTAAAATGAATTTTTCAAGAAGTAAAATCATTTTTCTTGGAAATAAAATTCATATAAGGCAAGATGCATCATATTTGAATGATTGTGTGAATTTTTGAAAATTCAAATTCACTAGAAATTTGGTTTACAAATTCAAAACATAAAACAAAAGAAAAAGAAAACAGAAAAGAAAAAGAAAAGGGAAAAGAAAAAGGAAAAATGCCCCTGGGCCGAATTCCCTAATCCGGCCCAACTTTCCCCGCTCTCCCGCGCTGGCCCGCGCCTCCTCTCCCCTCCCTCTCTCTCTGTCAGCCGGGCCCCGCACACCAGCCTCTTCCTGCTCCGCACCCTCTCTCTTCTCTCGCTGCATGCCGGCCCCACCCCCTCTTCGTCTACCTCACGCCCGCTCCGTAACGCCTGCATACGATAACACCACGCCACCCCACTCACCCCCCTTTCAATGTCGACCGTTTTCAACTCAATCAAGGGGCGCGTCGTGCCCATCATGGCCGCCTGCAGTTTCTACTCCGAACCCCTATAAAAGCCCGGCCATTCCCCTCAATTTCCTCACCCCGGCGATCAAAACCCTAGCTTCGGCAAGCTTGGTAATGGCGCCGATGTTCCCATCGGTTCACCCACTGACTCACCCCGAAACCTTGCCTAACATCTTTGTCGTGTCCTAAGGAGACCGCCAGACATCTTCAACGGTGGTTGTCGCCTCTGCGTCGTCAACTTCGTCGGGCGCCGAGGAGCTCCGCCGCACAACGCCGTCGCCGACCACCTTCCGACCTTCCTCCGGCCGTGCGACGACCTTCAGTGAGTTCCTCTAGCACCCCTCTACATTTTGCGCTAGTGTGATGTGCCTTTCGGCCTCTGCTATGCGATTTTGGCCGTCTCCGGCGAGCCCGTCGCCGCGCGCGCGTCCCTGCCGCCGCGCACCGCCGCCCGACCCTAATCGGGGCGACGTGGCTCAATGCCCGTCGTCCATTATGTTTCAACGGCCAAGATTAGAACCCCCGTACCCCTTCGGTACATTAAATCTTGGCCATCCAATTTAAAATTAACGGCCCACATTATTAGTTTTCCCGCTGCTGGAATTTCACTCAAGCCCTGGAAACTTGCGGGCTACCCCCTGAGTTATTCTAAAATTCAAGTCTAACCCCTGTAAATGTTAAACTAGCCCCTAGACTTATTAGAAATTAGGAAAATACTGGTAAATTGAATAAAAAGTGTTTTTAAGCCCCTGGAAAATTATAAATAGCAAATAAAATCTGGAAAAATTGTAGAATAATCCCTGTACTTAATAAAAGTTATTTTTAACCTCTGGAACAGTTCTGTATTTGCAGAAAAACCCTGTTAGTTCTAAAAAGTAAATAAAAGACCTTAATTTGTACAAAATAATTATAAAAACAGATTTAATTATGTGTTATTTATTGTCATTTCTGTATTATTTTTATTAATTCATTTAAATTGCTAAATGGTCATAAAAATACTTTTAAGTATATTTAGTTCATAAAAATTGTTTTGCACATAGAAATAATTAGTAAAAATAATGTAAAAATTGTAAAATTTATATTATTGATTATAAAGTTGTTTTAATCTTATTTTGAAGGATAAAATTTCTAGAAAATAATTTTAGGGTTCTAATAAGTATAAAAATGGTATAAAAATCTATAAAAATGTGTTTTACTCACTAATTTCATTTAACTTTAAATTCTCATCAACAAATGTATGTCTATAATAAAAATCAACCTTAAAATCACTTTTGCGTAGGAATTTGCGTTAATTTGAATATTGTGCATTTTACTATGTTCTTATTGTATGTTATTTTTCGTGCATCGTTGTAATTTAGAGTCGGGGCCAGAACCCACCCTTAACCTTCAAGAGCAGCAGTTTCCCGACGACCCCGAGACACAGTTTGGAGGCAAGTTCCTTGACCATCTTGCACCCTTTTTGCTAAGTTTTAGTTAGTTGCATGCTAAATTAAAATATGAATCGTATGTTATGTTCACCTAGAATTTCCACAATATTCCTTGTCAACATGGTTGGGTGCCCTATAATTATTAAGAATACGCTTAGCCATGCTTAATTGAAATATGATCTATATATTTACAAGTTTACATTTCAAGTATTTTGATTCATGAATTGATGGCTATATTGGAAATTAGTAGATATGAATCTGATAGGGGGTTTTGTATGGATTGGTGCATGAGTGCACAAAACCTTGGTTTGGGGCTTGACACCTATCGGATTCTAAGGACCGGTTTATGGAAAAAGTTGCTATGCCATTTAGTATCACCACAGAATTGTATATGGGACAACTTGGTTTAGTAATTTGGTTTCTCCCGATGTAGCATAGGTAATTGATCGAGCGGGGAATGGGCTTTGCCTTGGGAACCGCATGGCTCAAGAGGGGGCTTCTCCTGGCGGAGGGAAAATAGACTCCAGGTGTCGGAGCGGTGAAACCTTAGAGTACCCATTGCAAGTCGGGAGGACCGTCGGAAACACCTCGTAGTGATCTCCTGGCCACACACCTACGGAAGTGTGTATTGTGGTTAGCTACCACGGGCATCAGGGAGGTTTACCTTAGTCCACCTGGCAACAGGGGACGAAATCACGAACTGTGGGTAAAGGATACACACTCTGCAGAGTTTTGTCAAACTGTCTAGACAGCCGTGCTCACGGACACGAGCGGCTTGGAAACCAAATTCATAATTAGCACATGGTTACTAAACGAATGGTTTGGGTTTGGTCTTACCTGGTTTAATTTCGGGATGTTGGTTGGGATTTCACCTAGTTGTAGGTGCTTAATAAACAATTAAGAGTAGGTTGTTACTGCTATAGTGCTTAACTTATTAATTGCCAACCTTGTTGTGAACCACACATGACATAACTTCCCAACTTGCGAGTACCGTTGGTACTCAAACTTGTTAGTTGCATATTTGTTCCCCCCCCCCAGTCTACGAAGACGCAGAGGTGGAGAACCAGGACTTCTACGGAGACCCTGAAGATATGTTCTAGGCTGGCGCTCCCCCGTGCAACGCCTGTGATTGGAGCCCTTGTTATGTTTTTCCGCTGCTTGTGTACTTTTATTTTAGACCTGGATGCTCATTTATGTAATAAGGTGATGTACTCAAACATGGTATTATATTTGGTATTTCACTTTCGTCTACACATGTATGAGTTGAACTGATCCTGGCATACATGTGGAAAGCATCTGGTTGTTTTCTTATTACCAGGTGTGACAAGATCCGACATGTTTTTGGGTAACTCCGGTGAGCTTTGTCTTTAGCTCCGGCATGTCTTTGATAGCTCCGACATGTCTTTGTTAAGCTTCGATATGTTCTGCTAGGTCCAACTTATGTTGGTTAGCTCCGACATGTTTTTCTAGCTCCGACTTTTGGGATGACTAGTTCCGACTAGTTTTGGTTAGCTCCGGCGCTAGGTCCGACTAGCTTTAGTAAGCTCCGGTGCTAGGTTGTACTAGCTTTGGTAAGCTCCGGCGCTAGGTTGTACTAGCTTTGGTAAGCTCCAGCACTAGGTTGTACTAGCTTTGGTAAGCTCCGGCTCAAGCTCTGGTTAGCTTTGGCTAGGTTCGGAGCTTGATCGCAATGTTGCTGCTTATACTGTGAAATGTTTCGAACTCGCTTTACATTTTTAGAAAGATTGCTTAGTATTCTTTTGCTAAGTTTTTGGTGCGTTTTGGTTATATGGATGATATCGTTTTGATATGCTTTGCAACATGCTTATGTGAGGTTCTCACGTAAGGTGTTGTGTTCGGAACTGACTTGAGTCAAGTCGCGGACTTGGGCTCGTACGGATTGGTTGTTTGTTCATGTGTAGGTGTTGCTTGAGTTCAACTCATGGCTGGTGACAGGATCCTTTGGACTAGTCTCAGGGAGGGGATGAGGTTCCAACGACCAAATTCAGGAGGAATTGTGGTTGAGAGGGTCAGGAGGTCGCGCAGGATGATTGAATCAAGGGCAGTGCATATGAAGGTTACTGGACGTCGAAGGAAGGTGTTTGCAAGTATGCATGCGGTGCATGACGTGGCAACATGGTTCCAAAGATTCTTTATGGATGGGAAGATCTGGTTGGAAGGATCGGATCGTATCGGTTGATGACTTTGGCTGCGGCGGAGTCGGTTATGGCTCGGTATGGAAAGTATCGAGTTGGTTATGATAGGATTTCGTGTGGATCACAAATTTTAGTTGTTTTAGGAATGTGGGATATGTTTCTAAGGTGTTTGGAGGTCTTAAGATTGCTTTTATCTGCGTATAGAAGTGTCCGCAGTTATGGAATGTTTTGATTCATGATTTGAGTAGGATTAGAGTCCTAGTTGAGATTAGGTTGGCCTAAGGGATGGTTATATAAGTAAGGGTGGTCAGAGCTCGTGTACATGACTTTGGGGCTGTTACTCTTGTGTTCTATTGAAAAAAATTCATAGTTTGAAGGAACTTTTGTGCTTTGTTCGTCCGACTTGTTCCAGACAAGTTTTACTCGTTGAGTTTCTGGACAGCACTACCTTTCGTCGGTGGTTTTATCATAACTCGAGTTTTACAGATCCAATTGACGTGATTCTTTTTGGGTTGTCTTTAAAACTTGATTATCTATCATCTGTCAAAACTTCACGGTCATTGGATTTGTGGTTTCTGATCTACACGAGTTTCTTTGCAGCGTACCAAAACTGTTTTTCTCGGGTAGGACAGATTTACCTTTGTTCGATCTTTCGATCATAACTTGAGTTTCTCTCGACGGATTTGAGTGATTCTTCTTGTGTTTTCTTCGTGACATGATTCTATCTGATATATATCACTTTTGTCACGGTGAAACACGTTTAGGTTAGTCTCACACACGATTTCTTTAACATATCGTTTTTCTGTCGAAGGGGTTGGGATTTAATTGTTTCTGTTGCGTAAGATTTTTTAAATTTACCAGTCACCCCCCTCTGGTAGATTTTCACGTGCTCTTCGATCCTACAGAGCCCATGCGGGGTGGCTACACGGACTGATTGGGCTGCCCTTTAGAATTTTAGGAATTTTCAGAATTTTTCCTTGGGCCGAATTAAACTTTGGGCCGAAAGCCAAATGGGCCGCGTGCGCTGTTTTTTATTTCATTTAAGTTGGGAATTTTTTCTACTGGGCTGGGCCAATTTTATTAGTGGGTCAAATTTCAGGTTTTTGGTCCATTTAACATTTTAAGTATTTTCTGAATTTCAGAATAAGTTTAAAATGGAAGATAAATTCCAGAAATTAAGAAAAAATGATTAGAAAAATCAGTAAATAGCTAAGAAAATTTAAGGAATTTTTGTGTGATGTTTGAAATGTTTTTATTGCATTCTTTTCTGTAATTTTGAGTAATTTTAAGTTATTAAGTGAATTTTCTTAGTTATTTAATCCAATTAATTTCTATTAAGTTTTGGCAAATAATTTCAGAAATTTAAGAAATTAAATTTATTTAGTTTCTGCTGTTATTTAGTAGTAAATTTAAATAAGTAACCAATGTGAAAGTTTAAATTTGCTGGAATTTTAAGTGTGTATGTTTTGCATGGAAATTAAATAAGTAACCAACGTGAAAGTTTAATTTTGCCATGCTTAAGTTTATTTCCAGTATATTGGCACTATATTGGGAATGTCTTCATAAATTTTAAGTATGTCTACATGGAAATTAGAGCAACCAACGTGAAATATTTCTATGTTAATTAAGTTATTAAGTGAAATGGAAATTAGAGTAACCAACGTGAAAGACGTTTCATGCAATTTCTTATTGTTTAAGTGCAATTTTAAGTATGTGCTTCATCATATGTTGTTTAAGTCATTTTCTAACATCTGTGTTTGTTTTATTAAGGTGCCTCGAATGTGGTAAGTCTTATTGCCTCCATAGAGACCCTTGTTGGTCATAACTATGGGATATGGAATGAGAGACTCAGGATGAACTTAGCAATTGCAAACCTTGACCTTTGCCTAAGAAAGGATTGACCTGTTGATCATGAAGCTCCCATTTCTCAGGCTGAGGAGACTAATGAGGAGTTTGGAGTAATAAAAGAGGAGTATCTTAAGCTTAAGGAAAAGTACCCTAAGGATCTTGAGCCATGGGAGGAATCCAACAAAAAATGCCTCATGGTCATTAAGGCCACCATTTCTGAGACCATAAGAGGAGTCATTCCTGACTGTGAGTTGGCAACTGAGTATCTTGCCAAGGTCAAAAGTTAGTACACAGGCTCCACTAAGACATTAGCAAGCACTCTCCTCAAAAGGCTTGTTAATGAGATGTACACTGGTGGGGGTGTGAGATATCACATCCTTAAGATGAGTAATTTAAATGCAAACCTCAAGACTCTTAATTTGGCCATGCCTAATGAGATGCTTGTGCATTTCATCTTCATGTCTTTGCCTAAGGAGTTTGAGGCTTTTGTGATACATTACAACTCTAAGGAAGATAGCTGGACATTAGAGAAAGTCATGGCTATATGCGTTCAGGAGGAGGAGCGCATAAAAGGTAAGGGTGGAGACTCCATTAACTTCACCAAAGGTAAAGGTAAGGGAAAGGCGAAGACCTACTTCACCTCTCCCAAGCCACCATCTTTTAAGGTACATGGATCCTCTTATAAGGGCAAAGGGACAAGTTCTCAGCCTTCTGGTTCTAAGTTAAAATCATATCAGTGCAAGTTTTGCAAAGATTTTGGACATCACCAGAAGGATTGCATTGGTTTTATTAAGTGGTGTGCTAAGAATGGTAAGGATGTCATCACTTTTGTAAATGAATCCCTGTATTTAGCTTATTCATGATCTACTTGGTGGATTGACTCAGGTGCAACTATGCACGTTTGTAATTCCATACAGGGGTTAAGTACGATGAGGACTATAAGAAAGGGGGAAAGGACCATCAAAGTCGTTGATGGCCATGAAGTTGAAGTTGAAGCCATTGGAACCTATCCTCTTAGACTTAGTAGTGGTTTCATACTTAGACTTCATTGAAAGTGCATCGAGGATCCCCGTGGGTTTTGGATGATTGATGATGACAATTAAGTAACTAATGAGCTCAGTGATCTTAAGCACAGGTGTGGACTCAAGTGGAATCACAAACCCTCAATAAGGAAAAGGATGGAAACGGCGGTGTCGACTCGAAAAGTAGAAACTAGTGTTTCTAGTGTGTCGCGTTTAGACTAGCCGTATATGTATGAGGGTGTGTGCGTAAAGTGCATTGAGATCAAGTTGGGAGCTCAAAGCGGTTTAGAGATCAAAATCCATTCGGAGAAGAGTGATAGAGTAGTCTGGCAGGAGAGGCCGGACTAGTCCGTGTGGGCGGTCGAACTAGTCCGCTCCTGACCAGCCTAGTCCGCTTTCAGGCAGACCAGGAGGTTCTGTCTGACTTCGGACTAGTCTGTAGTTGGACAGACTAGTCCGGGGTAGTCATGGAGTGGGTTTTCGGTACTAAGTCCCAAAACCCCGGACTTGTCTGTTTTTGGCCGAACCAAGAGGTCCTGACTGAGATCGGACTAGTCCGCCTTTGGTGCGGACTAGTCCGGGTATGTGAGAGTTGGGTGCTTCAATGACTAAGTCAGGGAGGCCGGACTAGTCCGCCCTGGGGGCCGGACTAGTCCGTGGTCTCTAGACTAGTCCGTTTCACACGGAACAAAAGGCTTTGTGTGAGATCGGACTAGTCCGGTTTGGACCGGACTAGTTCATTATGAAGTGACCGTTTGAATTTGATTTTGGCAGGTAGCATGACGATTGCCGCGCAGTGTGGCAGTTGTCAGGGACGTCAGTGGTCCCAAAGGCCGGACTAGTCCGAGCCATAGGCCGGAGTAGTCCGCCCATCTGCTGAGGTCAGTAGTATGGGTTTGGATCCTCTATAAATAGAGGACCCCCGGGTTCATTTGAACTCTCTCAAAACCCTAGTGTCGCCACAACAAACTTTGAGCCTTCTAAAGCCTCTGTCTTTCCTACTTTCACTCAAAAACTAAATCTTGTGTGGATTAGGGTTTGGTGAGGTGAAGAAGAGGAAGAACACCGCTCTTTGGCTCTCGGTTTGATCTCTTGCACTTGTTGAATCTTTGTGATTTGTGGCTTGAGTTTTCTTTTGTGATTTGTGATCATATTTGTGGTGGGCGCCTCAGATTATGAGAAGCCCCAACGAATCTTGTATTCACCCTTGTGATAGTGGAGAACCAATTTGGCCCTAGTGGCAAACTCGGTGAGGGAAGGGTTGTTGAACCCAATCCTTCGTTGACTCCTCAACAGGGTCGTAGATTCCTGTGTGGGATCAAACCTCAGGATAAAATCCTCGTGTCCCTTGTGTACTTCACTTTCATTTATCTCACATTGCTTCTAGGGTTAGCTTTACTGTTTTTCGTTCATCATTTTCATTTCAATGTGATCCTTAGCTTCATACTTGCTCTATAACTTTTTAAGGTTCACTGAATCATCCTAACACATTTCGCATCACAAAAATCCAACTAAAACTTGTTTGAAATTCCTTTTAGGTTTTCCCTACAGGTGGATGGATAGTACACCCCTAGACTGGACTAGTCCGCCCCCTAAGTACTAATTTTGTTTTATTAAGTCATTTCAGGTCGATTAGTCTATTCACCCCCCCTCTAGGCAACTTTCAATTGGTATGAGAGCAGGACTCTCCACAAAGAGTCTAACAACTCAGAGAAGAGATGGTTGGAATGGGGAATGACGAAGTCTCGACCAATGAGGTCTAAGCAACCCATGAGGAGATGGTTGTCTACCAAGACAAACCAACAGATGACGAAGAGACTTGCCAGCTCAAGGCAAAACTTTGAGAGAAGTTGAGGATTCCAAAGGTTGACTCCTCAACCTCTACAATAGGTGGCACGACCCACTACAACAAGGCTACACCTATGAACGCCTTGTCTCCAACAACCACTACCTCTCCATCCCATTGGGGAAGCCTCCCCAATTCGATGGAACCGACTACGGGATGTGGAAGCACAACATGAAGATACACCTCGTGTCACTCAACCCTTCATTGTGGCAAATTGTGTTGACCGGGGTGCATATCCCAAAGAATGAGGAAGACATCACTCCGGAGCAAGCCGTGCTCCTTCACCGCAATGCCCAAGCGGCCAGAGTGATAACCTCGTCTCTCTCAAGAGATGAGTTCAACCGGGTAGATATACTTGAGGTTGCCAAGGATATTTGGGACACCCTCAAGACGGCTCATGAAGGCAACCGAGTTGTGAAATAGGCAAAGATTGAGCTCATTGAAGGAGAGCTTGGGAGGTTTGCCATTATGGATGGTGAATCTCCCCAGGAGATGTACAACCGCCTAAAGCTCCTCATCAACAAGAGTAGATCTTATGGCTGCACCAAGTGGACCGACCACGAGGTGGTGAAGAGGATGATTCGGGCATTCATGCCTAGAAATGTCTCTCTTTGCTCCATGATACGAGAAAGTCCGGGGTTTGCTCAAATGACCCCGGAGGAGGTCCTAGGAAGAATCATCAACCACAAGATCATGGAGAAGGAGACGCTCTTCTACAACGACCTCCAAAGGTTCACCGCCTCAAAGATGAAGGATGTGGCACTCAAAGCAACATCCTCCTCAAAAGAGCAAAAAGAAAGTGATGAGGAGAGTCTCGACACCGATGAGGAAGAGGCCCTCTTCATCAACAAATTCAAGAGGATGATGAGGAGAAGGAAAGTAGGATACAAAAACAAGAGCAAGGGCAAGGAAAAAGCAAGGACCAAAACAAAGAGAGCTTGCTACAATTGTGGCGAGTACGGGCACTTCATTGTGGATTGTCCACATGAAGAGGGCAAGAAGAAGGAGGGCAAGCCTCAAGAAAAGAAATTCTTCAAGAAGAAGAGGCCCTTCGGTTATGCTCACTTGGGCAAGGAATGAGACTCTAACGATGAGTCCTCCTCCGAAGACAAGGAGAAGGTGGCAACCATAGCCATCGGGAGGAGCTCCAAGGGAAGCAAGCTTTTCCCCAACCTCGACGACCACAAGCCAACATGACTCATGGCAAAAGAAGGAAGGCGAAAGGTTACTTCTCACTCATCCTCCTCCATATCTTCCCGTGATGAATTTGATAGTGCTAGTGAAAACAAACACATGCTTAAGGATATAACTAAGAGCACTTTGCGTAGAATGAAATTGCTCTCGGATGAAATCTTTGAGAAGGAGGAGCTCATATATAGGCAAGAGGACATGCTCATCCATGAAAAAGAGAGATGTCAAGAGCTTATTGAGCTCCTTGAGCTTGAGAGAGAGAAGAGCAAGGCATTAGAGCATGAACTTGCTCTAAGCAAGAAAACTTGCTCAAGTCTTGAGGAGACTACCATGGGGCTCAAGGACGAACTTGGCAACTTGGAAAAAGTTAACAAGATCCTTGAAACTCAAGTTGAGTCCCTCAAGACTAATGTAGCCTCTTCCTCCACAAGCTCATCCTCCTCAAAGGTTGCATCCGAAGTAATCTCCACTTGCAAATGTTCAAACTTGATCCCTAAATTAAAGGATGAGCTTAAGTTGACTCAAGGCAAACAAGCACCTAAGGGTGCCATCTTTGACAAAGAGAAGGTGGCGTATGCACAAAGTGCATACACCAACACAAGACCTCCCTATGTCAAAGATGGTCTTGGTTATACTAGAGGTGGAAGGCAAAATCCTAAAACCTCCATGTATGGCAAAGACTTGATTGTCTTTGTCAAGGGAAGCACATCCCCAACTAAAATTGGGAAGAACCTTTCAACTAGCAATAAAATGCCTAAAACTGAACCGCATCCTCTCTTTCATGATTTTGATGCATCTTATGTTCTAATGAGGAACAAGTATGGCAAAGTCTTTGCTATATATGTTGGGCCACTCCGCAAGAGCCCTAAGCCTTGCGTGTGGGTGCCCAAGTGCCTCACTACTAACGCTAAAGGACCCAACTCCGCTTGGGTACCTAAAAGGAAGGCAAAATCTTATTTTGTAGGCATACTCCTCCGGTGGATCGAAATGGGTGCTTGATAGTGGATGCACCAACCACATGACCGGAGAGAGGAAAATGTTTGTGGAGTATGAGCAAAATGATGATCCAAGTGAAGGGATCTTCTTCAGGGACAATAGCCGAGGGAAAATCCTTGGCTCTGGTAAAATTATTATTTCCCCTCAACATTCACTTTCTCATGTGCTGCATGTTGATTCCTTAGACTATAACCTATTGTCCATATCAAAACTATGTGACAAGGGTTATAATTGTGTTTTTACTAATGAGTGTGTGAGCGTCCTTAGAAGAAGGGATAACTCAATCGCTTTTAAGGGTGTGCTCAAGGGAAAGCTTTATCTTGTGGATTTCACCACGGATAAAACTCAACTTGGCACCTTCTTAATGGTGAAAACCAACATGGGATGGCTTTGGCATAGAAGGCTAGCCCATGTTGGGATGAGGAACTTACAAAAGCTTCTTAAGGGCGAGCACATCTATGGCTTGAAGGATGTTGTGTTTGAAAAAGATAGGCCATGTAGCGCTTGCCAAGCGGGGAAGCAAGTAGGAGCTCAACACCCGTCCAAGAATATCATGACGATGACAAGGCCTTTGGAACTGATACACATGGACCTTTTCGGGCCAATAACCTACATTAGCATTGGCAGTAACAAATATGATCTTAATATTGTTGATGATTTTTCTTATTTCACTTGGATATTTTTCTTGCATGATAAGGGTGAGACTCATGGTGTCCTCAAGAGGTTCTTAAGGAGAGCTCAAAATGAGTTCACCTTAAGAATCAAGGCTTTAAGAAGCGACAACAACATCGGGTTCAAGAACACACAAGTGGAAGAGTTCTTTAATGAGGAGGGCATTAAGCATGAATTTTCAGCCCCCTACTCCCCTCAACAAAATGGGGTGGCGGAACGGAAAAATAGTACACTCATTGAGATGTCAAGGACGATACTTTATGAGTACAAGACGTCAGACCGGTTTGGGCAAAAGCGGTTAACACCGCTTGCCACGCCGTCAACCGGTTGTACCTCCACCGCCTCCTCAAGAAGACCCCCTACGAGCTTCTAGTTGACCCAATGTCTCTTACTTTCGTGTCTTTGGGAGCAAATGCTATATTCTCAACAAGAAACCTAGGACTTTGAAGTTCGCTTCAAAGTCCGATGAAGTTTTCTTGCTTGGTTATGATTCGAACACCCACACCTACCGTGTCTTCAACAAATCCTCCGGGATTGTTGAAATAGAACGTGACGTGGTGTTTGATGAAACTAATGGCTCCCAAGTGGAGCAAGTTGATCAAAGTGTGTTAGATCAAGAAGACCCTCCACAAGAAGCTCTTAGGAGGATGGCACTTGGAGATATTCGTCCACAAGAACAACCTCAAAACCCAAGTGATCAACCACAAAATGATACAAGCCATCCCCCATGTGACCAAGTTGAAGATGGACAAGTTGCACCTCAACATGATCAAGAAGATGAAGATCAAGGGGGAGGCATAAATCAAGGGGGAGACCAAGAAGAAGAAGAGGATGATGATGACTCAAGAGTTCAACCTCCACATCCTCGTGTGCATCAAAGCGTTCAACGGGATCATCCCGTTGACAACATCCTAGGAGACATTAAAAAAGGGGCAACCACTCGTTCTCGTGTTGCAAACTTTTGTGAACATTACTCCTTTGTCTCTTCTTTGGAGCCTCATAAGGTTGAAGACGTTGAGAGACTCGGATTGGGTGGTGGCCATGCAAGAGGAGCTCAACAACTTTGAGAGGCACAAAGTGTGGGAGCTTGTCAAGCGTCCACAAGCAAATGTTATGGGCACAAAGTGGGTGTTTCGCAACAAGCAAGATGAGCATGGCGTGGTGACAAGGAACAAGGCACGACTTGTGGCCAAGGGGTACTCACAAGTTGAAGGTTTGGATTTCGATGAAACCTTTGCTCCCGTAGCTAGGCTAGAGTCAATTCGTATATTACTTTCCTTTGCTATTCACCATGATTTTAAGCTCTACCAAATGGATGTCAAGAGTACATTCCTAAATGGCCCAATCAAGGAGGAAGTCTATGTGGAGCAACCGCTGAGTTTTGAAGACCAAGACTTCCCCAACCATGTCCTCAAATTGTGTAAGGCTCTCTATGGACTCAAACAAGCTCCTAGAGCTTGGTATGAGTGCCTTAAGGACTTTTTGATCTAAAATGGTTTTAAAATAGGAAAAAACTTATTATACTCTCTTTACAAGGCACTTTAATGATGATCTCTTTGTGTGCCAAATATATGTCGATGACATCATATTTGGTTATACTAACAAAGTGTTTTGTGATGAGTTTTCTAAGATAATGACGGAGAGATTTGAGATGTCCATGATGGGGGAGTTGAAGTTTTTTTAGGTTTCCAAGTCAAACAACTCAAAAGACACGTTCATAAGTCAAACAAAGTACACTCAAGACATATTGAAGAAGTTTGACATGGACAAAGCCAAACCTATCAAGACTCTAATGACGACTAATGGACATCTAGACCTCAACGAATATGGTCCAAGTGTGGACCAAAAGGTATATCGTTCTATGATTGGTTCTTTGTTATATCTTTGTGCATCTAGACCGGATATTATGCTTAGTGTGTGCATGTGTGCACGTTTTCAAGCTGCACCTAAGGTGTGTCATTTGACCACCGTTAAGAGAATTCTTAGATATTTAGTTCACACACCTAGCCTTGGACTTTGGTACCCCAAAGGATCCAAGTTTAACCTTATTGGCTATTCCGATGCGGATTATGCGGGGTGTAAAGTTGATAGAAAGAGCACATCCGGGACATGTCAATTCTTGGGTAGATCCTTAGTGTCTTGGTCCTCCAAGAAACAAAACTCCATTGCTCTTTCCATATCCGAAGCGGAGTATGTCACAGCTGGAAGTTGTTGTGCACAACTTCTTTGGATGCGACAAACTCTAAGGGATTATGGTATAAACTTGCGCCATATTCCACTCCTATGTGACAATGAGAGCGCCATCAAAATAGCCCATAATCAAGTTGAGCATTCGAGGACAAAGCACATCGATATTAGACATCATTTCTTGAGATATCATTCCTTGAAGGGGGATATAGTGATTTCCCATGTAAGAACTGAGAACCAACTAGTCGATATATTTACCAAGCCCTTAGATGAGAAGCGTTTTTGTGAGCTTAGGAGTGAGCTCAATATCTTAGATTCTCGAAATGTGGCTTGAAACATGCACATCTGAATGTTTATTTTGCACCTTATTCAAAAGAACGCATGTGTTTGAAAAATTCATCTCTATCTCAATTTTCTCTAAATTATTTGAAAAACTATTAACTTTGTGAATTATGGTCATAGTTTGATTGTTGATTTCTTACTGACCATATTCATAAAGTTTTCTTATGTAATTTTGTCCAAAAGGATCCATTAAAGTGGCTAAAGCTCTAGATATATATGTTTCAGCCTTTTTGCACCAGACAAGTCCGCTCGGAGGCTGGACAAGTCCGGATGCAGACTTGTCCGAATCTGGTCCGCAGACCGGACTAGTCTGGCCCCCATATCGGACTAGTATGGCTACTAGGGACTTAAACCCCCAGGAGGCGACCCGAACCCTTCTCTCTCTCCTCACTTGCCTCCCTCTCTCCCTCACGCACGAAAACTACTCTCCTTAGGCGATTTTCGATTCCCTCCACCAGAAACCTTTTCCAATCCGTGCATTGGACCCTTTGGAGGTGTGGGAGACTTTCCCCGCGCATTATCAATGCGATCCATCACCGATCCCCTCGATTTTTCGAGATTTGAAGAGGTATTCTCAACTTTTCGAAACTCTTCCCCATTCTTGAGTCATAGAGTTATTGATAGATGCCTCTTTACAAAAGTTGTTTCTAGTACCCTTGTGATCATAGCCTAGGAGTATTGTGACTTGTTTCAAATATTTTTCAAAAAATTGTTAGGGTTAGGGTTCTTCCTGAGTAACCCGGACTAGTCCGGTCCCGGGCGAACAAGTTCGCCCTGCAGAGTCCGGCCCCTGGGCGGACAAGTCCGGTTTACACAGGACAAACCCTAACTTTGACCTTTTCTCGTGATCTCTTTCGCAATATTCCACTTCCTTGACCTCATCACTTCTGTCCTAAATGTGTTTGCTGCGACCATGTCGGGATCCGAGCATAGCCCCCCTCGCTCAAACTCCCAGGAGCTCTATGATGAGGAGGCAGCTATGCAGCGTGCCATTGAGGCAAGCTGCAAGGAGCTCCGAAAGAAGAAGCGAGAGGAGCGTGAAGCACACAACTCCCAAGCCGCCGCACCACAAGTCTCCAAACGGAAGAAACTAGTAACAGTGGGAGAGAAGGAAAGGGCCAAGGAGCAAGCCCAAGAGGATGTTGTTGAATGCCGGATCGAGAGAGATCCAAAGAAGGGCAAGGCCCCGGCTCCTGCAGAGCCCAAGAAGAAGAAGCCTTCTGTGAAGTCTTCGGCTAAGAAGGCCAAGGGTGTGATCATAAAGGAGAAAGGGAAGGCCAAACCCATTGGCCCCCTAAAGATGCACTCTCTAGCTCACAACCTGAATAGGCAGCCCAACCTGGCAGCAAATATTTTTAAGGGCAAAGGAGCTGAGAAGGCCCGAAGGCTAAGGACTGACCGAGTGTATGACTATGAGAAGCACACCGTCGATCCATGGTTTTGGTGTGATTTCCATTGCGATTATTATCGCTCAGTCTACCAAGCCATGAAGACTCTTGTCATCCAAGCTCAATGGGTCGACTGGGAATACATGGCCAAGAAGAATAATGCGGCCTTTGATGAAGTGATTGAAGCCGCTGAGCGCCATGGCATCAAAGACATTCTAGGTTTCAAGTATGACTAGAATGTGGAGGTGATTGTGCAGTTTTACACAACTGTCTACTTTCACCCTCATGGCAACCGAGCCATCACATGGATGACGAAAGGTGAGCAGTATTCTGCCACATTCGAAGAGTTTGCTAAGGCTCTAATACTTGAGCACCACCTGGACCACGAGATCATCATCTCGAATCTAAAGGCAGTGGACAGGGATGAGTTGGCCTACATGTATCCTAGTCATGTCCCCTATGAGGTCGGGCTTGCAAGGAACATCAAGCCTTTCTACAGTATCCTGAACAGAATCTTGAGGCGGACCGTGGCCCCTAAAGAGGGTGATGATGGGATCATACAAGGCAACTTGCGGTACCTTCTGCTGTTAATTGATGGAGATGAGATGTTCAATCGTGTGGATTACATCTTCGATGACCTCTTCAACATCTCCCACACTCCGAACCGTGCTTGTGGGTATGCACCCTACATTATGTGCTTCATCGAGAAGGTGTCAGGGCTTGTGTTTGCCAAGGATACAACTCATCAGCCCCTTCATACTCAGATGCCTCCATCCATCTCGGAGCCAGCTCGCCGGAAGAATGTCGAGCCTCCTTCCCATCCGGGGATGCCAGCACCTCGCCCCGTGGCACCACCATCTCCGCCTCCGCCTCAGTCGATGAGCGCCTTCTTTAAGTGCTTCAAGGCCATCTTCACCTCCTGCCGGAAGCAAGAAGTCCGCAATCAGCGGGCGCACAAGCGCCAAGAGAAGTACCTCAAGGCCATGTGCGACAAGCTTGAGGTCCCTATGTCTTCTCCGTAGAAGAGCGATGGCGAGATCACTCTGTCCCCCGACTTCACCGCCGACGAGCTCACCCAATTCCATGAGGACGGGAGCTCTTCCCGGGCGGCTCCCTTGGCACGGGTCTCCAACGACGACGATGAGGACTACGAGGATCCGGAGGGCTCGCAGAGTGATGAGGCTGCCGATAGCGAGGATGATGATGACTAGACTCTGGGCCTCTTAGTTTCCCTCTTCTTTTCCTTTTTGGTGTCTTGATGCCAAAGGGGGACAGTTAGAGGGGGGTAGTAGTACTTGTCTAGTTATTTTAGTTATTTGGATCCTTGGACGTGTTGCACTCTATATTGTCATAATTATGTCATTTGGATGTTTAAATTTGTGCAAGACTATGTTTGATTGTTTAACATTAATGTGATGCTTTAATTGTCTATCTTTTGATCACATTCATGATTATTATGTCTTGTCACAAATATTGAGCACAACACGTAGGCACCTCAACATAACGTGTGTGTGTATGAAGGACTTCCTCAATCTTTTTTCATGATGCATTCATTGAGGGGGAGTCACTCATACACCCGCACGTTATGAAAACCTAATTTTATACTCTTATATATTGAAGACTTGATGTGTTGTCATCAATCACCAAAAAGGGGGAGATTGAAAGTGCATCGAGGATCCCTGTGGGTTTTGGATGATTGATGACGACAATCAAGTAACTAATGAGCTCAGTGATCTTAAGCACAGGTGTGTACTCAAGTGGAATCACAAACCCTCAAAAAGGAAAAGGATGGAAACGGCGGTATCGACTCGAAAAGTAAAAACTAGGGATTCTAGTGTGTCGAGTTTAGACTAGCCATATATGTATGAGGATGTGTGCGTAAAGTGCATTGAGATCAAGTTGGGAGATCAAAGCAGTTTAGAGATCAAAATCCATTGAGAGAAGAGTGATAGAATAGTCTGGCAGGAGAGGTCGGACTAATCCGTGTGGGCGGCCAGACTAGTACGCTCCTGGCCGGCCTAGTCTGTTTTGAGGCGGACCAGGAGGTTCTGACTGACTTCGGACTAGTCCGTAGTTGGATGGACTAGTCCGGGGTAATCATGGAGTGGGTTTTTGGGACTAAGTCCCAAAACCCCGGACTTGTCCATTTTTGGCCGAACCAAGAGGTCCTGACTGAGATTGGACTAGTCTGCCTTTGGTGCGGACTAGTCCGAGTATGTGAGAGCTGGGTGCTTCAGCGACTAAGTCTGGGAGGCCAGACTAGTCCGTGGTCTTCAGACTAGTCTGTTTTCAAACGGAACAAAAGGCTCTGTGTGAGATCGGACTAGTCTGGTTTGGACCGGACTAGTCCGTTATGAAGTGACCATTTGAATTTGATTTTGGTGGGTAGCGTGACGATTGCCGCGCAATGTGGCAGTTGTCAGAGACGCCAGTGGTCCCACAGGTCGGACTAGTCCAGTCCATAGGCCGGACTAGTCCGCCCATCTGCTAAGGTCAGAAGTATGGGCTTGGATCCTCTATAAATAGAGGACCCCTGAGTTCATTTGAACTCTCTCAAAACCCTAGCGCCGCCACAACAAACTTTCAGCCTTCTAAAGCCTCTCTCTTGCGTAGTTTCCCTCAAAAACTAATTCTTGTGTGGATTAGGGTTTGGTGAGGTGAAGAAGAGGAAGAACACCGCTCTTTGGCTCTCAGTTTGATCTCTTGCACTTGTTGAATCTTTGTGATATGTGTCCTGAGTTGTCTTTTGTGATTTGTGATCATATTTGTGGTGGTAGCCTCAGATTGTGATAAGCCCCAACGAATCTTGTATTCACCCTTGTGATAGTGGAGAACCGATTTGGCCCTAGTGGCAAACTCGGTGAGGGAAGAGTTGTTGAACCCGATCCTTCGTGGACTCCTCAATGGGGACGTAGATTCTTGTGCGGGATCGAACCTCAGGATAAAATCCTCGTGTCCCTTGTGTACTTCGCTTTCATTTATCTCATATTGCTTCTAGGGTTAGCTTTATTTTTTTTCGTTCATCATTTTCATTTCACTGTGATCCTTAGCTTCATACTTGCTCTATAACTTGTTAAGGTTCACTAAATCATCCTAACACATTTCGCATGACGAAAATCCAACTAAAACTTGTTAGAAACTCCTTTTAGGTTTTCCCTGCAGGTGGACCGGACTAGTTCGCCCCCTGAGTACTGATTTTGTTTTATTATGTCATTTAAGGTCGATTAGCCTATTCACCCCCCTCTAGGAAACTTTCATTCATGATGTTCTTTATGTCCCTAGTTTAGAGAGGAATTTAATATCAGTGTCATGTCTGGATAATTGTGGATTTGTTTGCCATTTTGGCGAGGAAAAATGCTCTATTAGTTTCAATAATAAGATTGTGGGTCTTGCCTTTAGACAAGACGTGCTTTACCTATTGTCCACTCATGGTAAAGTGAATGACTTAAGTAATGATCAAATTCCTGCTAAGAATGACATAAGAAGAAACAAGCGCAAAAGAATCGGTTTTGAAACATCGTCGAAATTATGACATTGTCGTTTATGCCATATTTCGAGGGGGGGGTGGGGATCGAACGCTTAGTATCTCAGTCGATCTTACCTCACTTAGACTTTTTAGATTCAGAGGAATGCATTGATTGCATTAAAGGTAAGTTTGTTAAGACTATTAAGAAGAACGCCATACGCAGCACAGGGTTTTTAGAAATTATTCACACGGACATTTGTGGTCCATTTCCTGTAGTCTCCGTAGACGGGTATGACTCGTTCATAACGTTCACGGACGACTACACTTGTTATGGTTACATTTATCCAATCAAGGAGCAATCTGAAGCATTGGATAAGTTCAAATTATTTAAGGTTGAAGTCGAAAATTAGCACAATATTAAGATTAAGATAGTAAGATCCGATCGTGGAGGTGAGTACTACAGTCGGCATACCCCATATGGTCAGGTTCCTGGACCCTTTTCAAGGTTTCTACAAGAACCTGACATAGTCGCCCAGTATTCTACACCAGGCGAACCTCAGCAGAACGGTGTTGTGGAACGTAGAAACCGTACTCTTATGGACATGGTAAGGAGTATGCTAAGTTATTCTAAGTTACCGGTTAGCCTATGGATGGAGGCATTAAAAACTGCCATTCATGTGCTTAATCGGGTTCCTACTAAGTCAGCACCTTAGACACCGTATGAGATGTGGACAGGACGTAAGCCTTCATTAAACTATTTTCATATTTGGGGTTGTCCAGCTGAGACTAAGATGTTCGACCCAAACATTAGTAAGCTATAATCTAGAACAGTTAGTTGCCATTTTATTGGCTATCCTGAGAAAAGTAAGGGTTTTAGGTTCTATTGTCCAGATCGGCATATTAAGTTCATAGAAACACGACATGTCATATTCTTAGAAGACGCTATGATCAGGGGGAGCACGGTACGGCGGGAAATAGATCTTGAGGAGGAACAGATTAGTTTACCCGTTCTGATGACTCAAGAGCCTTATTTCACCCTACCTGTTGTCGTTGTGCCACCGGCACCTGGTACTAGTGACACATCGCCTATTGTTGCACCTCCATCGGCCACAACAGAAATAAGTGAGGTTCCACCTTCTCAGCCTGTTGAGGATATGGTCGAACAAAATGAGGTACAACAACAACCTCAACCCTTAGATGATGCTCAAGTAAGAAGATCGCAAAGAGTAAGACGGTCGGCCATCCCGGACGACTATCAAATCTACTTGAGCGAAGAAGTTAAGATGGAAGATGACCCCACCTCCTACGAAGATGCCTTGAGGCAACCTCAGTCATCTGAATGGCACAAGGCCATGGAAGATGAAATGAGTTCCATGAGTGCCAACAAGGTCTAGAACTTAGTAGAGATTCCTAAAGGAGCCAAAACTGTAGGCTGTAAGTGGGTCTACAAGATTAAGCGTGACTCCAAAGGGAAGATCAAAAAGTATAAGGCTAGACTTGTGGCTAAGAGATTCACTCAGCGGGAGGGCATTGATTACAATGAGACCTTCTCTCCCGTGGCGTCTAAGGATTGTTTTAAATCATCATGGCATTAGTAGCGCATTATGACATAGAATTACACCAAATGGATGTAAAAACGGCGTTCCTCAATGGATATCTATATGAGGACGTCTATATGACACAACCGAAATGTTTTGTCGTTAAGGGTAAGGAATATATGGGATGTCACTTGAAGAAATCCATTTACGGACTTAAGCAAGCTTCAAGACAATTGTATCTCAAGTTCGATGAGATTATTAGAAAGTTTGGGTTTATGAAAAATGAGGAGGATAATTGCATTTATGCTAAGTTTAAGAATGGAAAGTTCATTTTCTTAGTCCTTTATGTGGATGACATCTTATTAGCAAGTAGTGATGTCAACCTACTCTTAGAAACTAAGAAGTTTTTATCCTCAAACTTTGATATGAAGGATCTAGGTGAAGCGACCTATGTTTTAGGGGTTGAGATACACCTAGATCGTGTTAAGGGTGTCTTAGGATTATCTCAGAAGGCATACTTAGAAAGTGTACTTAGAAAGTACGGTATGCATAATAGCAAAGTCTCGCCTGCTCCAATAGTTAAGCGCGATAGATTTTCGAACACTCAATCGCCTAAGAATCAGTATGAGGTTGATCAGATGAAAGGAATTCCTTATGCTTCTGCTGTCGAAAGTTTGATGTATGCTCAAGTTTGTACACGCCATCATTTAGCTTTTGTGACTGGGATGCTTGGTAGATACCAAAGTAATCCACGATTAGATTACTAGAAAGCCGTTAAGAAGGCATTAAGATACATACAGGGTACTAAGCACCTCATGCTAACATTTAGTAAGTCTGAGTCACTAGAAATAGTGGGATATTCAGATTCAGATTACGCGGGTTGTGTGGATACTAAGAAATCCACGTCATGTTACATATTCACCCTTGCAAATGGAGCTATATCATGGAAAAGCTCCAAACAAACAATCACTACATCGTCCACAATGTATGCTGACTTTGTTGCTTGTTATGAGGCCACTGGGCAGGCATCTTGGATTAAAAAATTCGTTCCCGGTCTTAAAGTGGTCGACAGCATCCATAAACCACTTAAGTTATACTGCAATAATCAGCCAACAATTATGTACTCTCACAACAACAAATCGAGTGGTGCTGCCAAACACATCGACATTAAGTATTATATTGTGAAAGAGAATCCAGGATCACACAATTAGTCTCGAGCATATCAGTACTAAGCAAATGCTTGCGGATCCGCTAACTAAGGGCCTTCCACCCAACGTGTTCAGTGAACACGTAGCCGGCATGGGTTTAAGGGAGACCCTGTGATAATATCCTGGATTCTAAGGGGCCACCAAAGTGTAAGATTATTTCTTATTGTGAGATATATCGTGGTTGTCAAGTCAAACAGTACGTAAATGACTGTTTTTGATGCGTCGTGCCCTTTATGTCAAAGCAGAGGAAATATATGTAAGATTAGTTTAGCAAATAAGATAATAAGTTAAGGTCTCGAGATCAAGGGGGAGAATGTTAGTTTGTTATGATCCCGGTCCCACATGGGCAACAACCATGACCAAGTCGTATTCTCCCTGGCGCCCTGATCGGGGGCGCAACGGACTCAGTTCCGTGCGGCCCTCTCTCGTACGCGCTATATAAACAGGAGACCGTCGGGGTGTGGACTCACGAGTTGAGTCCACATCCAAAGGTCTCCAACAGTTCCTAATCAAACCGATCCTAAGTTAGTGTGGAACGAGGGGAAGAACCGCACCTGACTCACGGAGATCGCTCTCTGCATCGCGCCACCACTGCACCGACAACCTCCCTGCATCGACGATCATCCTGCGTCAATCTCTCTCTCCATCGATCATCCGTTTGAGCCCAATGACATCAAACGGATCCACTGATGGTAACCCTTATCTCCCACTCCCTAATTCCCTAAGCATCTTTTACATGTTCATATGATCTATCTCTATGTCCTTGATTGATTGTTTGCATAAGTAATTAGATCACAGATGTTTAACTATGCCTAAGATTGTTCAATCAATTAGATTAGATCTAAGTTTACTTAATTAGATGTTCACAGTAATAATCCTAATCCTAATTAGACCTAACAACTCAAGATGAGAAAACAGTGTCAAAATAAACTCGTCGTTGATTGCGGTACATCCAGCGGCGGCGACGGCTGGCTCTTTGTACGCGGCGGTGGCAGGGGCGGTGGCCGTACTCAAAGGAAGGAATACGAAGAAATATAAGGGAAAAAATGGAAGCAAGAAGAAAAAAGTTGATTGAGGTTATTTTAGGTGATCTGAAAATAGGAAAATATGAAAAGAAATAAAAACAAGTTAAAATAAGTTATAATCCTATTTAAACGTGCGTCAATGTTAAGAGTAGTATTTTATCAGATTCCAGGCGACGAGTTCTATTTCATCGAAACACCTCAATAAGAGTCTTATAATAACAATTTTCTTAAAATTCACTCTTGCGGAGAGTCGAACCCAGCGGCTGCGCAGTGCTAATTGGCAGCTAGAAAAATAAGTAGAACAGAAAGGACGAATTCTAGGTTTTTATCGTCACTGTTCGAACCATATGATACAACACGAAAATGCAGAGCGATCCAATCAAAGACATTACAGAAGCGAAAAGGATCTGAATTAAAAAAAGTAAACCCTTATTACAGGTAACACGTAAAGTCGCCCAGTTTAACTAACATTTCACCAGCTCAACTGTTCAACACAAAGCAAACAACAGCAGAAAGAGAGACAAGCCTGCCTTACAAGCACCTCCCGGCTGACGCGGAGTGCCGTTATTGAGAATCTTGCGCTTGATTATGGCATGGGGGAAACACAGTTGATACTATGGGAAAGGAGGAGTACATCAGCTGTCGTCATCATCTTAACATCCAACTAAAACGAATGTCTGAAACCTGAAAGGGGAGGTAGACCCATCCTAGAACTGCTTCTTTTTCCGGATCCTCTTGTTGCGCCATGAGAGGAGCGCTGCTGCAGTGGTTGAAACACTTCGCCTTCGCATGACCTGCTTCATCGGCTTCCTCTCTCGCCGCTTTCCTGTGAAGCGGGGCTTCAGGATGGCTCCCTGAAGGCCGAAACTACTCGATCCTTCTTGTGCTTCTCCCTTGATACCAACTACAGGAGCAATGCTCTCATCCTCAGAATGTGCCCCTGTTTCTCGCTTCACCGATATCCTCAGTCGCTTGCTTGGATGACTGATCACCTCAAAGTTTTGGTACCCTTCCTCAGCAGCTTGATTGTCAATCAACACATCTTCAGAACCCTGCTCACGGAGAAAGAGATTAGTCAACAAACATAGCCGAAACAGCAATGATACCCATGCATTGCTGCAAAATGAAATAATCCAATTGTCAGCGTTTGCAACAAATTCGAGGTAACTTAAGAACTTGCTAGAAGTTTGTGCTCTAGATGATTATCTATCTATGAGAAAATGTTCTGGGCCACTGGATGACTATTGGAAGACAAACATTTCAGATGATGTGGCGCTCTCTTGTGCTTTCTTTAGACCAATAGCTTTAATGTACTTCACAATTGTATTTCACTCAATCAATTACTCAAATTGCTACTTTTCAGGTCCCTTTGATCTGGTATGCAGCATCTCATGAACGTGCACATGTACATTGCTTCAGAAGACAACCACTACCGCTACTTATTGTAAACCACTGAAACATCTGCCGAGTATTGAGCACTTTTAAATGTCAAATACTCAAATTCTGTGTTAGGTCTTCCTAAAATGGTCTTGAGGACACCAAGAAATATATTGTACTGGAGAAGTTTTAACTCGTGTTAGAAGTTGAAGCTCAAGCATCAAATAAAATAAATAAGCTAAACAATAAAACTTAAAGCTCAAGTTGAACAAATAGGTCACAACATTCCCAAACCCCAATGAAGTTGTAATAGTGTAATAAATAGACAGAAGCTTACTTCACGTAGTTCTCCCATCTGGTGTGGACCTTCGGACAATAGGCTCATGGTGCTCTCAAAAATATCCATGTTGCTAGCTTCTCCATTGCTCGACAGAGCACTGTCAGGCATGGCAGAATCTTCGATATCACAGTCTGACATTTCCTGAGGAGATGCCTCAAGTAGTCCGACACCTTTGCCTTTTCCAGGTGAGCAATTAGAGCTCTGTGTACCATTGACCCATGTGTTAACCTTAAGGGTTATTCCCTTCTTCTTAGCCATTGCTATCTTGAGGTTTGATCTCAGCATAGATACTCTGTCCTGAACAGATTGAATTCTTAAAAGAATTTTCTCAACGGTGGTATTACCTCCTTCAATACCAAGTAGCCAGTCAGCGTCGTTGTGCCCTTTTGTATTGTCATCCACTGAAAGGTCAACAAAAAAGTTCATTAATTCGACTACACTACTTCACAAAAAAAAAGACAAAAAAGATGTGTACGTCTCTAAATAAAGACATGCTACTGCCAATCAGATTGGAAGAATGTTGAACTGAGCTCCAGATGTAATCATGATCACAAAGGTTTTATTGATTCATTGTATCTACTGTTACTGCTCATTTCTAAAGGAATTGAGTTTTGGCTTACTCTATTATTCCTGGAAGATGTAGCTAAGAAATGTTTCTTCTTTAAAAAGGTGTACCCAGTGCCGAAGGCTCCCACACATTGTGGGTCTGGGGAAGGGTTATTTCTAGACAATCTTACCTCTGCTGTTGCAGAGAGGCTGGTTCGAACCCAAGACCTCAGGACACAAGTGGAGACAAATTACCACTGTGCCAGGTCCACCCTTCTCAGAAATGTTTTTTCTTTAATGAATGTAAAACTAAGATAATTGAAAAGCTATAATGCAAGGATTTGACAAATCAGTAATTCAATGCTCTCAAGCAAACATGAAAGATGCGATCATAATTGTTTGCAGACAAGAGGCAATTAACAGCAATACCTAAATTTGCATTGTCTTCAATAGAATGGCCCTCTGCTTCTGTTTTCTCTGTACGATAGTTGAAGTGAGATATCACCAAAACAGTATATATCTATATGTGTAAAGTAGAACATAATTTCTTACCAAAATAAGATAATACAGGGTGAGTTGAGATGTATGATGAAGCATCCATTTTTAATTCAATTTTCTTTCTCCTCCTCCGCTTCATGGTTTTCCTGCAGACCTGAGAAGAGAAGGGTACTGATCTCGATGACGAGCAGTCCAACTCAATCATTTTTGTCTGCAATTCCTTCTCATGCTTAAGTACAGAAAGTTCCTTGTCATATTTGGACACTTGAGACTGCAAATCCTTCATCCGCAGCTCTAACCATTGGCATCTCCACATTATCGGGCTTACATACTTTCTCCAGTGATCAGTTACCTTTTTCTTCCTGTAACAGATAATAAATTTTCGTATATCTCAAGAAAAAAATGAAATGCAAAAACAATGAAATAATTGGCATAACATCATGGATTGCAACCAAAGTCACTGATCATTGACGCAACCAAATCGAAAACTATACAATTCTTGAGATATATTGGCTACGAGAATCTGCCACAGATAGTGAGTCATATTGGCTAGTAGAAGAGGAATCATCCAGCCAAAAATCTTCTATATATTCATGCTGGGGTACTTTTGATATTTGAATTTATGTATCTTCATAGCATCTTAGGGATATAAATACACAGTCATTAAAATTGGAAGGGAATAATCATTTCCATAATAGCACAGCGTTACATATATTGGGTACAGGACTTGAGGGTTAAGAAACCCCTAGACAATGACCCTAATACCTTTACACAAGGACCCTATTACCCTCCACTAATACAAGTCCAAGTACATAATCTAACACCCCGCAGTCCTAACATCTAGCTACGGTAGATGTCGAGACTAGACCTGAACACAGAGAACACCGACAAAGGAAGGTCCTTCGTAAAGATGTTAGTGGACTACGACGACGTTGGTACGTGAAGAACCCGAATGACAATGAGGGCGACCCGCTCACGAACGAAGTGGAGGTCGATCTCCACATGCTTCGTGCACTGGTGCTGGACGGGGTTGCTGGAGAGTTAGACGACACTGACATTGTCGCGGTAGACCAACGTGCTCCAGGTGAGTGGGCTTTGGAGCTCCTGTAGCAGCTGCTCCAGCTAGGAAACCTCAGCCACACCGTTGGCTGGCGTGTTACTCGACCTCGACGCTCGAGCAGGAGATGACGTGCGTGCTGCCGCTTCGACGACCAGAAGATGAGGTCGATGCCCAAGAACACGGTGTAGCCAAAGGTCAACCTACGCGTGTCTGGGCAACCCGCCCAGTCAGCGTCGCTGTAGACGACCAGCTTAGACGCCAAGTCACAACAGAGAAGGCCATAGTCGAGGGTGCCTCGCAGGTACCCAAGGATCCGCTTCACAACGGTGTGGTGCGGCTCCCGAGGATCATGCATGTGAAGGCACACCTGCTGAATAGTGTAGGAGATATCTGGTCTGGTGAAGGTGAGGTACTGAAGGGCACCTGCAAGGCTCATATAAGTAATGGGGATCCCATCAGCCAAGGAGATCTTGGCCTGGGTATCACCGGAGTAGCACAACTTGCAATCAACCATGCCCGCTTGCTGAAGAATATCCAAGAAGTACTGTAGCTACTGAAGGAACAGGACATCAGGTAGAAGCTCGATCGCAACACCCAGAAAGTGGTGAAGCTAGCTCAAGTCCTTCATAGCGAACTCCCGCTGCAAAGCTGAGATGGTGCCCTGTAAGAGAGCCAGACTGGACATCGTGAGGACAATATCATCGACATACAGGAGGAGGTACACAGTGTCACCCTCACGTCGATAGACAAAGAGAGAGGTGTTTGACTTGGCCTTTGCAAAGCCTAGCGAGACCGGAAAGAAGGCAAACCGACTATACCAAGCTCAGGGTGCTTGCTTCAAGTCCAACTTGCAGACTATGTCTGGATGAGTTGAATCAACGAACCCTGTTGGCTGACTGCAGTACATTGTCTCTGTCAGAGTGTTGCGGAGGAAGGCGCTCTTGACATCCAACTATTGGACAAGCCAAGACCACGACAGAGCAAGCAACAGAGCTGTGTGAACCGTCGCTGGCTTCACCACTAGGCTAAAGCTCTCATCATAGTCAACTCTAGGGCATTGAGTGAAGCCCTGAAGTACCCATTGAGCCTACGTCCATCCGATGGTGACTCGACAAGATGCAGGGGTTCTTCGACCCGTTGAGCGGTTCTTTGACGTCATCATATCGTCGACGACTTCTCCACCGACAACCTCCTCTTCGATTTTGCCGATACCGATTTCTATCTGTAGCGCTCTCGCTAATCCTCACTGGCATCGCGCTATGGTGGAGGAGTATGCAGCCCTACTTGCCAACCGGACCTGGGACTTGGTGTCACGTCCCAGTCGTGGCAATGTTGTCGCGGGCAAGTGGATGTTCACGCATAAGAAGGCGGATGGCTTCCTGGAGTCCATGGAAGACAAGAGCGGGGTTGCCGAAATGAGACGTGGGGCCGCGCGTGGTGCAGCAAGCGACGTCGGGGACACCGGTGTCGCACGTGGCACAACAAGCGTTGTCGGGGACGGGGCCGCGCGTGGCGCAATAGGCGGTGCCGGGAACCACGAAGCACCAACCTGCACTCATCGCTGATAGACAAGAGTGTGGTAGGCAAAACGAGACGTTGAGGCCGCGTGTGGCGCAACAGGTGGCGTCGAGGATGACGTGGCCGCGCGAGGTGCAACAGGTGGCGTCGGAGACACCGGACCCGCACATGGCACGGCAAGCAGCGTTTGGGACGTGTGGCGCAGCAAGCGACGTCATCAGGGCCGCGTGTGGCGCATCAGGAGGTTAGGTAGCAAGCGCACTTGAAGACTTGAAGGTGCTCGTAGGGAGTGGTGCCGAACAAGGCAAAGTGGGAGGGAAGTGGGAGTGCTAATAGCCTTAGTGGGAAGGCGATTAAGGAGGAAAGTGGCGACGAGAAGAGCCTATGCCTAGTACCGAGAAGGGCGCAGGCCTGGAACATCATGGATCACATCATGTTGGTGGTTCGAATCATACGCTCGGCCTTGCCGTTCTGAGAAGAGGTGTACAGGCAAGACATGCACAGCTAGACACCATGAGAGAGAAGAAAGTCACGGAACGCAAAGTTATCAAACTCGCGTTCGTTGTCGCACTGGACGACATGAATGGTGCGACCGAACTAAGTGGAAACCCAAACGAAGAAGTGAGACAACGTGAGAAACGTATCAGACTTCAAACGCAAGGGAAAGATCCAGGAGTAGTGAGAGAAGTCATCAAGTACTACAAGGTAGTACTTGCGGCCTGACACGCTGAGGAGTGGAGAAGTCCACAGGTCACAGTGGATGAGATCAAAGGCATGCGAAGTGTGAGAGTCGGAGCTAGGAAAAGGAAGTCGGACATGGTAACCTAACTGGCACACGTGGCAGAGAGACTCGTGAGTGTCCCTGGTACACGAGATGACTGAACTACTGAACAACTTAGACAAGGCATCATGACCAGGATGGCCAAACCGACGATGCTAAGTGGTAGAAGTTGTAGTAGTAAGTGCCTGCGGAGTGCACAATGTGGAGGCAGTGAGAGGCAGAGTGTACAGGGGCCTGAACTGTCATAGAGAAGGAGAAAGACGTCAGGTGGCAAGATCCCTCACGGACACACCAAAGGGGTCAAACTCCATAGAGCAACAGTTGTAAGTGGTGAACTGACGAACAAAGGGAAGGTTCCGGATGATGCCAGAGGCAACCAAAACATTCTGAAGACGAAATGGACCTAGAAGAATCGAATCACCGAATTTCCAACTAGATGAAGGATGAGAAGGGTGAGATGGGTGGGAAGAAGCCAACGTTTGGTGTGGTGTGGTAGGAAGCACCCGAGTGAGCCACCCAAAAGGGTGTCGAAGGTGGCTGGGGATGCAGCACCAGAAACGAGGGCGCAAGGGCACAACTCGATCCGCCGAGCACCGGAGTGATCAAGAGAATCGGGTGGGAAGGCGACGAACAGGGACCAACGGTTGTGGCCTGTGGAGGCCAGGGTATGGAGGCATCACCTGACGGCCATGGGCAGGCAGCCACGGTGCCAGTAGGTCCGACAACAGTGAGGCCCAACCAGGCGACGCCATGCGACCATGGCCACGGAGCCGAGACGGCAGCAACGTGGACGTCGGGATCCATCCAAGAGGGTTGGTCGATGAGGGAAGAGGTGGCTGCACTGGGCCCAAATCCAGTAGCATGGGGTGTACTTCAGGGAAGGGACACACCGCCAGCAAATGCACGCGGCCAGGAGAGAGGCCCTTCGGTTGCTGGTTTGACCGAACCAAGCGCGACATCCATAAATCTGACGATTGCAGAGCCGGCAGCGGATTTGGGAGGCGGCGCAGGGACTCCCGGAGGCGGCACGCTGACCCCAAGCAGAGGCAGCGCGCGGGATCCGGGCAACGACGGCGTGGCACGCCATGGCGGCGTCAACGACGTCGCGGGGATGGTGGTGTACGGCGACAGGACCGTGGAGGAAGGCGGCGGCGATGTGCCCAAACTGCGGTGACGCGGCGCGCCACAACAGTGGAGGCGCGAAGGCGACAGTGGACGGCGGTGCCATGGAGATAGGCAACAACGCGCGCGAGGGAAGGCCCGGTGGCAGCCCGCGCGGCAGGAGGCCGGTCGACGACAAGCCAGAGAAGGGCGGCGGCGTGCGCTTGGAAGCAGGGGCGTCGGCGGCGGAATCCGGCCAACCAGGGTAGTAAACAACACCATGGGGAGAGGGAAGGAGGGGAAGAGGGGCGCCAGCTCGCCTACCGTTGGTGGGACTGACCCAGCAGTAGGGACGGCGCGGAGCATGCTGGAGGTCATGCTGCGTCGCACTTGGGAGGGAGCTTAGTGGAGGAGGTCCAGCAAGCAGCGGCGCGCTGGGGACAAGCCCTAGTGGCGGCGCTGTTAGAAGAAAGAGCATGCGATAACTAACGTGATGCAGAGCGACGAAATAAAGAAGAGGACGACTCAGGTGAAGCTTCTAGAATAGAAGTAGTTTAGATTTTATCTGTTATCACATGATTGTAATCTCGTGCGCCAGTGAAGATATATGAGAGAATCTAGTTTAATAGGATTATGTATATAAGTCGGTTTGTGACTTATCTCTATCTTAACCTCCTCTATCTTCTATCCTTATTCTCCTACGGTGCACGCCTCTGTATTCTTTAAATACCAATCAACACGTAACACCCAAATCACTCGAGTTTGAGAATTGGGTTTCTCCCGGAACTCGACGTCCTCCAACATGGTAACCAGAGCCTCTTAGTCCCCATCGGGAGCAATCTACCGAGAGCAGTTTTCGTTACGAAGACCCAACTTCGAGCCGACAGCAATGGCGAGTTCATCATCGACATCCACTGGCTTCAACACCCTTGCGCACCATGTGGAAAAATTGACACGCGACAACTTTCTGTTGTTACGTGCCCATGTGCTCCCAGCCATCCGTGGAGCACAACTGTTCGAGTTCCTTGATGGAACTCAAACTGCCTAAGCAGTTTGTCGTCGTAGAGAAGGACGACAAAAACACTAAAAAAGTGCCTAATCTCGAATATGTTACTTGGGTAATTCAAGAACAACTATTGAGTTACATCAACTCAACGTTGTCAAAAGAAATCCTAGGACAAGTGAACATGTTCTCATATGTCGTCGACGTATGGATGGCAATTCATGAGAGTTTTGCCTCTCAATCTAGAGCAAGGGTCATGCATCTTCGTGCCAAATTGTCCAGCACCAAGAAAGGCGCCTCAACCGTAGCAGCCTATTTTTCCAAGATGAAGGGCTACACCAATGAGATGGAGGCAACTGGAAAGAAGCTTGATGATAATGACGTGATTGCATACATCTTGGTCAGCCTCGACGCTGACTACAACTCACTCGTCGAGAACGTAAGTACTAGACCCGACCAAATTACATTATCTGATCTTTTCGCTCAGATGGTGGCCACATAAGCGAGATTGGAGAGACAAGCCCCGGGTCAGTACCAGTACAACATCAACTCAGCCTCACAGGGAGGAGGATCCCGAGGCAGAGGAGGCCGCTCCAATAGAGGTAATGGCGGTCGAGGAAGAGGTTCGATCAGAGGTTCTTCGGAACCTAAACCAGTTTATTAGCTATGTGAAAAGGTGGGACATACGGTGGTGAGATGCTATAAGAGATTTGACCGAGATTTCAAGCCTGAAGAGAGGTCAACAGATAATGCAACGATCTCATATGGAGTGGATACAAATTGGTACACGGACACAGGAGCAACAGATCATATAACGGGAAAATTAGACAAGTTATCCACAAAATAAAAGTATCACGGTCAATAAAAGGTGCACACGGCCAGTGGCTCAGGTATGAAAATCAGCTCTATTGGAAACTCTATTTTGCATACTCCTGGTTGTAAGATTCATCTTCGTAACATCCTTCATGTTTCTTCTACCCACAAAAATCTATTGTCTGTACACAAGTTAGCCTCTAATAATTCAATCTTCCTTGAGTAGCATCCTAACTATTTTCTTGTGAGGGATCTAACTACGAAGAAAATCTTGCTACGGGGCAGATGTGAGAAAGGTCTCTACCCATGACCTTCACTTGAGCAGCCCTCTTCACCCTACAAGTGTGCCTTCTGAAAGCATCTAGGCCCCCATGAGGTATGATTTCGGTGATCAATGACAACCGTTGGGTATTACTAATGAATTTATGGATGCAAGGTCTCTTATATCACTCATTACAATCAAATGAAATCTATATAAATATCACTTACTGCTCATTGGATATAATTGGAGACTCCTAAACAATCATTCTATGGGGTCAATCGATTTTTATGAAAATTAGAAGTAAAAACTCATATGTCAAAATTATTCAACCAATATTGACATCACTCAATGCTTGATAATCATCAAAAGAATATTTCAAACTAATGTATAAGAGGTCACTCGAGAAAATTCCAAAAGAATCACTTAGAACAACTCGAAGCAAACAAAATCAACTCACCGGATCAACCGATGTTTCCGGAAAACAACACATCGGTCGAGTTGGTTTAGCAGAAGAAGAAGACCTCAGAACTAAGTACTCACCGGATCATCCGATGATGAAGGGGATGTTACATCGGTCCATCAGCACAGTAAGCAATCTCCCTGGACCAAGTGTAACACCGGACCATCCGATGTACAACTATAAACACATCGGTCAATCACTCCAGTAAGCATCAATTCTGAACCAATTCTAGATGAAGTGCCACCGGATCATCTGATGAGAAGGCAAGTGTAACATCGATCTAACAACGATCATATCTGACATAGTGACATCAGCTAATTTAGATTCGACCGATGATAACTGAAAGGAGAACATCGAATCATCCGATGTTCGCAGAACAGTGATGTCAGCCTACTTTTCTAACAGCTATTTCGTGGAGGCTGACTATTTATACCCCTTCAACCAGTCTATTCGACAAGTCTTGACAACCAGAGCTACTCTACACATTCTCAAGCATTCAAGACGTTGAGCTACCACTTCTACATCATCTACATCACATACACACCAAGAGATAGGCGTTGAGCTACCACTTCTACATCATCTACATCACATACACACCAAGAGATAGGCTAGAACTTGCTAGAGATAGTGCTTGTGTGCTTCCATTCTTGGTGATTGGAGTCTCTAGTGTAGTAAGAGCTGTAAGGAAGTGTCACTTGGTGATTGTATTGGAGAGAGCCTTCCGGAGCTTGCCAAGACGGTTGTGGAAGCCCGGAGGATCCAACTTGTACAAGGCTTGAGTTCCACCTTACCGAGGTTGGCGAACGGAGAAGTATAGTGAAGATCCCTGGTCTCGGTGACCTGGGAGTAGCTATACCCTTTGGTGGGTGCCACAACGTGGATGTAGGAAGATCTTGACGATCTTACCGAACCACGAGATAAATCTCCGTAGCTTCGTGTCTCCTCGAGAGTTTGCGCCTTTTCCTCTCCCCTTACACTTATGCATTTCATATACCGCAAAGTTACTATTCACTTGAATGCATATGTTGTTTGCATAGGGAATTGGGCTTTTAGTAATTAAGTTTTATTGCTTTAATTTTTGAAAAGAAGTCCAATTCACCCCTCTCTTGGGCATTCGATCCTTACACCTTCATCTCCACAAAACTGTCCATCACAAGAGATGGCATGAGAGACTCGACCATCCCTCCATAAGTATAGCCAATATGGTTGTAAGCAACCATAATCTCCCATATTCCATAGATTCTAGTGTGGGTCGCATCTGTGATGCATGTCAGCAGGGCAAGAGCCATCAATTGCCCTTTCCCAAGTCAACTAGTGTGTCTAAAGTTCTTTTAGAGCTTGTTTTTTGGGATGTGTGGGGGCCAACTCCTATTTCAGTTGGTCGAAATAGTTATTATGTAAGTTTATGATTTCAATAAATTTACGTAGATCTATCTTATTCGACATAGAACTGAAGTCATTCAAAAATTTCATATTTTCCGATCTATGGTTAAGAGATTATTTAGTAGAAAGATAATTGCTATGCAAAGACTGGGGAGGAGAATATAAAAAATTAGATTCCTTTTTTCTCAAATAGGAATCATTCATCTTGTATCGTGCCCTCACACTCATCAACAAAACGGTGCTGCGGAACGTAAACACCGTCACATAGTAGATGTTGGCCTGAGCATGACATTGCTAGCCCATGCGTATGAAATTAAAAAAAAAATGTAGATGGCTCCATCAATTGATACAAAACAAGGTCAGTAGCAAAAGGGTTCAAGCAAAGGTATGAAATTGATTATTAAGATACCTTTAGTCCAGTTGTTAAAGCAGCTACAATCAGAATAGTACTATCAATTGCAATGTCAAACAACTGGTGCTTGAGATAGCTAGATGTACAGAATGCATTCTTGCATGGAGATTTAGAAGAGGATGTCTATATGTCCAAAACCCAGCCTATCCTAATCATGTGTGCAAGCTAGATAAAGCTCTTTATAGATTAAAGCAGGCACCGAGGGCATGGTATTCTAAACTAAGCTCTGAACTAATTCAGATGGGTTTTATAGCATCCAAAAGAGATAACTCATTATTCATTTATTATAAAGTAATGAAAGCCAATATTGCTATTTATCTGTTGATATGTTAATGACATTATTGTGGCTAGCTCCTCTCAACAGGCTGTAGAATCAATGTTGACATATCTAAAGTGAAATTTCGCACTAAAAGAATTGGGTGACCTTCATTATTTTTTGGGTATCAAAGTCTCCAAAAATAAAGAAGGGATTCTTTTAAGCCAAAGTAAGTATGCCAAGGAGATTATTAAAAAGGCAAGGATGGAGAGGTGTAAAACTGTGAGTACCCCATTCTCAAGCACGGAGAAATATTCGGCCTTGATGGGAAAATACTTAGTACAGAGGAAGGAACAAGATACAGGAGCATCGTGGGGGCACTAAAATATCTCACATTGACAAGGCCAGATATTGTTTTCTCTGTAAATAAAGTCTATCAGTATCTACATCAGCCAACTGAGACACACATGACCATGGTCAAGAGGATATTAAGATACATACAAGGAACTGTTGACTGTGGTATTAAATTTATACATGATAGTTCTTTACAAATTAACGCATTTTCTGATGTAGATTGGGCGGGTTGTCTAGATGATAAAAGATCAACCGGAGACTTTGCTATTTATTTGGGAGCTAATATTATTTCCTAGAGTGCAAGAAAACAGCCTACCATGTCACGATACAGTACTGGAGCAGAATACAAGTCTTTAGCAAATGCGACTATTGAGGTTATATGGGTACAAACCATTTTAAAGGAGATGAGAGTTAGACAAGAAGCAGGAGTCCTTTGGTGTGATAATATGGGCGCCACCTTCATGACAACCAACCCAATCTTCCATGCTCGAACGAAGCACAATGAGATCGCTATCACTTTGTGAGAGAAAGAGTTGCCAATAAAACACTGCAAGTTAAATTCATATCCACAAATGATCAAATTGCAGATGGATTTACGAAGGCAATGACGACACAAAAATATCTTGCGTTTTGGTACAATCTAAACATGGCCTGTTTAGATCGAGGGGAGTGTAAGAAGGAGCATCCGATAACAGACGTGATGCAGAGCGACGAGATAAAGAAGAGGTCGGCTCGGGTGAAGCTTCTAGAATAGAAGTAGTTTAGATTTTATCCGTTATCACATGATTGTAATCTCGTGCGCCAGTGGAGATATAGGAGAGAATCTAGTTTAATAGGATTCTGTAGATAAGTCGGTTTGTGACTTATCTCTATCTTAACCTCCTCTATCTTCTCTCCTTATTCTCCTACAGTGCACGCCTCTGTATAATTTAAGTACCGATCAACACGTAACACCCAAATCACTCGAGTTTGAGGATTGGGTTTCTCCCAGAACTCGACATCCTCCAACAAGCACAAGGTTCGGCGGTGGAGGCACCCTGGAGACGTGTCCCGACAGTGCCGTCCCAAGGCCCGGCGGCGGAGCGCGTAGGGGAACCGGCGACGACGCGTACTGGTGGCGGTGCGGCAGAAACTGGCGGCGGTGGTGGCAGAGAGGAGAGGACAGAGAAAGAGTTAGGGGAGTTAGGGTTAGGGTTTGGAGGCTAATATGATACCAAATTGGAAGGGAATAATCATTTCCATAATAGCACAGGGTTACATATATAGGGTACAGGACTTGGGGGTTAAGAAATCCCTAGACAATGACCCTAATACCCTTACACAAGGACCCCATTACCCTCCACTAATACAAGTACAAGTACATAATGTAACAATTAATGCTCACAAGGGAGACCTCAGTTACAGACTAGGAGTCAGAATGTGTGCAAGTAGGATACAAGAGCTTAGCATTCTATAAAGTTCTTGTTTCAAGAATGATCTACATCAGAATCCTAGAGACGATTTATGATTGGTAAGACTATTTCACATGCTTGGATATCAAATACAAAATGACTTATTGACTTTCCTTATCATCCTAGGTTCAGATACCTATCTTCTTACTCACAAAAAAGGTGAAATAAAGGGATACCCAACTTCCTATATACCAACAGCAAGTATTAGAGATGATTCGTGGTTAATAAGACTATCTTGCATGCTTGGATATCAAATCATAGAATGGTTTTCAATATCATCCTAGGCTAAAGATACCTAGCTTCTAAGAGAACCACAATAAGTGTTAAGAGAAGCAGCAGGTTTGATGAGCTCAGTTCCTCGGCTTTAGAAGCCAGCTTCTATAGCCTAGCAGGGACCTGAGTTTAATTGAGCAGTCCAAAAAGATCACACCTTTCAGAGAAGAGTGGCATGTAGTTTATCTTAGGATATAACTGAGCAGTTTAGCACAAGGGCAGCACATTAGATTTCATAAAGTGAAAGATTAATACAATAAATTTGGCCTTTATGAGAAGGCAGAAAAAAACACGTTTGGAAACACTTGACCAAAAACCACGCTACTTACTTCAATAGTCTATCCATATTGTTAGATGTAGCTGCGTCCAGCAGATCAGCAGCATCTCCATTAGTAGGATAGCGGCAGAAAGGCGAGTCCACCTCAATGTCACTAATCTCGGAAGGCCTTCCATCATCTTCTGATCCCGATAGTGTGTCCCCAAAAGAACTTGAACATTCGGTGGCGTCAGGGTCATCGGCTGGTGCCAATTTGCTGCAGCCACTGACATCATCCATGCTGACAATGTCAACATCCAAATCCACTGCTTCCTTAGCATCCTCCATTTTGACCTTTCCGGCGACCTCCATTTGCACTGTCAAATGCAAAGAAGACGTTAGAATGTTGAACAAAATAAAGCGATACCATAACGATTTAAAGCGGAAAACTGCTGCTGGGTTTTCAACTTGTTTCAGATAGCGAATTTCAATACGTGATACGTGTTCGCAAGATTGACCAGCTGAGGCGACCCCTCCGGCGATGGCGAGGAAGACCGCGGCGCCTCTGGGGGAGTCGCCTAACCTGACGGCACGGCTATCCTCAGGCTGCAGTTACCCCAGTGCCGCGTCGGCGGCGCAGCCAGGAAAAGAGGCGTTCGAAAGAACCAGCTCGGTCGCCATCTACGACGAGGACGAGCAATGGCGGCGCCTGCAGACCGGGACAGAGCCGACCGGCGCACGCGCGCACCGGGCAGGGGCGGCGGCGCTAACACGACGAACCTCACGCTTCCCCTCGGCCTCTAAGCTCCCTGTGCCTCCCTCTCAGCTCACGCGGGCGCAAAGCAAAGAACGCGGCGGCGATGGTGGCGGCGGCGGCGGCGGCGGCTGCAGCTGAGTGTGGCGGAGTTCACAACTCGCGGGAGAAAACAAACAAAAAAGGGAGCGGAAGGCAGTGAGGAACTGAAAGCCAGTGAGGCGAGTGGAATCTTAACCCTAATGGGCTCCTCAGATGGGCCTAGTTGGGCCCTTGTATGGTCCAGGAGTTCCTTCTCACTTTACAAACGCATACTTTCATATAGCCAGGACAACGGAAGATTCAGGAAGTGGAGACTTTGCAGATTCGCAAGAAATGCCGTACACTAGTTCCACTCACCTCGAGAAATTCACCTGAATCTAATATTGTGCTACGCGGAACTGCAGAAGGCATGGCTACTTATTGAAGCCAGCATGCAATGCACATGACAGGATCCCAGAATATATAGAGACCCTGCAATGGTCCACTACTCCGAACCATTTGCATTTGCACGGGAAGGATTAGGGCTATAACAATCTGAGCTTGAGACTGTTCCCAAGATTGAGCTCGATAAAGATCGAGTCAATCTCGAGTTGAGTATGTAATCCATTCAATTTTTGTAGTTCATGTTCAGCTTGGCCGAACTCAAGTTCAAGCTCGGCAAGCCCATTTAAACAATTAATCAGTAAAAAAGAATATGACTATGTATTACCTTAGTAATAACTCGTGACATAAATAAAAAATTCAAGTATATAATACTATATAAATACGTTCAAAAAAGAATATATGTTAAATTAAGAGTGATAGTAAGCAATATCTTTAAATATTATCTTAGTTGCAACAGGTGATGTCAAAGTGACATATTAACTACTAATTTTATCTTGGTTATATAGTTTGTCGACAGAGTAGATTGAGTTTGGAGCTTCTATCTTGTTTATTAATTAAGACTGATAGTTCAATATTTTAGTCTGGACAATAACATGGTAAGTCTAACTTGCAAGCAAAAACAGCGATGCATGTTGCGACCCTCCATGTATCCGTATCCTTGTGAACACGGAATGAATCTATCCACGTAGCGAAAAATATTGAACACGTCAAGAATTAAACAGGCGAGCGGAAGCTAGCTCCATAGCCTGCCATGGCAACGTGCGAAGAGCAAAGTCAAAGCCGTGAACGTCAAAGCAGCAGCACCATATCCTTGCAGGGAACTATCGAGCAAATAACAACAAGAACAGTAGGAAGAAGCCACTGTTTCTCACCGAAACAATGCTTTTTGCATGGCCGACGAATCCACTTCCCAGCAAGGTGGCGGTCGGCTGCAGTGAAGCGTTCAAGGTCTCGGGCATATACAGGACCAAGCCAACAGCAACCGATCAAC
Organism: Tuctoria greenei; assembly: GCA_036927565.1. NCBI lineage: Eukaryota > Viridiplantae > Streptophyta > Magnoliopsida > Poales > Poaceae > Tuctoria > Tuctoria greenei. The sequence continues at coordinate 220,964,819 of JAYESD010000001.1, read as the reverse complement.
ACGGGCAAGAAACAAGGGAGGCGATGCTACATATACCGCCGCCGGCACCCAACCCAGCGTCGAGAAAGCTGGGACCGGTCACGGCCGCCGCGCGCTAGCTGTGTGCGCGATACAGAGAATAGAAAAGACTTAACATAGAGAGATAAGCGAGAGGAATACCAGGGGAGAAGTCGGAAGACGCCTGCGGTGGCGGCGGCGGCGGCGGCGAGCGACCGAGGCTTGTTGGCTGCTGGGTTGAGCGCCGCCGTCAGAGGGTCAGAACAAGGGAGGGAAGGAGCTGGTTTTATTCAGTTCAGAGGGTTTACATGGGCCGGGCCGGAGTACACAAACGATGGAATTGTAGGTGCAATAAGTCTACATAACCTTAAAAAAAATTTAGGATTGGAACTATGGACTTGTTTGAATTGTTTCCTTTGTCTATCTTTCCAAAGTTTGTTGTTGGCAAATTTTATTGAAGGATTTGACCACCCAAAGTTTGATCAATATTGATAAAGAAAATAAACGGGCACAACATATTAGTCCATTGACTTGCCAAATTTTGGCTTCAATCCAAATACACTCATGTTTTATGGTCAACTACTAAATTTTGATAAGGTAACTATTGACAACAATCTAAACACAACCTATATTCCACTAATCCACTTTCACCCCCACTAGCGGGTGGAGATCATCATACACAGTTTCACATAGATGCATAAGGAAGATTTTTCTTCCTACACCGCTCTTGTTTTAACCATATTACGGCTCTATTTAACATAGGCCCTGTTTAGTTCCGCTTATAAGCAACTTATCAAAAAAAAAAGCGAAAAGCCTATTCAAACATGTTGCTTAGGCTATCACCAACAGGAGATGCAAACCCAAATTTGCTTAACAAAATCTAATTATAGCATCTTAAAAAATCAAATATGATTCCTTTTTTACTTTCCTTACTGGAGATAGCCTTAGTTCTTAATTAATTACTGAGCGGATTACTTAAAAAGCCCAAAATGAACTGCCGCCTCTCGTTTTCGGATTGCAGCCCACCTCTAGCGTTTTCGGTACGCGGAGTGATTTTTCTCGGTTACCCCGTAACCCTTAGTCTTCGTGCCCGCCCGCCTGCGGGGATCGCCTCTCTCTTCCTCTACTACGGCGAGGCGCAGCGGCGGCTGACCTCCGGCGAGGCGTCCGGCGCGGGCAGGCATGGGACACCTCACTGTTAAGGCATTCAAGCCAGCGGCAGCCGGCGATACTGGACTCCGGGCGGGGCAGCACGGCGCTGCTCATCGTCATGCAACGCCTTCGGCAATGAATCCTGGAACACTAAACAAACTGGATTGCACCTAACTGCGTACAGACAGTTATCAATTTGAAGTACCATTTCGATGTTGCAAGCTATGTGAACAAAACATGCATGCAGCGGACATGCGAATAATCAAGGTCTCCACTCTCCAGCTCCTCACGGCGAACGTTGATAAATCTTCAAAACAATTCTGGTTCTAGTCTCAACCATTATAATCGAACTTCCAGGAACCGGAAAAGCGACAGTATCATCCACAGAAAAATAAATCTCAACCTCTCTGCAATGTGAATCCAAGTATTTTTCAGTAGCCAAACTGTTGTATTTTTTTTGTGCTGCAACTGCATCTTTGTTTACTGTATGCTTGCTAGTATGTAGTTTATTATTATTTTTTGCCACAGCGGACATTATGGATCATACAAAGGTAGTGTGTTCGGTTTTTGCTACAGCCTCTTTTTTTTCTTAAAACCAATACCACGAGCAGTGCTGTATGTATCAAAAGGTACTTAGTACAATAAAAGAGAATATAATAAAACATTAAAAATGAGTTGTAAAAAGAAACACGGGTATATTGGTCATTTTACAGATAACACAGAGATAATTCATTAAAATAAGCAGATTTGTCAAACACTCCAGTCTCTCAAGTAAGGTGATTAATCAGATCGCGACTTACCACCAAAAGCATGCTTATTAGATAATCGGGACTAAAAAAGTAAAACCAAACAGGGTCATAACTTCTGTTGCAGCTTCTTTATAAAAATAAGTTGAAAGTGTACTAAACAGGAAGCTTCCGTAACAACTTACTAGTTCAACTGCTTCTCAAAATGAACTAAAGGCCCCGTTTAGCACAGCTTCTGCTGTAGCTTCTTCATAAAAATAAGCTGAGGGTGTGCCAAACAGGAAGTTTCTGTAACAGCTTATTAGTCCAGTTATTTCTCAGAATGAACTAAAAACATAATATAAGCAGAAGCGGCTTTCCACCAGCTTTTCAAACAAGTTGCTTTTATAACAAGTTCCAGCCATGTCAAACAGGACCAAAAGCAGGATATAAGCAGAAACTGCTTTTCACTAGCTTTTTAAACAAGATACTTTTGTAACAAGTTCTAACTATACTAAATAGGACCTACAATGGGTAATCAGAATCGCCATGCCAGACTTACGCCTAATAGATGAAAACATCGCACTGCTGTTCTTAACTATCTCAGCCTACAAAACATGCAAACCAGCACCTAAGCTTACAGACAGACATTCAAAATAACAAGCACACGTAAGATCGAAGTGTCTCCTCTTCATTCAGTATTTGCGCAAGCATCTCCATCCGCATATTCATTGGTCTTGTCCTTCTCGGTTTCATGTGCTTGCAACAACAGTGGCCGCCCCTGATTTTTCATCACTTTCAGTGCAGTCCTCAACGTAGTGTAATCGCTAGACCTGATGATCTGTTGCATGTCACCAGAATACAACATTGTCCAAAAAGACAAAAGGGAACCACCTTGGTAAATTATAGCTCCAGGGTGCTTTACTAGTTTTTTTTTTTTCAAAACTGACTCTATTTCTAGCTTTCCATACTATCAGTACCTTGCGTATCGGGTACCTCATGATACTACAAGAAAAGCTAAGAAGTTTCCCCCATTCAAGTTGAAGACCTCTGAAAGTCACACGTGTTGCATAGTACTGGACCCGCCTTCCTCATTTGGGTAGCTCTAATACTGATACGTGTATCATAAGGTCGGACCTAACTCCCGTCATAGGGAAGCTCCGACCTTGTCACGTGTCCAGTGACCCCGGACCTAACCCCAAGTAGAGGGAATCTCTAGAGCCACCATGTGTCGAACCTCTAGAGTTAGGACTTCAACAGAAGACAGAGAGATCTCCAACGGCTAAGACCTTCAAGGGACAATTAAAGCGACTGTTACAATATCTGATTACGTGTCATTATTAATGATACACGATCAGTAGACTGTTAATAGGGGTAACACCATCATTGAGTCGCGTTATCACCTTATTAACCACACTTAATATTTAGCGATCATGTATTAGACAGTTAACTATGTCAGGGCCACATATCGAGCTAGGCAAGTGATGTAACGACCAGTCCTTAGACTATAAAAGGGCTGCATCGCACAATACAGGACAACCAAACAGATACGCACGCAAGGACGAGTGAGTCCCGAATACAAAAACACACACCCCGTGGAGTAGGGTATTACGCTCAAGGGGCCCGAACCACGTAAATTCTCTGTGTCATCATCTTGTCTAGAATCTCCGCGCGCCCAAACCAATTCAAAAACCTCCTCGGGCTACAATTTAGTAGTACCAGGGGAAGTGTCGTTCGTACGCTTCGACACATACCGCCCACCAAATCATACTCAAAGTGTACACCTCCTCGTCCCAAGGAAGTGCTTTCTGCACCCAAACCCAAAATTGATAAAATGATCTGGGTCTGTATGGGTTTTCAAAACATATTTCCACTATTCCTCAAAGGGTCAATTGTGTTTCAACAACATATTCAAAGTCTAATTTTGATTCAGATGTTTTTCAAATTTTGTGATTTAGCCACAAATTTTTTCAACTGAAGCTCAATATTACCACAAGTCCGTTAAGTGTTCCTAACGGTGTTAACTTTATGGTGGATGGACAAATATATTCTTTGTGATTTTACCATTAATTACATATCGCTATTGTGTTTGTACCATAATCTTGACTTAAAGGATTAAAAAATTCAGCAAGAACATAATGCTAAACGAATTCAATTATTTTTTGCCAAAATTTGAACATGATTTAAAAATAAAAAATGAACTAATTCTAACAATAATTCGACAACATTTTCTATATATCTCTCAAATAATTTGACACATAACAACACATAATACAGTTTTGCAATTCATATCCAAATAAAAACATATAGTATCATTTGTTCAACAAACATATCCAACAACTTAAGCAACACATGGTCCAAAATAATAAACAACGCATGGTCCAACAAAATAAGCAACATACGGTCCAACAAAAGTACCAATACATGTGCATTTAACTATCAATTCCAAAGAAATGAGCAAATCTTTATTGTCCTCTTCTTCTTCCTCTTTCTTGTCCTCCATCTCTTCCATGTCCTCTTTCTCATCATCTTCCTCTTCCACTTGGTGGTCTTCCTCCACCCATGTCAATATCATCCATATCAACACTTACATTTGCACTTGCACTTGAAACAGGAAAATTAGGTTAATGCATGGAAAGATGTAAATAAATTTAACAAAAATAGCAATTACCTACTTTGTGGTGTGTACTCGACTTGATCCTTCTCCATCTATTGATAGTCTTCTTTTTTGACTAGATGTGATACCACCTTGACACTTAGCTGTATGACCACTTCCATTACATTCAGAACATTTCATTCTCTTCTTGCTAATGTTGCCCTCATCAAATGGTCCCATTCTAGCTACTCTAGGTCTCTCGGGTTTCCTTCTCAATTTTGGCTTGTGGATTTTATAGCCCAATTTGACACGTTTTCAATGATGTTTTGAATTCATTGGTTTGAAAAAAATCTGCATAAGCTCTTCTGAACCTCTCAATAGAGTAGTATTCATGGACAAACTCTTCCATATTTACCTCTCTTGTAAGTGTGGCAATGAAAGCTAAAGCATGGTTGCAAGACTTTCCAGTCACTTGTCAAGCCCTACAACTACATGTTTGTTCCTCTAAGTTGACTGCATATCTCATCAAAGACACAATTACTTCAGCTGTCAAACCTCCAATTAATAATACATCATGGTTCTTGATTTCTTTGCTCCTTGCATTAAGAGTCTCGACAATCTTAAGAATTATTCTTCCATGCACCTTCTCCCCAATCTTTCTTCTCAAATCAAATTTCTGAATGGTCGTCTGTCTTATCCTATCAAACAAGTCCACAATTTGCTTATTTTCTCCTTTGATACCCAACTATTGAAACTCTCAGAGAGGTTATTGTTGGTGTAATCCACTTTGCCTCTGCTCCACAGATAAGGATGATTTTCATCTACCCATGCCATTGCAGTTGGACTTTTCTCCTCTAAATGTATTTCTCAATTGTATATATTTTGGCTGCTGCCCACATATGTTGAGCAACGAAAGGTCTACCATAATGTTTCTTCATATTTTTCCACAAATGTCTTGTGCATTCTCTATGTTCCACTCCTGGATACACCTCATGTACAACTCCTTCTATCCCTTTGCATGCATCTGTGCTTATGACTAAACCTACAAATATCAAAATTAATAGGTTAGTATCAAAAGATGGATAAAATGGCACTAAAAGATTGCTTTGGTTAACATACCAGCGGGACTACCAATTGCTTTCTTCAAATTTTCCACAAACCAAATACAACTTTCCTTATATTCTATTTCTAGCACCCCAAATGCCACCGGATTTAACCAGTTATGACCATCCACTGCAATGGCAGAAGCTAATTGACCTTTTGCCATTCCTGGCAAGTGAGTGGTATCCATGGCAATGTATGGTCTACACCCCTCTAGAAAATCATCAATGCATGGCTTGAGAGCAACGAAGAACCTTCTAAAGCACTTTTGACCCTTTCAATCTTCAGTGTCTAATTCAGCAATGCTGCCAGGTAATGCTCTCATATGCTCAACCTTATATGTCGGCAACAAATCATAACTCTCATCCCATGCTCTTATCTTATCAAGTGCTTTTTCTCTACCGTTGACCACCCTATCATATGGAACTTATACTTGATATAGCTTTTTAAGCCCAGTTTGTATTTGCTTTGGTTTCATTGATGGATTTGCCAACAACATATCAATCACTCTGTTGGCTACCTATTTATTTGAAGCCATGGTGTCACCACACTTACTGACGGAACCACAAGTTTGCTTAGGACCACTTGTTTTAATTTGCAACAAAAAACAACAAATAATGTTACTTGTTCAATGAATAAAAAGATACACATGTGCTGAATAAAATTTATAAAAATAAATTATCTTGCATCTAATGTACTTTTTGCCTGTACATGCATAAAACCTCCACTTGCAACCTTGATCCCACCTCTTACACTTGGCTGTAAATCTTCTATTATCCTTATTCACCCTCAGGAATGCATGGTCATACAAAATAACCCATTGAGCTACTGGAGATTGACACTCATCCGTGTCCTTAATCACTCCCACTTCAATGTTTGGATTATCTACATCATATGAAAAAGCAGGAATATTGCCATCATCATCCTCATCAATAAATTCTTCATCGGGATCATACTCATCATAATCATCATCAGAGCATGGTGATGCAGCCAAATCTGAATCCCAACTTCTATCACTTAAAACTTCAGTTTCAAAGTATATGTCCTCCTCATCAACTTCTATTGGCTCCTCCTTGTAACACCCTCATTTTCATGCATAATGCATTGCATGCATCCTCATACATGTTTAACATAAAGCAACATTAAAAGGGGCAAGATTAAAAAGAATTTAGGTCTAAACAACAATTTAATTTTGTTACAGTGCGGACTTGTCTGACCTCCAACCCGGACTAGTCCGGTATCCTTCTTCTGTTTTAGAAACTTCAGTTTCTTTAGAACCCGGACTTGTCTGACACACTGCACAAATTAGTCCGTTGTTGGTTCTGATATTTTTTCGGACTTGTCCGATTTAGATTGGACTAGTCCGATATTTCCGAATTTTCAGCCTGGAAGCGATTCTTTTGCAACCCCAGACTTGTCCGACCATCTATACCAGACTTGTCCGATTTCGTCTCTGTTCCAAAACGGACTTGTCTAGTCTCTATGCGGACTAGTCCGGCCTTCAAAGTCCAACTAGGATTCTGTTTTTCCTCCACGTTAAGTTATTGGGTAATTGCCTTAATTGGGCCCAAGAACTTCGTGCCCAACATCAGAGGAGCCCAAGGGGACCCCACCACGGCCCCTAGCCGTCCCCCACTAAATTCTACTTGGAATTCACCCCAAAAAAATTACCTCTCTACCCCTATATAAACAACCCAATACCTCCACACCTCTCCACCACGTTGGAAAACCCTCACTGCCATTTCTTTGATCGTGTGCCACCATCAAGTGAAGATCCAACAACAAGGAGAAGAAGGATGAGGATCAATCAAGCACGGTCTTCATCATCTTCTCGACATCAATGTTCTTCATCACCAAATTGTCCTCAACACCTCACCATCAACCTCAATCGTCAAGAATCAAGTGTTGCACCCAATTCTCGATCCTTGGGTATCTAAACACACGGTACACCCTCTATATCCAAATCCCCACGTTAATTCAACCGAAAAAACTCGTTGTCCATAAAACTCTATCATGTAATTCCTGGACAGGGTGGACTAGTCCGATATCTGAATATGTTTTGTGCTGAATTAATTCCAATTTGACCTAAATCGATTCAACTCCTGTTCAAACTTGTTAAAAACCATTGTAACTAGTTAGTAAACATTATTATCAACTTATTAACAAGTTTTACCTCACAATTGCACAAATCATACATATCATAGCATATTGAGTAATATATGGACATTATTTAATTATAATGTTCATTTTGCATGTTTGTTGCGCGGAATAGAAGGTAACACTGTGGAGAGTGCTTTCGAGGACCCGCAGAACCAGAACTTGGAAGCCTTCGATCCAAACCAAGCTCAAGAGCAAGGCAAGTGTCCTTGATCATTTTGATCCAGGTTTTAAAATGTTTTCTTTGTAAAATTGCATGCTTGTGTCAATTTGATGGGAAAACCCTATTGTAGGAGTTTACTAGTTTTGTATGACCACCCTTATCACTTGAACACAATGTAGAGAGTCGTGAAGGGAATTTTACACTCTTGCCTCGCTATACTCAATTGGTTTTGGGAAACAATCATATTGCTTAATTATGAACTATTGAACACATGAACGATCAAAATTGATAATAATGAATCTTTAGCAACATGGTGCTTAGGGATCTAAGCAAGCCGATTATGTGGAATATGTTGGACCGTTTTGGTGGTTTTGCTTGCTTTAGATTTAAGGACCGGTTTTTGAAGCGAACATCCATAATTTATAGTGCCACCACAGAGTCAAGTATGAGTGCGGCTTAGCTGACTAATTAGTGTATTGCAAGTACTATTTAGACCATTAGGGAAGCTCAGGGAAGGGGTAGTTAGATGGGTTTGTAGTGATGGTGGGACTAACTTGAGATCCGAATGGCTCAAGAGGGGACCCTTGGTTGGATGTGCTCAGTTGGAGACATCACCACCGGTGAAACCTCAGTGGGGTCTAGATATACTAGTAATCACTTTATAAAGGCTATTTTATGATCTCTTAGCCACACACCTAAGGAAGTGTGAGACGACATAATTGAGATTCCATAGTCATCGAAAGGTGATGAAATCACAAACTTGTGGGTAAAGCGGTACAACCTCTGCAGAGTATGTTAAAAACTATCATGATAGCCGTGCTCCCAGTTATGAGCAACCTGAACCCTCACATGATTAGAGTTATGGACCTTGAACATGGTTTAATGGTTGAAATTGAATTGGGAGTTGGTATTGATTCAGTAATTGGTTTGGTATATGGAATTGATGAAAATGAGGCAGGTGAGCAGTTATGAGTTGATTATGGATTATTATTGCTAGTATTGGTTACTTAAGTTGAAATTAATTTTATTTGGGTTATTTTGGGAAGGACCACACTTAATGATCATATAATTGCACTTTCAACTATTTTGAATGTATTTTTATGCAATTAGTCATTTAATTATCATTCCTAGTTTAAGCTACATGTCATACTTCCCCACACTTGCTGAGTACGACATGTGCTCACTCTTGCTATTTCCCCCAGCAAATTCAGATGCATGCGTCAATGAAGAGTACCCGGAGGTCTTTGAGGAGTTCTAGGCGTGCGTGTTACCGTCAAGCTTGCCTGTAGAGTTGGAGTCTTTAGTATTTAGTGTTTTTTGCTGTAGTTGTTTAGAGCTTGTATTCGAGACTATTTGGTTTGTAATAAGGTACAATTATTAGTAATATTATTTGAGACATGGTTTAGTCTGTTTATCATTTATGAATCACTTGTGTATGTGTGTTAAACATCTTGGGCACATATATGCATTACACTTGGTTCATTTTCGAAACTAGGTGTCACAAATTGGTATCAGAGCCGTGTTTGATCGTAGGACGCAAGCCTAGATAGAATGGACACCACAAATCACTTAGGACTTCTTCCCTATTCAAAATTTGTCTATTTTACATTATTTTGCCCCCACCAGCTATATAAAGTGGGAAAAGGTTGTGCTTTTTGCTGCTTCTGCAATTTTTTTTTCACTTTTCCACCTTTTTGTGAAAATGCACATCCTCTCATATTAATTTATGGCTGATGCAATTTCAGATCTGATATTTGTGTTTTCCTCTTATATTTTCATGTTTTCTTATAGATGGCTCATACAAAAATGACACCCCGCAAGAGAGCTCGTTTGCCACCCCTTGGAAGCAAGCTTAGGCCTCGCGAGGAGCCACAAATGGAACCAACCCAAGAGGAGGAAGAAGTGAGTTCTCCCGCAAAGGAAGTTGAGCATGAATACTACAACACGACGGAGGAAGATTCTAAGGAGGTGAAACCCTATGATGATGATGAGAAGGAAGATCCGGAGATGTTGGAATTCTATGATAGTGGGGAAGAGGAAGGTGAAGCGCATGAGGAGGATAAAGATGAAGCCCAAGATGAGGAGCAACCACAAGAAGAGGATGAACCCATTGCACAAGAGGAAGTACCCGAAGCCCAAAGGAATGCATCATAGCCTAGTGAAGCCAAAAAGGAGGACAAATGCCTAGTCTACCATGATGCCCAAGAATTTCGTTCTAACGGTACTGATGGAAGATTTGCAGCTAAGCAATTGAAGGAGTTCCTTGATTTATGCAAAATGCACCCGGAGTATTATGTCAAGAGGATTCCTCGCCATGGGTGTGAAGAATGGAGGGCTCAAGTTACTTTTCTTGCCAAAAATGAGTTGGTCACCCGACACTTTGCGTCCACACGGAGATGCACCAGGGAGCAAGCAATTAATGATGTGGCTTGGGATGCACTTACTAGATTGTGCCACATCTACCGGGAGCAAGTTGGAGGTACTAACTTTGCGCTGCACCCACAACGCAAGAAGGGAACAAAGGACGTCTTAAGACCATAAGAAGGAGCGCAAATCAGTTCTCGTGCCATTGACATATCTCAGGAAGTATTGGTGAATTTGGAAAATCGCTAAGCTGATGCCATGGAAGAGATCTGCTACCTCCTTAAGAAGCTGTTCATCATGAAAAAGCAAGAGGAAGTTTGTGCCTCCTTGGATGTCAATGGTGTAGCAACCTCTCCGGCGCCTACATGGACGACCAACTCACCTTGGCGTGCACTCATGTATGCCTTGCCACCGCCGTTGCCTTCGCTGCCTCACGGCCAGGACATCCACGGTTCACACAATTAAGTCCAGGTATCCTATCTAGAAGTTAGAAAAGTGTTTACATCGTGATGGTTGTGTTTGGTGTGGTGTGCTGAATTTTCGTGGTGTGTGCTTGTGCTTGTGTGCTTTGTGCGAGTTGTAGGACGCTTAATGTTTTGTCCACATCCGCACGTAGTAGAAAATTGTGGGATGCTTGTCCACATCCTCTAATAGGGTTTTTAGTTTTAATAAGAGAGTTTTTAGTTACATATACTTTGATGCGTATAGTTGGGGCATTTCTTTTCAAATTCTAAATTCTTTCGTCTCCGCTATTCTTTCACCAACAGATTCTGAGGACTCGCAACCAAAGGAATGCCAATGGTGAGGAGGAGAACAATGGAGCACCTCAGAACAACAAATGGACTTGGACATGGGGCTATCAATCTTGAGCAGCCATTGGCTATGCAGAACCAGCTCATGCAAACCATGATACAGACCATGGAAAAGCTGCAAGCTGGCAACAACAATCAACCCCATATGCCTCCACCACCACCACCCCCGCCATCCCACAACCGTTTGGGAGAGTTCATGAGGACCAGACCACCTACCTTTGCTCAAGCCACAGACCCTATGGAAGCTGATGATTGGCTGAAGTCTGTAGAGAAGAAACTTGCTATTGTCCAGTGTAGTGATAGAGAAAAGGTTCTTTTTGCCTCACACCAGTTGGTCAGATCTGCTGTAGATTGGTGAGAATCTCTATGCAATTCCCACGCTAATCATGAAAGAATCACCTGGGCTGAATTTAAAGAGAAGCTCCGTTCTCACTATGTACCTGATGGAGTCATGATACTGAGGAGACAAGAATTTGAAAACCTTAGGCAAGGGAGGATGAGTGTGAGTGCGTATCTCAACAAATTCACTCACTGTCTAGGTATGCTCTAGAAGACATCAAAACTGATAGAAGGAATCAGTATCTGTTCATGAGAGGTCTCAACAACGAAATTCAAGTTCAGTTGCTCAATACTGACTATGCAAATTTTCAGAAGCTAGTTGACAAAGCCATTCTGATTGAGAACAAGATTCATGAGATGAAGCTAGATCACAAAAGGAAGATGCCATATCATGGACAGCCTCAAGGAAGCAATGTCCGTTCTCGCTATGCACCACTTACTGCACCATATTACAACCCATCTACTGCTGCATACCGCCCTGCTTATCCACCGCGACCACAACAGCCAATGCAGCAACACCCTGCCATGCAAGCACCTCACTTACCCATGCAGTGTGCGCCACATCCGAATATGGCTACCTATGCTCAGAATCAGCCTTGCCCTAACTTCTCTAGCGCCACTGGTGCAAAGACTTGCTTTAATTGTGGTCAAGTGGGACATTTTACAAATCAATGCCTGAGATCAGGACAAGGACAGATGAACAATGTTCAAGGCAGTATCCTAAGCCCAATGGAGGAGCAACTCAAGGCAATCGAGGACCACATAATTTCGCTCGTGGCAAGGTGAACCATGTATCTACAGAAAAGGCTCAGCAAGCGGAAGATGTTGTGATTGGTATGTTTCTCGTAAACTCCAACCCCGCTACTATATTATTTGATTCTGGAGCATCTCATTCATTGATCTCATCCAAGTATGTTGCAAAGCATAACATGCCTATATCATACCTAGAGTATACTATGTTGGTTAAATCTCGTGGAGGGGAGATGAGGACAAATATAGTATGTCCAAAAGTAAGTATTTTCATAAGGGGGGGGGTAGATTTCCTCGCCAACCTTATAGTCCTGAATTCACAAGGCTTGGACATCATACTTGGAATGGAATGGCTAAGGAAGGATAATAGAGTGATTCAGTGTGCCACTCGGACAGTGCAATTGAAACGAGGAAGGAGTCAATATAGAATTCAAGGGAGTTCAGCCGAGAACCGAGAAGTCAATGGTAAATCACGCAGAAGGGGTAACTTTGGAGGAAATTCCGGTTGTTTGTGAGTACTGGGAAGTGTTTCCTGAGGATTTGCCAGGTATGCCACCTGATCGTGACATCGAGTTCATCATTGATTTAATACATGGAATTGCACCTATAGCAAAGAGGTCATATAGGATGCCTCCTAAGGAATTAGCAGAGCTCAGGAAGCAGATTCAAGAGCAGTTAGAGAAGGGTTTTATATGCCCAAGCTCATCACCATGAGCCCCAATGCTTTTTCGTAGATAAGAAAGATGGATCTCAAAAAATGTGTGTGGATTACTGGTCTCTCAACAAGGTGACAATTAAGAATAAGTACACACTGCCTCGCATAGAGGATCTGATCGACCAAATGAAGGGAGCCAGAATATTCTCTAAGATTGATCTTCAGTCGGGATATTTCCAAATTAAGATTAGACCATCAGACATACGCAAAATGGCTTTTAGGGCACGGTATGGATCCTATGAGTATACGGTCATATCATTTGGATTGACTAATGCACCCGCATGCTTCATGTATCTCATGAATAAGGTCTTCATGGAGTATTTGGATAAGTTTGTGGTAGTGTTTATTGATGACATCATGATCAAATCAAAAAGTGAAGAGGAGCACAAAGAGCATTTAAGGTTAACATTGCAGAAATTGCAAGACCACCAGCTGTATGCCAAGTTTATCAAGTGCTAGTTCTGGTTGAGGGAGATATCATTCCTAGGCCATGTCATCTACGGAGGAGGAGTGTCATTTGACCCAGGAAAGGTTAGAGATGTGCTAAAGTGGGAACCGCCGCATAATGTGAAGGAAATAAGAAGTTTCCTTAAATGGGTGGATATTACCATCGGTTCATGAAGGACTTTTCCAAGATAACGAAGCCCATGACTGAACTATTAATGAAGGAGAAGCCTTTAAAGTGGACTCAAGCTTGTCAAGATAGCTTTGAGGAGTTAAAGAAGAGGTTAACAACAACACCTGTGTTGGTATTGCCAGACGTAAGCAAGAGCTTTGATATCTTTTGCGACACTTCAATGCAAGGACTTGGGAAATTAAAGAAACATGAGCAGAATTATCCTACACATGATCTCGAACTTGCAGTCATAGTGCATGCATTGAATATTTGGAGACATTACATTCTTGACCATAGATATGAGATTTATATGGATCATAAGAGTCTTAAGTACATATTCACGCATATAGATCTAAATTTGAGGCAACAACGATGGTTGGAACTCATTAAGGATTATGATGTGGGAATCAATTATCATCCAAGAAAAGCCAACGTAGTGGCTGATGCTTTGAGTCGAAAGGGATCAAACCACCAGCTCACCTTTAGGAAGTTGCCATCTGAGCTATGCAGGGAGTTTGAATGGTTGAATCTTGGATTTGTGAATGAGATGGGAAGAATGGAGTTAAATCCAACCTTGGAACAAGAAATTTGAGAAGGTCAAACAAAGGATAAGGAAATATAGGAAATCAAGGAAAGGACCCAAGAAGGGAGAGAATTCAGGTTTGATGAGGACAACCATGACACTCCATGGATTGGAAAACAGATTGTTGTGCCTAATGAAAAGCGTCTCCGATAGTTGATATTAAGAGAGTGAATGTGTCCTAGAGGGGGGTTAATAGGCCTTTTTGATTTTTACTCGGAACCTGCAACACTTAGCAACTTGACCAAATACGAGAAATCGGACTAGTCCGGTAGAGTGCGAACTAATCCGGTGCGTGCAGACTAGATTGATCAAGTTAGATCAATGATTTCAATACAAGCACCGTACGCAGCGGAATAAAGTATGTAACTTGAAGATGTTGAGTCAATGAGATTATGTGTAGCACAAACTAACTTTGATTTCAATGTTTTAATGTAAGATGGACAAGATCAAGTAAACCCTAGAATATGATATGAAAAACATAAGAACAAGTTTGACATAAGATTTTATCCCGTGGTTCGGTTCCCACAGAGGCAACCTACTTTCACGTTGAGGAGCCCACGAAAGGACCGGGTCTTCACTGACCCTAACCTCGTCGAATCGCCACAAAGGCCAATTCTCTTCCACTATCACAAAGGGTAAATCATCCAGTTCAAGGGGCCTTCTCACAAGTTTAGGGCTCCCCAATAGTACAAATCGAACACCACCAAGAACACACTCTTAAGATCAACAATGAAACAACATGAGTGTGTTAAAGAATCAAACCCAAGAGCTCAAACGAGTGGAATCATGTCTCTCCTTTGATCCAAAGTTAATCCTCAAGGATTTGATCTTTCTTGCGTTGGATTGCGTGGAGAGATGTGTTTTCTAAGCTCTTGGAGGGTGTGACGGTGCTGGGAGTCGAGAGTTGAAAGTAGGGTTGTGCACATCTATTTATAGGGTGTTTCCAAAAGTTACCGTTAGGGTTTCGAGGGTCCAGACTAGTCTGGTGTGCAGCATGTAGGAAACCCTAAGTTATCAGGAAGATCGGACTTGTCCGGCATAGGGCGTACTAGTCCGATTTAGGCTCTGGAAGAATTTAGACTAGGCCGGCCATTATCGGACTAGTCCGACTGTGGTGAACCCCTTAGTGAATTGGGGACAAGTCCGCACTTGGAGGACTTGTCCGATTTTAGTCAGAGAGGTTACCGGACTAGTCCGGATATTATCGGACTTGTCCGATGTCGTGCAAAGTAGTGAAGTGTTGAGTACTAGTCCGCATTGGGGAGGACTAGTCCGATTTTAGTCAGAAAGATATTGGACTAGTCTGTGGTGATATCAGACTAGTTCGACCTGTGTAAACCTGGACTGTACAGACAAGTCCGCACTGGGAGGACTTGTCCGATTTTGAACGGAGGGATTATCGAACTAGTCCGGGGTATATCAGACTAGTCCGAACCTGTATAAATTTGTGCAGTGAGAGTGATTAAAAGTTCTTGAGCTCTTGGGATGTGTTTCTTCAACACACCCCACACACACAAGTATTATCCTTTCCATCTCTTGAGCTCTATCCAACTTGATTCCTCACTCTTCCTTCTTTTTGCGCTTACTCCATGTTTTCATTAAAACTTGCGATCATCTCAACATTTTGGTTAGGATCTCATTTGTTTGTCATAAATCAAACAAAACCAACAAGGGATGCCTAGATGCACTTTCAATCTCCCCCTTTTTGGTGATGACGACAACCTATTGAGATTTCACAAAATATGATAAAAATACAGAATTTTCATAAAGTGTACACATATGAGTTAGGTACAAGTTAAGCAATGAAACACATAGGTCTATGGTGGGATGTAAAGCTACATGAGTGTGAGCAATAATCGTGATGAGAATGAAGTGATCAACATGAAAATACCAATATCAAGCATATATGTCAATTCCAAAGCACAATCACAAATTTCATAACATAAGCATAAACATAGTCATTTCATCACACCATAACACTAAAGGTAAAGATAACAGAATTAAAGTTTTACAACCCAAAGAGAGACACAAAAAGATACACAAACGAAGCTCTCATCTCTCAACCTACAACTAGGATCTAGTGACTCCCCCTCAATCTCTTCCCCTTTGGCATCAAGACACAAAAAAGAAGGAGATGAGGGATCTAGTTGCTCATTCCTCCCCGTCGGTCCTTTCCTCATCTTCATGTTCATCTTCGGGTTGGGTAGGAGGAGGAGGAGCAATAATCGTGATGAGAATGAGCACTCTTTATGGCGGGATGTAAAACTACATGAGTGCGAGCAACAATCGTGATGAGAATGAAGTGATCGATATGAAAATACCAATATCAAGCATATATGTCAATTCCAAAGCACAATCACAAATTTCATAACATAAGCATAAACATAGTCATTTCATCACACCATAATACTGAAGGTAAAGATAACATAATTAAAGGTCCGAGCTCAGTGAAATCAGAGTCTGAATCTTCAAAGATAACTGGGGATCCAATGGGCTCGATCTCCAGCTTCTGGCAAATGCTTGACATTTTCTTTGACATATCTCATATCTGCCTTCCTCGCTTTGTTCAGCTTATGAATCTTCACTTTGGCCTTCTTGCATGAGCCAAAGATGACTGCCAAATACTTCAAGATTCCACTAGGAGACCCTTTTTGGGGAGGGGCCCTAGGGGTGGGAGCAGTCCTCTCATATCAACGAGCTCTCCTTAGAGCCTCTTCACTGGATGCAGGGGATGGAGCAACTTGAACAGTGGCTTGGGGAGGCTTCTGGGGCCTCAAAGGAGTGTGCTCCACATCCTTCACAAACTCCATCCATGTGACCTTCTCAATCATGAACATCAAGTAATGGGCATAGCCACATGATCTGTTCGGCGTGCAGGAGATGTTGACCATATCATTCCAGATATAGTCAAAGATATCAAACTTTCTGTTCTTGCTTATTACTTTCATCAAGGTCATCAAGTAACCTTGGACACTTCCTGCATCCCCATCCTCTGGTGCTATTGTCTTCCTCAGCACCCTGTTGAGAACCATGAAGAAGGGCTTCATGTTCTTGGTCGAGGGGGGGGGGGGGGGGGGGGGTTGTACTTCAGGCTGGTGTCATAGAGGAAGTCCATATTATCTTTTCCCAAGACACCGATGTTGTGGATAGTCAACTCAGTGTTGCCGATGTCTTCTAGACGAAGGAGTCTTGCAAAATCATTATAAGTGATAGTGTACTTGGATCCATGTGTCATTCAACTCACTCTCTCCTCCTCATCACTAGCAAAGAAGCATGTGGCATAGAACTGAGCAATGATCTCATCATTCCTGTTAAATTTGAAGGCAAACATGTCCTTCACTCCATGCCTAGCTGCAGCCTCCACCACCTGATCAAATGCACCGGAACTCTTTCTTTCAAAATGATCCCAGACAATCTATTGGCTGCGGACTACCGGAGTCTTCATGGTAAGGTACATAGAGCTATAGAAGTCTACATGAAAATTGCTCCAAAACCTGGCATCGGCTGCCTTTTTGGGTTGGCTGTAGCAATCCACAAATCTGAGCTAGGAAGCCGTATCGCTTCCCTTGCCATTGAACTTATCCTCGGAGGGATCACTATTCCCTTGCCTCGGAGCATTCATCTTGAGAGGGCCTATCAGGCCCGAGGCGATCCCTTTCCCTTTGCCCTTAGCTTGGCGAGAGACCGCCGAGCTAGAGCTAGCTACATCCTTGACTTTGGACGCAGGCTTCTTAACTAGCACTTTGCGTCGCACCTGAGGTGGGGAAGGTGCAGGCTCGGAGGGACGCTCTTGCCTCTTCTTCCCTTGGCCCGTCGAGGACCGAAGCAATGAGTCTTGGTCCAACTCGGCCTCATAATCGGAGATTTCGTCATGGGAGCTCAACATTATCCTGAGAAAGGATTACACAATGTATGGATGAGACTTGATGGCAAGGGAGTGCATTGAGGAATGATAAATTAGGGTTGGGTTCAGTTAAAAATTGGAATTGTCCGGTCTACAGGTACGGACTAGTCCGGGGGACCGGACTTGTTTGTACATGGATCGGACTAGTCCGGTGTTCATCAACCCAAACCCTAACTAGACGACAAATGGTGATTCCCAATGCAAAACTAGTTCAAGGTAAATTTAATACAGCAAGGAGGCAAGTATTAACTGGAAGGAACTAGGCTATTTGGTCAACAATGAAGAAAATCACGATTTCTAGGGTTTGGGAGGAAATTTTACCAAAAATCCTTGATTCTTGGAGATGGAGGGGTTGAAAGTGCAGACAAGTCCATGGTCTTCAATCCCTATGCGATGGAGATCGATTTCCACCCAAACTCGGGGGGGGGGGATTTGATGGAGAATGAAGGAAATCACCTTGGGAGCACTCGAGCGAGGAGAGAGAGTGTGAGGTGAGTTGTGAGGATGAAGAAGATTAGGTTTTGGCGGCGGCTAGGGTTATGGAGTCGAAAAACTGGACTAGTCCATGGTCTACCGGACTAGTCCGGACTACCGGACTTCTGCGGACTAGTCTACAGTGTGCGTACTAGTACGGATAACCACAGAATAGTCTGTGGTCACCAGAACAGAATCAATTTTCCCATTCGTATATATTCGAAGGTTCTTTTAAAGAAAAATAGGGGCCAAAAAAATCAAGTAATCTTGATGAATATGATCGGTAAGCATACAACAATCAAGCAATGACCATAATTCATCATGATCAAGTAATTAAAATAGTTTTTTAGAGAAAATTGAGAGAGATGATTTTCGCAACACAATCAACATATTTTGAAGAAGCCATACAGGTATGCAAGTTTTCAAGCCACATTCCGAGCATCAAGGATATGTAGTTCATTCCGAAGCTCGCA
The DNA here is from genome assembly GCA_036927565.1 of Tuctoria greenei. Lineage (NCBI taxonomy): Eukaryota > Viridiplantae > Streptophyta > Magnoliopsida > Poales > Poaceae > Tuctoria > Tuctoria greenei. The sequence continues at coordinate 220,945,898 of JAYESD010000001.1, read as the reverse complement.
AAAACATTTTTCATCAAGTGGCTTGGTGAATATATTGGCTAGTTGTTTTTCGGTGTTGACATGGGAAATGGCAATGTCTCCTTTTATTGTGTGGTATCTCAAAAAGTGGTGTCGGATGTCTATATGTTTGGTCCTAGAGTGCTCAACGTGGTTATGGGCAATCTTAATAACACTCTCATTATCACAAATGAGTGGAATACGGCTCATATTATAACCATAATCCCTTAGAGTTTGTCGCATCCAAAGGAGTTGTGCACAAAAACTCCCGGCTGCAACATACTCCGCTGCGACCGTGGATAAGGCAATGGAGTTTTGTTTCTTGGAGGACCAAGAAACTAGGGATCTACCTAGAAATTAGCATGTACTGAAGGTGTTTTTTCTATCTACTTTGCATCTGGCATAACTTGCATCGGAGTATCCAATGAGATTGAACTTGGAACCTTTAGGATACCAAAGGCCTAGGTTGGGTGTATGAACTAAATACCTCAAGATTCTTTTTACGGTGGTCAAATGACACTCTTTTGGGTTGGCTTGAAACCTTGCACACAAATATACACTCAACATAATGTCTGGCCTAGATGCACATAAGTAAAGTAGGGATCTAATCATGGAGCGATATACCTTTTGATCGACATTTGGTCCATCTTCATTGAGATCCAAGTGTCCATTTGTTGCCATAGGAGTCTTTATAGGCTTCACCTTGTCCATTCCAAACTTCTTGAGTATGTCTTGAGTGTACTTGGTTTGGATTATGAACGTCCCCTCCTTTTGTTGCTTCACTTGGAATCCCAAGAAGTATTTTAGCTCTCCTATCATAGACATTTCAAACCTATCTGTCATAATTTTACTAAATTCTTCACAGAAAGATTTGTTAGTTGAACCAAAAATGATATCATCAACATAAATTTGACAAATAAAAAGATCATTGTCAAAGTGCTTTGTGAATAATGTATAGTCTGCTTTACCAATCTTAAAACCATTTTCAATTAAGAAATCTCTAAGACACTCATACCAAGCTCTAGGAGCTTGTTTGAGGCCGTAGAGAGCCTTACACAATTTAAAGACGTGGTCGGGGAACTCTTCATCTTCAAATTCGGGGGGTTGCTCTACATACACCTCCTCCTTGATTGGTCTGTTGAGGAAGGCGCTTTTCACATCCATTTAATAGAGCTTGAAATCATGGTGAGTAGCATATGCAAGTAATATTCTAATAGATTCAAGCCTAGCTACGGGAGCAAATGTTTCATCAAAATCCAAACCTTGGACTTGTGAGTACCCTTTGGCCACAAGTCACGCCTTGTTCCTTGGCACCATCCCATGTTCGTCTTGTTTGTTGCGGAAGACCCATTTGGTGCCGACGATGTTGAATTTGGGTCTTTTGACGAGTTTCCACACTTCATTCCGTTTGAAGTTGTTAAGTTCTTCTTGCATCGCCACCACCCAATCTTGATCCTTCAATGCATCCTCAATCCCGCGTGGTTCCAAAAAGGATACAAAAGAGTAATGTTCACAAAAATTAGCAATTCGAGATCTAGTAGTTACTCCCTTTTGGATGTCCCCGATTATGTTGTCGACGGGGTGATCTCTTTGGACGCATTGGTGTACTCTTGGGCGTGGCACTTGTGGTCTTGATTCTTCAAGATCATCTTCTACTCCCCCTAGATGGTTGCCCTCATTTACTTGTTGATCATCTTCATCTTCTTGATGTTGATCTTGTGTGGAAGCTCCCCTTGATCTTTTACCTCCACTTCTGGTTCATCTTTTTCATCTGCATTTGGAGGTGGCGCTTGTGGTCGAACATCGCCCACCGCCATTTTTCGCAATGCTTGACATGGAGCTTCTTATATATCTTGCACACATGGATCAACTTGCTCTTCTTGAGAGCCGTTAGTTTCATCGAACACTACGTCACATGCTACTTCAACAAGTCTAGAGGTCTCGTTGAAGACACGATAAGCATAAGAGTTTGAATCATAACCAAGCAAGAAACCTTCATCGGACTTCGAAGCGAACTTTGAAGTCCAAGGCTTCTTATTCAAAATATAGGACTTAGAACCGAAAACATGAAAATACGAAATATTAGGCTTGTTACGAATGAGTAGTTCATATGATGTCTTCTTGAGTAGTCGATGAAGATAGAGTCGGTTTAAGGCGTGGCAAGCGGTGTTAACCGCTTCAGCCCAAAACTGATCCGAGGTCTTGTATTCATCGAGCATTGTTCTAGCCATCTCTATGAGGGTTCGGTTCTTCCTGTCGGCAACTCCGTTTTGTTGAGGTGAGTACGGTGCTAAAAATTCATGTTTGATGCCCTCTTCGTCTACATACTCCTCAACTTGAGTGTTCTTGAACTCCGTGCCATTGTCACTTCGTATGTACTTGATCTTCAATGAGAACTCATTTTGTGCATGCTTGAAGAACTTCTTGAGGGTTCCTTGAGTTTCTGTCATATCATGCAATAAAGAAAACCCAAGTGAAGCGCGAAAAGTCATCAACAATTACTAAGCCATATTTGTTACCGCCGATGCTTATGTAAGCAATTGGACCAAATAGGTCCATGTTAAGGAGCTCGAGCGGTCTTGTTGTAGTCATGACGTTCTTCGCAGGATGAGGTGCTCCTACTTGCTTCCCGACTTGGCACGCACCACAAGACCTATCTTTCTCAAAAACAACATCCTTTAGACCTCGGATGTGATCGCCCTTAAGGAGTTTTTGAAGATTCCTCATACCAACATGTGCTAGCTGTCTATGCCACAGCGAACCCATGTTGGTCTTTGCAATCAAGCATGTGTCAAGTTTGGCTTTATCTTTGTTGAAGTCAACAAAACAAAGCTTTCCCTTCAACACACCCTTGAATGCAACCGAGTCATCACTCCTTCTAGAGACGGTCACACCCTCATTAGTAAACAAGCAATTATAACCTTTGTCGCATAATTGAGATATGGACATCAGGTTATAATCTAAGGAATCAACATGTAAAACGTGAGAAAGAGTATGTTGAGATGATATTGAAATTTTACCAGTACCGAGCACCCTTCCTTGACCATTGTATCCAAAATAGATGCCCTCGCTTGGATCCTCATTTTCTTTATACTCAGCGAACATCATTCTTTCTCCGGTCATATAGTTGGTGCATCCACTATCTAGCACCCATTTCGATCCATGCCTTGGTTTTAGGTACCCAAGCTTGCTTGGGTCCTTTGAGGTTAGTTACAAGAGATTTGGGCACCCACACATGAGACTTGGTGTTCCCATGGTGTGGCCCAATATAATGAGCATAAACTTTACCAAAACTTTTCATAAGTACATATGATGCATCGAAAGTTCTAAATAACAGTTGTAGTTGTTCATGAACATAACTAGTCTGGGAAACCAGACTTGTCCGGAGGACCGGACTAGTCGGGTGTTCATATGTGTTAATATCTTGGACTTATTAACATCATTAGTCTTTCTAGCTTGAGAGGATTTTCCCCTCACAAAGGCAATGCACTTGTCGGTGGTTTGGAACCGGCAGATCTCCCGACACTACTAAAGTGTTAGAGGAGTTTGATGTTCGGTGTGGGCGCGCGAAGATTCAAGAAGGTGAATAGTAAATGACACAGGAGACACAAGAGTTTACGTGGTTCGGGCCGCCTGAGCGTAATACCCTACTCCACGGGTGTGCTGGTGTTGTATTAGCTGTATGAGCTTGTATTGAGCGTCTATGGCGCGTGTGTCTAGCCTCTCCCCTGAACCTGTCGTCGGCCTGTCCTTTTATAGTACAAGGGCAGACCGTTACAAGTTAGCCTGGCCCGACATGTGGCCCCAGCGGTTACTAGTATTGATACCTCTTCAACACATTTAATTGCTCTTAATGACCCTATAACGGGCTTTGACAGCACCGTTACTGGTGTTAAGATCATCCGTTTAAGTGTCATTAATATGGTATTAATGACACTTAATCGAGTCTTGAAGTCCTTGATTCCCCTTTGAAGATCCGGAGCCGTTGCGGGGTCTTCCGGAGGTTAGAGGCTGAAGATCCGACGATTGGACACGTGGCAGCTCCAGAGCATACTGTGGGAAATAGGTAGCTCCGGAGCTACCTGACACGTGTCAGGTCCGGAGCTTCTCTCGGTCTGGGGTTAAGTCCGGAGGTGCCATTTCGGTACATGGTCCGGAGCTTCCCCCTTGTGGGCGGTAGCTCCGGTTTGATAGTACACGTGGCGACCCTGGGATTAACCATGTTGGAGAAGCGGGTCCGGTTATGTCTGACATGTGGGCCTCCGAAGGTCTTCAAATCAAGTAGATGACTTTCCTTTGAGATCTTTGAAACCTCAAGGGGTGTACGGTTTCTAGGGTACTGACAGTGGCCCCCTGGACCTACCTCCGGGGAAGACCACTGGGGTGAAGTTATTCCGCCGGAGGTAAGTCCAACCTCGCGACTTTTGAACTGAGTCTTCAAAGGTCTTCGGAGGTGCCGTTGGCGAGGATTTGGAGTTAAATCCTCGCCGCGTGGCGTATCCCGCGTGCGGCAGATGAAATCTTTGGCGTGCGGATCTCACGCAATTGAAGGTCGCCGGTTCCCGATACGAAAACCGTATCGGTTCCGCGCGCCTTGTCAGGCTCCGCCTTCGGGCTTCCCGCCTCATGATGGCAACCGTTCGCCTGGGTAAGAACCTCGACTTGATCGTCGGGGTGGTCCCGGGCCCGCTTGTCATCGGCTGGGTGGAATTTTTGGGTGGTATCTTCGACTTCCTTGCGGTTTCCATCCAAGCATTGCAAGGGCTTCCTTAAGAAGGAAAGTACGCACCGTCAGGAGTTCTTTACGCCTCTCATCTGTTCTTGTGCTCAAACTCCCAACTTGTGCTTTACTTTTCCTCTCTTGCCTCGCTGTGTCGCGATGGAGTTGGGTCTCCGCGAAAGCCGTTTGAAGACCGACGGCGACCTGAACAAGGTCCGGGCCCTCATGGGATGGTCCTCGGACTTCTTCAACCGCTTGGTCCGCGCCGGTGGGGAGCTCCCGTTTGAGAAGGAACACGCCAGCGAAATGGTGTACTTTTCCTCGTACGCCATGGTGGGGTTGATCCCACCTTTTTCTTCCTTTTTCTTGATGCTTATAGACTTCTATGGTCTGCATTTGTATCATCTCGGCCCCCACTCCATTCTTCTTGTGTCCATTTTTGTCCACTTCTGTGAGATGTGGGTGGGCATCTCCCCCTGCATCGAACTCTTCCGGACCTTCTTCACCGTCCATACCACCGGTAGGAGCAATGAGTACCTTGGCTTCTACTACTTCGTGAAGTGCAAGAAGTGCCCATTCAAGTACCTCCGGTCATTTCCCTCTGGGATGTGGGATGACTGGAAGAAGGACTGGATAGTCGTCCGGGTGGAGGAGCATGAGAGGCTGGAGCTGCCCGAAGGCCTTCTCAGCATCGACACTACAATCTGGAGTGAAGCTCCGGTGCTGGTGGAAGCCTTCAACCCTGTTTTGACCAGGATCCGCCAATGCATGGAGGGAGGATTGACTCCTCAGGCGGTGTTTTGCAACTTCTTGGTCAACAGGTGGGCGCCGCTGAAGAGGAGAGAGAAACTCGCATGGGCCCTCAACAGCGTGATGGATGACGACTGGGTCGAGACCGGGCTGAAGTCCAACATGGTGGGGAAAACCTTGGAGTTCCACCTCAAGAAGTTCCAGCACGGCATCGACGTCGAAGGTGACAACTTGACTCCGCCATCAGCTTTTCTTCCTCTGAACATAGAAGTGGAGTTCAGCAGGGAGCTCCGGCGGAAGATGCCCGTTCTTGACGACCTTGGTGTCGTCGAGAGAAAATCAACCACCGGGTTAGCGATCCCCAGAATGTCCGAGGATGGCTCCGACCCTGCTCCGAAGCCGAGGGAAGAGGTCGTCGGCAAGGGCAAGGAGCTGGCGGATGAACCTGTGAGCCAGAAGAGGAAGCAGCAGTACGCCGACGGAAGGTCCGTCAGGCCCGCTACTTCTGCGTCGGCTCCTTCTCCCTGGAGGGGAAGGTCTTCTACAACTGCGACGACTGTTCCCGTAGTGGGATCCTCCCGGAGCGTGACTGTTCCCGCAGTGGGGTCCTCCCGGGGTGTTAGCTCCGGGCATGCAACTCCAACACCTGGGCCGGTGGAGGCCTCTATGTTTGGGGGTTCTTTCCGATCGAGGGGGGCCTCGACCCGAAAAACACCCGTGGCCGCGACGAGTTCCGGGGGGCCTTCCGGAGCTTCCACGCCGGCTATGACCAGCCCAGAACGCCCGGGAAAAAGGTTCCGCGCAAGCTGGTGCGGAAGCCTCCCAAGGTAATTTTTAATCTTTACCTTGGATAGTTGTTTTAATTGTAGTAAATATTTTTTAAGTTTCTTCATTCATCATCTGCAGCGTCCCCAAGAAGGGGAGTGAGGCTCCACCCCCAGCCCTAGCGGCTGAAGCCGTGAGGGTGGAAGCTTCTGCTCCTGTCCCGCTGCCGCCCCAAGTGGTGGCTAAAGCTGCAACAGCTCCAGCGCCAGTTGTCGTGGTCATGGACCTCGACTCGTCCCCAGAGGCTCCCGTGGTAGCGCCAGACCGCGGGAGTGAAGATGCGCCAGCGGCACCTGTCCCGGAGGTTGAAGCTCCGGGTCTTGGCGCTGAGATGATGGAATCTCCGGTTGTGGAGCCGGAGGAAGCAGTAATTCTGTCCCTAGAGCCGGAAAGTGTCATAGCTCCGGCGGTCGAGCCGGAGGTGATTGAAGTCCCGGCGTGCGCACCGGATGTTGAGGAAGTCCCGACGGTTGGGCCGGCTACCTCAGAAGCACCGACCGCAGAGCCGGTAGTTGTTGGATCTCCGGCTGCAGGGCCGATTGAAGATGAAGATCTTCCGGCTCCCGCGCTGGTTGATACAGGAGTGTCGGAGCCCGAGCCCCCATCAGAGGAGGTACCCAGTCCGGAGCCAGCAGCGGCTCCTGCTCTGGAAGTGACGACGTCAGAGGTACTTGCGGCCGAGCCGGAGTGCCCAAGCGAAGTCACTGGCCCCCTGCCTGAGGGGGTGAACGAAGACCTGGCGGCGGGGCCTTCCTCGATGGCGACTAAGGCCATCCCGGAGGACGGCCCTAGTGTCATGGAGACTCAGGGGACCACTCTTGTGGAGTGGGACCCAATTTTTGTATCTGAAAACCCGCTGGAACCAGCGGAGGAGACCCCAGCAGGTCCGGAACCTATCCCGTTGTCACTGTCTATTGACAACGCATGTTCCAGTCTGCGTCAAGTCCAACTGGACTTCTTCCACGACAGCAAGACTCTTGAAGAGGAGCGCCAAACCCTTAGGCGGTGGCATAACCGGCTCTACTTCGAGACCAAGCTGGCGCAGTCGAGGCTAGTGGATGACAAAGAGTGGATCAAGCGGGAGAAGATCCGCCTGGAGTACTGGGGCAAGTTACTAGATGACAGGGAGAGTATGACTCGTGCCATCGACGCTCAATCCCGGGAGATCTACGATCAGGCCAAAGTAGCCAATAGTGCGGCCGATGAATGCCACGAAAAGCTTGAGGCCATTAACACTGCACTCATCAAGCGTCGAGAGGCACTTGAAGAGAGGGAGAAACGGCTCGAAGATGAAGAGCAGAAACTCCTAGAGCTGCAGGATGACGTCCTGAGGAGGGAGGAGGAGCTCGCCGAGAAGGTGGCTCTGGCTGACAAGGGCCTCAAAGAGCACGCCAAGAAATTGTAAGAGCGCTGCCATGAGGAAGAGGAGAAGTCTTGGGTGCGAGGGCAGGAACTCTATGAACAAGAGTGTGCCCTTACTGCCAGGGAGAAGAAAGTGAGGGGCAGAGAGAAGGACCTGGTCGACCGCCGGAACAAGATCCACCTCCGGGAGGAGGAGCTTGGAAAACTCGAAAAGCGGGTTGATAAGAAGATTCAGCAAAACGCCAAAGAAGTTGAGCGCCTCGCCCGCGAGAATTCTGAACTGGTGGCGGCCAGAAGATCCCTGGAAGAAATGAAGGGCTTGAGGACTGAGGACTCCCTACAAATTTGGGAGTTCCTGGGCAAGGCTAACGACGCGTTGACACCGATGGGCTTCAGCCCCGTGCGCCCGGATGATCCAGAGCTGAAGCCGAACCTGGCGTTGCAGGCGTTGAGCTCGGCAGGCAGAAAACTCTCCAAGGTGGGCGATGTCATCGCAGACCAATTGGAGGTTGAGGGGCAATCCCTGGCGAAGAACGTCGCAGAATATGTGCTGACGTGCTACACCAGCCGGAACTCCCAATTTCCTCTGGACCCGGTGCTTGAAGGTCCCGTCGAAGGAGAAGGGGAAGCTGTCCGAGCCAACATGTCGGAGGTTGCCCAGAAAGTCGCCCAATTCTTCCATAGGGTCTAGGACCATTTCTGTAGTTCTCACTTGTATTTTCTCTTCTTCTTCCTCAATTTTGTAATCCCTTGTCTCCAGATGTAATCCCTTGTCTCTAGATAAATGAAATCCCCAAATTTTTGTGAATTTCACTTTTTGTCTTCAACATTTTTGTTCTTCACTTGGCCCCCTGGTAGATGTACACAATTTGATTGTGAACATGTACCAAGTGGATATTATGTTTTGTTGAAGACTCATTTCTCCGAACTTGGAGAATTTAGGTCCGAAGTCTTCGATAGTGAAGGCCCCCTGAGGTTGTCGGAGCTTAGAAGGTCCGGCATTGTCTATCGCTGGAGCTTGGTAGCTCCGGCAATAGTCTCTATCAACGCGTAGAGCATCGATAGTTAGTCCTCCGGGGTGTCGGAGCTTAGTAGCTCCGGCAGTGACCTTTGCCAACACTTAGTTTGTTGGTAGCAAACTCCATTTGCGGGGTCTTCTCACCATCTTTTATTCAGCGTCGACAGCTGCCCCCCTGGCTTTACCGGAGCTTGATTACTCCGGTGATGCGTAACATCGATTACAAGCCACCTAGGGGAGTCGGAGCTTTGTTAGCTCCGGCTTTTCTCCATCAACGTAGATTTTATTTTTCCTGCACACTTAAGCCAAGAAAAATAATAAAATTCGTTTCTTGTCTATAACTTCGTCGCGGCTTACGATTCTCAAGAAGATTTTAAGTCAAACGCGATTCTAAATACAACCGAATGTGTTGTCTTTTCTTCTAGATCCAACTGTACATGGACCCGCCTTACTTTGGCCTGCCGGGGTGTAGGTAGAGTGGCGTACTTAGGGTGCTTGACCAGGCTGAGTCGATAGCACACTCCAGCCCTAGGTTGGCTTGGCGGCTTTCAGGCGAGTTGGCCATGAACAATATTTGAATCCAAAAGAATTGACAATACAACTCGTATCGTATATAAACCGGTTGAACTAAAATTTCTTAAGAATTGCACGTCTTTGTTATAGACAAGAAAGAGAAAAATAAAAATGTTGAGCCTGTACAAAATAAATGCACGTGGAGTCTGTTTCACATGAAGATGTCTTTCATTATAGGTCCGGGGTACAGGGGAAACAAGTACACTCTTAGGGTACGGAACCAGGCTAAGCATGTTTCATTTCTCGTTTGATCCAGGGTAGTTAGCCACACTTTTAGTCCTGAGACTGTGACAAGTGTTGCATGAACTTTGCGGACCTTTCGGGAAAGGTCCGGCTGCTCCCCCGGAGGAACTACTCGACTCTGTACAATGACTCTATAACATACACCTCAAGTTACTCAAGACTCACCTCCGTGGTATTAGGTGTAGAACTTACGGAGGTGCTCGATGTTCCAAGGATTTGGGAGAGGTGTCCCATCCTCAGTAGCCAAGCGAACGCTTCCGGGACGGGATACTTTAATCACTCGGAAGGGCCCCTCCCAGCTGGGGGAGAGTTTGTTTAACCCTTCTCTGGATTGTATTCTCCGTAGCACCAGATCGCCTTCCTTGAGCTGTCGGTTGTGTACATGCCGCTGCTGATAACGCCGCAGGGCTTGGCGATATCGGGCATTCCGAACAGCTGCTTGGCACCTTCCCTCCTCAAGGAGGTCTAGGTCTTCACGCCGGAGCTGGTCCTGCGCGGCTTCGTCGAAGGTCCGGACCCGGAGTGAACCCAAGGTGATTTCCGGAGGAAGGATTGCTTCAGCTCCGCACACCAGAAAGAAGGGTGCCTCTCCAGTTGACCGGTTTTGAGATGTCCTGTTGGCCCATAAAGTGGGCGGAAGCTCTTCGATCCAGTTGGCTCCATGTTTTTTCAAGCGCTCATAGGTGCGCGTTTTGAGTCCTTTAAGGATTTCAGCATTTGCTCTCTCGGCTTGGCCATTGCTGGCTAGGTGAGCTACGGACGCGTAGCAAACTTGTATGCCGAGGTCTTCGCAATATCCTTGGAATGCAGAGCTTGTGAATTGGGTCCCATTATCAGTGATGATTTTGTTTGGGACTCAAAATCTGCATACAATGGACTGCAAAAAGTTGATAGAAGATTGCTTGTTGATTGTCACAACTGGAGTTGCTTCCGACCACTTGGTGAACTTGTCAATGGTGACGTACAGGAACTTGTAACCTTCGACGGCTCTTGGGAAAGGTCCCAAGATATCCATCCCCCACACAGCGAAGGGCCATGTAGGAGGTATCATTTGTAAGGGCTGAGCTGGTGTGTGAATTTGCTTTGCATGAAATTGGCATGCTTCGCATTTCTTCACCAGCTCAGTTGCATCCTTGAGTGCTGTAGGTCAGTAGAAACCATGCCGAAAGGCTTTACCAACCAGCGTGCGGGAAGACGCGTGGTTCCCACACTCGCCTCCATGGATTTCTGCGAGGAGCTCGCAGCCTTCTTCCCTTGTGATGCACCGCATTAGTATGCCGTTGGCACCGCGCCGATAGAGATCCCCTTCTACCAGCGTGTATCTTTTAGCCAATCTGACTACCCGGTCAGCGGATACATCATCGTCAGGAAGGATGTTGTCTTTCAAGTAGCTCCGGATCTCCGAGATCCATGCATTGGAACTAGCTTGAGCTTTTGAGTCTTGCGTGCTGGGTTGCTCGGAGCTCCCGGTAGCACCTACGACCCTTGATGGCTGCCATGGTAACAGGGCCATCGGGACCGTCAGCTTCGGGATGCTGATCTTGCCCCCTTCGCTCAGTTTGGCAGGCTGAGCTGTTGGCTTTGACAACCTCTGGACAAAAATTCCGTCAGGAGCCGGAGCTCCTGTTGACGCTTTCGTCGAGAGTTCGTCAGCTTCAGCGTTATGGGCACGCTGAACATGGTGGAGATCTAGGACTTCGAAGTCCTTCTGAAGCCTCTGGACTTCAAGGAGGTAAGTAGCTAGCTGGAGATTATTGCAGGAACATTCACCTTTCACCTGCTTAATGATGAGCTGCGAATCTCCCTTGACTAGCAGTTGCTTGACACCATATGACAGTGCCACCTTTAGTCCGTAGATGAGTGCTTCGTACTCTGCCATGTTGTTGGTCGCCTTAAAGTCAAGGTGTACCATGTATTTCACTTTCTCCCCGGTCGGTGCAAGGAGAAGGATTCCAGCTCCAGCCCCCTGCTTCTGCATGGAGCCGTCGAAGTAGAGGGTCCAGTGAGGCTCGGTGAAGGCTGGAGCTTGATGTTCCGTCTTCTGCTCACTGGGGCCCCCAGGGTTTGATGGAGAGGGAGTCCATTCTGCCACAAAATCTGCCAATGCTTGACTCTTGACTGCTTGCCTTGAAATAAATTCAAGATCAAATTCAGCCAATTCCGCTGCCCACTTTGCAATATTCCCAGTTGAATTGGAATTATGCAGGATTGCTCGAAGTGGGTAAGAGGTCACCACTGAGACTTTGTGAGCTTGGAAGTAATGGCGAAGCTTCCTTGAGGCAATAAGAACTGCATAGAGCAGCTTATGCACCTCTAGGTATCGAGTCTTGGCATCATGTAGTACTTCACTAATGAAGTACACTGGGCGCTGAATGGTCCGGACCTTCCCGGAGGGGTCCGGAGCTTCCTCTTCACTGACCCGGATCCTCTCGGAGGAATCCGGATTTTCTTCGGGAACCTCCAGGTCCTGGCTGGAGGAACCTGGGGCTTCTTCAGAAGCGACCTGGACCCTCCCGGAGGGGTCTGGGTCTCCCGAAGTGACTTCTTGTGGATTCGAGTCTGGGAGCTGGGACCCAGACTCGCTTTCAGGTACCTCCGGACCCTCCCGAAGGGGTCTGGATTCCTGAGTATGGGGTAGCTCTGGTCTCTCCACAACCAGAACCATACTGACGACTTCGTCAGTAGCTGAAATATAAAGCAACAAAGGCTCACTAGGGTTCGGAGCTACCAGAATTGGTAGGGTGGTGAGGAACTGTTTCAGCTCCTGGAATGCCTTCTCTGCTTCTTCGGACCATTGGAATTGTCCGTACTTCCTCAATAACTTGAAGAAGGGGAGTGCCCGTTCTGCCAGTCTTGAGATGAACCGGCTGAGGGCTGCTAGACATCCAGTTAACTTTTGGACGTCTTTGATGCGGGTTGGTGGCCGCATGTCTTCAATGGCCTTAATCTTCGCCGGATTAGCTTCTATGCCCCGGTGACTTACCAGGAAACTGAGAAGTTTTCCGGAGCTAACCCCGAAGACACACTTGTCTGGGTTTAGCTTGCGGGTGGCCCGCAGCTTGTCAAAGACAGCCTGCAAGGTGTCAAGGAGTGACTCCTTGTTCCTGACCTTGACCACGATGTCATCGACGTACACTTCCACTATGTCTCTAATGAGTTCTTCAAAAGTTTTGTACATAGCTCGTACAAAAGTTGAAGCTGCATTCTTGAGACCAAAGGGCATGGCTGTGTAACAGTACAATCCATCTACTGTGATGAATGAAGTATGCTCTTCATCTTCCCTAGACATCCTGATTTGATGATACCCGAAATATGCATCTAGGAAACACAGTAATTCACACCCGGAGGTGGAATCCACTATCTGATCTATTCTAGGTAGTGGGAATGGATCTTTTGGACATGCCTTATTTAGTGTGGTGTAGTCGATGCACATCCGAAGCTTCCTGCCAGCCTTGGGCACAACGACTGGGTTTGCCAGCCATTTTGGATGGAAGACTTCTCGGATGAATCCGGCTTCGAGTAACTTCTTCACTTCTTGTCGGATGAAGTTCTGTCGCTCTACGGATTGCTTCCGAGGCTTCTGATGCACAGGCCGGGCGTCGGGGTAGATCTTCAAATTGTGCTCAATCACTTCCCTAGGGATCCCAGACATTTGTGACGGTTGCCAAGCAAACACGTCGACATTAGCCCGAAGGAAAGTGATGAGCGCAAGTTCCTATTTGTCGTTCAATCCCCCCGATATACGGGTGGTCTGAGCGACATCGGAACCAATTTGGACGACTTTGACGGGAATGTCGGCGTCGCCGCTTGGCTGCACTCGAGGTGCAGAAGTCGAGCCTCGTTGACGAATGCTCGGGGGTTTTGGAGCTTGCTCCTGCCTGGAGTCCTCCTCTTGCGCCATAGTGAGTGCATGGAGTTCTTCCAGTGCAGTTACTCCGGTAGTATGATCTCCGCGGATCCGGAGAACGCCTACAGGTGTTGGCATTTTCAACACCAGATAACCATAATGAGCAGCTGCCATGAATTTGTACAGGGCAGGCCTACCCAAGATGGCATTGAAGGGTAAGTTGATCTGAGCGACGTCAAAGACTAACTTCTCGGTGCGGTACTTCTCCCATGTCCCGAAGGTAACGGGGAGAGTAATAGCTTAAAGTGGGGTAATGGCCCCCAGACCTACTCCGAAGAAAGGTCGAGAGGGGTGGAGATCCGAAGGTCGGAGCTGAAGCTTGGTGAAAGCTTCGAAGCTGATGAGGTTAAGCCCCGAACCTCCGTCTACCATGACATGGTAGAGCTGGATGTTGTTGATGGTAGGAGATACCATCAAAGGTAACTGACCTGCTCCAACCATGCTCCGAGGGCAGTCTGAAGCATCAAAAGTGATGGCTGTGTCCATCCACTTCCGATGAGGTTCCGACCTGACTGTAGGAGCTATAGCAGCCATATCCCGACGCATAGTCTTGATGACGCGACGGGAGGTGATGTCCCATGATCCACCAAAAATGGTGTTCATGGTCTTCCGACGCTCGTTGTCAGAGACGTCAGAATCATCGTCGACGGAGGTGTAAACAGTCTTCAGGACCTTTTTAGGGTCCTGAAAACCTAACTCCTCCTCAGCCAGAGCTTCGTCGACTTTTTGTTTTCCTTCCCTCTGTCGGAAAGGAGATTCTTCCCGGCGCTTGCTGTAGCGCTCGGCAAGGTTTTGGACCTCCCGACAGTCTTCCAAACTGTGACTGCCCGTTTTGTGAATGGGACACCACACTTTGGGTTTGCCACCGTCTTCAGAAGACGGTCGAGGTCGCTTCTAGGGGCGTGGCCCCCGGCCACTCGGAGCTGCAGCAGCTGCAACGATGGATGTGTCGGCCGATGGCTTCTTCTTGCCGTTGGTCTTCTTTTTCTTCTTGCCGTTCCCGGAGGTAGCGGCTTCTTCTTTGGAGGATTTCTTTGACCCTCCGGGGTTGGTTTGGAGTGCATTTCACGGCCCTCCACAGCTCTGGCACATTTGTCAGCCAAGCTGAAGAGTTCCGTGACGCTGGTGATCTCCTTGATCGCCAGTTTCTCCAACATCTTCTTGTCCCGTACACCCTGTCTGAATGCTACAATGACAGAGGCGCTAGAGATAGAAGGGATAGTGTTTCGTACCTGAGAGAACCTCTGGATGAATGATCGCAGGGATTCTCCCCCTTTTTGCACGACTGCAAAAAGGTCCAGTTCAATGCCTGGTCGGGTGTATGAACTCCCGAAATTGGCGATGAACTGCCAGCACAGCTCCTCCCAACTGTTGATAGAGTTGGGTGGAAGGCTCATAAACCAGGACTTGGCAGTCCCAGTTAAGGCTACTGGAAAATAATTGGCCATCATGACCTCGTTTCCTCCAGCTGCCAAGATTGCAGTGGAGTAGATCTGAAGGAATTCAGCGGGATTGACTGTCCCGTCGAATTTTTTCGGCAGGTGAGGCCGGAACTTCTGTGGCCACCTGACCATACGCAGATGTATGGCCAGAGCTGAGCAGCCTCCTCCTACTCCTTCAGGAGTAGAAAGGTCTTGAGCTTCTCATCTTTCACGAGCACGCTCAATATGGACTCGGCCATCTTGTTGGCGGTATCGGCGATCAAGCTCCGCCCGGAGGTCATGAGTTGAGAGCCTGGATACCGTGTGAGTGCGTCGTGCCCCGGAGGGCAATGACGTCACTTGTTGTGATGCAGCACGTCTCCTGCTATTGGAAACGTGCGGACCAAGTCTTCCAGACAAAGTCCGCCGCTGCGACGGGGCTCGTCCTGAAGGAGGAGGACCCTGGTTGCTGAGGCGTTCGGCTGCTGCTACAACCAAATGTTCCACATCAGCCCTCCACTGTTCCAGGGCATCCCGGGATGTGTCCGGAGGTGGTGGGCGTTGGAGAAGAGCACGCGCTGCATGGAGCGCGTGTTCCGGGTTGTCATGATTTGCCGACGCAGTAATTGACGCCGGCGCACCATCACGTTGCCCAGCATGATTTGCTGGTGGAGGCGGTGGTGGTGGGAGTGTGACTCCTGCTGGTGCGGAGGCTCCTGCTGGTGGCTGCATATTGGAGGGATTGCCTCCAACAGCCTGAGCAACAGGTTGACCGTTGGATGATCCAACAGCTGAGTTCACCATTCTCAAAATCTCAGGCGCCCCCTACCTGGCGCGCCAACTGTCGGTGGTTTGGAACCGGCAGATCTCCCGATGTTCGGTGTAGGCGCGTGGAGATTCAAGAAGGTGAATAGTAAATGACACAGGAGACACAAGAGTTTACGTGGTTCGGGCCGCCTGAGCGTAATACCCTACTCCACGGGTGTGTTGGTGTTGTATTAGCTTTATGAGCTTGTATTGAGCGTCTACGGCGCGTTTGTCTAGCCTCTCCCCTGAACCTATCGTCGGCCTGTCCTTTTATAGTACAAGGGTAGGCCGTTACAAGTTAGCCCGGCCCGACATGTGGCCCCGGCGGTTACTAGTATTGATACCTCTTCAACACGTTTAATTGCTCTTAATGACCCTGTAACGGGCTTTGACAGCACCGTTACTAGTGTTAAGATCGTCCGTTTAAGTGTCATTAATATGGTATTAATGACACTTAATCGGGTCTTGAAGTCCTTGATTCCCCTTTGAAGATCCGGAGCCGTTGCGGGGTCTTCCGGAGGTTAGAGGCTGAAGATCCGACGATTGGACACATGGCAGCTCCGGAGCATACTGTGGGAAACAGGTAGCCCCGGAGCTACCTGACACGTGTCAGGTCTGGAGCTTCTCTCGGTCTGAGGTTAAGTCCGGAGGTGCCATTTCGATACATGGTCCAGAGCTTCCCCCTTGTGGGTGGTAGCTCCAGTTTGATAGTACATGTGGCGACCCTGGGATTAACCATGTTGGAGAAGCGGGTCCGGTTATGTCTGACATGTGGGCCTCCGAAGGTCTTCAAATCAAGTAGATGACTTTCCTTTGAGATCTTTGAAACCTCAAGGGGTGTACGGTTTCTAGGGTACCGACAGCACTCCTTGTTATTCTTATGGTTTCTAGCATTTTGCTTTTCACCATAGGAATACCCAATGCCATATTTGACATTAGGAGGTCTTGTGGCCAAGTATGCACTACGTGCATATTTGACCTTCTCCTTGTCAAATATGCCACTTTGGAAAGGATTCTTTTCCTCGATAGAGGTTGACTTGTCTTTCAAGCTAGTGTCAAGTTTACCACATGCACAAGTAGAAGTAGTTTAAGTTTTAAGGGGTTGAGAGGGAGAGCTTGAAGAGGATGAAGGGTCACTTTGTTTGAGTGACTTAACTTGCACTTCAAGGATCTTGTTAACTTTGGTTAAGTTAACAAGTTCTTCCTTGATGATTGCATTTGAGTCGCTTAGCTTCAAACAAGCTTCCTTGCTTGAAGCTAACTCAAGTTCAAGTGATTTGCTTCGCTCCTTTTCAAGTTCAAGGAGCTCATTGATCTTGAGATACTCTTCCTTTTGGAGGATGATCATATCTTCTTGACGATCAATCAACCCCTCCCTATCAACAAGCTTATCCATTAGGAATTGCATTTTGGCAGTAGTTTTCTTGTCTAAGCCAACTAGCATGTCCTCATCATCACTATAGTTGTCACTATCACTATCAAAATAACACGAATAGGCAAATTTTGTTGTTACATTTCGTTTATCTTCCTTTGCCATGAGGCAAGTGTCGTTGCCCTTCCATGCGTCGAGAGTCGGGAAGAGGGTGGACTTCTTAGTTGTCTTCTCGATGGCTATTCTAGCTATCTTCTCTTCCTCTTCAGATGAGGACTCATCATTTGAGTCCCACTCCTTTCCTAGGTGCACTTGTCCAGCTTGCTTCTTCTTTTTGAAGAATTTCTTGGGTTGAGGCTTTGTTTCCTTGGTTTTCTTGTTTTCTTCGTCTGGGCAATCAACTATAAAGTAGTCATATTCACCACAGTTATAGCATGCCCACCTCAACTTTGGTCTTGACTTCTCTTTGTATCTTCCTTCACTTGATTTTCCCCCTTGTCTTTTCTTCATCATTTTCTTGAATCTCTTCATAAAGAGGATCATGTCCTCTTCGTCAATCGCTGCTGTTGTCATCGCTTTCCTCTTCTTGTTGAGATTCTCGAGCTTCTTTTGACAAGGGCTTGCAAGTAGACTTCAAGGCGACCCCTTTCTTCTTTGCCGAGGTGAGGTCGGCAATTTCCTTTACATGTTTAGCTTGCTTTTCCACCATCTCGAAGTTGATGATTTTTCCAAGCAGTTCGTCCGGGGTCATTTTCTTGTACCCGGGGCTTTCTCTAATCATTGAGCATAGGGTAACATTTCGAGGCATGAAAGCTCTAAGGATGAGCTTCACTACCTCGTGATCATTCCACTTCTTACTTCCGTATGCTCGAACCTTGTTGATGAGAGTCTTTAACCGGTTGTACATGTCCTGTGGCGACTCATCTTCTTCTATGGCGAATCTTCCCAATTCGCCTTTAATCATTTCGATCTTTGCCTCTCGCACATGACGACCGCCTTCATGTGCAGTTTGCAATGTGTCCTAGATTTCCTTTGCAATCTCGAGTCCATCCACCTTGGTGAACTCGTCTTGACTTAGAGAAGATGTGATGACTACTACAGCTTGAGCATTCTGATGAATTGCTTGCTCTTGGCTTGGTGTAAGCTCTTCATCGTCATCCGAGATATCTATTCCTATACACACAATATGCCACAAGCTGGGATTGAGTGAGATTAAGTGCATTTTCATGTTTTGCCTCCACATTGAGTAATCATTGCCGTCAAAGTGTGGGGCTTTTCCTAAAGGAATAGACAAATAATGGCTATTGTTAGAATTTAAACGATCATAGTTGAAAGGATATCGGGAGTAGTCGGTGTGACTGCTCCCTTTCTTCTTGTCCTCGATCTTCACTGTCCCTTTGGAGAGGGCTTTCTTCCTTGGGAGCGCCTTGAGTTCAAGCATCTCCTCATTGTCATCCTCGAAGTCCTGATTGGCATCGAGGAACTTCTCCAATTTTTGAGCTTTTTCATCTTCAACCTTCTCTTGGTCGAGACTCTTGTGCACATCCTTCATGTCCGACATGTTCTCTTCGAGCGATTAGTCTCTTGCAAAGAGTCCTGCTCTGATACCAATTGAATGTGGCCCAGATGGGGGTGAATAGGCCTTTTTGATTTTTAGTCAGAACCTGCAACACTTAGCAACTTGATCAAATACGAGAAATCAGACTAGTCCGGTAGAGTGTGGACTAGTCCGGTGCGTGCGGACTAGATTGATCAAGTTAGATCAATATTTCAATACAAGCACAGTACGCAACAGAATAAAGTATGTAACTTGAAGATGTTGAGTCAATGAGATTAAGTGTAGCACAAACTAACTTTGATTTCAATGTTTTAAGGTAAGATGGACAAGTTCAAGTAAACCCTAGAATATGATATGAAAAACTTAAGAACAAGTTTGACACAAGATTTTATCCTGTGGTTCGGTTCCCACAGAGGCAACCTACGTCCACGTTGAGGATCCCACGAAAGGACCGGGTCTTCACTGACCCTAACCTTGTTGAATCGCCATGAAGGCCAACTCTCTTCCACTATCACAAAGGGTAAATCACCAAGTTCAAGGGGCCTTCTCACAAGTTGAGGGCTCCCCAAGATTACAAATCGAACACCACAAAGAACACACTCTTAAGATCAATAATGAAACAACAAGAGTGTGTTAGAGAATCCAAACGAGTGGAATCGTGTCTCTCCTTTGTTCCAAAGTGAATCCTCAAGGATTTGATCTTTCTTGCGTTGGATTGCGTGGAGAGATGTGTTTTCTAAGCTCTTGGAGGGTGTGATAGTGCTGGGAGTCGAGAGAGTTGAAAGTAGGGCCCTGCACATCTATTTATAGGGTGTTTCCAAAAGTTACCGTTAGGGTTTCGAGGGTTCGGACTAGTCCGGTGTGTGGCGTGTAGGAAACCCTAAGTTCTCAGGAAGATCGGACTTGTGTGGCATAGGGCGGACTAGTCCGATTTAGGCTATGGAAGAATTCGGACTAGGTTGGTCATTATCGGACTAGTCCGGCTGTGGTGAACCCCTTAGTGAATTGGGGACAAGTCCGCACTTGGAGGACTTGTCCGATTTTAGTCAAAGAGGTTATCGGACTAGTCCGGATATTATCGGACTTGTCTGATGTCGTGCAAAGTAGTGAAGTGTTGAGGACTAGTCCACACTGGGGAGGACTAGTCTGATTTTAGTCAGAAAGATATCAGACTAGTCCGTGGTGATATCAGACTAGTCTGGTCTGTGTAAACCTGGACTATGCAGACAAGTCCGCACTGGGAGGACTTGTGTAGTTTTGAACAGAGGGATTATCGGACTAGTCTGGGGTATATTGGACTAGTCCAGACCTGTATAAATTTGTGCAGTGAGAGTGATTAAAAGTGCTTGAGCTCTTGGGATGTGTTTCTTCAACACACTCCACACACACAAGTATATCCTTTCCATCTCTTGAGCTCTATCCAACTTGATTCCTCACTCTTCCTTCTTTTTGCGCTTACTCCACGTTTTCATTAAAACCTGCACTCATCTCAAAATTTTGGTTAGGATCTCATTATCATAAATCAACCAAAACCCACAAGAGATGCCTAGATGCACTTTCAGGGAGGCACATGACTTGCTTTACTCCATCCACCCCAGCTGTACAAAGATGTACAAGGACCTGAAGACGCGCTACTGGTGGGATGGAATGAAAAGGGACATAGCTGAATATGTCACATTATGTGATGTATGCCAACGAGTGAAAGCTGAACATCAAAGTTCAACTAGGTTATTGCAGCTGTTGAAGATTTTGGAATGGAAATGGGAAGAGGTTGGTATGGATTTCATAGTTGGTTTACCTCACACTTCAGCAGTCTATGATTCAATATGGGTTATCATGGATTGGTTGACGAAATCAGCGATTTCAGTCCTGTCAAGACTACCTATAGTGGAGCAAAGTTGACAGAATTGTATATGAGGAGAATAGTGTGTTTACACGGAGTGCCAGAGAAAATAGTGTTCGATAGAGGTTCTCAATTTACCTCAAGGTTCTAGCAGAAGCTGCACGAGTCTATGGGAACTCAATTGAATTTCAGTTCTGCATATCACCCTCAGACGGACAGACAGACTGAGAGAACAAACCAGATATTAGAAGACATGCTAAGAGCTTGTGCGCTAAAATATGGAGGAAGTTGGGACAAAAGTTTGCCATGTGCCGAATTTTCCTACAACAACAGTTATCAAGCAAGCTTAAAGATGTCGCCATATGAAGCATTGTATGGGAGAAAGTGTATAACACCCTTTTTTTTGGAATGAGACAAGGGAAACTCAAGTATTTGGACCTGATGTAATACATGACGGTGAAAAGCAAGTTCAGACAATCTGCGAGAATTTGAGAGCTACTCAGTTGAGGTGGGAGACTTCGTATATCTCAAAGTGTTGTCCATGCGAGGTCATAAGTGATTTAACATCAAAGGCAAGTTGGCACCTCGCTATATTGGACCGTTCAAGATTCTTGACAAACGGGGAGAAGTATCATATAAGTTGGAGATGTCATCACATCTTTCCAACGTTCATGATGTGTTTCATGTTTCCTAGCTCAAGAAGTGCTTGAGGGTTCCGAAATAGCAAGTGCCGATACAAGAATTGGAGCTTGAGAAAGATTTGACCTATGTTGAGCAAACTGTAAATTTTTTTTGAAACTAAGGAGAGGGTCACAAGGAACAAGGTGATTCGATGGTGCAAAGTGCAATGGAAGCATCATACAGAATCAGAAGCAACTTGGGGGCGAGAAGATGATCTCAAGAAGAAATTTCCCTATCTCTTTCCTTTCACGTCGAATCTCGAGGGTGTGATTCATTTTAAGGGGGTAGGTCTGTAACACCCTCATTTTCATGCATAATGCATTACATGCATCATCATACATATTTAACATAAAGCAACCTTAAAAGGGGCAAGATTAAAAAGAATTTAGGTCTAAACGACAATTTAATTCTGTTAGGGTGCGGACTTGTCCGGCCTCCAACCCGGACTAGTCCAGTATCCTTCTTCTGTTTCAGAAACTTTAGTTTCTTCAGAACCCGAACTTGTCTGACACAATGCACGAATTAGTCCATTGTTGGTTGTGATGTTTTTCTGGACTTGTACGATTTCTAGAGGACTAATTCAATCTTCTCGAATTTCCAGTACGGAAGCCTTTCTTTTGCAACCCCGGACTTGTCCCACCATCTATACCGGACTTGTCTGATTTCGTCTCTGTTCCAAAATGGACTTGTCCGGTCTCTATGCGGACTAGTCCATCCTTCAGAGTCCAACTCCGATTCTGTTTTTCCTCCATGTTAAGTTATTGGGTAATTGGCTTAATTAGGCCCAAGAACTTCGTGCCAACCATTAGAGGAGCCTAGGTGGACCCCACCATGGACCCTACTCGTCCTCCACCGAATTCTACTTGGAATTCACCCCCAAAACCCTACCTCTCCACCCCTATATAAACAACCCAATACCCCCACACCTCTCCATCACGCTGGAAAACCCTCGCTGCCATTTCTTTGATCGTGTGCCGCCATCAAGTGAAGATCTAACAACAAGGAGAAGAAGGAGAAGAAGGAGGAGGATCAATCAAACATGGTCTTCATCAACTTCTTGACATCAACGTTCTTCATCACCAAATTGTCCTCAACACCCCACCATCAACCCCAACCTTCAAGAATCAAGTGTTGCATCCAATTCTCGATCCTTGGGTCTCTAAACACACAGTACACCCTCTATATCCAAATCCCCACGTGAATTCAACCCAAAAAAACTCGCTGTCCAAAAAACTCTATCTTGCAGTTCCTGGACAGGGTGGACTAGTCCGACCCTGGTAGCGGACTAGTCTGGTATCTAAATCTGTTTTGTGCTGAATTAATTCCAATTTGACCTAAATCAATTCAACTCATGTTCAAACTTGTTAAAAACCATTGTAACTAGTTAGTAAACATTAATAGCAACTTATTAACAAATTTTACCTCACAATTGCACAAATCATACATATCATGGCATATTGAGTAATATATGGGCATTATTTAATTGTAATGTTTGTTTTGCATGTTTGTCGTGCGAAATAGAAGGTAACAATGTAGAGAGTGCTTTTGAGGACCTGGAGAACCAGAACTTCGAAGCCTTCGATCGAAACCAAGACCAAGAGCAAGGCAAGTGTCCTTGATCATTTTGATCCAGGTTTTTAAATGTTTTGTTTGCAAAATTGCATGCTTGTGTCAATTTGATGGGAAAACCCAATTGTAGGAGTTTACTAGTTTTGTATGACCACCTTGTCACTTGAACACAATGTAGAGAGTCGGGAAGGGTATTTTACACTTTTGCCTTGCTATACTCCAATTAGGTTTGGGAAACAATTATATTGCTTAATTATGAACTATTGAACACATGAACGACCAAAATTGATAATAATGACCCTTTAGCAACATGGTGACTAGG
Organism: Tuctoria greenei; assembly: GCA_036927565.1. Classification (NCBI taxonomy): domain Eukaryota; kingdom Viridiplantae; phylum Streptophyta; class Magnoliopsida; order Poales; family Poaceae; genus Tuctoria; species Tuctoria greenei. The sequence continues at coordinate 220,922,930 of JAYESD010000001.1, read as the reverse complement.
GATCTAAGCAAGCCGGTTATGTGGAATGGATTGGACCGTTTTGGTGGTTTTGCTTGCTTTAGATCTAAGGACCGGTTCGTGGAGCGACCATCCAGGATTTACAGTGCCACCACAGGGCCATGTATGGGTGCTGCTTAGCTAACTAATTAGTGTACTGCCAGTACTATTTGGACCATTAGAGAAACTCAAGGAAGGGACAGTCAGATGGGTTTGTAGTGAGGGTGGGACTACCCTAGGATCCGAATGGCTCAAGAGGGGGCTCCTGGTTGGATGTGCTCAGTTGGAGACATCACCATCGGTGAAACCTCAGTGGGGGTCTAAATATGCTAGTAGTCACTTTGTAAAGGCTATTTCGTGATCTCTTGGCTACACAACTAAGGAAGTGTGAGACCGCATAATTGAGATTCCATAGTCATCGAAAGGTGATAAAATCACAAACTTGTGGGTAAAGCGGTACATCCTCTGCAGAGTGTGTTAAAAACTATCATGATAGCCGTGCTCCCGGTTATGAGCAACTTGGACCCTAACATGATTAATGTTCTGGACCTTGAACATGGTTTAATGGCTGGAATTGAATTGAGAGTTGGTATTGATTCAGTAATTGGCTTTATTATATGGAATTGATGAAAATGAGGCAGATGATCAGTAATGAGTTGATATGGATTATTATTGCTAGTATATTGGTTACTTAAGTTGAAATTAATGTTATTTGGGTTATTTTGGGAAGGACCACACTTAATGATCATATAATTACACTTTCAACTATTTTGAATGTACTTTTATGCAATTAGCCATTTAATTATCACTCCTTATTTAAGCTACATGTCATACTTTCCCACACTTGCTGAGTATGACATGTGTTCACCCTTGCTATTTCCCCCAACAAAGTCAGACGCAGACGTCAATGAGGAGTACCTGGAGGTCCTTGAGGAGTTCTAGGCGTGCGTGTTACCGTCAAGCTTGCATGTGGAGTTGGAGTCTTTAGTGTTTAGTGTTTTCCCCTGCAGTTGTTTAGAGCTTGTATTCAAGACTATTTGGTTTGTAATAAGGTAATGTTATTAGTGTTATTATTCGAGACATGGTTTAATCTGTTTATCATTTGTGAATCACTTGTATATGTGTGTTAAACATCCTGGGTACACATATGCATTACGCTTGGTTCATTTTCGGAACCGGGTGTCACACTCCTCATCATCACTCTTATTTTTAGACCTTATAACTCTCTTTTTTTTTCTGGCTGTTTTGGATGTGGCTGATTGTGATGTGGGTGTAAAGCTCTCATCAGTGGGTGCTCTATTTCTCACTGTAGGGTGGAATCTACGTTCTGTGAGTAAAAACTGCAATGCAATGGACCATCAAAGTCATTTATCTAAACATTGATACACACCACTTCCTTTTCTATATTAAGCTGGAGCCACTCTTGTAAGTGTTCATCAGATTTTATCTCAATGCAATTGTCATCACAACCATTTCCATGCCACAAAGTCAAGTATTGCTTAGAACCCCACATATAGAATTCAACTACGAAATCAACTAGTTGTAGCAGCCCATAGTTCATATCAACATATTTTTTGTGGTAATTTCCTATCCTGCAAATATTTCTTTGGACCCTCATCCGACAAACTCCAATATTAACAAACTCTAACAATGAGTTTAATTGACCTACAATGTTAAAGGTCTGAAATCAGCTAAATGCTCCTATGTACTAAACAAATTTTCTTCTTTTAATCAATCATTTGTCAATGAATTGGAACAAAATTTTGTAAAAAATACCTAGTTTCTTGTAAAGCTTTGGCTGTTGCATCTGCATTCCAAGTAGCAATTGCTCCTTCCATTATCAAAGATGCCCGCAAAATGAAATTTTTATCCAAACGAGACATGGACAGTGGGGATGGAGAAAGGAGCGTCTCTAGACGATGTAGCTAAGAAGAGGCCACGCTGCGCTCGCCTGGGGCCGCGCGCGCACCGGGGGCGCCCTCTCCTTCCTGTGCCGCGCGCTAGCCGCCGTGCACCGGGCACGTGCCTCACGCCGCGTTGCCTCGGGCCGCTCTGTGTCACTGCGCGCCGCGCTCAACTCGCTCCGTGCCGCACCGAGTGGGAAGGAAGGAGGCTGAAGAGAGCTCCGCCGTGCCTCGCCCACCTAGACGCTGGGTCGCCAACTAGGGTTTGCCGCCTGTAGCCGCAAGTTGTGGAATACCGGGCACTGTTCTGCAATCGAGTGGAGAGAAAATAGGGAGGGGTATTTTGGTCAACTTCCATTTTTTGTTATTTTTCTTTTTTTGTTCTATTTACTCGATAGCCTCTAACAGAGTCACAATTTCATGGTAAATGGTGACTTGTGAGTGGAAAAGTTGTGGCTAAAACACAAAATTTTAAAAAATAGGGTTAGCCTTCGAAATTGTGGTTGAAAAACAATTGTCCCTTCTCGAAACCACTTTCATTACTCTACAATCAAGCATAAGATGTGTCATAGTCTTATTTTCTTTAAGGAGCAACAAGTTATACATCTGCCTTCCACTTCTTCCTTGTCACATCTTTTGTTAGAATGGCTTCATTTTCCATTAACCATAAAAATGTCTTATTTTTTGGGGTACTTTCAACTTCCAAATTCTTTTTATAACCCGACCCCCTCACATTTACTGTAAGATGATTATAAATAGATTTAACACAAAAGGCACATATTTATTCCAAACCCATACTACTTTATTTACTTGCTCATTGATATGTTGTTCATTAAGTTTGACAGCTAACTCATACCATTGATTGTATAAAATGATCGGTAAGTGTTAGACCTATGTGTGCTGAATACATTGGCAATTAGAATAAAAGTGAAGGTTTATATTCAAATTTTTGAAGCTCACCCTGATACACACTGTCCAAACTTCTCAATTTTTATTGGGAGTAACAGTTATTGCACAGAGTTTTCATATTGAGTTTGATTGCTCTGTTTTGCTCTGTTTTAACTCGCAATGTTTCAAACTTGTTTCTGGCTTATGGAATGTTTGCTTAGTGTTATTGGTGATTATGGTGGTTAAACATTGCTATGGTTTGCAACATGTTTACGTGAGGTTCTCACGTAAGGTGTTGTTGTTTTTGGATCAACGAGAGTCAAGTCAAGGACTTGGGCTCACAAAGATTTGTTGTTTATTCATGTGCAGGTGTTGCTTGAGGTCAAGACATGGCTGGTGGCGGGATCCATTGAACTAGTCTTAGGAAGAAGATGAGGTCTAACAACCAAGTTCGGGAGGAATTGTGGTTGAGTTCATCGGGAGGTCGCACAACATGTTTGGGTCATGAACAATGCATATGAAGGTATTGTGAATGTTGTTAGAAGGTGTTTGCATGAGTGCAAAGAGTGCATGTACGTGGAAACATGGTTCCAAGGTGTGATGAAGAGAAGTGGACGTAAATAATTGGTCGGAAAGGTCCAGTCAGCTAGTTTATGCCTCAGTCTGCGGCTGAGGTGGTTATGGTTCGTTTATGAAAGGTTTAGAGTTTGTTTTGGTAATATTTCATGTGGGTCGCGAAGTTGACTTGTTTTAGGAATGTTTTGTACATTCCTAAGGTGTTTGGAAGTCTTAAAATTGTTTCTATCTTCATATAGAAGAGTCTTGAGCAGTTATAGAAAGTTTCGGTTGAAACTGAGTAGGATTAAAGTCCTAGTTAGGATTGGGTTGGCCTTAGGGCTGGTTACATAAGCAAGGGAAGCTAGAGCTCGTGGTGAGATGACTTTGGTCTGTTCCTCTTGTGTTCTATTGAATAAAGAGCATAGTGTTAGAGGAGTTTTTGTGCCTTGTTCGTCCGACTTTTTTCACATAAGTTTTTCTCGTCGGGTTTCTGCACAACACTACATTACATCGGTGTTTTTATCATAACTTGAGTTTTACATATCCAATTGATGTGATTCTTTTGCGATTGTCTTCACAACTTGATTTTATTTTATCTATGAAAATTGCATGATCATTGGATATGTGGTTTCGTATATACACAAGTTTCTTTGTAGTGTTGCAGATCTGGTTTTTACTCGGGTAGAACAGATTGACTCTTGTTCGATTTTTCAATCATAACTTGAGTTTTTCTCGACGGCTTTTCGTGATTCTTGTTGTGACTTCTTTGTGACTTGATTATTCACAATCTATACTGGTTTTTGTCATGATTGATTATATTTAGATTAGTCGCACACATTTTTTCTTTAACAAATCATTTTTGTACCGTCGGGTTTTTGTTGCTTCTGCTAAAAAAGTTTTAATCTGTCATTCACCCCCTGGTAGCTTTTCGCGTGCTATTCAATCCTACAATTAATATCAGAGCTGCAACATTCTAATATTTGTGATTTGCACGTGTTTTGACTAATCATCATGGAGAAACACTCCACAAAACCTTGTATGTTTAGTGGCATTGATTTTTAGGTTTGGAAGGCACGTATGGAGGCTTTCATCCAGGCGCAAGGCTTTATAATATGGGAAAATGTGTACAAGCCTTACGACGTGCCGTCAAACTATCAATTCACGGCTACTAACATGAGAGATGTCGACAACAACAACAAGGCGCAAAACTTGATCATACAAGGATTGACTCAAAGCGATTTCGATCGATTTGCACACCTCCAATCTGCATACGATGTTTGAAAAGCTCCATGTGATTATCATGAAGGATCCAACACTATCAAGGAGGTAATACAAGACATGTTCAAGAAAGAATACATGTGCTTCAAGATGCAACCTGGTGAGTCAATCCATGACCTATTTGCTCCCTTTAGCAAAATTCTCAGCAACTTGCGTAGTGTCAATGTTAATTTTTAAGATGCTGATAATGCTAGGCAATTACTAAGTGCATTAGACATGTCAATTTGGGAGATGAAAGTTACATCTATTCATGAATCTACTGTCATGAGTACACTTACTTTGGATGTGCTATATTCTAAGTTGAAAACTCATGAAATTGATATAATCTCGCGTAAGAATCCCAACAAGTCTCTTGCATTTATTTCACAACATGACACGCTTAGCTCTAGCCAATCTTCATCAGGTGGTACACTTGCTTTGTTGTCCTCTCTAACCCTTGAACAGATTGAAAAGTTTTGAGAGGAGGAGCTAGCACTTCTCTCTACTCGGTTCTCAAAAAGCATTGCAAAATGTGAGAACTAGAAGGAGAGGAAGTGTTGGTTCTCAACGATGCTTCGAATGTGGTAAGATAGAACATTTTTGTACGGATTGCTCTAACCTTTCAGGTCCTACTTCCCATGAAGAAAAGCAAACAAGGATGAAACACTTCTCTGCAAATGATAAGAAGAAAAAGGGTTTTACAGGTCACCAATTGGTAAACAATTTTATCTCCGCACTTCAAGAACTTGGATCGAGCGATGTGGACATTGAAAGTGATGAAGATGAAGAGAATTTGGAAAATTTGTGCTTCATGACAGACAATTCAAGATCAAGTATGGAGGAGGCAGAACACAACAGCGACGATGAAGTGGTATGTCCCACTTGCAAAGAAATGTGTGATGCTATTTCTTGTGCCACTGTTATACTTAAGAAAAAGGACAAAAAACTTAGGGACAATGCTGTCAAAATTAAATCACTAGAATCTAAAATTAATCCTTTGAAATCTTTGATTCCTAGTGATGATTCTTGTTCTTCATGTGAATTAATATATGAACAATTATCCTCATCAAGAAGTGCGCACACCTCCACTCTTGATAAACTTGAACTTGAAATTGAAAAGAACAAAAAGCTTGTTGCACTTAATGATAAAAACATAAAAAATGCTAGTTGTTCTATAACTGATTTGCATTGTTCTACTTGTGATGATCTTGCTAAGAAACTACATGATGCTATGGATGTGACTTCTGTTTTCAACAATGCTTTACATTCTCATAAAGTTAAATATTGTTCTAGTTGCAAATTTAAAAGGAAAAACTTTATGTGAAAACTTCCTAAACTTGTCTAATAAACTTGATGAAATGCATAAGACATTAAATCAATTCTGTAATGCAAATAAGAAATAAACTTGCTGCTGAATTCTTCCAAGTCTTGCAACGATAAAACTGGTTTAGATTTTGATTCTCATGCTCATGCTAAGGCACGTCCACCTAAAATTGTAAAATCATTAGGAAGTGGTTTGATTCAAATAGTTCATAAATATAAAGAAGTAGTTTTCAAATCTGCAGGAGTGTTGTCTCATTCAGTTTCTAATAGATATGTTGCTTGCTCATCTAGACATGATCACAAAGTCAAATTTCATTGTACATACTATGGTAGAGATGGTCATGTCATAGATTTTTGTTATAGACTAGCTAAACAATAGAAAAAAGGAAAGAATGCAAGCTAGATCTCATAACTCTCATACAAAATTTGCTGCACATGCTAAATCGAAAGTTAGAAACATGCAACCTGCTGTAATGAGTAAAAAACATGCAAAGTTTGTTCCTAAACCTACTGTTTTTAGTGCTACACATGTAACACCTCGTAGGTCAGTAGTTGGGTACAAAAATCCTCAAACTTTGGCTCATAAACCTGTTGTTTTATCTTAGCTTTCGCGTGTTATTCCTGCTGAACGTCGTGTGACTCAGTACTGGATTCCTAAATGCCCTTTGACTAACTCCAGTATTGAGTCATCGACGTATTGTGCTTCTATGTAGGTTACACGCTTTAGGAAGGAGAACATTTGGATTGTGGATTCAAGTTGCTCTGCCACATGACTGGTAACAAAAATTGGTTCTCCTCCCTCTCGTTTGTGTCACGTGTAGAGAATGTTACTTTTGCCAATAATTCTTCAACTCCTATAATTGCTAAGGGTTCGGTTAGCGTAAATAATCACTACACTTTGAAAGATGTGGCACTAGTTAAAAATTTGAAATACAACTTTCTTTTTGATTCACAATTGCTAGATGAAAATATGGAAATTATTTTCACTAAAAATTGTTGCAAGGTTGTAGATTCAAATAGTGAGCTCATTTTTAACATGTCTCGGTTCGGAAGAGTTTTTAAAGTTGATTTTGGTATGTCATCCTCTAAGCATATGTGTCTAGTTGCCAATGATTCGAAAGACCTATATTTTTGATATTGTAGACTTGGTCACGTAGGCTTTGATCATCTCACGCATGTTAGTGCTCTTGATCGCATACGTGGGCTGCCTAAGCTTAAAGGGGACAAAGAAATTGTGTGCTCTTCTTGTAGACATGCTAAGATAGTTGCAGGTTCACATGCTTCTCTCACAATGACCATGACAACTGAACCGGGACAACTTTTGCACCTTGACACCATAGGTCCTCCACGTGTTCAATCTTTTGGAGGTAAATGGTATGTTCTTGTGATTGTTGATGATTATTCTAGATACTCTTGGGTTTACTTTATGGCATCTAAGAAAGAACGTTTTGGTCACCTTAGAACTTTATTTCTTAGATTATCAATTGATCATCCAGTATCTTTAAAAGCAATTAGAAGTGATAACAAAACTGAATTTAAAAACCAATTGTTTGATCACTTTTGTGATGAAAATGGAATAGATCATCAATTTTCTGCATCCTATGTACCTCAACAAAATGGTGTCGTAGAGAGAAAGAAAAGAACTTGGTTGAGATGGCTAGGACTATGTTTGATGAATATCAAACTACTAGGAAATTTTGGGCTGATGCAATTGCAAGCATTTGTTATATCTCAAATCATGTTTTCTTGCGTGCTAATATAGGAAAAACACCATATGAACTTCAGTTTGGACATAGAACTAGTGTCACACACTTTCGGGTCTTTGGTATTAAATACTTTGTTAAGAAACATGGTAATCTTGATAAATTTGAACCTAGATCTTTTGATGGCATGTTTCTTAGTTATCCATCTCATACTAGAGGCTATCGGGTGCTTTTATTTGATACTTACAAAATTGTGGAGACTTGTGAGGTTTCTTTTGATGAAGCTAGCCCAGATACTAGATCTAATATTGTAGGTCCATATCTATATTCACAGGGGGAGAGTATTTTCATTGAAGAAGACGAAGAAGTGGTGTTGCTGCTTAAAAATTCAGAAGCAAATGACATTAATCATCCTGCTGATTTCGCACCACAACTAGCACCAACAACTACTGCAGCTGGTACAGATCGTCCTCAAGCCACAAGTTCTTCAATCCATGATGAACATGAAGAACAAGGAGGTTGTGAAGTGTCTACTCCCCTTCGAATCCTCAAAAGTCACCCTTCACAACAGATTATTGGTAGCTTGCACGAACGAGTCACACGTTCCAGGTTTTTTGATCCAAACTCTCGCGCTCATTCTGCTTTTGTAGCTTCTTTTGAACCCAAAGATATATCACACTCACTAATGAAACTTGGATTATTGCCATGCAAGAAGAGTTAGAAAATTTTGAGAGAAGTAATGTTTGGAAACTTGTACCTCCACCTCAAGGTCACACTTTAATTGGAACTAAATGGGTGTTTAAAAATAAACAAAGTGAGGATGGGGTTGTGGTTAGGAATAAGGCTAGGTTGGTTGCTCATGGTTTCACACAAGTTGAAGGTCTAGATTTTGATGAAACTTTTGTTCCTGTTGCTAGCTAGATTAGAAGCCATAAGAATTTTGTTAGCTTTTGCTGCATCTAAAGGTTTCGAGTTATATCAAATGAATGTTAAAAGTGCTTTTCTTAATGGCTACATAGATGAGGTGGTTTATGTCACGCAACCACTGGGTTTTGAATATCCAAATTTTCGTAGTCATGTTTACAATCTGTCCAAAGCCTTGTATGGTCTAAAACAAGCCCCTAGAGCAAGGTATGATAGGTTAAAAACATCCTTACTTGAAAATGGTTTTACCATGGGCAAGGTTGATAAAACTCTTTTTGCGCTTAAGCATGGCAATGACTCATTTTTCATTCAAGTGTATGTGGATGATATTATCTTTTGTTGTGCTTCTCATCATCTTGTGTTAAAGTTTTCAGCTATGATGAGTTCTGAATTTGAGATGAGTATGATGGGAGAACTCACGTACTTTTTGGGGCTGCAAATCAAGCAAACCAATGAGAGTACTTTTGTGCATCAAACGAAGTATACAAGAGACCTTCTTAAGTGCTTCAACATGGACAAAAGCAAGCCTCTTCGGACACCAATGGGAAGAGCGACGGCACTTGAACTTGATGTAAGGATCGAATGCCCAAGAGGGGGGGGGGGGGGTGAATTGGGCTTCTTTTCAAAAATCTAAACAATAAAACTTAATTCCTAAAAGCCCAATTCCCTACGCAAACTATCTATGCATTGAAGTAAATAGCAACTTTGCAGAATATAAAATGCATAAATGTAAGGGAGAGGAAGAGGATGCAAACTCCCGAGGAGACACGAGGATTTATCCCGTGGTTCGACAAGATTGTCAAGATCTTCCTACATCCATGTTGTGGCACCCACCAAAGGGTTTAGCCACACCCAAGTCACCGAGACGAGGGATCTCCACTATTCTTCTCCGTTTGCCAACCTTGGCAAGGTGGAGCTCAAGCCTTGTATAACTTCGACCCTCTGGGCTTTCACAAACGCCTTGGAAAGCTCCAGAAGTCTCTCACAGTTACAAACACCAAGGGGCACTCCCTTGAGGCTCTCACTATCCTAGAGATTCCACTCACCCAGAATGGAGGCACACAAGCTCTCTCTCTAGCTAGTTCTAGCCTATCTCTTGGTGTAGGTGGTCGAAATGATGTAGAAGTGATGGCTCTTGGTCTTGGATGCTTGTGGATGTGTTGAGAATGTCTGGTGATCAAGACTTATCGAAATGACAGGTTTAGGGAGTATTTATAGCCAGCCTCCACGAAATAGCCGTTGGAAAAGTAGGCTGACAGAACTTTTCTGCGAACACCGGATGATCCGATGTCTCCCCTTTAGTTATCATCGGTCAAGTTTACTTTAGCTGACGTCGTTGTGTCAGATATGACCGTTGTTAGACCGATGTTGCACCTGTCTTCTCATCGGATGATCCGGTGGCTCTTCCTCCAGAATTGGCTCAAACTTGATGCTTACTGGAGTGATTGACCGATGTGTGTATTTCTGTACATCGAATGATCCGGTGCTACACTTGGTCCAAGGATATTGCAAACTGTACTGATGGACCGATGTAGCTTAGCCCTAAACATCGGATGATCCGGTGAGTGCTTTGTTCTGAGGTCTTCTTCTTCTGTTGAACCAACTCGACCGATGTGTTGTTCTCAGAAATCATCGGTTGATCCGGTGAGTTGATTTTGCTTGCTTCAAGTTGTTTCTAAGTGATTCTTTTGTGTCTTGCTCGATTGACCTCTTAGACTTTGTTGGAAATATATTTCTGATGATTGTCAAGCATTAAGTGTCATTAATTGTGGTTGAATGACTTTGTCATAAGAGCTTTCACTTCTTGTCTTCATATCATTGATTTGATCTCATAAAGTGATTGTATATGGGTCTCCAATGACATATAGATTTCATTTGATTGAGTGATTATGGGGACCTTGCATTCACAAATTCATTAGTAAAATCCAATGGTTGTCATTAATAACCGAAATCGTACCTCATGGGGGCCTAGATGCTTTCACTTGATGAACATGGTGAACCCGTGGATCAAAAAGAATATAGAAGCATAATCGGGTCACTTTTGTAGCTCACAACATCAAGACCGGACATACAATTCAGGGTATTTCTTTGTGCACGGTTTCAAACTTTCCCACGTGCCTCACATTGTCATGCCGTCAAAAGAATTCTCAGGTACTTACATGGAACTAAAAAATTTGACATTTTTCTTTTTTCTCCCTCAACCATTACTTTGAAAGATTTTTCGGATGCCGATTTTGGGGATTGTAGGATTGATAGGGAAAGTACTTCGGGTGCTTGTCATTTTTCTTGGTAATTCACTTGTTGCTTGGTCCTCTAGAAAACAAAATTCAGTTACACAATCCATGATCGAATCTGAATATGTAGCTATTTTTAGCGCTTGTTCACAAATTTTTTGGATTGTTCAAACGCTTAAGGACTATGGGGTTGATCTAGATAGTGTTCCACTATTTCGTGATAACACTAATGCCATTTGTATTGCTAAAAACCCCATGCAGCATTCAAGAACAAAGCACATTGACATTAGGTATCACTTTCTTCGTGATAATGTTAAAAAAGAAAATATTGTGCTCCACCATGTAGATACCAAACAACTATTGGCTGACATTTTTACAAAAATCTTTGGATTTCACTCGTTTTTGTATCATTTGTAGTGAAATAGGAGTTATGCATCCTCATGGCTTAAATTAAGGTGGAGTTTTTGAAATTTTGGATGTCCATATGTGAATCTGAATTTAAAATAATATGAGCATAGATATGACTTTGTGATTCCTTTTACATGCTGAAAGTTCCTACTACATTACCCGTGTTATACATTTTGTAGTTTTTGCCATGACTAGTAATTGAAATAATTACTTACACTAGATCTGATCATGATCGAACTTACTTGCTGTTTTGAACTTGTTGCATGCTCACAAGTGCTTTTAATAATGAAAAATTAATCAATGAACTATCCACATGTTGATCTTTTATGATCAAATAAAAAAAATAAGAAAAGATCAAGTGGATATGCATGCATCACACTTTTTCTTTTGAGTTGGCTTATCATTGCACTTAGATATGAACTTTAAAGAAGTTGTGTATGACTAAAACCATGTCCTTAAGCTTCTGATTGTCATATGACATAGGCTTGACTTGGTTGGTTAGAATAAGGCTGATGCGACATATAATCTCTTGCAAATGTCATAAGATGAATTTTGTTCCTTAAAAGAAAAGAAAAATGCAGCAACAAGTGTCATGCTTTCAGGTCTTGAAATAATTAAGTTTGTGAGATCATGACTTGCTTAAATTGAAAATTAACTTGATCTCTAGCATGGCTTACAATACTTTATGTATCTCATTGATGTGATAGTGTAAGTCACTTGATAGTATGACTTGGATGAGCTTTGTTTTATATGTATATGTTATAATATGCTCATAACTATTATAATTTCTCTTTTGAAACTTGCTGAATATATTGTCAAAGGGGGAGAAATATTTGTTTTTGAAATTTATTTCTTATTTGATTTTCAAAAGAGGGAGAAAACTGTTTTCAAAACCTTTCATGTGAATAAGCCAATGTTCAAATTTTAGTTGTGTTGCCAATGCATTCATCAAGGAGGAGATTGTGAGACCTGTGTGTGCTGAATACATTGGCGATTAGAATACAAATGAAGGTTTATATTCAAAGTTTTGAAGCTCACCCCGATACACACTTTCTGAACTTCTCAATTTATATCTGGAGTAGCAGTTACTACGCAAAGTTTTCATGTTGAGTTTGATTGCTCTGTTTTGCTCTGTTTTAACTCGCAATGTTTTGAACTTGTTTTTGGCTTATGAAATGTTTGCTTAGTATTCTCTTATTAAGTTTTTAATGTTTTATGAGTGATTATGGTGGTTAAACATTGCTATGGTTTGCAACATGCTTATGTGAGGTGCTCACGTAAGGTGTTGTGGTTTTCGGACTAACAGGAGTCAAGTCGAGGACTTGGGATCACAAAGATTGGTTGTTTATTCATGTGTAGGTATTGATTGAGGTCAAAACATGGATCGTGACGGGATCCATTGAACTATTCTTAGGGAGAAGATGATGTTCAACAACCAGGTTCAGAAGGAATTGTGGTTGAGTTGATCGGGAGGTTGCACAACATGTTTGAGTCAAGAACAATGCATATGACGGTATCATGAACGTTGTTGAAAGGTGTTTGCACGTGTGCAAGGAGTGCATGTACGTGGAAACATGGTTCCAAGGCGTGATGAAGAGAAGTGTACATAAAGAATTGGTCGGAAAGGTCCAACCGACTAGTTTATACCTCAGACTGCAGCTGAGGTGGTTATGGTTCGTTTATGGAAGGTTTAGAGTTTGTTTTGGTTAGATTTCATGTGGGTCACGAAGTTGGCTTGTTTTAGGAATGTTTGATACATTCCTAAGGTGTTTGAAAGTCTTAAGATTGCTTCTATCTGCATATAGAAGTGTCATGAGCAGTTATGGAAAGTTTCGGTTGAAACTGAGTAGGACTAGAGTCCTAGTTAGGATTGGGTTGGCCTTAGGGCTGGTTATATAAGCAAGAAAGGCCAGAGCTCGTGGCGAGACAACTTTGGTCTGTTCCTCTTGTGTTATATTGAATAAAGATCATAGTTTTAGAGGATTTTTTATGCCTTGTTCACCCGACTTGTTTAAGACAAGTTTTTCTCGTCGAGTTTCTGCATAGCACTACATTGCGTTGGTATTTTTATCATAACTCAAGTTTTACAGATCCAATTGACGTGATTCTTTCTGGGTTGTTTTCACTACTTGATTATCTTTCATCTGTGAAAATTTCATGATCATTGGATTTGTGGTTTCTAATCTACATAAGTTTCTTTGCAGTGTTGCAGATCTGATTTTTACTCAAGTAGAATAGATTGACCCTTGTTCTATCTTTCGATCATAACTTGAGTTTTTCTTCACGGTTTTTTGTGATTCTTGTTGTGACTTCTGTGAGACCTATGTGTACTAAATACATTGGCTATGGTGATAAAAGTTTTGAATACTACCAAAACACCTTTCTCATCAAGGTCCGACTCTAGATCTGACGTAAGGTCCGACTTGCTTTGGCTAGGTCCGACTTCTCTATCTAGGTCCGACTAGCTTTGGTAAGCTCCGGCGCTAGGTCCGACTAGCTTTGGTAAGTTCCAGCGCTAGGTCCTGCTAACTTTGGTAAGCTCCGGTTCAAGGTCCGGTTAGCTTTGGCAAGGTTCAGAGCTTGATCGCAGTGGTTCTGTTTTTAACTTGCAATGTTTTGAATTTGCTTTTTGGACTATATCGAGTTTGCTTAGTATTCTTTTACTAAGTTTTTGGTGTGTTTTGGTGGTTATGGCTGATATCCTTTCGCTATGGTTTGCAACATGCTTATGTGAGGTTCTCACGTAAGGTGTCGTGGTTTCGGAACTAACGAGAGTCAAGTCGAGGACTTGTGCTCAGAAGTATTGGTTGTATATTCATGTGCAGATGTTGCTTGAGTTCAAGACATGGCTGGTGACAGGATGCATTGGACTAGTATCAGGGAGGAGATGACGTTCCAACAATCAAGTTTGGGAGGAACTGTATTCGAGCTGATCAAGAGGTCACGTAGGGTGATTGAATCAAGGGCAGTGCATATGAAGGAAGCTAGATGTCGAAGGAAGGTGTTCACACATATGCATGTAGCGCATGACGTGGCAACATGGTTCCGAAGATGGGTTACAGAAGGAAAGATTTGGTTGGAAGGATCAGATCGTATCAGATGATGATTTCGGCTGTGGCGGGGTCGGTTATGGAAAGGATTTAGTTGGTTATGATGGTTTTTTTCTGGGTCACAAATTTGAGTTGTTTTAGGAATGTGGGATATGTTCCTAAGGTGTTTGTAAGTCTTAAGATTGCTTCTATTTGTGTATAGAAGAGTCTTGAGCAGGTATGAAAAGTTTCAATTCGTGAATTGAGTAGGATTAGAGTCCTAGTTAGGATTGGGTTGGCCTAAGGGCTGGTTATAAAAGCAAGGGAGGCCAGAGCTCATGAGAGAGAACTTTTAGGCTGTTTCTCTTGTGGTCCATTGAATAAAATTCATAGTTGAAAGGAACTTTTGTGCCTTGTTCGCCCGGCTTGTTTTCTTCAAGTCTTTCTCGTCGAGTTTCTGCACAGCACTACCTTGTTTTGGTGGTTTTATCATAACTCGAGTTTTACAGATCCGATTGACGTGATTCTTTTTGAGTTGTCTTCAAAACTTAATTTTCTATCATTCTAAAAATTCACGTTCATCGAATTAGTGGTTTATGATCTACATGAGTTTCTTTGCAGTGTTACATAATTGTTTTTCTCGTGTAGGACAGATTGACCTTTGTTCGATCTTTTGATTGTAACTTGAGTTTCTCTCAACGGATTTTCATGATTCTTGTTGTAACGTCTTCATGACTTGATTATCTACAATCTATACTAGTTTTGTCACAGTTGAACAAGTTTAAATTAGTCACACACATGGTTACTTTAACAGATTGGTTTACTGTCGGGGGTGTTTTTGTTGCTTCTGCTGAAAAGTTTTAATCTACCATTCACCCCCCCTCTGGTAGCTTTACACGTGATTTTCGATCATACAATTGGTGTCAGCGCCACGATGCTCTAATCTTTGTGATTCGCAAGTGCTTTTGACTACTCCTCATGGAGAAATACTCGTCAAAACCTTGTGTGTTTGTTGATATTGATTTTCAGGTTTGGAAGGCACGCATGGAAGCTTTTATCCAGGCGCAAGGCTTCGCGATATGGGAAAAAGTTTACAAGCCTTACGACGTGCCGCCGAACGATCAAGTCATGGCTACAAATTTAAGAGATGTCGACAACAACAACAAAGCCCGCAACTTGATAATGCAAGGACTAACTCAGAGCGACTTCGACCGTGTTGCACACCTCCGATCGGCGTATGATGTGTGGAGAGCACTTTGTGACTACCACGAAGGATCCAACATGATCAAGGAGGTAAAGCAGGATATGTTCAAGAAAGAATACTTGCACTTCGAGATGCAACCCGGTGAGTCCATTGATGAACTTTTCGCTCGCTTTAATAAAATTTTCAGCAACTTGCGTAGTGTTAATGTTAATTTTTCAGATGCTGAAAATGCTAGGCAATTGTTAAGTGCATTAGATATGTCAATTTGGGAGATGAAAGTCACATCTATTCGTGAATCTACTGTCACGAGTACACTTACATTAGATGTGCTATATTCTAAATTGAAAACTCATGAAATTGATATAATCTCACGTAAGAACCCCAACAATTTTCTTGCATTTGTTTCTCAACGTGATATGCCTAGCTTCGACCAATCCTTATCTAGCAATACACTTTCTTTGCTGTCTTCACTAACCCTGGAACATATTGAAGAATTTCTAGAGGAGGAGCTAGCACTTCTCTCTACTTGGTCCTCAAAAGCATTGCAAAATGTGAGAACTAGAAGGAGAGGAAGCTACGGACCTCAAAGATGCTTCGAATGTGGTAAGACAAGACACTTTTGTACAGATTGTCCTAACCTTTTAGGTCCTACTTCCTGGGAAGAAAAACAATCAAGGACGAAGCACTCCTCAACAGACGATAAGAAGAAGAAGAAGGGCTTTACAGGTCGCCAACTGGTGAACAGTTTTACCTTCGCACTCCAGGAAGTTGGCTCAAGCGACGTGGACATTGGAAGTGACGAAGATGAAGATGATTTGGCAAACTTGTGCTTCATGGTGGGAAAGTCAAAATCAAGTATGGAGGAGGCAGAACACAACAGCGATAATGAAGCGGTTACACGCTTGAGGAAGGAGAACATTTGGATTGTGGATTCACGTTGCTCACGCCACATGACCGGTAACAAAGAATGCTTCTCCTCTCTCTCTCTCTCTCTTCTGTGTCACGTGTAGAGAATGTTACTTTTGCCGATAATTCTTCAACTCTTATAATTTCTAAGGGTTCGGTTATGGTAAATGATCACTACACTTTGAAAGATGTGGCACTTGTCAAAAATTTGAAATACAACTTGCTTTCTGTTTCACAATTGCTAGATGAAAGTTTGGAAATTATTATCAATAAAAATTGCTGCAAAGTTGTAGATTCAAATAGTGAGCTTATTTTTAACATGTCTTGGTTTGGAAGAGTTTTTAAAGCTGATTTTGATATGTCTTCCTCTAAGCATAGGTGTCTAGTTGCTAATGATTCAAAGGACTTATATTTTTTGCATCGTAGACTTGGTCATGTAGGCTTTGATCATCTAACGTGTGTTAGTGCTCTTGATCGCATACGTGGCCTGCCCAAGCTTAAAGAGGACAAAGAAATTGTGTCCTCTTCTTGTAGACATGCTAAGATGGTTGCAGGTTCACATACTCCTCTCACAATTATCATGACAACTGAATCGGGTCAACTTTTGCACCTTGACACCGTAGGACCTTCACGTGTTCAATCCTTCAGAGGTAAAATGTATGTTCTTGTGATTGTTGATGATTATTCTAGATACTTTTTGGTTTACTTTATGGCATCTAAGAATGAAGCTTTTAGTCACTTTAGAACTTTATTTCTTAGATTATCAATTGATCACCCCAGATCTTTAAAAGCAATTAGAAGTGATAACAGAACCGAATTTAAAAATCAATCTTTTGATAACTTTTGTGCTAAAAATATAATAGATCATCAATTTAATTCACCATATGTACCTCAACAAAACGGTGTTATAGAAAGAAAGAACAGAACCTTAGTTGAGATGGCTAGGACTATGCTTGATGAATATCAAACTCCTAGGAAATTTTGGGTTGATGCGATTGCAACCGCTTGTTATGTCTCAAATCGTGTTTTCTTGCGCGCTAAGATAGGTAAAACACCATATGAGCTCCGGTTTGGACATAGGCCTATTATTACACACTTTTGGGTCTTTGGTTGCAAATGATTTGTTAAGAAACATGGTAATCTTGATAAATTTGTACCTAGATCCATTGATGGCATGTTTCTTGGTTATCCATCTCATACTAGAGGATACCGTGTGCTTTTACTTGACACTACCGTTGTGAGGTGTCTTTTTATGAAGCTAGCCCAGGTACTAGCTCAAACATTGCAGGCCCGAATCCATATCCTCACGGGGAGGGTATTTCCGAAGAAGAAGAAGAGTCAGTGATATTGCCTGATAGTTCTGAAGCTGACATGTGTCTAGCTCCGAACTTTGAACAAGCTCTGACTACCATCTCTGCTGGTCCTAATCGTCCACAAGCCACAAGCTCATCAATCTGCGATGAACCTGATGAAGAAGAAGCTTGTGAGACATCTGTTCCCCTACAAATTTACAAAAATCATCCCCTGCATTATATAATTGGAATCTTGCATGAACGAGTTACAAGATCCAAGTTTCCCGACCCCAATTCTCATGCTCATTCTGCTTTTGTTGCTTCTTTTGAACCCAAAGATATATCACACACACTCACTAATGAATCTTGGATTATTGCCATGCATGAAGAGTTAGAAAATTTTGAAAGAAATGATGTTTGGAAACTTGTACCTCCACCTCAAGATCACACTTTAATTGGAACTAAATGGGTGTTTAAAAATAAACAAAGTGAGGATGGGGTTGTGGTTAGGAATAAGGCTAGGTTGGTTGCTCAAGGTTCAGATTCACACATAGACTTCCCAAGTTTCAAAACCCCCCTTCAATTTAAGCCATGAGGATGCATAACCCTTATTCCAGTACGAATGTAACAAAAACGAGTGAAATCCAAAGGTTTTGTAAAAATGTCAACCAATTGTTGTTCGGTATCTACATGGTTAAGCACAATGTTTCCTTTTAAAACATTATTATGGAGAAAGTGATACCTAATGTCAATGTGCTTAGTTCTAGATTGTTTCACGGGGTTTTTGGCAATGCAAATGGAACTAGTGTTATCACAAAATAATGGAACACTATCTAGATCAACCCCATAGTCCTTAAGTATTGGAACAATCCAAAGAATTTGTGAGCAAGCACTAGCAGTAGCTACATATTCAGATTTGGTTGTGGATTGTGCAACTGAGTTTTGTTTTCTAGAGGACCAAGCAATAGGAGAATTACCAAGAAAATGACAAGAACCGTAAATACTTTTCCTATCAATCCTACAACCCCCAGATTCAGCATCCGAAAAAGCTTTCAAAGTAACAGTTGAGGAAGAAGGAAGAAAAATGCTAAAATCTTGAGTTCCATGTAAGTACCTGAGAATTCTTTTGATGGCTTGACGATGTGAAGCACGTGGGGAAGCTTGAAACCATGCACAAAGACATACACTAAATTGTATGTCCAATCTTGATGCTGTGAGGTACAAAAGTGATTCGATCATGCTTCTATATTCTTTTTGATCGACGGGTTCACCATCTTCATCAAGTTCAAGTGTCGTTGCTGTTCCCATTGGTGTCCGAAGAGGCTTGTTTTTTTCCATGTTGAAGCGCTTAAGAAGGTCTTTTGTATACTTCGTTTGATGCACAAAGGTTCCCTCCTCAGTTTGCTTGATTTGCAGCCCCAAAAAGTACGTGAGTTCTCCCTTCGTACTCATCTCAAATTCTGAACTCATCATAGATGAAAACTTGGACAGAGGATCATGAGAAGCACAACTAAAGATAATATCATCCACATACACTTGAACGAATAATGAGTCATTGCCATGCTTAAGCACAAAAAGAGTTTTATCAACCATGCCCATGGTAAACCCCTTTTCAAGTAAGAATGTTTTTAACCTATCATACCATGCTCTAGGAGCTTGTTTTAGGCCATACAGGGCTTTAGTCAGTTTGAAAACATGATTAGGAAAATCTGGATTTTCAAAACCAGGTGGTTGCTTAACATAAACCTCCTCAACTATGTAGCCATTTAGAAAAGCACTTTTTACATCAATTAGATATAACTTGAAACCTTTAGATGCCTCAAAAGCTAACAAAATTCTTATGGCTTCTAATCTAGCAACAGGAGCAAAAGTTTCATCAAAACCTAGACCTTGAATTTGTGTGAAACCTTGAGCAACCAGTCTAGCCTTATTCCTAATCACAACCCCATCCTCACTTTGTTTATTTTTAAACACCCATTTAGTTCCAATTAAAGTGTGATCTTGAGGTGGAGGTACAAGTCTCCAAACATTATTTCTTTCAAAAAAATTTAACTCTTCTTGCATGGCAATAATCCAAGATTCATTAGTGAGTGCTTGTGATATATCTTTGGGTTCAAAAGAAGCAACAAAAGCAGAATGAGCATGAGAATTGGGGTCGAAAAACCTGGATCTTGTAACTCGTTCATGCAAGCTTCCAATTATCTGTTGCAGGGGATGATTCTTGTAAATCTGTAGACAAACAGATGTCTCATAAGCTTCTTCTTCATCAGGCTCATCACAGATTTATGAGCTTGTGGCTTGTGGATGATCAGGACCAGCAGAGATGGTAGTCAGAGCTTGTTCAAAGTTCGGAGCTGGACATGTGTCAACTTCGGAACTATCAAGAAATATCACCGACTCTTCTTCTTTTTCAAAAATACCCTCCCCTGAGGATATGGATCCGGACCTGCAATGTTTGAGCTAGTACCTAGGCTAGCTTCATCAAAAGACACCTCACAAGTCTCCACAATTTTGTTAGTGTCAAGTAAAAGCACACGATAGCCTCTAGTATGAGATGGATAACCAAGAAACGTGCCATCAATGGATCTAGTTCAAATTTATCAAGATTACCATGTTTCTTAACAAAGCATTTGCAACCAAAGACCCGAAAGTTTGTAACACTAGGCCTATGTCCAAACCAGAGCTCATCTGGTGTTTTTCCTAGCTTAGCGCACAAGAAAACATGATTTGAGACATAACAAGCGATTGCAATCGTATCATCCCAAAATTTCCTAGGAGTGTGATATTCATCAAGCATAATCCTAGTCATTTCAACTAAGGTTCTGTTCTTTATTTCTACAACACCGTTTTGTTGAGGTACATATGATGAAGAAAATTGATGATCTATTCCATTTTCAACACAAAAGTGATCAAAAGTTTGATTTTTAAATTCAGTTCCGTTATTACTTCTAATTGCTTTTAAGATCCTGGATGATCAGTTGATAATCTAAGAAATAAAGTTCTAAAGTGACTAAAAGCTTCATTCTTAGATGACATAAAGTAAACCCAAGAGTATCTATAATAATTATCAACAATCACAAGAACATACCATTTACCTCAGAAGGATTGAACACTTGAAGGTCCTACGGTGTCAAGGTGCAAAAGTTGACCCGGTTCAGTGATCATGATCATTGTGAGAGGAATATGTGAACCTGCAACCATGTTAGCATGTCTACAAGAAGAGCACACAATTTCTTTGTTGCCTTTAAACTTAGGCAACCCACGTATGCGATCAAGAGCACTAACACACGTTAGATGATCAAAGCCTACGTGACCTAGTCTACGATGCCAAAAATATAAGTCCTTTGAATCATTAGCAACTAGACACCTATGCTTAGAGGAAGACATATCAAAATTAGCTTTAAAAACTCTTCCAAACCGAGACATGTTAAAAATAAGCTCACTATTTGAATTTACAAATTTTCAGCAATTTTTAGTGAAAATAATTATAAGATTTTCATCTAGCAGTTGTGAAACAGAAAGCAAGTTGTATTTCAAATTTTTAACAAGTGTCACATCCTTCAAAGTGTAGTGATCATTTACTCTATCTGAACCCTTAGCAATTATAGGAGTTGAAGAATTATCGACAAAGGTAACATTCTCTACACGTGACACAAAAAAGAGGGAGGATAATCATTCTTTCTTACCGGTCATGTGGCGTGAGCAACCTGAATCCACAATCCAAATGTTCTCCTTTCTCAAGCGTGTAACCTACATAGAAGAAAAATACGTCGATGACTCAATACTGGGGTTAGTCAAAAGGCATTTAGGAATCCAGTACTGAGTCACACGACATACAGCAGAAAGAACACGCGAAAGCTGAGACAAAACAGCAGGTTTATGAGTCAAAGTTTGAGATTTCTTGTTCTTAACTACTGACCTATGAAGTGTTACTTGTGTAGCATGAAAATCAGTAGCTCGAAAGCAAAAACAAAAGGTCCGAAGATAAAAACTGAAGCTCCGGAGGTAAACTTTGAATGTTTTTGACTCATAACAGTAGGTTGCATGTTCCTGACATTCGTTCTAGTATGTGCAGCAAATTTTGTGTGAGAGTTATAAGATCTAGCTTGCATTCTTTCTGTTTTATGTTGTTTGGCTAGTCTATAACAAAAATCTATGGCATGCCCATCTCTACCACAATAGGTACAATGAAATTTAATTTTGTGTTCATGTCTAGATGAGCATGCAACATGTTTATTAGATCCCAAATGTGACAACACTCCTACAGATTTAAAAATCACTTCTTTTTATTTAGGAACTGTTTTAATCAAACCACTTCCTAATGAATTTATAATTTTGGGTGGATGTGCTTTAGCATGAGCATGGGAATCAAAACCTAAACTAGTTTTATCATTGCAAGATTTGGATGAATTCAGCAGTAAGTTTAGATTTTTGTTCCTAATACAAAACTGCTCTAGTATCCTATTCATGTCATCAAGTTTCTTAGACAATTCTAGGAAGTTTTCACATGATGTTTTTCCTTTTAGTTTGCATTTAGAACAATATTCAACTTCATGAGCACGTAAAGCATTATTCAAAATAGAAATCGCATTCATAGCATCTTACAGTTTCTTATCAAGATAATCAAAATTAGAACAATGCAAATCAATTGTAGAACAAGAAGCATCTTTTATGTTTCCAATATTAAGTGCAGCAAGTTTTTTGTTTTTTCTTTCAATTTCTAGTTCAAGTTTATCAAGTGTGGAGGTATGTGCACTTCTTAGGGAGGACAATTGTTCATATATTAAATCGCATGAGGAACAAGAATCATCACTAGGAATCAATGTTTTTAAATGATTAATTTCATATTCTAGTGACTCAATTTTAACAGCATTGTCCCTAAGATTTTTGTCCTTTTTTCTTAACAATCACAGTGGCACGAGAGATAGCATCACACATTTCTTCGCAAGTAGGACGTACCTCTTCATTGTCGCTGTTGTGTTCTGCCTCCTCCATACTTGATCTTGACTTGCCTGCCATGAAGCACAAGTTTGCCAAATCATCTTCATCTTCGTCACTTGCAATATCTACGTCGCTTGAGCCAAGTTCCTGGGGTGCGGAGATAAAACTGTTCACTAGTTGGCGACCTGTAAAGTCCTTCTTCTTCTTCTTATTCTTCTTATCATTTGTTAAGGAGTGCTTCATCCTCGATTGTTTTTCTTCCCGGGAAGTAGGACCTGAAAGGTTAGGACAATTTGTACGAAAGTGTCCTGTCTTACCACATTTGAAGCATCATTGAGATCCGAAGCTTCCTCTCCTTCTAGTTCTCACGATTTGCAATACTTTTGAGAACCTAGTAGAGAGAAGTGCTAGCTCCCCCTCTGAAAACTCCTCAATCTCCTTGATTGTGTTGGATCCTTCGTGGTAGTTACAGAGTGCTCTCTAGACATCGTACACCGATCAGAGGTGTGCAACACGGTCGAAGTCGCTTTGGGTTAGTCCCTGTATGATCAACTTCCAGACTTTGTTGTTGTCGACATCTCTTAACTTCATAGCCGTGACTTGATCGTTCGGTGGCACATCGTAAGTCTTGTACACCTTTTCCCATATTGCGAAGCCTTGCGCCTGGATAAAAGCTTCGATATGTGCCTTCCAAACCTGAAAATCAATGCCAACAAACACACATGGTTTTGTCGAGTATTTCTCCATGTCGATTAGTCAAAACACGTACAAATTTCAAATATTAGAGGGCTCTGATACCAATTGTAGGATCAAAGAGCACGTGTAAAGCTACCAGAGGGGGGTGAATGGTACATTAAAGCTTTTCAGTGGAAGCAACAAAACACCCCTTGGCAGAAAACTGATCTGTTAAAGAAACCATTTGTGCGACTAATCTAAATGTGTTAAACTATGAAAAAACTATTTCACTGTAGAGAATCAAGTCACAAAGACGTCACACCAAGAATCACGAAAATCCGTCAAGAGAAACTCAAGTTACGATCGAAAGATCGGACAAAGGTCAATCTGTCCCACCCAAGAAAAACAGTTTTGGAACACTGCAAATAAACTCGTTTAGATCATAAACCACAAATCCAATGACCGTGAAATTTTAACAGATAATAAAAAATCAAGTTGTGAAGACAACATAAAAAGAGTCACATCAATCGGATCTGTAAAACTCGACTTATGATAAAACCACTGAAGCAAGACAGTGCTGTGCATAAACTCGACGAGAAAAAACTTGTCTGAAAACAAGTCAGACGAACAAGGCACAAAAGTTCCTTCAAACTACGAATTTTATTGATCAAACCACAATAGGAACAGCCCCAAAGTCGTCTACCATGAGCTCTGGCCTCCCTTGCTTATATAACCAGCCCTTAGGCCAACCCAAACCTAACTAGGACTCTAATCCTACTCAATTTACGAATCGAAACTTTCTATAGCTGCTCAAGACTCTTCTATACGCAGATAGAAGCAATCTTAAGACTTAAAAACACCTTAGGAACATATCCCACATTCCTAAAACAACTCAAGTTCGTGACCCACACGAAATCCTATCATAACCAACTCGATACTTTCCATATCCGAGCCAAAACCCGACTCTGCCGCAGCCAGAGTCATAATCCGATACGATTAGATCCTTCCAACCAAATCTCCACGTACAAATCCTGTCTCGGAACCATGTTACCACATCCATGCACTCCATGCATACGTGCAAACACCTTCTAACGACGTTCAGTTTCCTTCACATGCATTGCCCTTGATTCAGTCATCCTGCGTAACCTCCTAATCAGCTCAACCACCGTTCCTCCCAAACTTGGTTGTTGGAACCTCATCTCCTCCCTGAGACTAGTCCAATGGATACCATCACCAGCCATGTCTTGAACTCAAGCAACACATGTACATGAATAAACAACCAATACTTCCGAGCACAAGACCTCGACTTGACTCTCGTTAGTTCCGAAATCACAACATCTTACGTGAGCACCTCACATAAGCATGTTGTAAACCATAGAAAAATGATATCAGCCATGATCAGCCAAAACACACAAAAAACTTAGTAAATGAATACTAAGCAAATTTTCCATCAATCTAAAGCAAGTTCGAAATATTGCAAATTAAAAGCAGAACTACTGCGATCAAGCTCCGAACCTTGCCAAAGCTAACCGGACATTGAACCGGAGCTTACCAAAACTAACAGGATCTAGCGTCGAAACTTACCAAAGCTAGCAAGACCTAGCGTCGGAGCTAACAAAAGCTACTCGGACCTAGCACCGGAGCTTACCAAAGCTAGTCGGACCTAGAGCTGGAGCTAACCAAAGCTAGTCAGACCTAGCGCTAGAGCTAACCAAGCTACTCGCACCTAGGCAAATAAGTTAGACCTAGCATCAGACCTTGCAGGAGCTACCCAAAATAATCCGGACCTACCATCGGACCTTTCTGGAGCTCAGACCTAGATTACAAAGGTGTTTTGGTAGTATTCAACACTTTTATCGCCATAACCAATGTATTCAGCACACATAGGTCTCACATTAACAAAGTGTCAATCGTGGTTATCAAGTATACTAATTACACAACAAATATTGTTTATCCTGGTTACAATGTAACTAATTACACACATCATAACTATCATCATCTAATCATGTTGGAGAACCGAGCTTACTTGTAGCACAGGCAGTTGGTGAGCATCTGCAAAGCATCAGCAGAGAAATTATTCTCATGGTAAAGGACATGGTAGTGAGATGGTGTGCTTGTCCCCTGAAAAAACAAACAATTTACATTCCAATGATGCATTTATAGCCTGATATCAAAAACTCGTTAGAGAAACACCAACTATTGCTTAGGTACCTTGATTCCAGCATGGCTACAGAGGTACAAATCAAGCTCACTGGGATGGCAAATGCTAGTGTCAACCACAGTTCCTGCAATTTCAAGGGTTTGCGAATCAGAATTCAATACATACAATGATAGTCAAAACAAATACATTACTTCTGCATTGGACATAAACAAGGAACATGAATGTATACCGTAATAAAATTCTCCCTTTGGATCAATGACTTCATTAATGATGAGCCTTTATTGGACATCCTCAAATTCAATAAAATCACTAGGATGCACGCTCAGAGGGCAGGGTCGAGGCGGAGACGTGCTCTGGGGACAGGGGACACGACGACATGCTCCGAGACAAGCTGGCGGAGGCGCAGCAGTGGCGGTTCCTCAACTCTCTGATGACAGTAGGCTGATGTGCTTCAGGGATAGGGAGAATATTTCCACTTATGTGGAGGTGGTGGCGTGCTCATACCGATTACCGAGGTCGGGGTCGAGGCGACGGCGTGCTCCGGGAACAGGGGCAGTGTGCTCCAGCATGCTCAACTCTCTCATGACGAAGGTCGGGGTTGATAGCGGGGTAGAGGTCGATTGCAGCAGCGCGACAATGACGAAGAGCGAGTTGAAAAAAGAGGAATGGTGGCGGCATGCTCCGGGGATAGGAGACGATCCGTCATGCTCCAGCGTGCTCAACTCTCTGATGACGTGAAGGTCGGGGTCGACAGCGCCAGCGCGACATTGATGATGACGGGACGTCGGCGGCATGCTCAGGAGCTGCGGTTTCTAGGTCAAGAGAGCGCGTGAGAGCTAAAATTTTTGCCAAATGTTGGGAGAGAGCGCGCGATGGATAAGAATAGCAAAACTCCGAGACGTGCCTTTGTAACACCCGTGTCTCATTTCAACGTCCTTTGGTAGAGAGAGCACGAGAAAATTTTCACCAATAGAGCGTGTGAGTGTTTAAAATAAAACTTAGAGACGCACATATATAACACACGTCTCGCATTTTCATCTTTCGCATCAGGGCATTTTTCCCACATGCAAAAGATGAGCCACAGTGTGTTAAAGCAGGGAACATCTTTTGCATGTGGGTATGTACCACTGGCAACTGTGTGCAATGCCTTATATGATCATTGCACTAG
This sequence comes from Tuctoria greenei, assembly GCA_036927565.1. Classification (NCBI taxonomy): domain Eukaryota; kingdom Viridiplantae; phylum Streptophyta; class Magnoliopsida; order Poales; family Poaceae; genus Tuctoria; species Tuctoria greenei. The sequence goes on along the minus strand of JAYESD010000001.1, from coordinate 220,896,358 downwards.
GCTCAGCTTTCCGTGGTGGGACAAAAGCTCTTCGGCGTAAATTGGAGACGAGCTCAGGTAAGACACGTCTCTGCCAATGTAAGGTGCATCTTGCATTATTTTGTGGCCCTGGACACGCTGGAGTGTCCTGGATGCGCCACGATGTGCTAAAGCCAGAACAACATCTAGGACACTCCGGCGTGTCCAACTGGCACCTGTGCGCAATGCCTTATACTATCGTTGCAACGTGCTCAACTTTCCGAGGTGGGACAAATGTTCTTCGGCACAAATCGGAAACGTGCCTGAGTGCGGCGTGTCTCCCTTTTGCTGGATCTTAGATATTTGAGATGCACCTTTCTAAAGTGCGTCTCTAATGCACTCTTTATCCGTTGTAGGGATAAACAAACGAAATGACATTGCAATTAATGGATTAATTGGAATCCTGAAAATATTGGCATTCTTTAAATTAACAAATGTCAAAGGAGGAATGAATAACCTGCGTTGGTCACTAACACAAAGTGTCTAACCTTGATAAGTAGATTATAGCAATTATTTTCAACATTGGGCGCATTTAGTTGATGCAGCAAATGCTGAACTTCAAGTAGTATAGTTTTGATTGGAAAACCAGTCCACCACCCCTACAAAATATCAATTTAAGCAACATAAGAAACCCGCTCAAATATGTTCGGCAACAATTACTAATTAAATGAGCAAAATAGGTCTATCTTATAGTCTCTTGATCAAGAATCCCAATGCAGAGTGCTCCTGAGCGATGGACATTTGGGTGGAAGAAACCACTTGGAAAGGCGCATCTTGGAGGCTCCAATGGATAGTCCTCTGAGAAAGAGATTGTCAGAGGGTTGTAACCACCTTACCAGTCAGTCTACAAAGAAAATTTATTAATAGGAGGATGATGGTTAAACTCATATTGTGCTTGTTCTTCATGACTCATATTAGACAGCCGGAGGAGGAGGAGGGGGAGGAGTAGGATTTAGGTTTTCTTTTGTTGTTTTTTAGTTGATGTTGTTTTTATTTTCTTGTGTCTTGTATTTTTTCTTGTGTTTTGTAATATATTCTTTAATGAATACCTGTGTTCATCTGTGTGATGAATATTTTGTGTGTTCATTTGTGTTATATGTGTTCAATTGTGAATGAATAAATGAATTAAATGTTCGGCGACGAGAGTCTGTAAGCGAAGACAAACGAGACAGGTTTTTTGTAGAGTACATCTCATTTCTTGTGCATATTGGAGACACGCTGTGTTTGATGCATGTCTCCCGCTTGTCAGAGAGGATGGCGTGTCTCGGATACCAATTTAACTGAGACGGGCTTTATTTTAACGTGTCTCCTTGTACTTTCAGCTGAGCCATGTCATATTCTCACTAAAGCGGGCACGTCTCGCTTAACATTATCAAAGACACCCCCTTTGAGCATGTCACCCATCTTTGTCTCCTATTTGGGTTTCTTACGTAGTGAATCAAGCAAACCAAGGAGGGTACTTTTGCGTATCAAACAAAGTATACGAAAGACCTTCTTAAGTGCTTCAACATGCACAAAAGCAAGCCTCTTCGGACACTAATGGGAACAACATCAACACTTGAACTTGATGAAGATGGCGACCTAGTCGATCAAAAAGAATATAAAAGCATGATTGGATCACTTTTGTACCTCACAACATCAAGATCGGACATACAATTCAACGTATGTATTTGTGCACGGTTTCAGGCTTCTCCACATGGTTCACATCATCAAGACGTCAAATGAATTCTCCGGTACTTACATGGAACTCAATAATTTGGCATTTTTCTTCCTTATTCCCCAACCATTACTCTGAAAGCCTTTTCAGAAGCTGATTTTGGGGGTTGTAGGGTTGATAGGAAAAGTACTTCAGATGCTTGTCATTTTCTTGGTAATTCACTTGTTGCATGGTCCTCTAGAAAACAAAGTTCAGTTGCACAATCCACAGTCGAATCTAAATATGTTGCTGCTGCTAGTGCTTGCTCATTAATTATTTGGATTGTTTAAGCTCTTAAGGACTATGGGGTTGATCTAGATTGTGTTCTACCGTTTTATGATAATACTAGTGCCATTGGTATTGCTAAAAACCCCGTGTAACATTCTAGAACAATGTACATTGACAGTAGGTACCACTTTCTCGTGATAATGTTGAAAAAGGAAACATTGTTCTTCACCATTTAGATACCTAACAACAATTGGCTGGCATTTTTACAAAACATTTGGATTTCACTCGTTTTTGTTACATTCGTAGTGAAATAGGGGTTATGCATCCTCATGGCTTAAATTGAGGGGGGGGTTGAAACTTGGGAAGTCTATGTGTGAATCTGAACTTAAAATAATTTGAGCATAGTATTTCATACATATATGACTTTGTGATTGCTTTTACATGCTGAAAGTTCTTACTACATTACTCATGTTATGCATTTTGTAGTTTTTGCCATGACCAGTAATTAGAATAATTATATACACTAAATTTGGTCATGATCGAACTTTCTTGCTTTTTTGAACTTGTTGCATGCTCACAAGTGCTTTTAATAATGAAAAATTAATCAATCAACTATCCACATGTTGAGCTTTTATAATCAAATAAAAATGAGAAAAGATCAAGAGAATATGCATGCATCACACTTCTTCTTTTGAGATGGCTTATCATTGCACTTAGATATGAACTTGGAAGAAGTTGTGTATGACTAAAATTATGTCCTTAAGCTTCTGATTGTCAAATGACTTAGGCTTGGCTTGGTTGGTTAGAATAAGGCAGATGCAACATATAATCTCTTGCAAATATTATATGATCAGAATTTATGCTTTGAATAAAATTGAAAAAATGAAAAATGCAGTAACAAGTATCATGCTTTCAGGTTTTGAAATAGTTAAGTTTGTGAGATCATGACTTTCTTAAATTGAAAATTCACTTGATCTCTAGCATGGCTTAAACTACTTTATGTATTTCATTGATGTGATAGTGTAAGTTACATGATAATATGACTTGGATGAGCTTTGTTTTATATGTATATGTTATAATATACTCATAACAAATTAAAATTTTTCTTTTGTACCTTGCTTAATACATTGTCAAAGGGGGAGAAATTGATAATACATTGCACATATTCACAAGTGTTTTGGCACAATTCTTCTCAGGGGAAGATTTTTTGTTTTTCTTCTCATTTTATTTCTGATTTAAAAACGGGCAGAAATAAGTATAGGGGGAGAAATATTTGTTTTGAATTTTCTTTCTTTCTCAGTTGATTGTTTTCAAAACTTTTCATAACCCAATGTTCAGATTCTAAGTGGTGTTGCCAATTCATCCATCGAGGGGGAGATTATGAGACCTATGTGTGTTGAATACATTGGCTATGACGATAAAAGTTTTGAATACTGCCAAAACGCCCTTTTAACAAGATCCGACTCTAGATCTGAGCTCCTGCAAGGTCCGACTTATTTTGGCTAGGTCTGACTTCTTTGTCTAGGTCAGACTTTGTATGGCTAGGTCCGACATATTTTTGCTAGCTCTGGCGCTAGGTCCAACTAGCTTTGGTAAGCTTCGGCGCTAGGTCCGAGTACCTTTGGTAAGCTCCATTTCAAGGTCCGGTTAGCTTTGGCAAGGTCCGGTGCTAAATTGCAATGGTTTTTCTTTTAACTTGCAATGTTTCAAACTTGTTTTTGGATTATGGAAAGCTCGATTAGTATTCTTTTACTAAGTTTTTGGTGTGTTTGGGTGGTTATGGCTGGTATCATTTTGTTATGGTTTTCAACATGCTTACATGAGGTGCTCACGTAAGGTGTTGTGGTTTCGGAACTAACATGAGTCAAGTCGAGGACTTGTACTCGGAAGTATCAATTGTTTATTTATGTGCAGGTGTTGCTTGAGTTCAAGACATGCCTGGTTGACGGGATCCAATTAACAAGTCTTAGGGAGAATATGAGGTTGAACAACCAAGTTCGGGAGGAATTGTGATTGAGTTGATCGGGAGGTTGTGCATCATGTTTTAATCAAGAACAATACATATGAAGATATCGTGGACGTTGTTGGAAGATGCTTGCATGTGTGCATGGAGTGCATGGACATGGCAAAACGGTTCCGAGGCATGATGAAGATATGTGGACGTAAATAATTGGTCGAAAAGGTCCAACCAACTAGGTTATGGACTCAGGTTGCGGCTGAGTCATGTTTGACTCAAATATGGAAAGATTTGAGTTGGTTATGATAGGTTTTCGTGTGGGTCACGAAGTAGAGTTGTTTTTAGGAATGTGGGATACATTCCGAAGGTGTTTGGAAGTCTTAAGATTGCTTCTATCTACGTATAGAAGAGTCTTGAGCAGTTATAGAAAGTTTCGGTGGAAACTGAGTAGGATACGAGTCCTAGTTTGGTTTGGGTTGGCCTCATGGCTGGTTATATAAGCAAGGGAAGTCAGAGCTCATGAAAAACTGATTTTGGGCTATTACTCTTGTGTTCTATTGAATAAATATTGTAGTTTAAATGAACTTTTTTGCCTTGTTCGTCAGACTAATTTTAGACAAGTGTTTCTCATCGAGTTTCTGCACAACACTACCTTGCTTCGGTGGTTTTATCATAACTCGAGTTTTACAGATACAATTGATATGATTCTTTTTCGATTGTCTTCACAACTTAATTATATATCATATGTGAAAGTTTCATGGTAATTGGATTCGTTGTTTATGATCTACACGGGTTTCTTTGCAGTGTTATAGATCTGATTTTTCTTGGGTAGAACAGATTGACTTTTGTTTGATCTTTCAATCGTAACTTGAGATTTTCTTGATGGATTTTCGTGATTCTTGTTGTGACGCCTTCATGACTTGATTTTACACAATCTATAATGGTTTTTTCACAATTTATCATGCTTATATTAGTCGCACACACGATTTCTTTAACATATCAATTTTCTGTCAAGGGGTTTTTGTTGCTTCCGCTGAAAAAGTTGAAATCTACCATTCACCCCCCTCTGGTAGCTTTTCACGTGCTCTTAGATCCTACATAATCTACCATTCACCCCCCTCCAGTAGTTTTTCACATGCTCCTCGATCCTACATTGAGGACGTCAAGCATCGAGCCCTCCATTCTTAGATTCCTCCTCCCATTCCAAAGATAGGCGGAGCTTCCTGGAGGAGTGGCTCCATTGCACCTCCTCCTCCTCTTTTGGCAACACTTCGAGCGCCATTCTAAAGTTTTTAAAGTCAATCTTCACCTCGTTCTGCAAAGTTGTACTTCACACTCAAAAGATGTCTCAAGGGCACGAGAAGTATATGAGGAAGCATTGTGAGAAGGAAAACATTCCAATGTCTTCGGAGGCCTCCGAAGATGAAGAGATCACACCATTTCTGGAGCTCTCCAAGGCAGAGCTCGCGCTTTGTAGTGGTGGTGGTGGCTCTTCTAGTGCCGCTTCCGACATTCACATTAAGAAGGTCGAGGAAGATGAAGAGGCCACCAAAAGCGATGAAGACCTTGGTGAACCAAGTGACAACGACGACGAGTAGTTCATAGATCTTCACTTTTCCGTTACTCTTTTCCCTTTTTGGTGCCTTGATGCCAAAGAGGAAGAGGTTGAGGGGGAGTAGTAGCTTAGATCCGTGGATTATGTATCTTTTAAAACTTGTCTTTACTTTCATGCACCTAGGTTCTAATGTCTAATTTGATACTTTGTCTTTACATTTTCGTATTTGGGTTGAAATGACTTTATGCTTTGTGTTGGTTCGTACCTTATGTTAAGTTTATTTGAACATCTATCTTGGCTACTATTGCACTTATGTTAAGATTAATTGAAAATATTGCTATTATGCTCACAATCTTGTTTTTATGTGTGATGATGTTAAATTTTAGAGTGATGTTTTCTTGGAGATGGCTCCCATCCCTTCCCCTCCTAACGTCTCACCTCCCACCCACCTCACACTGCCACCCACTCTGAGCCCGGTGGCCACCTACGCCACCGCGCGAGCAGCATCACTTCCTTTCCATCAGACACCGTTTTCCACCCAATCCTTGTCTCTCTTAGCGACACCTTTCGTCTTCCGTGGGAGCTCTTGCCTTGAGCGATGGAGAGAGGACTCCTTGATTGAGTTTGGTTTGTTTGTCACTACTACCGCTTGCCAGAGCCTCTCTGCCTCCTTTCGCAATGCCCTGTTATCCTCCCCGACGAGGGCCTTCTCTTTTGGATCTGTGTTGAAGTCTTCCAAGTTGATCCTGGAGGCGGCCGGGGCCTTGGCGGCGCACGTAGCGCACAAAGTACTGAAGACAAAGACTGCGACTTCAACAACATTTGCTGCGGTGGGGATAACTCTAGAGACTGAGGCGGCTCCGGTGGTGTTCGCGGCAGTAGTGATCATTTCAAATAAGAAACCCTCACTAAGTGGGTGGGGTTCCAAGCCCCTTGGCCTGTCCCTGCCGAGTTATCCTCAGCCCAGGAGGCAGGAGACTGGGTTGTAATGGAGTCCAATAGTTCTAGAAAGCGACGACAGCGGGCGGCTCATCAGAACCAGAGGCGACCAGTCCCGATAGACTTGGTTGGAAAGTGTTTCAATTGTTTTTCTTAGGATCATCTTGCTGCAAAGTGCTGCCTCAAACCAAGGTGTTTCAATTGCCATGATTTGGGTCACAGGGCCTCTGAATGCCTCCCTCCAACAGGCTCGAAGAGAGGAGTTGGTGGTAAGGCAATCCCTCATGGCCAAATTCCAATCTGGCTGATCTAACTTCGGATTCAGAGGTCTGACCTTCTGGTTTGACTTTTCCTTCTCGGTGAAAGTTGCCTAGAGGGGGGGTGAATAGACAATTTGACCTGAAATCACTTAATCAAATGAGATTAAATAACTGGGGCCGGACTAGTCTGGTCCGGGCTGGACTAGTCCGCTAAGTACACAGGAAAAACCTAAAAACTTGATTTCTATAAGTTTTTAGTGTATTTAGTTTGACAAAATATGTATACAATATCTAGCAACCTAATACTACTGGAGTAGTCGGGGGCGAGGACCGGACAAGTCCGTACCCAAGGCTGATTTTAATTGTTCTTTTGCCTCTAATTCATTTTAAATCTTTTTTATTATGTTAAACATGCATGGTAATGAATGCATTGCATGATAAATGAAAACGTGGGTGTTTCAAACCTGCCCCCCTTAAGCTAAATCTTGCCCTTGAGATTTGGTGTAGAAGGACAAAGATAGGGAAATTCTCTCTTGGGATCTTCTTCCTTGTCCCAAGTTGCTTCGGATTCGGTATGATGTTTCCAATGAACTTTGCACCATCAAATCACCTTGCTTCTTTTGGCTCTCTCCTTTGTCTCCAAGACTTTGATAGGTTGCTCGATGTAACTCAAATCATCCTCAAGCTCCAATCCGTCCATTGATACTTGTTTTTATGGTACTCTTAAGCACTTCTTGAGTTGAGAAACATGAAATACATCATGAACATCGAAAATATGTGCCAACATCTCCAACTGATATGCCACTTCTCCAGATTTGTCCAAAATCTTGAATGGTCCCGTCGAAGTGTGCCTACGACACTTCCCCCGGTACTACTATGAAGTAGTTCACGGAGGTTCGTATTTAGGCAGGGAGCAAAATCAAGATCCAGGAGCAAGGTGACACAAATAGTTTTACGTGGTTCGGGCCGCCTGAGCGTAATACCCTACTCCATGGGGTGTTTGTGTATTGTATTACTTTGAGCGAATATGCTGGTGAGCTAGTCTGAATAACTTGTGTTCTATCGTGAATCACCGTCCTTTTATATGCCAAGGACTGGCATTTACAGTATGTGTCGTGGCCCGACAGGTGGCCCAAGATGTAATAACCGCCCTATACACGATCTACGGGTGTTAAAGGGGGGTTAATAGTGTGATGGCATGCCTTAACAGCAGCGTTACCGGTCTTGATAGTCCTCTGATCATGCGTGATTAATATGACATTAATGACGCACTAACCAGGTCTTGTAACAGCCTATTGATAGCCCTTGAATGTCTGAGCCGTTGGAGATCCCTAAGTCTTCCCGTTGTAGACATATATCCAGATGTGTGACACGTGGTAGCTCCAGAGGTTCCCTGTGCGGGGAGGAAGGTCCAGAGCTACTAGACACGTGGTAGAACTAGAGCTTCCCTTGTTGGGGAGGCAGGTCCGACACCCTGGGATACGTGGCAGCATTGGAGCTACCCTAAAGAGGGAGGCAAGTCCGACACTGCAGCACGTGTGGCAGGGCCGGAGCCACCCTAAGGAGGGATGTAGATCTGGCACTACAGAACACATGGCAGTGATGGAGCCACCCTAAGGATGGAGAAAAATCCGGCACTGCGGGAAATGTGTTGCCTCCGGAAGTCCACAATACTGGAAGGTGGAACTCAATGCGTCTTCTTCTGGTACGAAGGGATAGCTGGCATGCAGAGTATCGACAGTGGCACCCGGGCCCACCTCTGGTGAGATTGTGATGTTTCAATGCTGGAGGTGGGGCCATTATATCTCCTGCACTGCTGCTTAAACTTTCCTCTTGGGATACGCAGATTTTCTTGATTTGGTAGGTGAAATACATGATGTGCGAATCCCACGCAATTGAAGGACGCTGATTCCCAATACAATTTATGTATTGGTTCCCAGCGAATCTTTGTAGCACCGTGAGGCTGCCGCCCTTTGGCTTCAAAATTCTCATCATGACAACGGTTCACCTAGTGCGACTTTTTTGGCGAAATGGAGCCAGGCCTCCTTGTCATTGATGAGGTAACTTTGTTAAGTGTGATCAAGGTCCGAATGTAGTTTCCATCCAAGCGTTACAGAGGCTTAATAAAGGAATAGGCGCTGCAAGGTCAGAGAACTCTTACGCATCGATCTGTTCTTGCTCATAGAGCTCTCCGCTTAAACCCTTGCATCGTGCTCCCACTTTTGCTCCACTTTGCGGTGAAGGAACCTGAACTTTCCCCCAGCAAGATTGTAGGAAAGAAGGATCTCACAAGAGTCCGGAAGCTGATGGCTAGTAGAGCGACTCCTTCAACAATGCTATTCATGCGGCAAGCTCCCGTTCAAGAAGGAGTCCTCCGGTGACATTGTCTACTTCTTGGGGTACGCCATGGTTGGAATGGTTCCACCAGTATCTAGCTTCTTGCCGATGCTGCTGGAGTCATATGGGCTCCAACTTCATCATCTCGGACCTCATTCGATCTTGCTGGTGGCAATCTTCATCCACTTCTCCGAGATGTGGGTAAGCGTGCCACCCTGCGTGCCACTGTTCTGGACCTTCTTCACTCTTCGGGTGATAGAAAAATTTAACAGCTTGTTGGGATTCTACTATTTTCTAAGGCGTAAGAATCCCCCATACAAGTACATCAAGTCCTTTCCTTCCAGAAAGTGGGAGAATTGGAAGACTGACTAGGTAGTAATTCGGGTGGACCCTCATGACCGGTTGGAGCTGCCAGAAGGGTTCCCGACGACGGAGTTTGACTCCCGGGAGGAGCTCCTGAAGTTGACCGAAGAGTACAACTCCGTGCTATCAAGAATATGGAACATGGTCGATGGAGGATTGACGTCTCTGATGGTCCTCGGCGAATTCTTAACCAACCATTGGTCTCCACTCAAGCAGTGTGAATTTGCAGCTTGGTCATACTCCGGAGAAATGGATTTCTTTTGGGTTGAGGTTTGTCGGGGAACCAACTTAGATGAGCATGCTTTGAAGCTCCATCTGCAGAAGTTGAATAGTGGAACTATATCAAGAGATGACCTCGTACCCCCGACAGAGTTCTTGCCTCTATGTGTAGTTCTGGAGGTCAAGAGGGAACTGTAGAAGGTGATGCCACTCCTTGATGACACGGGTCTTGCGGTGCGACTAAGGAGCACCCCGCCATCAGGGATTGTAATCCCCAAAGCTTTGGCCCTCTGCCTACCTGAAGGGTCCAACTCTACATCAGATCCCAGCCGAGGCAGCGCCGACGGCTGCCACAACTCTTGGGATGAAGTTGGAGTCTCTGCCTCACCGACTACGATGGGTTCTGACTCCGACCGTCCAAGGAAGAAGTTCTGTGCCGACTGGAGCAGCAGCATCCCCAGATAATAATCGACACTTAAATTGTGTTTTCTTTTCATTTTTTGCAATTTATTGAATTCTCTATTCCTCTGTTTCCATAGTATGAAGTGGAAGAGCTACTGCTCCAGTACCTTCCAGCGCTGCGGCCATAGAGACCGCACCGATCGGAGCCTCCGCTATTGAAATGGCTTCTCCTATGGTCGTGGCGGGCGACATGGTTGCTCCAGTGCCAACTAACATCGAGATGACCTCGGTGCCAGTGGATGAAGAAACCATGGTTGCGCCGAACCACAAGGAAGAAGCGCTAGAGCAAGCTTTAGTTGCTCTGGATCCAGTATCGGAGGTACCCGCATCAGTGTCGAAGATTTTGGATGCTGCAGCAGAAGTTTAGGCACCAGCTCCGGAGGTAACAACGTCGTTGGCTAATGTCGATATGCCAGAGATGGCCATGCCTTGGCCGATACCCGAAGATCCAGCTGCGGGACTTTTTACGTGTGCGCCGGAGGTCGATGAGCTCCCGAAACTTAGCGCTGCAGACTTCGAGCTGTTGGTGTCCATGCTTGTGCCATGGGCCCCGACAACCATTGTGGAAGACTCGGGGGAACCAGAGGAACCTCAGGCAGGTCCTGAGCCAATCCCCCTGGACATGTCGATTGACAATGCCTACTCGAGCCTCCACCAAGTTTAGCTTGCCTTCGACTACGAGCGCAAGACCCTGGAGGATGAGCATTACACCTAAGGCGCTGGCACAAGCTGCTCTACTCAAAATGAAGTTGATGCAGTCTCGGATAGTGGACCTAAGGGATTGGCTGGAGATCGAGAAAGCTCGGCAGACGCGCCTGAACAACGCGCTAAATTAAAGGGAGGCTGCAAGAAAACCCTCGATGTAAAGACTCGGGAGATCTAAAAGCATGCCAAGAAACTCAATGAATTGGCAGATGATCGCTTGGAGAGTCTCAACGCTTTATGGGAACAACTCCTCAAGCGTCGAGATGCTTTAGATAATAAGGAGGATGAGCTCCAGATGAGATAGGCTGAGATCTCTCAGGAGTTAGAGCGCAGTGAGCAGGACTTGGCTGACCGCGTAGAGAAATTCAAGTCCTGATGCGAAAAAGAAAAGCACCAAGTATGACTGGCAGGACAAGGAGTCAGCAAGCGAGAAAGTGTTGTCTTTGTCCGGGAGAACAAGGTGAAGGCTAAGGAGAGGGACCCTGCGGATAAGCAAGACTGCTTGAACCTCCGGGAGAAGCAAATCTCTGACCAAGAGAGGCAGCTGACTGAACAGATTCAGCAGCATGCTAAAGAGGTCGGGCGGTTCTCGAAGGAGGGCTCTTTGGAGCTATCATCCGCAAGAAGGTCACTGGGGGAGCTCCAGGGTACGAGAGCAATTGAGTCCCAGCAGGTCTGGGATTTCCTTGGGCGAGCGAAAGATGCTCTGATGCAACTGGGATTCAGTCTGATCCGATCGGTTGACCCGGAGCCAGATATGGACAAGGCCTTGGTGGCGCTCAACTCCGTCGGAACTAAGTTGGATGCGCTGGAAGATGTGATCAGCAACTAGCTCGAGACCGAGGGAAAATCCTTCGCGAAGAATGTTGCAAAATATGTGTTGACATGCTTCCAAAGTGGGGATCCCTCTATGTCTTTAGCTTTGGTGATTGATGGATCCATCGTCGCGGAGGAAGAAGCTGCCAAGGCAAGCGTCCAAGAAGCCGCCCAAAAGGTTGCTTCATACTTCCAGCAGAACTCTAGTAGCTAGGATTCTCCCCTTTTGTACCTTCATCTTGTAAATCTCCAAATTTTGAATGAATGAAATCCTTTCAAATTCCATTTTTGTCTTCAATGTATCATTGCCTTTATCTTGTTGCCCCCTGGTAGATGCGCTCATTTGATTGAGGACATCTACCATAAGGAACTATACAATGTCTTGAATATTTGATTGCTCCAATCTCGTAGCTACTGTGGTAGCTCCGAGGTCTGAGTCTTGCATCTGAAATCTCCAAGGACCCTTCACCATGTTCTTGACGTCGACGGTGGGCCCTTGGGTGTTGTCGGAGCTTAGTTGCTTCGACGGCGCCCACTATCGACGTATAAAGCATTGACAGCGGGCCCCCCTGGGTGATGCTGGAGCTAGGTGATCTGGCGGCACCCACCATCATAGACAATTATTCTTTTTTCCTACACATGACATACAAGAAAAGCAGTAAAATTCGTCCTCTTGCCTATAGCTTATTTGCAACTTATTATCCTTCTTTGAATTTCAGATCCTAACAAACTCATTGTGACAACATAAGTATACTGATTAAACTTCCATAGGTTCGTTTGCTTTCCGGACCCGCCTTACTAAGACTCACCAGAATAGGTAGGGTGGCGTACTTAGGATGCTCGATCAGGCTAAGTCGATCGCGCACTTCGGACCTGCCATTGGCATTGGTTTTCAGGCGAGTAGGCCATCCATCAATACTAGGATCTAATAGAAGATTACCAATAAAACTTACAGATATATCACATGAATCTTTAGAACTATCTTTAGATTGGATTGCACAACATCGCTATTGACAAGAAGGTAAAAGAAGGAAAATAATGAGCATGTGCAAAGTAAATGCACGTAGAATCTGTTTTCATATTAAATGTATTTCATTATAGGTCCGAATAACAAGGGAAGGCAAGGACACACTTAAAGTATTGGACCAAGTTAAGTGTGTTATTCATCTTGGACCAACCCGACTCTGTTCATAGAATTTATGAGATAAATTTTATACAAATACAGACTCACCTCCGTGCTACTAAGTATAGAACTTGTGAGATCTATGTGTGCTGAATACATTGGCTTTTACAATAAAAGTTTTGAATATTGCCAAAACACCCTTTTCAACAAGGTTCAACTCTATGTACGAGCTCTGGCAAGGTCCAACAAAAGGTCTAACATGTCTTGGGTAGCTTCAGCAAGGACTGACAATAGGTCTGACATGTTTTGGGTAGCTTCGGCAATGTCCGACAATAGGTCTGGCATGCTTTGGCTAGGTACGACGTGAGGTCTGACAAACTTTGGCTAGGTCCGGCGCAAGATCCATTTAGCTTTGGCTAGGTCTGGTGCAAGGTCTGGTTAGCTTTGGCAAGGTCCGACGCAAGGTCCGGTGCGAGATCGCAATGGTCCCGCTTTTAACTTGCAATGGTTCAAACTTGTTTTTGGCTTATGGGAAGTTTGCTTAGTATTTTTTTGCTAAGTTTTTGAAGTGTTATGGCTGTTTACGGTGGTTAATGTTTTGATATGGTTTGCAACATGTTTATGTGAGGTGCTCACGTAAGGTGTTGTGTTTTGTGGACCAATGAGAGTCAAGTCGAGGACTTGGGCTCGCAAAGGATGGTTGTTTATTCATGTGCCGGTGTTGCTTGAGGTCAAGACATGGCTGGTGACAAGATCCATTGAACTAGTCTTAGGGAAAAGATGAGGTTCAACAACCAAGTTCGGGTCGAGTTGTGGTTGAGTTGATTAGGAGGTCACGTGTAACACCCTCATTTTCATGCACAATTCATTGCATACATCCTCATACATGTTCAACAAAAGCAACCCTAAAGGAAACAAGATTAAAATGAATTTAGGCTTAATCAAGGATTTAAGTCAGTCAGGGTACAGACTTGTCCGACCTAAAATTCGGACTAGTCCGTTGTCCCTATTCTCTTTCAGAAAATTCAGTTTCTTCAGAACTCGGACTTGTCCGGCAAAATGCACGGACTAGCCCATTATTGGTTCTGATGTTTTCTGTACTTATCTGAATTTCAACGGACTAGTCCGAGTATGTCTAAATTTCAGTCCGTTTCTAGTCACCTCAGACTTGTCTGACCAAATACACTGGACTTGTCCGATTTTTCCTATGTTCCACAACGAACTTGTCCGGTCCCTTATGTAAACTAGCTCGGGCTGCAGAAACTAACTCGGATTCTTTTATTCTCCACAATTTGTTTTTGGGTAATTGCCTTATTTTGGCCCAAGAACTTTGTGCCCAACCTTAGAGGAGCCCAAGTGGACCCCATCTCGGGCCTTACACGTCCCCCACAAAATCCTACTTGGAATTCACCCCAAAACCCTAATCCTCTACCTCTATATAAACAACCCAATGCCCCACACCTCTCCACCCCAATTGGAAACCCTTGCTGCCACTTTCACATTGTGCCGTTGTCAAGATCAAGTCCAGAAGCAAGGAGGAGGGGAGACACATGAAGAAGGACCAACCAAGATTGATCTTCATTGACTTTTTGACGAATTGATGTTCTTCATCCAAGTTCTCCATCAACTCATCTCCATCAAGCCCTAACGACCAAAATTCAAAGCTGCACGCCCAAACCTTGATCTTTGGATCTCTAAACACATGGTACACCCTTTACTTTAAAGTTTCTACGTCAATTCAACCCCAATTCTCTAAGATTAGAAAAATCCTAATTTTACAGTCTGCATAGTGCGGACTAGTCCGACCCCTGTATACGGACTAGTCCGACCTCTAAATTTGAACCGTGCTGAATTAATTCCAAATTGACTCAAATCAATTCCAAACCTATCCAAACTTGTTAGAAACCATTATAGCTAGTTAGTAAACATAATTAGCAACTCACTAACAAGTTTTACCTCACAATTTCAATAATCATGCATATCATGGAATATTGAGGACTATATGAGCATTATTTGATTGAATTGTGTGTTTTGCATGTTTGTCGCTCGAAATAGAATGAATTGCCATAGAGAGTGCATTCGAGGACCTGCAGAACTAGAGTTTCGAAGCCTTCGACCCAAATCAAGCTCAGGAGCAAGGCAAGTGCCCTTGACCATATTGATCGTGTTTTAAAGGTTTTGTTTGCATAATTGCATGCTTGTGTCGAAATTGATGGGAAACCCAATTGTAGGAGTTTACTAGTTTTGTATGACCACCCTTGTTGCTTGAACACAATGTAGAGAGTCGGAAAGGGTACTTTACACTTTTTTCTTTGCAATGCTCAATTGGGTTTGGAAATCAACTATAATGCTTAATTATGGACTGTTGAACATGTGAATGATGAGAATTGATAATAATGACCCTTTAGCAACATGGTGCCTAGGGATCTGAGCAAGCCGTTTATGTGGAATTGGTTGGACTATTTTGGTGATTTTGCTTGCTTTAGATCTAAGGACTGGTTCGTGGAGCAACCATCCAGGATTTACAGTGCCACCACATGGCCAAGTATGGGTGCGGCTTAGCTAACTAATTAGTGACTTTCCAGTACTGTTTGGACCATTAAGAATGCTCGGGGAAGGGATAGTCGGATTGGGTTTGGTAGAGATTGGTGGGACTACCCTAGGATCCGAATGGCTCAAGAGGGGGCCCTTGGCTGGATGTGCTCAGTTGGAGACATCACCACTGGTGAACCCTCAGTGGGGTCTAAATAGGCTAGTAATCACTTTGTAAAGGCTATTTTGTGATCTCTTGGCCACACACCTAAGGAAGTGTGAGACGGCATAATTGAGATTCCATAGTCATCAAAAGGTGATGAAATCGCGAACTTGTGGGTAAAGTGGTACAACCTCTCCAGAGTGCGTCTAAAACTATCATGATAGCCGTGCTCCCGATCATGAGCAACCTGGACCCTCACTTGATTACAATTTGTACTTTAATATGGTTTAATGGCTGGAATTGGATTGAAATTTGGTACTGGTTTATTAATTTATTTGGTATATGAAATTGATGAATTTGAGCCAAATGAGCAGTTATGAGTTGAATATGGTTTATTTTTGCTAGTAGTGGTTATTTAAGTTGAAATTGATGATATATGGGTTATTTTGGGAAGGACCTCACTTAATAATGATATAATTGCATTTTCAACTATTTTGAATGTACTTTTATGCAAATAGCCATTGTTTATAATCATGCCTTGTTTAAGCTACATGTCATACTTTCCCATACTCGTTGAGTTCGACATGTGCTCACCCTTGCTATTCCCACACCAAATCCAGACGCAGGCGACCAGGTGGAGTACCAGGAGGTCTTTGAGGAGTTCTAGGCATGTGTTTACCGTCAAACCTGCCTGTGGAGTTGAAGTCATTAGAGCTTAGTTTTCCCGCTGCAGTTTCATTAGAGCTTGTGTTCGAGACTATTTGGTTTGTAATAAAGTACTATTATTAGTAGTATTATTTGTGATATGGTTTATATCTGCTTATCAATTGTGAATCACTTGTGTATGTGTGTTATACATTCTGAGTACACATATGCATTACGCTTGGTTTATTTTCGGAACCGGGTGTCACAAGTTGGTATCAAAGTTGTCTTTGACTGTAGGACGCATGCCTAGTTAGAATGGGTACCAAAAATCACTTAAGACTTCTTCCCTATTAAAAATAAGCCTGTTTTGCACTATTTTGCCTTCCACTAGATAAATAAAGTGGGAAAATTGCGTTTTTACTGCTGCTGCAATTTTTGCTATTTTTGCATCTTTTTGAGCAAATGGACATCCTATCATCCTTATTTATGGATGCTGCAATTTGAGAACGGATATTTGTGTTTTCCTCTAATTTTCTCATGTTTTCTTATAGATGGCTCACACCAAAATGACAGCCCGCAAGAGAGCTCGTTTGCCACCCCTTGGAAGCAAGCTTAGGCCTCGCAAGGAGCCGTAAATGGAACCAGCCCAAGAGGGGGAAGAAGTGAGTTCTCCCGCAAAGGAGGTTGAGCATGAACACTTCAACACGACGAAGGAAGACCCTGAAATGGTGGAGTCCTATGATGATGATGAGGAAGAGGAGGACCCTGAAATGGTGGAATGTTATGATAGCGAAGAAGAGGAAGGTGAAGCACATGAGGAGGATGAAGATGAACCCGCTGCCCATGAAGAAGTACCAGAAGCTCAAAGGAATGCATTGCAGCCTAGTGAAGCCAAGAAGGAGGACAAATGCATAGTTTACCGTGATGCCCAAGAATTTTGTTCCGATGGCACTGATGGAGATTTTGCAGCTAGGCAATTGAAGGAGTTCCTCGACTTATGCAAGATGCACCCAGAGTATTATGTCAAGAGAATTCGTCACCACAGACGTGAAGAATGGAGGGCTCAAGCTACTGTTCTTGCTAGAAATGAGGTGGTCACCCGACACTTTGCATCCACATGGAGAGCCACTAGGGAGCAAGCTATTGATGATGTTGCTTGGGATGCACTTACTAGATTGTGCCACATCTATCAGGAGCAGATTGGAGATACTAGTTTTGCACTACACCCGCAATGCAAGAAGGGGACAAGGGAGGTCCTAAGACCACAGGATGGAGCTCAAGTCAGTTCTCGTGCTACTGACAGATCTCAGACAGTATTAGTGAATTTTAAGAAATCGCTATGCTAAAGCTATGGAAGAGATCTGTTACCTCTGTAAGAAGCTGTTCATCATGGAGAAGCAAGAAGAAGCTCGTGCCACTGTGGAGATCAATGGTGTAGCAACATCTCCAGCACCTACATGTACGGCCAATTCACCAGGGCGTGCGCCCATGTATGCCTCAGCGTTGTCATCGCCTTTGCCGCCTCACGGCCAGGACAACCACAGCTCACATAATTAAGTTTAGGTCTCCCGTTTAGAAGCTAGAAAGCATTTAGATTGTTTAGTCATATTAGTGTGGTGTGTTGAATTTTCATGGTGTGTGCTTGTGCTTGTGTGCTTGGTGCGAGCTGTGGGACGTCTAGCATTTTGTCCACGTCTGCACGTAGTAGAGAGTTGTGGGATCATTGTCCACATCCTCTAATAGGGTTATTAGAATTAATAAAGGAGTTGCTTAGTTACATATACCTTGATGCATATAGTTGGGGAGTTTCTTTTCAAATTCTAAATCCTTCTGTATCTCCTATTCCTTCACCAACAGATGTCGAGGACTCGTAACCATAGCAATGCCAACGGTGAGGAGGAGGGCAATGAAGCACCTCAGAACAACCTGAAACCTGCCCAGGGAGCTATCAACCTTGAGCAGCTATTGGCTATGCAAAACCAGCTCATGCAGACCATGATACAGATTATGGGACAGCTGCAAGCTGGCCACAACAATTAGCCCCACATGCCGCCACCACCACCCCCGCCACCCCACAATCGTTAGGGAGAGTTTATGAGGACCAGGCCACCTACCTTTGCTCAAGCCACAGATCTGATGGAAGCTGATGATTGGTTGAAGTCAGGTTAGAAGAAACTTGCTATTGTCCAGTGCAGTGATAGTGAGAAGGTTCTTTTCACCTCACACCAGTTGGTTGGAGCTGCTGTAGACTGGTGGGAATCTCTATGCAATGCTCATGAAAACCCAGAGGGAATCACTTGGATTGAATTCAGGGAGAAGTTCTGCTCTCACTATGTAAAAGAGGGAGTTATGATACTCAGAAGACAAGAGTTTGAAAACCTCAGGAAAAGAAGGATGAATGTGAGCGAGTATCTCAATAAATTCACTCAACTATCTCGATCTGCTCCAGAGGACATCAACACTGATAGCAGGAAGAAATATCTGTTCATGAGGGGTCTCAACAATGAAATTCAAGTCCAGTTGCTCAATGCTGACTATGCAAACTTTCAAAAGCTGGTTGACAAGGCCATTGTTGTTGAAAACAAGATTTGGGAGATGGAGCTAGATCACAAGAGGAAGATGCCATATCAGGGACAACCGCAAGGAAGCAATGTATGTCCTCGCTATGCACTGCCTGCTGCACCCTATTATAACCCGTCTGCCATTGCATGCCGCCCTGCTTATCCATCGCGACCACAACAACCAATGCAACAACGCCCGCCTATGCAAGCACCTCACTTACCTATGCAGCATGCGCCACGCCCAAATATGTCTGCTTATGCTCAAAGCCAGCCTCATCCTAACTTTCCTGGCGCCACTGGTGGAAAGACTTACTATGCTCATGGTTAAACAGGACATTTTGCAAATCAATGTCCAAGGTCAGGTCAGGGTCAGATGAACAATGTTCCAAGACAGAATCCAAGGCCCAATGGAGGAACAACTCAAGGCAACCGTGGACCGCAGAATTCTGCTCGTGGCAAGGTGAACCATGTATCTGCAGAAGAGGCTCAGCAAGCTGAAGATGTTGTGATTGGTATGTTTCTCGCAAACTCCAACATGCGACTATATTATTTGATTCTGGAGCATCCCATTCGTTCATCTCATCAAAGTATGTTGCAAAGCATAGCATGCATATATCGTACCTGAAGTTTACCTTGTTGGTTAAATCTCCTAGAGGAGAGATGAGGACAAATATAGTATGTCCAAAAGTAAGTATTTCCATAAGGAGGGTAGAATTCGTTGCCAACCTTATAGTCCTAAATTCGCAAGGCTTGTACATCATCCTTGGAATGGATTGGTTAAGGAAGCATAAAAAAGTGATTCAGTGTGCTACTCGGATAGTGCAATTGACAAATGAAGAAGGGGTCAATATAAAATTCAAGGTAGTTCAGCCGACAACTGAGAAGGCCATGGTGAATAATGCAGGGGGAGTGACCTTGGAGGAGATTTTGATTGTTTGTGAGTATCCAGATGTGTTTCCTGAGGAATTGTTAGGTATGCCACCGGATCGTGACATTAAGTTCATCATTGATTTAATACCTGGAACTGCACCTATAGCAAAGATGTCATATAGGATGCCTCCTAAAGAATTAGTAGAGTTCAAGAAGCAGATTCAAGAGCAGTTAGAGAAGGCTTTTATACGCCCAAGATCTTCACCTTGGGAAGCACCAGTGCTTTTCGTAAATAAGAAGGATGGATCCAAGAGAATGTGTGTAGATTACCGGTCTCTCAACGAGGTGACAATCAAGAATGAGTACACACTGCCCCGCATTGAATATCTGTTCGACCAGAGTATTCTCTAAGATTGATCTTCGGTTGGGATATTTCCAAATAAAGATTAGACCATCAGACATACCCAAGATAACTTTCAAGATACGG
Source organism: Tuctoria greenei (assembly GCA_036927565.1). Taxonomy (NCBI): domain Eukaryota; kingdom Viridiplantae; phylum Streptophyta; class Magnoliopsida; order Poales; family Poaceae; genus Tuctoria; species Tuctoria greenei. Next base: position 220,876,422 of record JAYESD010000001.1, on the reverse strand, counting down.
TGTGGATCTTACGAGTATACATCATGTCATTTGGATTGACTAATGCACCTGCATACTTCATGTATCTTATGAATAAGGTTTTCATGGAGTATTTGGACAAGTTCATGATAGTGTCTGTTGATTACATTATGATCCACTCAAAGAGTGAAGAGGAACACGAAGAGCATTTAAGGCTGATGTTGCAGAAACTACGAGAACACCAGTTGTATGCCAAGTCCAACAAGTGCCAATTCTGGTTGAGGGAGATATCATTCCTAGGCCATGTCATGTCTGGAGGAGGAGTGTCATTTGACCCAGGAAAGGTTAGAGATGTGCTAAGTGGGAACCGCCAAAGAATGTTAAGGGGATAAGGAGTTTCTAGGAATGGTTGGATACTACCGTCGGTTCATCAAGTACTTTTTCAAGATAGCGAAGCCCATGAATGAACTGTTAATGAAGGAGAAGCCCTTCAAGTGGACTCAAGCTTGTCAGGACAGTTTTGAGGAGATAAATAAGATGTTAACCACAACACCTGTGTTGGTATTGCCAGATGTGAGCAAGAGTTTTGACATCTATTGTGATGCTTCAAGGCAAGGTCTTGGTTGTGTATTAATGCAAGAAGGTCGAGTAGTGGCTCATGCATCTAGGCAGTTGAACAAACATGAGCAGAACTATCTTGCGCATGATCTCGAACTTGCAGCCATGGTGCATGCTTTGAAGATTTGGAGACATTACGTTCTTGGCCATAGATGTGAGATTTATACGGATCATAAGAGTCTCAAGTACATATTCACTCAGATGGATCTGAATTTGAGACAGTGACGATGGTTGGAACTCATTAAGGATTATGATGTGGGGATCAACTATCATCTAGGAAAGGCCAACGGTGTGGCTGGTGCTTTGAGTCAAAAGGGAGTAAGCCACCAGCTTGCCGTTAGAGAGTTTCCACCCGAGCTATGCAAGGAATTCGAACGGTTGAATCTCAGATTCGTTAATGAGATGGGATCAATGGAAGTGAATCCAACCCTAAAACAAGAAATTCGAGAGGGATAGACAAAGGATGAGGAAATCCAGGAAATCAAGGAAAGGAACCAAGAAGGGAGAGAATTCAGATTTGACGAGGACGACCAAGGTACTCTATGGCTTGGAAAATGAATTGTTGTGCCTAATGATAAAAGTCTCTGACAGTTGATATTGAAGGAGGCACATGGCTCGCTTTACTCTATCCATCCCGGTTGTACCAAGATGTACAAGGACCTGAAGACATGCTACTGGTGGGATGGCATGAAAAGGGACATACCATAATATGTTGCACTATGTGATGTGTGCAAATGAGTCAAGGCTGAACATCAAAGGCCAGTTGGATTATTACAACCATTGAAGATTCCAGAATGGAAGTGGGAAGAGGTTGGTATGGATTTCATAGTTGGTTTGCCTCACACTTCGGTAGGTTATGATTCAATATGGGTTATTATGGATTGATGGACGAAATCAGCGCATTTCATTCTTGTCAAGACTACTTATAGTGGAGCCAAGTTGGCAGAACTGTATATGGGAAGAATAGTGTGTTGACACGGAGTGCCCAAGAAAATAGTGTACGATAGAGGTTCCCAGTTTACTTTGAGGTTCTGGTAGAAGCTGCACGAGTCTATGGGGACTCAATTGAGTTTCAGTTTTGCCTATCACCCTCAAATTGATGGACAGACCGAGAGGACAGATCAGATTTTGGAAGACATGTTAAGAGCTTGTGCGCTAAAGTATGGAGGAAGCTGGAACAAAAGTCTGCCATATGCTGAGTTTTCCTACAACAACAGTTATCAAGCAAGCTTGAAGATGTCACCATATGAAGCATTGTATGGGAGAAGGTGTAGGACACCCTTGTTTTGGAATGATACAGGGGATACTCAAGTATTTGGACCTGATGTGATCCAGGAAGGCGAAAAGCAAGTGCAGACTATCCGTGAGAATTTGAGAGCTATTCAGTCAAGACAGAAGGGTTATGCGGATAATAGACGAAGAAGATTATGTTTTGAGGTGGGAGACTTCATATACCTCAATGTGTCACCTGTGCGAGGTCACAAGCGGTTTAATGTCAACGGAAAGTTGGCACCTCGCTATATTGGACCATTCAAGATTTTGGACAAACGGGGAGAAGTAGACTATAAACTGGAGATGCCTGCACATCTTTTGGATGTTCATGACGTGTTTCATGTTTCTCAACTCAAGAAGTGCTTGAGGGTACCGGAAGAGCAGGTACCAATGGAAGAATTGGAGCTCGAGGAAGATTTTACCTATGAAGAGCAACCTGTCAAAATTTTGGACACCAAGGAGAGGGTCACAAGAAACAAGGTGATTTGATGGTGCAAAGTGCAATGGAAGCATCATATAGAATAGGAAGCAACTTGGGAGCGAGAAGAGGATCTCAAGAAGGAATTTCCCTATCTCTTTCCTTCCGCGTCGAATCTTGAGGGCGAGATTCATTTTAAAGGGGGTAGGCTTGTAACACCCTCATTTTCATGCACAATGCATTGCATACATCCTCATACATGTTTAACATAAAGCAACCCTAAAAGAAAAAAGATTAAAATGAATTTAGGCTTAATCAAGGTTTTAAATCTATCAGGGTACGGACTTGTCTGGCCTGAAATCCGGACTAGTCTGGTGTCTCTATTCTCTTTCAGAAAATTATGTTTCTTCAGAACCCGGACTTGTCCGGCAAAATGCACGGACTAGTCTATTATTGGTTCTGATGTTTTCCGGACTTATCCGAATTTGAATGGACTAGTCCGAGTATGTCTAAATTTCAGTCCGTTTCTAGTCACCCTGGACTTGTCTGGCCAAGTACATCGAACTTGTCCGATTTTGCCTCTGTTCCACAACGGACTTGTCCGGTCCCTTATGAGGACTAGTCCAGCTTGTAGAAACCAACTCGAATTCTTTTATTTTCCATGATCTTTTTTTGGTAATTGCCTTATTTGGGCCCAAGAACTTCGTGGCCAACCTCAGAGGAGCCCAAGTGGACCCCACCTCGGGCCCTACACGTCCCCCACCAAATTCTACTTGGAATTCACCCCCAAAACCCTAATACTCCACCTCTATATAAACAACCCAATGCCCCACACCTCTCCACCCCAATTGGAAACCCTTGTTGCCACTTTCACATTGTGCCATCATCAAGATCAAGACCAAAAGCAAGGAGGAGGGGAGACACACAAAGAAGTACCAACTAAGATCGATCTTCATTGACTTTTCGACAAATTGACGTTCTTGATCCAAGTTCTGCATCAACTCATCTCCATCAAGCCCTAACTGCCAAGATTCAAAGCCTCATGCCCAAACCTTAATCTTTGGATCTCTAAACATGTGGTACACCCTCTACTTCCAAGTTTCTATGTGAATTCAACCCCAATTCTCTTAGATCAGAAAAACCCAAATTTTACAGTTTGCGTAGTGCGGACTAGTCCGACCCTGCATACGGGCTAGTCCGGCCTCTGAATCTAAACCGTACTGAAATAATTCCAAATTATCCCAAATCAATTCCAAACCTGTCCAAACTTGTTAGAAACCATTATAGCTAGTTAGTAAACATAATTAGCAACTCGCTAACAAGTTTTACCTCACAATTTCATTAATCATGCATATAATGGCATATTGAGTACTATATGAGCATTATTTGATTGAATTGTGAGTTTTGCATGTTTGTCGCTCGGAATAGAAGGAATTGTCGTAGAGAGTGCTTTCGAGGACCTGCAGAACCAGAGTTTCAAAGCCTTGGACCCAAATCAAGCTCAGGAGCAAGGCAAGTGCCCTTGACCATATTGATCCTGTTTTAAGGGTTTTGTTTGCAAAATTGCATGCTTGTATCGAAATTAATGGGAAAACCAAGTTGTAGGAGTTTACTAGTTTTGTATGACCACCCTTGTTGCTTGAACACAATGTAGAGAGTCAGGAAGGGTATTTTACACTTTTTGTTTCGCAATGCTCAATTGGGTTTGGAAATCAACTATAATGCTTAATTATGAACTGTTGAACATGTGAATGATGAGAATTGATAATAATGACCCTTTAGCAACATGGTGCCTAGGGATCTGAGCAAGCTAGTTATGTGGAATGGGTTGGAATGTGTTGGTGGTTTTGCTTGCTTTAGATCTAAGGACCGGTTCATGGAGCAACCATATATCCAAGATTTACAGTGCCACCACAGGGCCAAGTATAGGTGCAGTTTAGCTAACTAATTAGTGAATTGCCAATACTGTTTGGACCATTAAGAATGCTCGGGGAAGGAGTAGTCGGATTGGGTTTGGTAGAGATTGGTGGGACTACCCTGGGATCCGAATGGCTCAAGAGGGGGCCCTTGGCTGGATGTGCTCAGTTGGAGACATCACCACCAGTGAAACCTCAGTGGGGTCTAAATAGGCTAGTAATCACTTTGTAAATGCTATTTTGTGATCTCTTGGCCACACACCTAAGGAAGTGTGATACACCATACTTAAGATTTCATAGTCATCGAAAGGTGACAAAATCACAAACTTGTGGGTAAAGTAGTACAACCTTTGCAGAGTGTGTCTAAAACTATCATGATAGTCGTGCTCCCAGTCATGAGCAACCTGGACCTTCACATGATTAGAATTTGGACTTCAATATGGTTTAATGGCTGGAATTGGATTGGAAATTGGTATTGGTTTATTAATTGGTTTGGTATATGAAATTGATGAATTTGAGACAAATGAGCAGTTATGAGTTTAATATGCTTTATTATTGCTGGTATTGGTTATTTAAGTTGAAATTTATGATATATGGGTTATTTTTGGAAGGACCTCACTTAATAATGATATAATTGCATTTTCAACTGTTTTGAATGTACTTCTTTGCAATTGGCCATTGTTTATCATCATGCCTTGTTTAAGCTACATGTCATACTTTCCCACACTTGTTGAGTACGACGTGCTCACCCTTGCTATTCGCCCACCAAATCCAGACGTAGGCAATCAGGTGGAGTACCAGGAGGTCTTTGAGGAGTTCTCGGCATATGTTTTACCTTCAAACCTGCCTGTGGAGTTGAAGTCATTAGAGTTTAGTTTATCCGCTGCAGTTTCATTAGAGCTTGTATTCGATACTATTTGCTTTGTAATAAAGTACTATTATTACTAATATTATTTTAGACATGGTTTATATCTGCTGATCAATTGTGAATCACTTGTGTATGTGTGTTAAACATCCTGGGCACACATATGCATTACACTTGGTTCATTTTCGGAACCGGGTGTGACATCACGTAACATGTTAGGGTCAAGAACAATGCATATGAAGGTATCATGGATGTCGTTAGAAGGTGTTTGCACATATGCAAGGAGTGCATGGACGTGGAAACATGGTTCCAAGGCATGATGAAGAGAAGTATATGTAAAGAATTGGTCAGAAAGGTCCAACCGGCTGGATTATGCCTCAGTCTGCGGCTGAGGTGGTTATGGTTTGTTTATGGAATGTTTCGAGTTTGTTTTGGTTAGATTTCATGTGGGCCATGAAGTTGAGTTGTTTTAGGAATGTGGAATTCGTTTCTAACATGTTTGGAAGTCTTAAGATTGCTTCTATCTGTGTATAGAAGAGTCTTGAGCAGTTATGGAAAGTTTCGATTGAAACTGAGTAGGATTAGAGTCCTAGTTTGGATTGGGTTTGCCTTAGGGATGGTTATATAAGCAAGGGAGGCCAGAGCTCGTGGTGAGAGGATTCTCCGCTGTTCCTCTTGTGATCTATTGAATAAAAATCATAGTTTTAGAGGAGCTTTTGTGCCTTGTTCGTCCAACTTGTTTTAGACAAGTTTTTCTCGTCGAGTTTCTGCACAACATTATGTTGCTTTGGTGTTTTTATCATAACTCGATTTTTACAGATCCAATTGACGTGATTCTTTTTGGATTGTCTTCAAAACATTATTATATATCATCTCTGAAAATTTCACGGTCATTGAATTTGTGGTTTCTGATCTACACGAGTTTTTTTGCAGTGTTACAGATCTATTTTTACTCGGGTAGAACATATTGACCTTTGATCGATCTTTCGATCATAACTTGAGTTTTTCTCGATGGTTTTTCGTAAATCTTGTTGTAGTGTCTTCATGAATTTTATATAATACTTTTGTCAGGGTTGAACACGTTTAGATCAGTTGCACACACGGTTTCTTAACAGATTAATTTTCTGCCGAGGGGTTTTTGCTGTTTCAGCTGAAAAAGTTTTAATCTACCATTCACCCCCCTCCTGGTAGCTTTTCACGTGCTCTTCGATTCTACAATTGGTATCATAGCCACGGTGCTCTAATCTTTGTGATTTGTACGTGTTTTGACTAATCATCATAGAGAAATGCTCCACAAAACTTTGTGTGTTCAGTGGCATAGATTTTCATGTTTGGAAGGCACGTATGGAGGCTTTCATCCTAGTGCAAGGCTTTGCAATATGGGAAAAGGTTTAGAAGCCTTACGATGTGCCACCAAATGATCAAGTCAGCACTACGAACATGAGAGATGTCGACAACAACAACAAGGTGCGGAACTTGATCATACAAGGATTAACTCAAAGCGACTTCGACCATGTTGCATACCTTCGATTTGCGTACGATGTGTGTAAAACACTTTGTGACTACCATGAAGGATCCAACACGATCAAGGAGGTAAGGTAAGACATGTTCAAAAAGGAGTATATGAGTTTTGAGATGCAACCAGGTGAGTCCATCAATGATTTATTTGCCTGCTTTAATAAAATTCTCAGCAACTTGTGTAGTGTCAATGTTAATTTTTCAGATGTCGAGAATGCTAGACAATTACTAAGTGCATTAGACATGTCAATTTGGGAGATGAAAGTTACATCTATTTGTGAATCTACCGTCATGAGTACACTTACTTTAGATGTTCTATATTCTAAATTAGAAACTCATGAAATTGACATAATACCACGTAAGAATCCAAACAAGTCTCTTGCATTTGTTTCACAGCGTGACATGCCTAGCTCTAATCTATCTTCATCATGTGGTACACTTGATTTTTTGTCCTCTCTAACCCTTGAATAGATTGAAGAGTTTCCCGAGGAGGAGCTAACACTTCTCTACTTGGTTCTCAAAAGCATTGAAAAATGTGAGAACTAGAAGGAGAGGAAGTGTCAGTTCTCAATGATGTTTTGAATATGGTAGGACAGGACATTTTCATACAGATTGCCCTAATTTTTCAGGTCCTACTTTCCGTGATGAGAAGCAAAAAAAGTTCAAGTCCTCTGCAAACAACAACAAGAAAAAAAGGGTTTTATAGGTTTCCAATTGATAAACAGTTTTATCTTCGCACTTCAAGAACTTGGCTCGAGCGATGTGGACATCGGAAGTGATGAAGATGAAGAGAATTTGGCAAATATGTGCTTCATGGCGGGAAAGTCAAGATCAAGTATGGAGGAGGCAGAACACAACAGTGATGATGAAGAGGCATGTTCCACTTGCAAAGAAATGTGTGATGTTATTTCTCGTACCACTGCTATAGTTAAGAAAAAGGACAAAAAACTTAGGGACAATGCTGTTAGAATTGAATCACTAGAATATGAAATTAATCATTTAAATTTTTTATTCCTAATGATGATTCTTGTTCCTCATGTGAGCTTATATATGAACAATTGTCCTCTTTAAGAAGTGCCCACACTTCCACACTCGATAAGCTTGAACTTGAAATTAAAAAGAACAAAAAGCTTTCTACATTTAATGATAAAAACTTGAAATATGCTTGTTGTTCCACAATTGATTGCATTGTTCTACTTGTGATGATCTTGACAAGAAACTACACAATGCTATGAATGAGATTTCTATATTGAACAATGCTTTACTTTCTCATGAAATTAAATACTGTTCTAATTGCAAACTAAAAGGAAAAACTTCATGTAAAAACTGACTAGACTTGTCTAAGAAACTAGATGACATGAATAGGACACTAGAGCGATTTTGTAATGGGAATAAGAACCTAAACTTGCTGCTGAATTCTTCCAAGTCTTGCAATGATAACTGGTTTAGGTTTTGATTCTCATGCTCATGCTAAGGCACATCCACCTAAAATTGTAAAGTCAATAAAAAGTGGTTTGATTCAAACAGTTCCTAAACAAAAAGAAGTGGTTTTCAAATTCGCAGGGGTACTGTCTCATTTAGTTTCTAATAAACATGTTGCTCGCTCATCTAGGCATGAACAAAAAGTTAAATTTCATCGTACCAACTGTGGTAGAGATGGTCATGTCATAGATTTTTGTTATGGACTAGCTAGATCTCATAATTCTCTTGCAAAATTTGTTGCACATGCTAAATCGAATGTTAGAAACATGCAACCTGCTATAATGAGTCAAAAACATGCCAAGTTTGCTCCCAAACCTACTGTTTTTCATACTACACATGTAACACCTCGTAGGTCAGTAGTTGGATACAAGAATTCTCAAACTTTAGCTCATAAGCCTGCTATTTTATCTCAGCTTTCATGTGTTATTTCTGCTGAACATTGTGTGACTCAGTACTGGATTCCTAAATGCCTTTTGACTAACCCCAGTATTAAGTCATCGACGTATTGTGCTTCTATGTAGGTTACACACTTGAGGAAGGATAACATTTGGATTGTGGATCCTGGTTTGTCACGCCACATGACCGGTAACAAAAAATGGTGCTCCTCCCTTTCTTTTGTGTCACGTGTAGAGAATGTTACTTTTGCCAATAATTCTTCAACTCCTATAATTACTAAGGGTTTAGTTAGAGTAAATAATCACTACACTTTGAAGGATATGTCACTGGTTAAAAATTTGAAATACAACTTGCTTTCTGTTTCACAATTGCTAGATGAAAAACTGAAAATTATTTTCACTAAAAATTGCTGCAAGCTTGTAGATTCAAATAGTGAGCTCATTTTTAACATGTCTCGGTTTGGAAGAGTTTTTAAAGCTGATTTTGATATGTCATCCTCTAAGCATAGGTGTCTAGTTGCTAATAATTCGAAAGACTTATATTTTTGGCATCGTAGACTTGGTCACATAGGCTTTGATCATCTCACGCGTGTTAGTGCTCTTGATCGCATACGTGGGCTGCCTAAGCTTAAGGGAGACAAAGGAACTGTGTGCACTTCTTGTAGACATGCTAAGATGGTTGCAGGTTCACACACTCCTCTGACAATGACCATGACAACTGAATCGAGACAACTTTTGCACCTCGACACCGTAGGTCCTTCAAGTGTTCAATCGTTTGGAGGTAAATGGTATGTTCTTGTGATTGTTGATGATTATTCTAGATACTCTTGGGTTTACTTTATGGCATCTAAGAATGAAGCTTTTAGTCACTTTAGAAGTTTAGTTCTTAGACTTTTACTTAACAACCCAGGATCTTTAAAAGCGACTAGAAGTGATAATGGAACTGAATTTAAAAATCAATCTTTTGATCACTTTTGTGCTGAAAAAGGAATCGATCATCGGTTCTATTCACCCTATGTACCTCAACAAAATGGTGTCACGGAGAGAAAGAATAGAACCTTAGTTGAGATGGCTAGGGCTATGCTTGATGAATATCAAACTCCTAGAAAATTTTGGCCTCATGCAATTGCAACCGCTTGTTATGTCTCAAATCGTGTTTTCTTGCGTGCTAAGCTAGGTAAAACCCCATATGAACTTCGGTTTGGACATTGTCCTAGTGTCACACACTTTCGGGTCTTTGGTCGTAAATGCTTTGTAAAGAAACATGGTAATATTGATAAATTTGAACTTAGATCTGTTGATGGCGTGTTTCTTGGTTATCCATCTCATACTAGAGGCTACCGTGTGCTTTTACTTGATACTAACAAAATTGTGGAGACTTGTGAGGTTTCTTTTGATAAAGCTAGCCCAGGTACTAGCTCTAATATTGCAGGTCCAGATCCATATCCGCGGGGGGAGAGTATTTTCATCGAAGAAGACGAAGAAGTGGTGCTGCTACCCAAAAATTCAGAAGCAAATGACGTTGATCACGCTGCTAATTTTGCACCACTACCAGCATCAACAACTAATACAGCTGGTATAGGTCATCCTCAAGCCACAAGTTCTTCAATTTGTTATGAACATGAAAAAGAAGAAGCTTGTGAAGTCTCTACTCCTCTCCGGGTCCTCAAAAGTCATCCTCCACAACAAATTATTGGAATCTTGCACGAATGAGTTACACGGTCCAAGTTTTGCAATCCAAACTCTCATGATCATTCTACTTTTGTTGCTTCTTTTGAACCCAAATATATATCACACGCACTCGCTAATGAATCTTTGATTATTGTCATGCAAGAAGAGTTACAAAATTTTGAAAGAAATAATGTTTGGAAACTTGTACCACCACCTCAAGGTCACTTTAATTGGAACAATATGGGTGTTTAAAAATTAACAAAGTGAGGATAGGGTTGTGGCTAGGAATAAGTCTAGGTTGGTTGCTCAAGGTTTCACACAAGTTGAAGGTCTAGATTTTGATGAAACTTTTGCTCCCGATGCTAGATTAAAAGCCATAAGAATTTTGTTAGCATTTGTTGCATCTAAAGGATTCAAGTTATATAAAATGGATGTTAAAAGTGTTTTTCTTAATGGCTATATAGATGAGGAGGTTTATGTCAAGCAACCACCTGGTTTTAAAAATCTAGATTTTCCTAATCATGTTTACAAACTGACCAAAGCCTTGTACGGTCTCAAACAAGCCCCTAGAGCATGGTATGATAGGTTAAAAATATTCTTACTTGAAAAGGGGTTTACCATGGGCAATGTTGATAAAACTCTTTTTGTGCTTAAGCATGGCAATGACTCATTATTTGTTCAAGTGTATGTGGATGATATTATCTTTAGTTGTTCTTCTCTTCATCTTGTGTCTAAGTTTTCAACTATGATGAGTTCAGAATTTGAGATGAGTATTATGGGAGAACTTACGTACCTTTTGGGGCTGCAAATCAAGCAAACCAAGGAGGGTACTTTTGTGCATCAAACGAAGTATACAAGAGACCTTCGTAAGTGCATTAACATGGACAAAAGCAAGCCTCTTCGGACACTAATGAGAACAACGACAACACTTGAACTTGATGAAGATGGTGACCCAGTCGATTAAAAAGAATATAGAAGTATGATTGGATCACTTTTGTACCTCACGACATCAAGATCAGACATACAATTTAGCGTATGTACTTGTGCATGATTTCAATCTTCCCCACGTGATTCACATCATCAAGCCGTCAAAACAATTCACAGGTACTTACATGGAACTCAAGAATTTGGCATTTTTCATCCTTCTTCCTCAACCGTTACTTTGAAAGCTTTTCCGGATGCTGATTTTGGGGGTTTTAGAATTGATATGAAAAGTACTTTGGGTGCTTGTCATTTTCTAGGTAATTCTTTTGTTGCTTGGTCCTCTAGAAAACAAAGTTCAGTTGCACAATCTACAGCTAAATCTAAATATGTAGCTGTTGCTAGCACTTGCTCACAAATTCTTTGGATTGTTCAAACACTTAAGGACTATGGGGGTTGATTTAGATAGTGTTATTATGCTTTGTGATAACACTAGTGTCATTTGCATTACTAAAAACCCCGTGCAACATTCCAGAACAAAGCACATTGACATTAGGTATCACTTTCTTTGTGATAATGTTGAAAAATGAAACATTGTGCTTCATCATGTAGATACTGAACATCAATTGGTTGACAATTTTACAAAACTTTTGGATTTCACTCACTTTTTTGTTTCATTCGTAGTGAAATAGGGGTTATGCATCCTCATGGCTTAAATTGAGAGGGAGTTTTGAAACTTTGGAAGGCAATGTGTGAATCTGAATTTAAAATAATATGAGCATAGTATGTTATACATATATGACTTTGTGATTCCTTTTACATGCTTAAAGTTCTTACTACATTACTCATGTTATACATTTTTTAGTTTTTGCCATTAATTGAAATAATTACTTACACTAAATCTGGTCATGATCGCACTTTATTGATGTTTTGAACTCGTTACATGCTCGCAAGTGTTTTTAATCATGAAGAATTAATCAAGTATCAAATCACATGTTGAGTTTTTATGTTCAAATGAAAAAATAAGAAAAGATCAAGAGAATATGCATGCATTGCACTTCTGCTTTTGAGATTGCTTATCATTGCACTTAGATATGAACTTGGAAGGAGTTGTGTATGACTAAAACCATGTACTTAAGCTTCTGATTGTCAAATGACATAGGCTTGGCTTGGTCGGTTAGAATAAGGCTGATGCAGCATATAATCTCTTGCAAATATCATAAGATGAATTTTTTTCCTTAAAAGAAATAAAAATGCAGCAACAAGTGTCATGCATTTAGGTCTTGAAATAGTTAAGTTTGTGAGATCATGGCTTGCTTAAATTGAAAATTCACTTGATCTCTAGCATGGCTTACACTACTTTATGTATCTCATTGATGTGATATTGTAAGTTACTTGATAGTATGACTTGGATGAGCTTTGTTTTATATGTATATGTTATAATGTGTTCATAAAAACTGAAATTTCTCTTTTGAACCTTGTTGAATACATTCTCAAAAGGGAGAAAAATATGTATAGGGGGAGACATATTTTTGAAATTTCTTTCTCATTTGATTTTCAAAAGGGGGAGAAATTGTTTCCAAAATTTTTCATGTGCATAAGCCAATGTTCGGATTTTAAGTGGTGTTGCCAATGTATTCATCAAGGGGGAGATTGTGAGGCCTATGTATGTTGAATACATTGTCTTTTACGATAAAAGTTCTGAATATTGCCAAAACATCCCTTTCAGCAAGGTTCGACTCTAGGTCCGAGCTCCGACAAGGTCAGACAATAGGTCCGGCATGTTTTAGGTAGCTCTGGCAAGGTCCAACAATAGGTCCGACATGTTTTGGGTAGCTCCGGCAAGGTCCGACAATAGGTCCGGCATGCTTTGGCTAGGTCTGACGTGAGGGTCTGACAAATTTTGGCTAGGTCCGGCGCAAGGTCCAGTTAGCTTTGGCTATGTCCAGCGCAAGGTCCGGTCAGCTTCGGCAAGGTCCGGCGCAAGGTCCATTAGCTTTGGCAAGGTGCGGTGCAAGATCGCAATGGTCCTGCTTTTAACTTGCAATGGTTCAAACTTTTTTTTGGCTTATGGGAAGTTTTCTTAGTATTCTTTTGCTAAGTTATTAAAGTGTTATGGCTGTTTACGGTGGTTAATGTTTTGATATGGTTTGCAACATGTTTATGTGAGTTGCTCACATAAGGTGTTGTGTTTTGTGGACTAACGAGAGTCAAGTCGAGGACTTGGGCTCGCAAAGGATGGTTGTGTATTGATGTGCAGGTGTTGCTTGAGGTCAAGACATAGCTGGTGACGGGATCCATTGAACTAGTCTTAGGGAGAAGATGAGGTTCAACAACCATGTTCGGGTGGAATTTTAATTGAGTTGATCAGGACAACACGCAACATGTTTGGGTCAATAAAAATGCATATGAGGGCATCGTGGATGTCTTTGGAAGGTGTTTGCATGTGTGCAAAGAGTGCATGGACATGGCAACATGGTTACAAGGTGTGATGAAGAGAAGTAGACATAAAAAATTATTCGGAAAGGTCCAACCGGCTGGATTATGCCTCAGGCTATGGCTGAGGTGGTTATGGTTTGTTTATGTAAAGTTTCGAGTTTGTTTTGGTTAGATTTCGTGTGGGTCACGAAGTTGAGTTGTTTTAGGAATGTGGGATACGCTCCTAAGGTGTGTGGAAGTCTTAAGATTTCTTCTATTTGCATAGACGAGTCTTGAGCAATTATGAAAAGTTTCGGTTGAAACTTAGTAGGATTAGAGTCCTAGTTTGGATTGGGTTGGCCTTAGGGCTGGTTATATAAGCAAGAGAGGCCAGAGCTCGTGGTGAGAGGACTTTGGACTGTTCCTCTTGTGATCTATTGAATAAAAATTATAGTTTTAGAGGAGCTTTTGTGCCTTGTTCGTCCAACTAGTTTTAGACAAGTTTTTTTCGTCGAGTTTCTGCACAACATTACGTTGCTTCATTTTTTCATAACTCGAGTTTTACAGATCCAGTTGATGTGATTCTTTTTGGGTTGTCTTCAAAACTTGATTATCTATCATCTGTAACAATTTCACGGTCATTGGATTTGTGGTTTCTGATCTACATGAGTTTCTTTGCAGTGTTGCAGATCTATTTTTACTCGGGTAGAATAGATTGACCTTTGATCGATCTTTCGATCATAACTTGAGTTTTTCTTGACAGTTTTTCATGACTCTTGCTGAACTGTCTTCGTGACATGATTCTATATAATATATACTACTTTTTTCATTGTTGAACACATTTAGATCAGTTGCACACATGGTTTTTTAATAGATTGATTTTCTATTGAGGAGTATTTGTTGTTTCCGCTCAAAAGGTTTTAATCTACCATTCACCCCCCCCCCCCTGGTAGCTTTTCACGTGCTCTCCGATCCTACAGAACTTATAGAGATGCTCAATATTCCAGGGGTTGGGAAGTGGTATACCATCCTCTGTTGCCAGGCGAACGCATCCGGGGCAGGAAACTTTGATAAATCGAAAGGGACGCTCCCAGCTGGGGGAAAATTTGTTCATCCCTTCTCGAGTGAGTATTCGCCGAAGCACCATATTGCCTTCTTCTAGCTGCAGATTGCGCACATGCCTTTGATGATAGCCTCGGAGCGCCTAGCGGTATCGCGCATTTCAGACAGGTGCATGGCATCTGGCTTCGTCGACGAGGTCTATGTAATAACGCAGGAGTTGGTCCTGCATGGCTTCATCGTAGGTCCAGACTCAGAGAGACCCCATGGCAGTTTTCGGAGGAATGACAGCTTTGGCTCCATACACTATAAAGAAGGGTGTTTCTCCTGTTGTCCGGCTTGGTGTTGTCCATCTCACCCACAATGCAGACGGAAGATCTTCTATATAGTTGGCACCATGCTTCTTCAAGTGCTCATAAGTGCGCGTCTTGAGTCCCTTGAGAATTTCTGCATTTGCTCTCTTGGCTTGGCCATTGCTTGCCGGTGAGCTACTGATGCGTAGCTGACTGTTATGCCGAAGTCTTTGCAATACTATTGGAAAGCTGCACTTGTGAATTGGGTTCTGTTGTCAGTGATGACCTTGTTCGAAACTCCAAATCTGCAGACAATGGACTTCAAGAATTTCATGGCAGATTGCTTGTTGATTCTCACAACTGGAGTAGCTTCCAGCCACATTGTGAACTTGTCAACAGCGACATATAAGACTTGGTACCCTCCGACAGCTTTTGGGAAATATCCCAAAATATCCATCCCCCACACGGCGAATGGTCATGAGGGAGGAATCATTTGTAGTGACTGCACTAGTGTATAAACTTGCTTCGCGTGGAATTGGCACACTTCACACTTCTTGACCAGCTTGACTGCATCCAGGAGTGTTGTAGGCTAGTAAAAACCATGTCGGAAAGCCTTACCGACTAGCATGCGGGGTGACGCGTGGTTCCCACACTCACTTCCATGGATCTCTACGAGAAGTTCGCAGCCCTCTTCCCGAGAAATGCACCACATTAGAATGTCATTGGCACCACGTCGATAAAGATCCCCTTCTACCAACGTGTATCTTTTAGCCAATCTGACAATTCGTTAGCGGATACACCATTTTCAGGTAGGATGTTGTCTTTCAAGTAGTCCCAGACCTCTGAGATCCATGCATCAGGACTGACTTAAGCTTTTGGATCTTGCACGCTTGGTTGCTCGGAGCTTCCTGTAGCGCCTACAATCCTTGATGGATGCCATGGTAACAGGGCCACCGGGACCGCCAGCTTTGGGGTGCTGGTCCCGCCCCCATCACTCAGTTTGGCAGACTGAGCGGAAGGTGCTAGAAATATCTTGAACAAAACCCTATCGGGTGCCTGAACCCAGGTTGTCTTTTGTCGAGAGATCGACAGCTTCAGCGTTGTTGAGACAATGGACATGGAAGAGGTCCATGACCTAGAAATCTTTATGCAAACTTTGGATTTCAAGCAAATATGCAGCAAGCTGAGGGTTATTGCAACTACATTCACCTTTGACTTGTTTGATGATGAGTTGTGAATCTCCCTTCACCAGCAGCTGTCGAATGCCATATGATAGCGCCACCTTGAGTCCTAAGATGAGAACTTCATATTCTGCCATGTTGTTGGTCGCCTTGAAGTTAAGGCGTACCATGTATTTGACCTTCTCCCCGGTTGGAGCGAGGAGAAGTATTCAAGCTTTAGCCCCTTGCTTCTGCATGGAGCCATCGAAGTAGAGAGTCCAGTGAGGCTCAGTGAAGACTAGAATCATAGATTCCGTCTTTTGCTCACCGAGGCCCCCGAACTCGATGGAGAAGGTGTCCACTCTGCCATGAAGTCAGCCAGCGCCTGACTCTTGATTGCATGTCGAGACAGGAATTCAAGATCGAATTATGCCAGCTCTACAGCCCACTTGGTGATACTTCCCATTGAATTGGAATTATACAAAATAGCACGCAGTGGATAAGATGTTACCATTGATATTTTGTGGGCTTGGAAGTAATGTCGTAGCTTCCTTGAGGCAATAAGAACTGTGTATAGCAGCTTATGCACCTCAATGTATCGAGTCTTGGCATCATGAAGTACTTCACTGATGAAGTATACTGGCAGCTGGACAGATCAGACCCTCCTAGAGGGGTCCGAAGTTTCTTCTTCATCAATTCGGACCCTCCCGAAGAGGTCCAGATCTTCTTCTTGGGCAGTAGATACTCTCTCTCAGATGAGAGAGGTTGATCCACAAGCATCTTGCCTTTAGTATCCATGTCTGGGGGCTGGGAGCCAAACTCACCCCCAGGTAGCTTCGGACCCTCCCGGAGGGGTCTCACCTCCTTAGTTGAAGATGTCTCTAGTCTTTCTACTACTAGGACCATGATGACAACCTCCATAGTTGTAGCGATGTAAAGCAAAAGAGGCTCACTAGGTTCTGGATCTACCATGATTGGTAGTGTGGTGAGCAGCTTCTTGAGCTCTTGGAATGCCTTCTCTGCTTCTTCAGACCAATGGAATCGTCTGGACTTCCTCCATAGCTTGAATAAGGGAAGCACTCGCTCTGCCAGCCTTGAGATGAACTGGCTGAGTGAAGCTAGACAACCAGTAAGCTTTTGGATGTCCTTGATGCGGGCTGGAGGTCGCATCACTTTGATGGTTTTTATCTTGGCTAGATTTGCTTCAATTCCTCGGTGGGTCACCAAGAAACCAAGAAGCTTTCCGGAGTTAACACCAAAGACACACTTGTCAGGATTGAGCTTCGTGCGCGTCAGGCGTAGCTTGTTAAAGATGGATTGAAGGTTGTTCAACAGTGAGTCTTTGTTCTTTACTTTGACAACAATGTCATCCACATAGACTTCCACTAGGTCCCGAATGACCTCCCCAAAGGTTTTGTGCATAGCTCGCACAAAGGTGGAGAGTGCATTTTTGAGACCATAAGGCATTGCTGGGTAACAATAGAGACCATCTACCGTAATAAAAGCAGTGTGCTCTCCATCTTCCTTAGATATTGGAATTTGATGAAAACAAGAATATGCATCTAGGAAACGTAAAAGCTCACAGCCAGAGGTAGAATCCACTATCTGATCTTTTCTTGGTAGTGGAAAGGGGTCTTTTGGACATGCCTTATTCAAAGTGGTGTAGTCGATGCACATTTGAAGCTTCTCATCAGCCTTTGGCACGACGACCGGGTTTGCCAACCATCGCGGATGATGTACCTCTCGAATGAATCAGTCGTCAAGCAGCTTTTTGACTTCTTCTTGGATAAAGTTCTGTTGCTCAACAGATTGCTCCCAGGACCTCTGTTTCCTAAGAAGAAGGCCAAAGGTTCGACCCCTACCTGGCCCGCCAAATGTTGAAGTGTGCCTACGACACTTCCTTCGATACTCCTAAGAAGTAGTCGGCGGAGGTTCGTATTTAGGCAGGGAGCAAAAACAAGATCCAAGAAGGTGACACAGAGAGTTTTACGTGGTTCGGGCCGCTTGAGCGTATACCCTACTCCAAGTGGTTTTTGTGTATTGTATTGCTTTGAGTGAATATGCTGGTGAGCTAGTCTGAATAACTTGTGTTCTACTGTCCAGCGCCATCCTTTTATATGCCAAGGACTGGCTGTTACAATATGTGCCCTGGCCCGACAGGTGGCCCCGGTTGTAATAACCACCCTATACACACTCTACGGGTGTTAAAGGGGGGTTAATAGTGTGATAACATGCCTTAACAACAGTTTTACTGATATTGATAGTCCTCTAATCGTGCATCATTAATATGGCATTAATGACGCGTTAACCAGTTCTTGTAATGGTCGATTGATAACCCTTGAATGTATGGGCCATTGGAGATCCTGAAGTCTTCCTGATGTAGACATAGATCCGGACGTGTGACACGTGGTAGCTTTGGAGCTTTCCTCTGTTGGGAGGCAGGTCCGGAGCTACTAGACATGTGGTAGCGCGGGAGCTTCCCCTGTTGGGGCGGCAGGTCTGCCACCCCGGGATGTGTGGTAGCACCATAGCTACCCTAAGGAGGGAGGCAGGTACGGCACTGCGGGACAAATGGCAGGGTCGAGCCACCCTAAGGAGGGAAGCAGATCCGTCACTGCGGGAAAACATGGCAGTGCTAGAGCCACCCTAAGGAGGGAGACAGATCCGGCACTACGGGACACGT
The DNA here is from genome assembly GCA_036927565.1 of Tuctoria greenei. Classification (NCBI taxonomy): domain Eukaryota; kingdom Viridiplantae; phylum Streptophyta; class Magnoliopsida; order Poales; family Poaceae; genus Tuctoria; species Tuctoria greenei. The sequence goes on along the minus strand of JAYESD010000001.1, from coordinate 220,857,775 downwards.
GTTTCCTCTAGAAATCCACAATACTGGAAGGTGGAACTCAATGTGTCTTCTTCTGGTACGAAGGGATATCTGGTATGCAGGGTATCGACGGATCCGATGTAGCGAGGTGCCAACTTGCCTTTAATTTTGAATCGCTTATGACCTCGGATAGGGAACACTTTGAGACACGAAGTATCCCACTTCGAAAGCTAAGTCTCTTCGCCTATTATTCGCATAGCCCTTTTGACGCGATTGAGCAACCTTCAAGTTTTCATGGATTATACAGACTTGCTTTTCAGCGTCCTGTATCACATCATGTCCAAATACCTGGATTTCTTTTGTCTCATTCCAAAATAGGGGTTTTCTACATCTTCTTCTATACAATGTCTCATACGGCGACATCTTCAAATTTACTTGGTAACTATTGTTGTAGGAGAATTCAGCATATGGCAGACTTTTGTCTCAACTTCCTTCATACCTTAGCGCACATGCTCTTAGCATGTCTTCCAATATATGATTTGTCCTTTCGGTCTGCCCATCCATTTGGGGATGATATGCAGAACTAAAATTCAGCTGAGTTACCATTGACTCATGAAGTTTCTGCCAAAACCTAGAGGTAAAGTGAGAACATCTGTTGGATACTATTTTCTTAGGTACTCCGTGTAAACACTATTTTCCCCATATATAGTTCTGCCAGCTTTGCACTACTATAGGTGGTTTTGATAGGGATAAAATGCGCAGACTTGGTCAACTGATCCACAACAACCCATATTGAGTCATATCCTGACGGGGTGCATGGTAAACCAACTGTCGGTACCCTAAAAACCATACACCCCCTGAGGTTACAAAGATCTCAAGGGAAGGACATCAACTCAAATTGAAGACCCTCGGGGGCCCACTCGCCAGACGTGACCGGACCCGCTTCTCCAACATGGCTAACCTCCAGGTTGCCACGTGTACTGTCAGCCCAGAGCTATTACCCGCAAGGGTGAAGCTCCGGGCCAAGTACTGAAACGGCACCTCCGGAGGTAGCCCCCGACCGAGAGAAGCTCCGGACATGACACGTGCCAGGTCACCCCGGAGCTTCCCGCTTCTCCCAAGCAAGCTCCGGAGCTGCCACGTGTCCATACGTCGGAGCTAAACCGCTTCAAATCCCCGGGAGACGTTGTAACGGCTCCGGATCTCCAAAGGACAGATGCAGACTTCAAGACCCGATTAATTATCATTAATTCCATATTAATGACACTTAATCGGATGATATTAACACCTGTAACGGCACTGTCGGAGCCGTTACAGGGTTATTAGCAACAATTAATCTCGCGTATCAATACTAGTAACCGCCAGGGCCACATGTCGGGCCAGGCTGACTTGTAACGGTTTGTCCTTGTGCTATAAAAGGACAAACCGACGATACACGAGAGGAGGGGAACACTCGAAGCTCACAAGTTAATACAACAAACACACACCCGTGGAGTAGGGTATTACGCTCAGGCGGCCCGAACCACGTAAACCACCGTGTCACTCGTGTCCGAATCGCATTTCACTTTCTTAGATCTCCGCGCGCCCAGACCGAACCACAAACTCCTTCAAACACTTTTCATAGTGTTAGGGGATCTGCCGACTCCAACAGTCGACACCAACTATGAAGTCCATACCAACTTATTCCCACTTCCATTTTGGTATCTTCAATGGCTTCAATAGTCCAGCTAGCCTTTGATGTTCAGTCTTCACTTGTTGACATACATCACATAATGCAACATATTCAGCCATGTCCTTCTTCATTCCATCCCACTAGTAGCATGTCTTCAAATCCTTGAACATTTTCGTACAACCGGGATGAATGGAATAAGGTGAGTCATGTGCCTCATTCAATATCGTCTTGCGAATATGCTTCACATTAAGCACGACAATTCATTTTCCAAGCCATAGTGTGCCATTGTCATCTTCAACAAATCTCCATTCTCTCCCCTCTTGGATTCTTTCCTTGACCTCTTGGATTTCCTCATCTGTCATTTGACCTTCTCATTGTTCCTATTACAGTGTTGGGTTTACTTTCATTGCTCCTATTTCATTCACAAATCCGAGATGCAATCGTTCAAACTCCTTACATAGCTCGAACGGTAGTTCATGTACCATGAGTTGGTGATTTGTTCCTTTTCGGCTTAGGGCATCAGCCACCACATTAGCCTTTTCTAGGTGATAGTCAATTCCCATATCATAGTCTTTGATGAGCTCTAACCATTTCCATTGCCTCAAATTCAGATCCCACTGCATGAATATGTACTTGAGACTCTTGTGATCTATATAAATCTCACATCGATGTCCGAAGATGTAATGCCTACAAATCTTCAACGCATGCACTACGACTGCGAGTTCGAGATCGTGTATAGGGTAATTCAATTTATGCTTCTTCAGTTGCCTAGATGCATAAGCTACTACTCGACCTTCTTTCCATAGCCAAGTCCTTGCCTCGATGCATCACAATAATAATCAAAGCTCTTGCTCACATCTAGCAATATTGATATGGTGCGGTGGTTAATGTCTTCTTTAATTCCTCAAAGTTGTCCTGACAAGCCTGATTCTATTTGAATGGTTTCTCCTTCATTAGTAGTTCTGTCATTGGCTTCGCTATCTTGCAGAAGTCCTTGATGAAATGGCGATAATATATAACCATTCCTAAGAAACTCTGAATTTCCTTCACATTCTGCGGGGATTCCCACTTCAATATATCTCTCACTTTTCTTGGGTCAACAGACACTCTTCCTTCGGAGATGATGTTGCCTAAGAATGATATCTCTCTCAACCAGAATTGACACTTGTTAAACTTGGCATACAATTGGTGCTCTCACAATTTCTACAATGTCAGCCTTAAATGCTCTTCATGCTCTTCTTCGCTTTTCGAGTATACCATGATATCATTGATGAACACTACGATGAACTAATCCAAATACTCCATGAATACTTTATTCAATTCGTCAATCCACATAATGGTGTACTCATATGACCAATATTGTGTCCGAAAAGCTGTTTTCAAGGCCTGATTTTTAGCTGAAAGTACCCTGATCGAAGATCAATCTTAGAAAATATTTGAGCTCACTTCATCTAGTCAAACAGATCTTCTATGCGGGGCAATGAAAACTTATTCTTGATTGTCACCTTATTGAGAGACCTGTAATCCACACACATCCTTTGGGATCCATCCTTCTTTTCTACGAAGGGCACTGGGGCTCTCCATGGTGATGAAGTTGGGTGTATAAAACCCTATTGTAGCTTCTCTTGAATCTACTTCTTGAGCTCCACTAATTCATTAGTAGGCATCCTATATGACCTTTTAGCTATAGGTGCAGTTTCAGGTATTAAATCAATGACAAATTTGATGTCATGATCAGGTGGTATACCTGTCAATTCTTCTGGAAACACCTCTAGATACTCTCGAACAATTGGAATTTTCTCCAATGTCACACCTTCTATATGGTTTAGCATTGCCTTTCCATTTGTTGGTTGAACTGCCTTGAATTCTATAGTGACTCCCTTGTCATTTTTCAACTGCACTATTCTTGTGGCACACTGGATCACTCCATTATGCTTTCGTAGTCATTCCATTCCAAGTATTATGTCCAGTTCTTGTGAATTCAAAACTATAAGGTTGGCAAGGAAATCTACCCCCTTATTTTAAAACTTACTTTTGGACATACTATATTTGTCCTCATCTTCCATGTAGCTTCGTCCAAAATAGTGAACCCTCTAGTTGTGTCAATCTTCCATTGAAGTAGAGGTCGAACGAGATAGAAAAGAGAGAGAGAGAGAGAGAGAGAGAGAGATGGAATCCCAACAATATGCATCAAGGTGTATGGAACTAAGTAACTCTCTTTATTAATATATCCCTATATGAGGATATGGACAAGTGTTGAAGCATCCCACATCGCTCTACTATGTGCGGATATGGACAATCGCCAAAGCGTTCCACAACTCACACCAAACACACAACCACAAGCACACCATAGAAAATTCAGCACATCACACTAATTATAGCTATTATGATCTAAACGTCTTCAAAATTTCTCAACAGGAGACCTAGACTTAATTGTGAGAGCCGTGGTTGTTCTGGCCGTGAGGTGGCAAAGTGACGGCGGCGGCGAGTCATACACGGGCGCACGGCAAGGTGAATTGGCCGTCCATGTAGGTGCAGGTTAACAAAATACAGCAACAAAGAGGAAAGAAAAACAAAAGGTGTGTTGCAGTAAAAAGAGAGAAACGCAGCAGCGAGCAACGAGCAAATATTCAAGGTTTTGCAATGGTCAAGTAATGGGAAAATAAAGGGTGTGGTTGTCCAAAAATAAGAGAAGAGGAGAAGAAAACGCAGCAGTTAGTAGGGCAAGCTCACCAACGCCTAGCAGCAGCACAAGTTTTGAAAATAGCCTTTTAGAGAAGAGGTCCTAAGTGGTTTAAGGTGTCCATTCTATCTAGGCTTGTGTCCTATGGTCAAACACGGCTCTGATATCAATTTGTCAAACCCCGTTCCAAGGATGAACCAAGTGTGACGCATATGTGTGCCCAGTATGTTCACCACACATACACGAGTGCCTCACAAACGATATTTAGATAATAACCATGTTTCGAGTAATAAATAATACTTTATTACAATATCCAAATAGTCCCAAATACAAGTTCTAATAATACTGCAGCGAAAAAACTAAGCACTAGTAGACTCCATCTCTACAAGCAATTTGACGGTAACACGCACACCTAGTACTCCTCATAATCCTCGAGATACTCCAAATTAAAATCACGTATGGACCTAGTAAATCTTGATATGAGACTAGAGCTTCACCCGACAGAAAAGGCGAACGAGAAGCATTACCTTCCCTTAGCCAGCTAAAACTTAATACTACAAGATGAAAAGGCAATTTGAGAATGCTTGCATAGGATCAAAGTGTCCACGAGTTTCTCATCCAATACCCACAAACTAGTCTCTATGAAAGACTTGTCTTTTTTCAGTTATAATTCTCACGATTGTCACAGGATGACAGTGTTTCTTGCCATTGCAATAAGGGGCATCAAACCTGAGCAGATAAAAGTTGTCATCATATGTTGGTGTTACTTCTTCAATGCAGTATCGCAAAAAAGTGATAGCACGTGAAGACTTAGACTATTTGAAAATGTACATCTTCAAGCTTGAGATTAGGGGTGGGCAAAAAAACTGGTAACCGAAAACCGAAACCGAAAAAACCGGAAACCGAAACCGAATAAACCGAACTGACGAAACCGTATCATATTTCGGTTATCGTTTCTGGAAAACCAAATTTTTTTCGGTTTTTGGTTTTTCCTGCCGATTAAATGGATAACCGAACCGGGCCAATAACCAATCAGCCCACCTAAAAGGCAGTCCATAGGGCCCCAAAATAACCCTAAACTCCACCTCCCTACCACTTCAACACCCAGCCGCCGCCATCCATCTCTCGAGACACCTGCGGCTCTTCGCCCTGCCGCCCACAGCTCGCCGCCCCCGGCTCGTCGTGCCTCGCCGCCCCCTGGCTCGCCACGACATGGCGCTCCGCCGCCATTCGGCTCGCTGCCTGCAACCTGTCGCGTGCCCCGACACCGGCTATCCCGATCCCCAATCACGCCCTCGAGCCCCCAGTGGCGACGCAGTCCATCTCGGTCACCGCGCCATCAAGCTCGGCTGCCGCACCCTCGAGCCTCATTGTCGTGCCCTGCCTCTCCACGGACTGCTACCGTCGCGCCATGCGTCCGAAGCCGCCACTGACCACATCCAGAGAGATTGAGGTTTAGTTTAGCAGTCCGGTTTTCTCTCGGTTAACCGGAAATCGAACCGAAATTTCCGGTTAACCAAGGGTCCGGTTATTCATTTTGTAGGCTATATTTCGGTTTCCAGTTCTCAAAAACCGAATTTCAAAAAAAATAGAAAAACCGAACCGAATTTTGTCGGTTAACCAAATGCCCACCCCTACTTGAGATGTGTTTCCCACCATTCTTTTTTGATATGAAAGTACACCTAATCATACATCTTGTTGATCAGATAAAAGCATTAGGGTCAATATATTTACATCATATATTTCTGTTGGAGAGATATTTAGGAGTATTAAAAGGTTATGTGTGGAACTGTACTCACCCAGAGGATTCAATTATGGAAGGATACAACACTAAAGAAGTGATTGAGGGTTGCACTGATTACATCAAAGATGGAAAGCGGATAGGTGTGTCTATACTAGTATATGAGGGTAGACTATGTGGGAGAGGCAAAGTGGGTAAGAAAACTTTTATCATTCAAGATTACAATAATGTACACCGTACACATTTTGGTATACTACAACAGCTCGCAATAGCTGAGTCGTACATCGAGGAACACCAAATTGAGCTTTGCAAAAAAAACAAAGCCACAGAGAGGATTGGATCATGAAAGAGCACAGAAGACGTTTTACTGAATGGTTAATGGACAATAATATACTATACAGAAACTCTATAGAAGAGGCAACAATGAAGAAGTTAGCTTCTGACCTATCTGCTTCGGTGACATCATGGCAAGCATATGACATCAACGGTTACACATTTTACACTAAGGAAAATGACGGTAAGAGTGTTGCACAAAATAATGGTGTTCATATAGAGGCTTATGATCCACAAGGGCAGAAGATCACATACTTCGGGTTCATAGAAGAAATATAGGAACTCGATTATGGCAAAAGAATGCTAATGCCCGTATTTAAGTGCCAATGGGTCAAACATCCTGATGGTGTGAAAGTAGACAACTACGGGCTAACACTCGTAGACTTGAACAAAGTGGATTATAAGATGACCCGTGGGTTCTCGTCGATCGTGTTGCACAACTTTTTTATGTACAAGATCTAAGAACTGAGAAGATGCACGTAGTTGTTTCTGGAAAACAAAATATTGTTGAGTTGAGAATGTGAGAGATAATGAAGAGGAATATAATCAATATGAAGAGTATCTTTTCACCGAACTAGAAAACATCAAGCATGTAGAGAGAAGCATTAAAAGAATTTAAAACCCTATATGAGAGAAGTTGTCAATGCTGGAAAAAATGTATGATATATATTCTATATATTTGTAATATTATAATGAAGTTTTAATATTTTAATTTGACATTTTTCTTTTTATGAATTTGTTCATATATGTAGGTATGTGTATATCATGTATATGTATGTATTATTATATATACATATAAATGATATAAATATATATACTATAATATATACATATATGTAATAGGAAAAAGTATACATACCTCCCCAAACTATAGCCTAGGGACTACTTTACACCCCAAACTACAAAACCGGGTATTTAACCCCCTAATGTATGTAAAACCATGTAATTAGCCCCCTAAGATGGTTTACATGGTGGTTTTGCCACCTAAGCTGCTGACATGGCATTGCCTTGCATGTGGTTTCTTGTGGGACCCGCATGTCATCCACATAAGTTGTCTTATTTTCTCTTTCTCCTGCCAACGCTTGCTCATGATAAGACTGAATTTGTTTGGCCCTTTTTCTTTCCACTGCCCACGTTTTGCAACTTCAAAGACTATTCCGAAAATGTTCTCCAGAGGTTCTATTTAGTAGGTGTTGTCTGCTCTGTTTGTGAAACCTTGCCCCTAGCGTTGGCCTTTGGCTTGACCTTTGCTTTCCGAACTTCTCTATCCTGCATTGCCAGACTTCCTGATTTGGTTGTCGCAACAGAAACAAGTTAATCTTCTCAATCCGACAAAGAACAGAGACGCAACATAGTGGCTAGCGTCTGCCTCATGAAGAAGATATCGATGAGACATGCAAGCCGCGGGATCGTGCAGATCAAAACGAAAGAGAAGATTATCTGTACCCATCGATCACCAATGGTTCTCGTCTTGAGACACTCTTCAGTGCGGAGGAAGTTCAACTGGATCCGGCGCCAGATCGTGTGATTGATTGCCTTCTCAAAAAAAAAGGGTGCTGCTACTTATTCTGTATATGACATGTGGACCCCACTGTACAAACATGCAAGACATGACACATCAGCTGCCAACATGGCAATTCCACTATGTAAAACCACCTAAGGGGAGTAATTAAATGGTTTTAGATAGTTTAGGGTGTTAAATACCCGGTTTTGTAGTTTAGGGGGTAAAGTAGTCTCTAAGGTATAGTTTAGGGGGGTATTTAGACTTTTTCTTATGTAATATATTACCATAAAACACTCTGAAAAGTATTATTGGTTATTTTCTTTTAGTCACTTCACAGTCGGTCAGTAAGCAAAATCCGTTTGTGAAAACATAGCGAGCATCACAGGCGGTCTGTATAAAAGATTGCATGAAATATATGCACCACTACAGGCGGTTCTTTATTAATAGCAGCATGTGAAAAGAATGTCTTTACCCAAGCGGTTCTTTATTAAAAACCGCTTAGGATGTTTGAACCATTACATGTGGTTCTTAATTAATAGCCGTCCGTGAAAAGAATGTATTTACTCAGACGGTTTTTATTAAAAACCAGTTGTGATGTTTGTAACAGTTCAGACGGTTCTTTATTAATAGTCGCATGAGAAAATCATGTATTTAACTAAACGGTTATTTATGGAAGACCGTTTGTGATGTTTAATCATCACAAGCGGTTATTGTTTCATTCCACATTACAGCCACATTTTTTTACGGACTGTCTATGTTTGAAAAATAAGGCACCTTTAATAATTGGTTTTGTAGTATTGCGTTATCACTCAACATGACCAGAGTTTAGATGGTGACCTAGCGCCGGCCCGCGCGGTGGATATATAAACAAACAATGATGTTTGTCGCTGTAGATACGTGTGGTGGAAGAAGCAAAAGGATTAACCTGATCAGGGCTAAGAGCTTGCATGGCGAAGACAAGGGCAAAGCTTATATTCCTCCAGTGACAGAGCTCACGCAGAACCAGGAATCAGTTGCAAAAGCTCATACAAACACAATCTTTCCTTGGACTCGATGTCAAGTAAGACGGCGGTCTATGGTATAGAAATATAGCCCTACTTCACTACTTGCATGCAGCAACAACTGATAAAAAATGGAATGGACGTACTCAGCGCCCAAAATTTGTGTAAACATGTACATGTATTAATTAAATTTTAAACAACATATTAACAAGTCTAAAATTTGGAGGAAAGTCCAAGCCCAGGTGAACTGAGGCAGTAGACCAGCACTTTAACAGTACTGGGCCTGCGCACACCTAATTCTTTTTTTAGGTGAGGAAGCCTGCGCTAGTTAGATTCAGTCCGGCAAGGTCACGGCTTGGTTCCTAATTTTCTGTTCCGCTAGCAGACGATAAGGGCAGAAGTACATACTATGGAGTTGTCGCTGCCATTAGGTTCGTAGTTAGTCTCATGGTCTGATGGCTGATGGTCTTGCCAGATGCCGATTAAATTGAGGGAGGAGCCGGAGTGCGGCTGCCTGCATGCGCGGCTGTGAAACAAAGCGCAAGGCAAAAGATGCAACAATATATTATTACTCAATTTAATATTTTTATTATATATCTCAAACTATCTATATATATATATATATATATATATATATTTATACAACTGTCTATTTGTCAGGTGGCTGAAATTTTCGAAAATTTCAGACACCGGTAATTAGTAGAGTTCATTATTGTGATTAACCTCTAATCCTTAAAATTAACTATTAACCTTTGATTCTATAGCTAAATCAATCACAGTTTTTTTGTTTGATTATTTTACAATAGACATAAATCTACAAACTACGAATTAACATTACAAATTAACAAATACAGATTAACAATTAAAAAAACAAAACCTACCTTCTTCTCCAGCGACGGCGGCGGCGTCGCCGCTCCTGCTGCCGCTGCCGCCTCGTCTAGCGTGGCCCACGCGGTCGTGGCCGCCGCCGACATTGCCGTGACGTGCCGCCGCCGCTCGCCGTAATGTGTCGTCGCCGCCGCCAAAGTGTCAGGATGGGAGTTGCCGCCGCCGTCGCCAGAGTGCGCCGGGGTGGGCGTCATCGCCGCCGTGGGGTGCACAGGGAAGCGCGCCACCATCGTCGTCGAGAGAGCTGGGATGCGCGCCGCCGCCTGGGGTCGTGCTACCGCTCGGTCGTTTATCTAATCGAAAGTTAGGGTTGAGAAAAGAGACCGCACGAATCTTAACAGGTTGCTTGCATCGTTGCCCCTACGTGCCGGCGGCGCTCGCCCTTAACAGAGGTGCGGCAAGCGAACCGGAGGGTGGGGGCGGGGGCAGGGAGGAGGCGACTCCGTCGTGCGGGAGGGGGGCTCATGTCGCTGGTAATCGCGACAGCCGCCGGACGACCTCCAAACCGGCTGGGCGGTGGCCTCTGTTCACGGTCAAGTACGTACTAGTTTTTTGTTCATCGGTAAAAGGATGACGTGTCAAATCCCCAATTCCTTCATATCCAACTCAGCAGGTCGGAATTAAAATACCAATTAAGGGTGTAAAGTGATCTGAGTTAGCAAATAAAGAGTGTAAAATGAACCAAATGAATGTTTAAGGTGTTATTTAGACTTCACTAATTGTACAGGGAAGTAAAATGGATTTTTTCCATATATATATATATATATATATATATATATATATATATATATATATATATATTAGTGCTCAAAGAGCCCATGCTCTTGATTTCGCTTAGACCGTCCACACTGGTAATATTGTAAAGGATGTTGAATAGTATAAATTTAAAGTAAATACTGTAAAAATAGAAGAGGAATAGTGTATAGAGTAACGAGTGTGGATAGTCTTAGGATCTGTTTGGAACCACTAAAAACTAATACTCCCTCCGTCCCATAAAAAAGTTCGTTTCGGACATGTTTTAAGATACTAAGGAGTGATTAATTTCAGTCTGTTTTTCCCTGTTTGCCCTTATTAAATAGCATTGTGTCCATTCCAACAAGTATCTTGCTGTGTGTGATTGGTTACTGCGTTGCACTTGCTTCCAAACAGTGCGAGTTCGATCCCCACAACCCACTTCACGCGCTTTTTTTTGTCTGCTGGCGTGTTCTGTCATTAAAAGCATTGCATCGGAAACGAAGAGTTTGGTACTACCGTCTAAACTCAGTCAGTAGCAACAAAAATGAATTGTATTTTGGGAACTCCATTACCTCCCAAAACAAACTTTTTTATAGGACGGAGGGAGTAGTTAGCTGCTAAAAATTAGCTCTAGGAGTTCCAAACCTCCCAGCTAATAGCAGGACTAAAAATTAGCTAACCCTCTAGCTAATAGTTATTTCATTAGTTGCTCCACCCCAGCTAATACTAGTTAATAGTTGCCTAAAGTCCAAATTACCCCTCCTTCTCTCCCTATTCTCTCTTTCCATCTGCTACTGCGGCATCGTGGGGGTGCCGCCCGTGGAACCCGATGTCGTCGCCTGTGGAACCCGCTTCCGTCGGCCCGGCACCGGCAGCCGCCGCCTCCCGACCCGCGCCCCCGCCCTCTCCCCTGTCGTCCAGATGATCCGTGTCCCAGCCCTTCTCCGCCGTTGCGAGGACAGTTCGCGCTCCCACCCTCCCCCGTCTCCCTCGTCGCCCGAACGATACGTGGCGCCGCCCCTCTTCCAAGTCTGCTCGGTCGGTCGGCCCAGAAGGCTTCACAGTCCCGTCCCATCCGTCGCTCGGTCAAGGAAGTTTTCCAGAAGCCCGCGGCGCCGCCCCTTTGGATTCCAGGTACCGTCGCCTGTGTAGAAACGGAGCTCCTCCTCCTCCACGCCGCTGGCTGACTGCTAGCTAGACGCGCCGGCCGGGCCTGTTCCATAGATCAGATGGGTGTAAGACAGTCAAATGTACTATTGACCACAATTAGTTTTAGAGGTTCTAAACACCATTCAACTAATAATTAGTTGGATCAATCCAGCTAATAGATTATTAGCTAGCTAATTATTAGTTTTAGTGATTCGAAACAGGCCTTAGTGCCTCTAAAACTTACGGTCCTGTACGGATGATTTCGTTGGTAACAAGAACAATTGCACTGCACCTAATGCAAATTCTATATCCAAGATCCATAGGCTAATTTCGGTTCAGTGGAAGCTACTACATAGAGTTGGAACCAGGAGTACTCCATCGAGTACACTACCAAGATAAACAGCACTTAAAATTCCTCTGCCAGTTCTCAGATATTTATGGCTACCCAGGGAGTCAGAATTACATGAACAACGATTATCGCTAATAACTTACATTGCTTTCTAATGCTGCATCTGGCAATGGCAGCGAATGATGCAATACAAACAAGCCAATGAACTAGGAGTAGAGCGGGCGCTCTGTCCAGGCGCCGGCGACGTGCCCGTTCTGGCAGACGTAGGCGCGCACGACGGGGTCGCCGTCGTCGTGGTAGCCGTAGAAGCTGCGGAGGCAGAAGGCGGAGTAGAGGTCCCACGCCTCCTTGCATCCGCAGTAGGCGCACTCGACGGCGACGGTGGGGCGGCGCGTGTCCCTGAGCGCGCGGCGCACCTGGGACCGCGCGAAGTTGAGGAACACGCCGCGGAAGACCATGTACTTGCGGCGCTCCTCGGCGTGCACGCACCCGGGCCAGTCGCAGAGGTACAGCCGGTCGCCGCGGAAGCGGCTGGCCAGGAGCTTGTTCCCCTGCTCCCGGCTAAGCATCCGCGACCCCGACGCCAGGTGCGCACCCGCAGGGCCCACCCAACGCCGCCTGGTCCCGGCCACCAAGCGGCGCCGCGCGACGGAACCGGTCGTCGTCGCTACCTCCTCCTCCCGGATCGCGGCCACCGCGGTGGGGGGCGGGGCGGCGTCCGGGCCCGCGGGAGCCGGGATCTTGCGCGAAGTGGGCGTGGCCTGGAGGGAGGGATAGCCGAAACGGACGTCAGGCCCGATGTCGAGCTCGAGCCCCAAGTCGTCCGCGGGCTGGAGGAGGACGCCGGCGCGGAGGAGTCCCGGGCAGCAGACGGAGAGCTTCTGGAGCGCCGCCCAGGCCGCAGGCGCGCCCTCGGGCGGCTGCGCGGGGAGGAGCTCCGCGGGGAGCGCCCGCGTCAGGCGCGGCGGGAGGCAGACCGACCCGAGCAGCGCGGCGAGGCGCGGGGACGCGCAGGACGCCCGCGCCCAGTCCCGCGGGTCGCCCTCCAGCCGGTCTAGGATCTGCAGCAGCACGTCGTCGGCAAGCTCCGTCAGCGGCGACGACGCCTCCCTCTTGCCGCGGCGCGCGCTCACTTCCTCTGCCATGGCGGCGGCCTCGCCTCGGTACTTCCGTTCCGAGAAGGCAGGAGAAGAAGAGGAATTGGCTTAAATAACGGCGCTTTTCCATTTTTTTTTTCTTTTTTGAAATATTTAATTTATTTTTCCTTGGTGGAGAGTGGCGAGAGGATTTTTTGTGGTGGTGATGTAAGCGTAGCTAGACCGATGACGTGAAGTCCAATTTCTTTATTATTTTCTGGTGTAGGCGCAACGTGTGGATGGCGTTTGGGCGCGTGCTGTTCGCTACTGATGCATGCAATTCAGATGATGATAATGGCGGCTCTCTGCTCTTCCACCGTGTGGATTACATTATTTATTCGAAAAACCCACAGGTTCAGCATTCATCAGTGGGCCGGTGATGGCCATGGCAGCATGTTATGTTGCGGCCGCAGCAACGCAACACGTAGCCCTCATGCGGACGAGACCGGGCGGTGTGATGTGGTGTGGCACCGCGCACCTCGTCGTCACCGTCAGGGACCACGCGGACGCACAGATTTCGTTCGATCGGCGGAGTTAATTAATTAATTCCTGGGAACCGCCGGTTGAGAGGTCTCGAAACCTTTTTTTTCCAGAAGTCATTTTTTTTTTCGGGAACTCTCAGAGATGCTCTTACTAGAGGCGAAGCTACATGAACGCGTCGGTGTCAGGTGACACACCGACAACTTTCTGTAAAATCAATAGAAAATCGCTGTTTATCATGGTTGTTGACACGTCGCTCTAGTGTGCTGACCAGTGACCCCGACGAGATCCATGGCTAGCTTCGCCCCGGCTCTTACATTAGAAGTTAGAAATCATATAGGCTTATGTTTGGCACAACTTATGAAAAATGATATTTTACAGAAATACCTACCTAATGTATCAAACATCAGGTTTCTACAACAGCTTATAAGTTAAGTTACTTTTCAAAAGAAATAAAACAGTATATGTACATAAATTGTTTTTCAAATAAGCTTTTTCTTCAACAAGTTTAAGTTGCATCAAACAAGACCTAAAATTACAGCTTCTAGTTTCTCAGAGAAATGGAAATTAGAAACCGTAAAATTAAACTTGTCTCTGGTTTATGTTTCCAACCAGACGAAACCTAGCCTTATTTAGTATTATATTAAAGTTCTATTAACAACTTCTGCGTCGTACAAAAGTTAATAAGGTATGGGATGTAACTCGATGTCTACCCATGCATTTTGTGAGGCTTTTACTTAGATAAGAAGCTAAGAACGTTCCCTGCTAAACAATCTTGAATTTCGTCCTATCTTTTTCTTGTGCAGAAAATGGTGACCAAGAAGTTCTGAATGCAGAAAAAAAAAACAGATGGTGAACATCCAGATGTAAGGCATCCTTTATTCATATGTAGTCAATCAAGCATATCCTAAGTGTTACGACGAGGACAAATGCCTTACAAACCAACATAATCTCACTTCTTAACAACTCGCCACTGGCGTTCGATGCCATTAACTGTAATATTTCATGATTTCAATTGATTGAATTTGAGTAAATCTTGAGTAGTATTTACTAGGAAATCGACAAGTTCAACATGTATGGATTCTTTTAGAGCAGTTATTTGATTTATGCTCGCTACATCGTTAGGTTGACATTTTTAATACCTTGTATGACTGGCCAATATAATTTGAAAAAAATATATATTAAAAGTTTGAATGTTTTTTAAAAATTAACAGTAAGGGAGTCTCACCCTGTGAAATAAGGTACAACACCACAGGATTGAATCCAAGAGATGCAGCTTCTATACTCCTGTTCGTGCTCCCATACGTGCTTACGTTGATGTGTCATCATCTTATTAGTTGTAGATAAATTGAACATTATGTTAGATAAATGAAGAAATCAATAAAACTATGACACATCAACATAACACGCATGAGAGCACTGAGTGGGAGTATACAAGCCGTGTTCTGAATCTGGGCAGTCACCCTTCCAACCGGCGGGCTGTGCGCGATTCCACGCAATAAATATCCATTGTCAACTTGAAGATGAGTTTTACGCTTTAGTATCTTTGATGCCAATATTTTGCAAACATGTTAATAATTATATTATCATTTTTCATGCTATAGAGCGCAATTTTGACAAACACTCGGTAAGAGACAAATATTTTTTTTTTGAAAATCCAAAAGGCAAATAAGTTTAATAATCCAAATTGCCGTGAAAACACAAATACCTTGCGAGAGCTTTGAACATGTGGCGCATATCATGATTTTTACTCGCATGACCTAAGCTATACTTCAAAAGTTAATAATCGCCACCGCCAAATGGGCGCAGCACGGGACTTCACTCTCCCAAATCGTTCTGCGTCTTTGTCTTCAACGATGCCAACAATACAGTGACGACTAGGGAAGGTGCCGGCGTGGAACGATTGCGGCTATGTATCACGATAATATGCAGCACAGATTGATTTATGCGTTCTTGTATTATTTTTCGAAAAAACAATTTGTTCTTGTATTATGAAGACACTTTTTCTCTAAACCACCCAAAGACACTGTATACAGTCGTGCAACCGAGCCATAAAAAGGCAGTTATGAAACATATGTTTAATTCCTGATAGACACCAAGTAGAGCCGAACGCACCCATCAGGCCCACATCCAATGTCCAAATATGCACCTTATCAAAAATAAAATGCATAACCTACACCATGTGGCGATGCCGCCAATAGCGACAGTGCACAAGGTCCACGCGTTGTCTTCAGACTCGAGTGACCTCTTCTAAAATAATTTAAATTTCCTTTTTGAGTTCGTGACATGGTTTGAAATTCCACTTTGGTGTACCTATCTACCATTCTAGGAGGAGAGCAGCATGCGAAAGAAGCCAGGTACCCTTGCAACCAGAAAGGGAGACGACGAGACGTACGTTTATGACATCAAACCAGAACATCGTGAGAAACACCGCAGGACGAAGCACAAATGCAACGACGCCAGATTCGAATGATTGCACAAAAATATGATGCAGCAATGTACAAATATAACAACGCTGGCGAATCACAACAGGCATATCACGTAAGCAAATAAGAGGACGCTGAAGATACTAACCAAAGTTACTGCTGATTAAACTGAACTGGGTAACATAGCCCTGAATCAGCGCCGCCATAGCGCAAAGTTGACAAGTTCACATACTGGCAACTAATAAAATCATAACCACCTTAAATATTCTTCTTCGACAGCATGACCGAACACTACCTCCATTCTCAATTTGTTCACGTCTGAACTATAGTTCTTGTCCTAACCAGAATTTAAAACTGATGGAGTGACAATGATTTGTGAAGGAACAGCAATGCTAATTCAGAGAGTGCTCAGTATCCAGATTATAGCACCACCAAGCACTGACACTGTTTCAGAAGGTTCTGCATCCATCTGATTTCACTCAGATTTAGCCTGAAAGAAACCAACACCAAATTAATATACATATCATTTGGGCCTCCAATGAGACACCAAGAAATGAGGGTATGGGTTATGTTAATACAGGAGACACAGATCTGGGCAGACTTCTGCTCCTGGAAGGGCTTCTACTTGCAGATTTGTTGCGAGGCGGCTGTACAAAGCTTTAATTAGCACGTAGAAAAAAGATTAAGCAAAAATGAAGTATTCGTTTCTTAGACTTACAGAAGCAGCAGGTGACCCGGATCTCGAAAGTGATCTATTAAAACAAAAGAATAATTGTTAGTCAGTAATGCTGCATGGAAATGGTTTAACCAGTATTTGGTTTAAAAGGTTAAATATCTGGCAATATTTGGTGAGCACACCAGATGTCACCCATACCTCCAACGTTGTTCTTTTTATGTACTCCCCCGGTCCCCAAATATTTGCCACTCGTCAATTTATTTTTAAACTAACCAGTGACAAATATTTGGAGAGGAGGGAGTACATAACAAGCTCTAACATAAATCAGAGATTATATGCCTTAACTTCCTTAAAAAAGAGGAAATCATATTCATCAAATGAAGATGCAGCCATCATAGATCAATTTAATCCAACAGGGCAAAAACTTTGTTTCTTATGCAAATATATAAGTTACTCTTTTTTCCTTTTTTTTCCAAACTCGGTGTTTAAGGCTGATATTTGAAAATGAGGTGCAACCTCAGCTTTATGACCAAGGGCAATACTTCAGTAAAGAATTATTAGAAACAACAGTATCTGATTATACCACAAAATCCAGTCCGTATTTGTTAAGTGCCAGGCCTATCTTGCTCCTATTGCTGGTTGTAGTCCACTTGTCATGCAGTGCATCACAATCCAGCTGAACTATCCAACGTTCCAAACAATCCTCAGGTTCGTAACATTCCAATATCCTACCAACACAATCCCAGATCTTCGCATGGGCCCCATCTAGTAAAGACAAGAGCAAATCTTCAACAACGAAGCACAGCTATCCAATCACACACTTTCATAATCAGATCAGGGCAAAATCAAAATTCCACAAAAAAATGTAGAGCAAATAAAATAGCAAATGACATAAAGTACAAACTACATGAACATTCCTTTAAAAAAAAACAACAGGAGAGACACTATGCCTTTTTTTTCAAGCAATAGGTATATATCAATATTTTTGAATCCACACTGCTTCTGAATAATAAACGTTCCTCAACTTCTAATCATTGCCTACAAAGATGAAACTGTGCATACCTAGCTTTAACAGGTGATGGTGACAGGGAAGCAGACCTGGATCTAAATCAACAAAGAATACTGCAAGTTAAACATCTAAGATGTTCCCTAAGCAAATCCTTCAAGCATGAAGAAACTAAAATATACCTTGGACTCCTACTCTTGCTCCTGCTATAACTGCGGCTTCGGCTTCTTGAATAAGAGCGGCTGCGGCTTCTGCGGTCTCTTTCCCTGGAGATAGAGCGGCTACGCCTAGCATCATACTCCCTTACCTAGTAAGCGTTGATGAGTGCATGAATTTTTGAATGGAGCAGGAGAAATATGTGTGTTATCTCAGTAATCTCAATCAATAGGACGGGGAGGGCATAAGATGACCATACCCTGACATAAGCCTTTGAAAATGCATTACGGAACTCTGAATCATCAAGCTTCCTTATCTACAAGGTTATGAAACTAGTTGTCAGTATCTCTCCTAATAGAAATATGTTCACAGCATGAATGTGTACGTATCACAAAGTTTCCCATTTTCATCAGTTATTAAATGAACATGTAAAATGATGTTTTGTATGATAGGGTGCATAACCTCTATTAACAAACATGATGTAGGAAGATAACTAAAACTTACTGCGTATTTCATATCATCATAGTTGGTATAATCCACTACTCCAATAGTCTCTGCAATATATAAGAATAACATCAGTATTTGAGAATTTAATGAAACTGAAACATGATCAACATAATATATTTTTCATTATTTTGAATGATGGTTATGCTAGAAGTATCAGCACATTGAACAGAATAATAACCAAAAAGTATCAACGACTAACCTCCAGCCTCACGATAAACATCAGCATAACAGACATCACCACCTCGACGCATATGATCCTGAACATCACATACAAATTAAGAATCATGGAGCATAAACAGTATTTCATGAGCTTACATTTTCATACAACCTTGAGATCTTGCCATGATGCTGAAGAAGGTAATCCAGTAACCATAACTGCATAATCAATGAATGAATTGATCTAATAAGAACAGGTAGAGCTCTCAATTAAATCTTTGAAACTAAGCAGTGAGAAGTACAAACCACGGTAATCAGTGCGTTTAGGTGCCCCACGGCGTCCAACACTGCTATAACTGCTTGAACGGTCAAATGAAGAAGGGCCTCTTCCACCGTGAGCTAATTCCACCTGGGCAGACATTGCAATCACGAAACAAAAGAGCGATATGCATCATCTCTGTCATTTGGTAATCTCATTGAAGGAGCTTGCAATTGTACAAGATCAACCTACCCGCAATTTGTGGCCATCAAAGTTATATCCATCACGACCATAAATTGCATCTTCTGCATCACGTGGGTCTTCAAACTGCAAAATGGTATCACTTTGTCGTCAGTATTCCGTCTTCTTAGGTGCTACCCCATTGTTAATTTCAGAGCATGAAAAATATGATCCTTGTTTTAAACATTTAGTAGAAGTATTTGCAAATCTGGCTGATTCTATCCATCGCCAGTACTGCATATTTCACAGAATTGGGACTTCTTAGGGCTATCTGTTCTGAGTTCCCTAAAGTGAAGGTACAAGCATGTAAGTGAACGTTCACATCCCAGCCTGTGAATCCCATGCAGCAGCTGGTCTATCACTTGGAAAGAAGCAGTAACATCCATTTGGTCAGGAGAATCCAAAAAAAAAAAAGGAAAATTCCAGTGCTCACGCAAACGGTGGACGCCCTGTTAGGTTTCAGATTCGCCAAAATCCAAACAGAAAAGAAAACACAGATTTGAGCCAAAACGTATATTTGATTTATGTTGATGGTTCCAGAGAGAACAAAACAGACAACCTTTTACATCATTCAGAACCACATAATTCTCATAGATTAAAACTTAGTATTCATATAAAAGATTTTTGGTGTGGAGAAATTTAAGGAAAGCAGTTTTAACTGTTATCCTGTAAGCAGATCATTATATTTGAATTGCACCTATAATGGATCGTCTGACAAGTAAAACTAACATGGTACTTGAACAAAGAAACACGAAAAATAGGTCTATATTATTGATCATTTTCAGCATGGAATTAGACAAGGGCAGTTAAAGACCAGTACAGTAACATGAATTGTCATGAACAATGTAAAGTGCAGTCCATAAAGACAACCAACTACACATGGGGCTAAGCATGACGAGCAGAACATAGCACAGGGAGCCAGGAGCCTCATGCCGCCGATTGGGCAGGCTTAGTATGCATCCAAATTTTTAACTCTCTGCATGCACTAACATTCAGCCAAAAAGACAAACGCTAAGTGGCACTAAGCCATTGTGGATCTCCATTCGGTTAAAATTGACAACCAGTGTCTTTTTACGTGCACAACTTTGAGTGAGATCAGAGCAACGTCTTGGGGTTGATACACTCAAAAAATGAGATTGTAAATCTAAATAACATGCCTACAAATTTACCGTTGGTAGTTTTTAAATATTGTGTTTCTGAAGAAGGTTCAATATGAATCATATACGACACAGACCCACCAAAAAAGCTTGTTTCTGACTAAAGGATTTAGATTTGGAAGAAAAGAGATACATGTGCAAAATTTTTATTATGGCTTAAATGTAAAACCAAGTTGTTATTGTAAAACCAGTACAGTAAATGAAATTTCCAAAACCTAACCACATGGGCTGTTACGTTTTGTGAAGAACTTATATTACCGAAAGCTCAACTAAATGAAGAAACATAGAATTCAGATGGCAGGAGACAGATATACAAAAAATAGTGTAAATAGATCTAGTGAGAGCAACAACATAGAAAACTCACAACAGGCAGGTGGCAATATCATGGTACCTCAACAAAAGCGTAACCAGGAGGCCTTGGAGGAACTTTCAAGTCGATATCCACGATATGACCATACTGCAGAAGTAGAAGTAATGGAAAATATAAATCTACATCCAGAAAAAGAGAGCAAAACAGCTGTGGCAAAAATATTTATCAATGAGATTCCAATCTGCCTTGTCTTCTAGGAATCCTCTTGAAAAATAAAAGGTAAAGCACAACTGTTGATGGTAGAGTTACACAATCACAGAACTAAACTTATAAACCGTGAACAGATTATAACCACACAGTGAAAACAGTCGATGCACAGAAACTTTAGTGCCCTCAGTAATCGTATGTGAGTAATGCAAACACTGCATCATAGGCATATTTATCACTTTAGCAACAACACACGTAATACCTATATACAAATTGCAGATAGGACCAACATTACAACAACCTCTTTGCTGATCTACATCTACCATTACGAAACGGGCCTAGACGGCAAGACCCAAACTAAGGAACTCAGCTGCTGACCTTGTAGAAGAGGTCCTCAACTTCCCTCTCTCGGATGTCGCCTGGGAGGTTGCCCACGTATATCGTGCAGCTGTTCCGTCGGGTCATCGTTCCTGTGCGCGACAATATGTAGTCAGAAAGCATCATGAGCGAAATCAGGCCAAGTATTACTGACAGAACAATCTCACTATTTTAGTCCAAGACCAATTCACTATTTCAGGAGCCTAATTCAAGAAATAAAAAAGTCCAAATAGAAAAAACAAACAGGTATTGCATCCGAAGAACCCTAGTCTACTCAACAGGATACAACCGGAAGGAATTCAACCACATAAAAAAATTACTTGCAAAATCAGCGGCGATTGCGGGATGAAGAAAGGCGCGCGCACGCTAGGATTCTACGGGGAAACGAGAATACTGGAGGCCAGGAGGGATTCGCCTCACCTGCGACTCGCCGGCGGGGGGAAGTGCTCGAGGAGTCGAGAAGCTTCCAAGGCGGGCGGCGCGAGGGATTTGGTTTTGCACGCACGCGGATATGAAAACGAGGAGGTCACGCGCTTTGCGATGCGTGCCGCGTAATCCGTTCGTGTACCTCTGTTGTTCTGGGCTGGATTGGACTGGACTGAGCCGGGGACGAGCTTTGCGGTAGGCCCAGATCACCGGTAATCCAGGGTCGAATGTCAAAAGAAGCAAAGTATGAGGGGCTCCACCAAAAAGTGCAGCCGGCCCGGCTACTGAGTCAGTGAGCGTGCCCCGTTTCCGTCGTCGTTTTCTTTCGAAAAGGAAGATCGTAGTGCTATGAAATATTAATAAGATATAAAAATACGTATTTACAACAGAGTTAGCTTTATCCAAGCGGAGACAAAACAAACCAACCTTCTACAAATCAAATTATCAAGGCTAACAAGCAAGAGTAAAAAAACATCCTTAGAACTTTCACCCGGGGCATTGAGGTATGTTACTTGAAATAGGTGTTTGAAAATTTGAGAAATTTTAGATACTGGATAATTAGCAGCTAATCACAATCATTGACCACTAATTTTTGTATTTAACTATCAAACCTTAGTTTTATAGGTTGATCAAACAAAAAAATATTTGATTATTTTACAATTAATATAACCCTTAGAATAAAACAAATTAGCAATTAAAAAAAAGATTTGCCTTCTTCCTCACGTCCTACGGCGGCACCGCTGTCGTCACGTCACGTTGCCTCGCCGCCAACCACTGTGCGCCGCTTCATCGCCGGTCCCTGTGAGTTCCACCACCGTGGCCACCACGCGCGGCGCCGCGAGGTTGTGCCCGATGCTCGCGCCGGTGTCGGAAGAGCCTCGATAGAACCCGGAAAGGGAAGGCGTCTGACAAATAACATTTCTGGAATAGTAATAAGATCAGTTTGCATGGGTTGGAACTATTGTTTACTGGTCAACTAATGAGATATTTTTAAAACCCTAGTTAGAACCGGCGTAGTTCATTTAAGTAGTGAAATGGATATCGTTAACAAAAAGTCATCTGGACCACATAACTACATTGCCCCTTGAAATAACTTGGTTTTGAAAATTTTACCGATCTGTTGTTATGCTTCTGCCGCCGCTGCGTTATTCCATCATACCGTCACTGCCCTGTTCCACGAGCGTGGTGACCGGGAAATATGGTTATCGTTTAGTTGTGTTTTACAACCTTGAAATGATGGGTACGCCAAGGTGGCACCCGAGTCCCTAATTGTACGTGTCACCTTCCAAAGGACAATACTTCTTTGTAAGCGTTTGCAATTTGTCTCGTCCTGGCGACATTATACCTGTCGTCTACGGTCGTAGATCTCTCTGTCGGTTCTGTAATCTGTACCGCACAGCTCTCGATCGCTCATGGTTATGGTTGTTCTCCTACCTAACAATGGCCGTAGGCCGTAGCATGCCAGAACCGCCAGAAATTGAACCCGTGTTCAGAAATCAGCCACGATAGCTACTTATATAACCTTCAGACTGAAGCCGCACTTCATGACCATCTGTGTCTCCATCCAAATTTGCTTCAGTCCATTTGTGTTGTTTGTTTCCGATCCTTGTGCCGTTGCGCTCAGGCCTCAGGGCACTCGATCCTTTGGTGCTTTCAAGAACCCTCAACAGCTGCATGTTTTCCTTCATCTCTATCCGTAACAGGCGTCTCTACGCACCAGCCACAGCTTTTCCTGAGAAATCCATGCGTCACGGGCTCGCCTAGACTTGATATGGGTTTAGTACGCGGCACCAGCCCCTGAATGGCCGAACTGAATGCTGGAACTCTCGGCCTTTTTCCTCAGGTATCCAATGGCTACAGATGACCAAAACACCACCACACAGTTGCGTACCCATAAGTCCACCAATCATCCTCTGTTCCAAGTAGCAGCAAATGCTACAACGGTCTGTCTGTTGGTAGAACCTGTGCCAGTATAGTACTAAGATCATCCGCACCAGCGTACTCTAAAACATACTCTATATACTATTTTTCTCAGCTTTTACAGTACGTACTCTAAACTACACTGCGAAACAGTGTATCAAGTATACTTTACAGTACGCCACTGCGGATGGTCTAACCCTTCCATTGCAGAGTTACGATACCAGCATGCTGGTGCTGCTGCTGTACTGCACCCGTGCATCTACATGCCTGCGATGCGACTATACCTGTAACGTACTCCATGGTTCGATCTTTCCTTTGCAGTGAGTGAGTTGTGCAGCAGCGTAGTTCCAGATCACTGCGGTACAGGTACAGGCGTACAGCTGTGCACTATTGTACACTTCTAAACAGATCACCAGAGCCACAAAAAGTTCAGCTGCAAGTAGCCGCCCGTCTCACGTGTGGCGGCAAATGCAGAAGGCCCTTCGTAGATGCAGAGGTCCTGATGATTTTTTTTTTTGATCGGATTAAATCCACCTCCATTTCAACTGAAACAGAGATCCAAAATAGCTGTTTACATCAGCTGCTCATTGAGCAGGACCCCAACATACTCGAACGTACGCTAGACACTACGTCAAACGGCCCCATAACAGAAACTGATTTTAAAACTCCTGCGAGATAAGGAACTGGGGTTCATTACAACCTCCTCAGAAGAGACGACTATCAACTGTAAAACAGAATCTACTCATGCCAAAAGTAAACTGGATAGTAACACGAAACGAAGCAGCATGTGGGCCTTCCATTTTTCAGTCTTTCACTTCACTCCCTGGTTCTCCATCCTCCTCTGTCTCCGCTGGATTGAGATCCATCCTCAACAGTTGTTGATTGCGCATCACTGCAGCGCTGATTTAACCAGCAACTCCACCCCAGTCTTGACAGATTGCTGCATGTCTCCTTTGAAGAAACTTGTCCAATAGCCCATGAACACACAAGCATGGAAAATAATCTCACATCGATGCTTAATTAATTTCCTTTCAAAGTGAGCTTTGTTTCTAGCTTTCCATATTGCCCAGCAGACAGCAAATAATCCAAAACAGTACACTTGTTGACAGTCAGGAAGGATTTGTTTGACCCAAACCATGTATTGTTGAAAGGACAGAGGTCTGTACAAGCTACCCAAGCACTGTCCGATTACAGACCATACCACTTTAGCTACCGAACAAGTAAAGAACAAATGTTGAGATGACTCACGATCATTACAGAAGAAACAAGAGGGATCACCCTTCCATTTTCTTCTTAATAAACTATCCTTGGTTAAGATCGCATCATACGCCACTAACCACATGAATGTTTTAATTTTAGGGGGCACCTTGGCCCTCCAAATCAGCTTATGACTGTCCCCCACTTCCCTTCTTGTTAAATGATTATACATCGACTTGACAGAATAGGTTCTGGATTTATCCCAAAGCCAAATCGGTTTATCAGCCTGGTTGTCTAGAGAAACCTCGTTCAATCTGATTGCCAACCCATACCATTGGTTGTGCAGAAAGTTGGGTAGGGAGACTCGAAAAGAAACAACCCAATTGTTTCTAGCACACTCTCCAACAGAAATTTCCTTGTTGGAGGCTAAGCAAAATAGCATAGGGTACTGTTCTTTCAAAGTTTTCCTACCTAACCAAACATCAAGCCAGAAGCTGATCCTATTACCATTGCCCAGAGCAAAGTATCTACCCTTCACATAATACTTCCTAACCTTCAACAAATCTCTCCAAAAAGGAGAGTCATTCAGTTTGAGCTTAAGTGAGCTAATGGGTCTGGAGCCTAGATATTTAGCACAAACCAAGTCCTGCCACAGGCCATCCTCACTTTCCAACTTCCACCACCATTTGCATAACAAACTAATATTCATTTTCCTAATATCTTTAATTCCCAAGCCACCTTTTCCTTTTTTCTTACACACAATGTCCCAGTTAACCAAATGGTATTTTTTCTTCTTATCACTCCCTTGCCAAAAGAATGTTCTTCTATTCCTCTCTAATATATCAATAACAGATTTAGGGAGCAGGAACATAGACATAAAATATGTAGGAACGTTATTTAAACTAGCTTTGATAAGGACTGTTCTCCCTGCCATGGTCAGCACACCACCTTTCCATGAATTCACCTTCTTATTGGCTTTATCGACCATATACTGCCAATTAGATACACTAGGCCTTTTTGAACTAACTGGAACCCCAAGGTACATAATCGGAAAACTGCCAATCTTGCAGTTAAACATATTAGCATATTTCACTGCCAATTCATCATCCCCCCAATTATTAGCACTTCGCTTTTGTCAAAGTTGATTTTCAACCCTGACATATTCTCATATAGGTAAAGAAGAAGTTTGAGACACATTGCATTCTCTTCATTCCTGGAAGCACACAATAGTGTCATCCGCGTATTGAAGAATAGCAATACCATTAGGAATCAAATTAGGAGCCAACCCACTAATCAGATTATTTCTTTGAGCTAACTTAACCATCTTACTCAGAGCATCAGCCACAAAGTTAAACAAAAGTGGGGATAAAGGATCCCCTTGCCTCACACCTCTATAGCTTTGAAAATAAGGTCCAACGTTGTTATTCAGCTTAGACACTAATAGTTCCTTTCTCCAGAATTTTAGATATCCATAAGCACCATAAATCATTAAACCCTCTATTTCTCAAACAGCTCATAAGAAATTTCCAACTTACCTTGTCATAAGCCTTTTCAAAATCCAGTTTCAATATTACCGCCCTCCTACCTCTATGGTATCTGGTTTCGTGCAGAATTTCATGCAAAGAAACAATATTGTACATAATATTCCTGTTAGGTAAGAAGGCAGTTTGTACCCTGTCAATAACTTTGTTAGCGACAAGTTCTAATCTAAGTGTGATAACCTTTGTTATCCACTTATACAAACAATTTAAAAGACAAATAGGGCGAAATTGTTGGATCCTAACAGCATTCTTAACCTTAGGCAGCAAAGTAATGATCCCAAAATTGATTCTATAAAGATCCAAAGATCCCTTATGAAATTCATTGAACAGCTCTAAACAATCACTTTTTATAATATCCCAACAAGATTGGAAGAATTCTATTGGAAAGCCATCAGGCCCCGAAGCTTTATTTCTTTCCATCTGAAACAAAGCATTTTTCACCTCTTTTTCATCAAAAGGTCTACTCAGATCTTCATTATCCAAATCAGAAATTCTATCTACATCCTCCCAAATATCCTCATACGTATTAAAAGAAGCTTCTTCGACTTTGCCGAATAAAGCTTTATAATAACTAGTAGCATGGCTCAACAAATTTTTCGTTCCATTAATTTCTCTATCACCATCCATTAAGGAATATACAGTGTTTTTTCTTTTCCTCCCATTAGCAACCTTGTGATAAAAGGCAGTATTATGGTCCCCCTGATGGAGCCACTTTTCGTGGCTCCTTTTAAACCAATAAAGCTCCTTTTCCTCCCAAACCCCCAAAAGTTCCTTTTGAAGCTTAATTCTTTCTAACCATTCTTCTTTACTCAGCAAACAACTTTCCTCCTTTTTTTCAAGGAATTCAATTTTATTGATAATATCAATCTTCCTTTTTTTCATAGAACCAATCCTATTAAAACCCCAACCTTTCAAAAACTTTTTAATTTTTTTTAATTTGAATAAGACTCTACCCAAAACATCTTTGTCTTTTGTGGGCTCTTCCCATATTCTCTCCACAATTTTAAAGAACTCTTCATTTTTTAACCATGCAATTTCAAATTGGAATTCAATTTTACATTTTTTGTCACTCTGCATGGATTTAATAACCAAAGGATTATGGTCAGAGAGTACCCTAGGGAGCTTAATAAGCTGGACCAAAGGAAACAAATCCTCCCAATCATCATTCATCAAAATTCTATCTAAAACCTCCAATGTTGGATTTGCTCTATTATTTGACTAGGTAAATTTTTCACCAGGTCCTTTGATCTACTTCAGACAGTTCAACTTAATGATATTATCGAACATTACATTTAGTCTATTGGGGATAAACTTCTTATTCTTTTCACCGGCATCCCTAATTACATTGAAATCACCCCCCACAATGTATGGACCTCTAATTCTATAGCATACTTCTGCCAATTCACACAAAAAGTCATCTCTCCGGTCCACTTGGGCCGGACCATACACATTTAAAGCCCACCATTCACACTTCATCACTTTATCCCATATTCTAGCTTGACTGATAAAGGTTCCATCTATAAATTCTTTAATTTCGAAAACATCCTTTCTGAACCCCATGACTCTCCCACTAGATCTACCCATGGAGGGGGACCAAAACCAAGAAAAACTTGCATCAGGATCTAATATTCTATTTACAGACTCAGGAATTTCCTGAATAAGAGTTTCTTGCAGGCAAACAAGGTCAAACCTGTATTCCTTGCACAAACTTAACAAATAAGCTTTCAATCCTTTCTTTCTCATACCTCTACAATTCCAAAAAAGGCCAATCATTTTTTTATCTTATTGTTTTTTATAGAAGTCCTAGGACCAGGAATTTCCATATCCATAGGCTTCCTGTATACAGAAGGAGTGTTTCTAAAACTTCTCCTTAACCTGGGTCCTCCACTCGTTTTCTTAATAGAGCTATTCTTTCTAGTCCTCTTCTGATCAGACAACACCACTAGATTCTGGCTGCTCACATTATCACCTTTCCACTCAAGGAGAAGATTCCCATTGGGACCCCTCTGACTCTCCTCTCTATCATACTCTTCGTTCTCTTCAGAGCTAGAAACCCTCTTACTAGCTAAAACAGACCTAGCCTCTTCTAGGTCCCTAATCATAGAAATTTTATCAAGATCTACTAGAGAAATTTTAACTCCCATATGCATTGCCATACTAGAGATATCAGAATCAGAAAAAATTGAAAAGGTTTTAGATCTGGAGGGATCCATACCTTCGAAGGATCTTTTCCTGCTAGTAGGGGCCACCACTTCCTGCAACTTGGATTGAAGCTTTTGTTGGATCCTGTCACTTTGTCTTCGGGGGGCTATCCATTGATCTTGGTGGACTTTGAAAGAATCAGTCCCAATACCAACTCCCTTTTTGAGGCTTATCATCCTGTCATCACCCTTCTCTAATATAGATTGTAGCATATTGGGGGGGTTACTACATTGTAATAACCACGTCATGTTATTCTGTTGAGAGATAACTTCCTCTTGAGACCCTATATCATCCAATAAATCATCTTCATCACCGTCCCAAGAAATGTTCACTTTCCCATCAGAATCCTCCTTGTTGTCTTCACCCACCTTCTGTTCCTTTTCCCTTTCCCTCAAGTCACCCTCCTCCAGATTAAACATGGAACACTTCTCCTTACTCAAATTCATCTTTTCCCCTCCAGAGATTTTTTGAGTACCCAGGAGGCTTCCTCCCATGGAAGAAGAAAACATATCAACTTTAGCTGATACCTGACCACTGGGCCCATTTTCATATTCCACAACTTTTTTTTGCCTTTATCCTGTAACACCCCACATTTCCCCATCACAACATTCCTATCTTCCTTACTAATTACATTAAGTGAACTCATTCCTTTGGAATCAGTCCCCAGACCCACACCAACGTTTCTCTGAGTACCAAAGCCCTGACCAGATACATGTGCACCACTTTCACTGTTATCAGCTTGTGAACCAGGATTGATGCAGTCTTTGCTGCTCCCTCCTTCCCCACATTTCCATTGGCAGTGTATCTCCCTAGTACCAGTAGGCACCACCACAGTTTGCTTAGGCTGTTCTTCTTTAAAGGGAGTTTCCCTTTCAAAGAAGAAGTCATAACCAAAGGGGAAAATCACTCCTTCAACATAGCAAGGAACTCTTGCAGGGTCTCTGCAGGCAATTTTCATCCTCACTGTCTCAGCCCGATCCATCAGTCTTTCATCCACCTCCACCATCATACCTACTAAAGAACCAACATAAGCAAAAGTTTCCTCACACCTCTTGTCATATGGTATACCCCTCACTCTAAACCATGCAGTTTGCAATTCCCATTTCGGTTCAATAGAGGAGGACCAAGGGGTAATCGACAAAAGAGCCCCTGTCTCCGCAATCCCAAGAGTAAACCTCTTCCAATCCATTATCATACTAGCAGTGGGGAATCTGACTGAGTAAGTCCTGTCATCCACTTTCCTAGCATTCCATTTCCAGGCATTAGATCCAAGGATCCCTCTAAACTCCTGCTCAATTTGTTTGGCAGATGCCATACCAGAAACTACTTTAACAATAGCCGTAGTAGCTTTTTCCTTAACATTTGAATTACCTGGACAATCAGGAATTAGAAAGAAACTTTGATCCTCTACCTGTGAAGCACACAGAGCTGCCACACATTCTCTTAGCCTCTTGGCTGTGCAGTTCTTCACTTCATGACCAATCAAACCACACTTACTACAAGGCCTGTTTCTTGGACATTCCAGGAGCTGATGATCTAAGTTGCCACACCTCAAGCATCCAACTATGGAAATATTAGTAGGATCTTTAGAATTAGATGATTCACCTGCATCCAGCCCCTTCTTCTCTGCAACCTTAGGCATAATGGCCTTCAACTCTTCCATATCCTCCTCTTGATCCAGCTTGCCTGCTTCCATCATTTCTGGTCGATGATCCCACCGGGACCGCTCCCTCCCCTGATGATTTTCATCTAGGGTAGGAAGAGGTTGCTGCTGCTGATTTTCAGCCTCGGGATCCTTGGCATCCTCGATGTTTTGCGGGTCGCGGTGCCATGTAGGGTTGCGCCCTCTGCCATGGTAACCGCCACGGCCGCCCTGAGCACCACCACGGTCCCAGCCACGGCCGCCTCGCCCCCAATCTCCGCCGAAACCGCCTCGACGACCTCCAAAGCCGCCATCACCGAAGCCTCTCCCCCCCTTCCTCTAGACCCATCTCCACCCCTCGAAGCATCTCCCCAGTTCCACTCACCACCTCCAGGAACCATGATTGTTGGAGCCACTCTAGATCTCACTACGTCGGCGTAAGATCTAACAGGGCGAACACTCCAGAAATGCCTAAGGCAGCGACGCAGAGTGGAAGTGTAGGAAGCGGGGGGAGGGGATTTGAGAAACCCTAACCGATGCGGTCGAGGGCGGTCAACCTTATCCAGTCCTTCGCTTCTGCGGAGCCTAGACTCGGCATAAGGCGTAGCACCGAGAGGACCCGTGCGCCAGTGACCACCAGGCCCTCCACGTGGAGCCCGCGCAACGTGGATCACCCGCTCTGCCTTCGGTCGGAGAGAGATTGCCCCCGATTCTCGAAGAAATCGCAAAATCGCCATTGATGACGTCACCCGGACAGAGGGAGTATCCCCTTTCTCCGCACGTGATTGATTATCCGGGCAAACAGTGACTCAGAGGTCCTGATGATTGATGAAGCAAAGCAGGGTTATGTTTACTAGTGCAACTGACTGGAAGCAGTATTCTTCTTCTGACAAAATAAAAAGAGAGAATCAACTAGTATAAGGAAGCACGGCTCTGTAACTGTTTACTACTCTCATTCTCTGCGTTGTGCTTCTGTGATAGGGAATCAATCTTGTGACCCTTGGAACGTTGCGGCACCAAAAGTGATCCAGTCCCTTTGGATCTAATTACTGTTGCGGGAAGGCTCGTGATGCAGGCAGCGCCAAAAATGGCCAAGGTGGTAGCGCTAGGCCATGATCTTCTGTCACCGCTCCATATCGTTCATGTATATGTGCGCATGTCCAGGTTGCTCTGTTCTTCTGTTTTGTTTTGGCATTTCTGTAAAGGAGACTCTGTAAAGCAGTCACATTCAGGTTGCACCCACAAGTGCAGCTCATCCAATCACTCTGAACTTATAACCTGAAAAACTTGTGTAGACCATATGTATTCAAAAAAAAAAACTTGTGTAGACACTAAACTTGTGAAATAATCGATTTTATAGCTTTGATATATACAATTTTGACATTGTTTTTGGAAACCAATAGTTCCACTTTACCAGAGTGACAACTTTGGTGTCAACACACAGTGCTGATCAAAATTCCAAGGTTTTGGAAGTGGTGATATGTGCCGCTGTCCCTACTCTAAGTTGGTTCATATTTGTTTGTTTACCACTGTGCTATTGCCCCTGCTTTATTTACCGGGTTAAAGTGTAAGAAGTGACCCTGTTTTTAAACGAAGGGGTGAAGGTAGAGATTTGGTATGGGAAAATGTAACAAAGTAGGGGGCAATGTAATTCCATCACACACACAACGGCAATATGGAATGCCGACCAGAAATGTTGGCCTTTGAAGATCTTCACAATTAAGACACAAAATAGATGACGTACATCCCCATCAGCATCGAACATGGAACATCGATCCAGGTTGTTATGTATTTAGAGCTTAACAGTGAAACCTTCCGTGAGCTTGATTTGGCACTTGCAAAGAGCACAGAACAAGTTGCATGAGAGGCTCAAATCGTTGGGGCTGAGCCACAGCCACTCTTCACACCCTTTGCATGAATCCATCCAAGATTGGGGCCCTGGATGGCCAGGTTGTTGTGAGGCACTTTTTTCCTGCCTCGTAGACAAGCAACAACGTGACACTACAGCAAAGTTAATGTGTAGAACCATTCCCTACATGGGCCCTTCATCCCTTTGTTTATTGCCCCCATTGGTCGTTAACAACTGCAAAACTTTGCGTTGGTGCATCTGGGGTCATATTGTACTACAGAAGCATATATTGATGTGATCTTTAAATCTTGTCCAGAACAATCAATATCCGAATTCATTTTATCAAAATATTTATGTTTCTTGTGTAAGACCGGTCAAATTTTGACTGAGAGGAAAAAAGGCAATAATGTATCAAACATGTGACAGACGCCCCGATCCTAGAATTTCTTGAACCATAAAATTAACAAGGGAAAACCTACACGCAAGAAGAGGTTAACTTTGCTAATAGACCTGAATTTGTCTCCTTTTAAACTACATATATGAAGCTGCTAAAAAATGCTACTTGTGACTGCCAGCACATGCAGCTGAATGAACAGTAAGAAAATGAAGTTTCTTCATGCCGTGTTTTTGTTCTTAACCTGCTTACTAAACGTCCACTTGTCAGAACCTTATTGGGAATCCCAAACAAAGAATAGGGTTTCACGGGCGTTTTCGAGCACGGCCAACAGATGGGATTGTCCCCTTCTGCCGTCCTTTTCTTGGTGAGCTGTTGGCATCGCCCATCTGATAATGCAGTGGTACAGATCATGCATGTGCACTGTGCGCATGCATGCAGGATTAGTGTTGCAAGAAACTGAACTGATATTCTGATATCCCAACCACAAAAAATTCTGGACACAAACGGTGGTGGTACAGTCAATCCGTATACTCTACAACGACACATACAAATCGTGCATGTGTAGTTTACATATTCTTGAGAAGGTTGTAGTTTTAGAACAGCAGATTATTTAGAAATTTCATCCGATCACGAATGCACGATTTGGTGGTCAATTCTTTTTGTAGTTTACCTTTTCTCGAGAAGGTTGTAGTTTACTATATTGCTCGCATGGCAAAGGGGGGTAGAATGTCTCATTCATCGACCTCAACTAGCGTGGAAGTAATATGCAGTTTTGGAGCAATGGCTGGACCTTATAACCGGGACAGCAGCAATCAGTTACTAATGTAGAAGAGCACAAGATCCGAGCCCTGCAGGTGTTAAACAACCTTATCTCCATCGACAGCAGATCAAACTCGTATATGACCATCATCAGTGTCTAGCTAACTGTTAAATATCTACTTCAGTTCACACTCACGTACACTCACACTCACGAGAAGATTTAATCTCTCTCTCTCTCTCTCTCTCTCTCTCTCTCTCTCTCTCTCTCTCTCTTCAACGCAATCGACTCCTACACTTATCTCCATGACTCCATGAACTCAAGGGGGACCAGTTGCTCCCAAATACCAACCCAAGAACTGCTCCAATGATAGCAGTACATAGTGGCAAAACAGCTTTCTAAGTAGTAGCAGCTGCATTACGGCGGCATCGCAATGCCGACGGCACCAATGGCGGTGCCACCGCGCATCTCCATCCTCTCGCTCATCTCCTTCGTCCACCATCACCTGCGCGCAATCCTCGCTAACCCCGCCGCGCTCCTCGCCGCGTGCCAGCGATGCATCGCGCTGCTCGAGCCTCCCCCGCGCCATTGCCGTACTCAGTCCTCCGACCAGGACGACGACAGCGACGTCCTCGCCGCGCTCCACGGCGCCATCGACGCGTTCAACCCGGCCTCCGGCGGGTTCGACGCGGCTTGCTGCCTCGCCGGCGTCGAGGAGGTGCTTCAGGCCCCGGCGCTGCTGCCGGAGCACGGCGAGACGGCGGGGCTGGACAACCACCGCGTCGCGGCGTGTGCCTACTTCTACCTCGCGCTGGTGCGGTGCACGCAGGGGGATGCGTGGCAGAGCGCCATGCACTTCCTGCAGGCCGTTGCGGTATCTCCCGCCGCGGTGGAGAACGACGCCGGCCTCGCGCCGCGCGTGCTCTGGGAAGGGCTCTTCGACGAGGGCGTCCTGGCCAGGGCCGGCGGCGCCGGTGAGGAGGACGCGGCGCGGCGCGCGGCGAGGCGGTACAAGGACTGGCTCATGTACTACAAGGTGGTGGCCGCCTCGCCGAACGCCGCCGCCGACGCGGGAAGTGACGGGTAAGTCGTTACAAAAGAGGCAACTTTACCGTGGCAGTTATAACGGTTCCCACTTTGCGCTGACAAGCGGCATACGTATCTGGTCCGCGCACAGTAGGTGTACATACGTACAGGATGCGTATGTGGTATGCCTATGCTGCATGGCGCGCCGATGATGAAAAGGGGATACTTTCCAACATAGGATTGATGATGTCGGTGTGCATGCCTTTTGTTCCAATGTCTCTTTCATCTCCCCTTTTGTTCTTTTCACCCATGCCATTTTTCTTTCGCAAAAAAAAACCTTAATAACTTTTTTGAAGGGGGATTTAAAATTTATTACGGTTGCATTTTTAGTGACATTGGCAAAGCATAAGCAGACTCGTATAAAATAATATAGATTCTACACAAATTCCTCACCAAGACTCTGATCATGTATGATTTATGAGCAGTTCTGATGGCAGGACATTATCCTGTGATTTCTGAAAGAAAAGATACATTAATTTTCTCGCTGATTTTTGTCTGAAACACCCACATTGAAGAATACTGTACAAGTCATGGGCATATCCTGATAGACTAAATGCAGCAAGAAAGGGAATGCCATCACGTACTTTTCCAAAAGGGACTTTAAAGGCACCTTCTGCAAAATGCCATCTTCGCATTCCTTACTAATCCTTGAAGCAAAGCTGGGGCAAAGATTCTCCACCCACAGCTTGAGACAAACATTCAGACTAAACCATCCTGACCCACTGCTGCTGCATGCCTGCAAAATGATAAACACCAGCTTCTAGGGAAATCATCTTGAGCACTGCTACATTGCCTATATATATAGTTCAAAAACCGATAGGTGAAATGATAGTGTCAGTGTAGTTGCTACATTGTCTATATACCCTGTCTGAAGTAGTGCCTACTAGTTGCTATTTAGTTCCTACTGCTACCCATAGGCGTCGAAAGCAAAGACAGTTGTGTTTACCATCTGAAGATACATAAGTTTCCATGAGCAGGTGTCTTCACTTAGGGAGATCAGGATGTTCCAACGCTCTGAGATGGCTGAACTTTTCAGAGGCAAGTACCCTATCCTATACACATCTCCATGTAATGTAAATATGTAATGTGTGACCTGCATTTGAGCTCTGAAACTGAATCTCACACTTTTGCAGGATAGGACAACCCCATTGGTTGATCATGAAGGAATGAGCGCAGCCTCCGGTGGTCCTACTGGTTTTGCTGAGCTGAAGGATTTTCTAAACATTGCAGATCAGGACTCAGAAGATACTAAATGGAGCTCTGACAACAGGTGCCTCCATGAGATGCTTAAGGAATCCCAGACGGGTTCGCCTGCTTCCTTCTACTCACATCTTGATTCTAGCGAAGAAAGTGACAGCGAGGTAAAACATGGTTAATTCCATCACAGAAAGATTCACAGCTAATTAAACGGCTGGAGGAATACAACACTTCTATTTCCAGTGCAAGAACATGTAATTCTGCAATTTTGTAGTGGTATAGTTCTCAGACAGTGCAACTTTTAGATCAGTCAAGCATATGAATTTTTTTGTAGTGGTACAGTAATAAAAAAGTGCTATTTTTACATCATTTGGGAGGTACAAACCTAAGGAGACACTATTCTACTGTTAATAGAGTAAAACGGGGCATTTTGTTTGCAAGTTGTACTAGGATCCTTGGCAGAACTTTGTAAGCAGACTTGCAAAACTGATTTATAGGATAAGATGCATATTAATTGCAACATTTACAACCCTGGAGCAGCCAGTAGTTTTAATGACATCTAATTCATTTGAAACAGGCAGTTCCACATGACAAAGGGAGGTCAGCAAAGATTATGCCAATTGATGGAGATTTTTTGTCACCTAAACTCTATGAAAGGTACTTGGTTTCATAATTTGTTACTCCCTCCGTCCCGAAAAGCTTGTCCCTTTGTAGTTCATTTTTGAACTACAAAGCGACAAGCTTTTCAGGACGGAGTATATACCAATTCTCAGGTAGCCTGACCCCTTCTTTATATATAACCTTTGTACAGATCAAATGACAATAATCTGACATGGTGCACATCTCCTGAAAATGCGATGATATACGCTCCAGGATCTCCACTGTACCATGTGGATGACAACGCCATGAAACCAAAGTATTTGCAGTCAAACGTATCACATGGCTCACTGAATAATCTGTCAAATTCAGTCCTAGAGTTAAAGACAGCAGAATCATGCTCCACATCAAACTACTCAGCCAAGGAGGACATGTTCCTGCAATGTTCACCGAGGAATGATCTCAGATGCTTCAGTAACTTCTCGACCAAATTCATCAAGAAAAGTGCTCTATCCGATCTAGTCTCAAGAGGAAGCATGGGCAGGAAATTCAAGTCTTCCTCAAACAGTGAGGACTGGAGCGACGTCAGCTCACGATGGGGGAAGGACAGTCAGGTGGATTTTCTTGAAAGGTTTGAAAAGGCAGTATCGAAATTGTTGGTTTCAGAGGGATTAGATAGCTGCCTAGATGCTGGCTCCGAGGTCACAACTATATGGCAGTTACTGAACAACACTTCTGAGGCAAGGCACAAACCATCAGTAAAGCAAGACATCCTCGACCAGCTGCTTGACAGTATTTCCACATCCAAGAAGGATAAAGCCATCAGGGCATCAGTTTATGTACTTCTGCTTATGATATCCGAAGACAGAAATGTGATGAGAGGCATCAAGAGGAAGAACTTCCACTTATCCAATTTGGCCACTGCTTTGAAAAGAGATGTGCATGAAGCAGCCATTCTGATATATTTGTTGGATCCTACCCCATTAGAGATCAATAATTTGGAATTGTTGCCCTCTCTTCTACATGTCGCTTGTAACTCAGACACCCAGAAATGGCCTGCATTGCTTCCACTGACACCGACATCAGCATCAGTAGCTCTCATTGAGATCTTAGTGACAGCATTCGACTATGTAACAAACAATGTACACTTGGCTTCCCTCAGTTCTCCTCCTATTCTGTCTAAGCTTGTTCATGTTGCAAAGAACAACAACTTGGAAGAAGGTGTGGCCCTGGCAGCGATTCTTGTCAGATGTGCGCGGCTCAATGGTAACTGCAAGAAGTTCCTGTCACAGGCTACTCCAGTGGACCCATTCCTTCTCCTTCTCAGACGAAAAGAACGCCGTGCCAAGTATGCTGCACTTGAATATTTCCATGAGATTCTTCAGATTCCCCGGTATGATACACAACCTGAAAAGTTTTGAGCTATTAAATTTAAATATTGGCTGGATTACCATGTTTACTGAACGGGGTGGTGCTAACTTTCAGGTCCTCAGCAAAGTGTCTGCTGGAGGAAATAAAACAGCAAGGAGGCATTGCTATTATGCACACATTGATGGCCACCCTTCATCAAACTGAGCCTGAACACCGGGTGTTAGCAGCTAACCTTCTCCTGCAATTGGATATGATGGTACATACTGTCCCCTGATACCCTTAGACTCTTGAAGAGTCAAAGAAAATCCACAAAGCGATATCCCAAAATATTTGTATTTCTCAGTTCTGCACGTTTTACTTTATCAATCCTGCAAAAAATGAGCTCAAATAACATCCAATTACTGATCAATGGTACTAGTTTTACTCTGAATCTATACAACAAAATCAGCATTGTCACCTGCATGTAACCTCAATTACTGAGACAACAGGTTCATTTTGCAGGAAAAAACAGATAGTAGGAGTGTGTTCAAAGATGAAGCGATGGAAATCCTGCTGGATTCTCTATCACCGCAAGAAAACAGTAGAGTACAGGCATTAGCAGCATCATTTCTTTCAAATCTTGGAGGAACTTATTCTTGGTCAGGAGAACCATATACTGCTGCATGGCTAGCGAAGAAAGCTGGTCTCACATCAACATCTCACAGAAATACAATCAGGAACACTGATTGGCTCGATTCTTGCCTGCAGGTTTGTTACAAACATTTTTTCATTTGGCAAATAAAGCATGACTAACTGGTAAGTAATATACAACTGTAAAATATGGTGCAGGATACAGAAATAAGTTCATGGAGCAGTAAATCCGCACGAGCAATCATTAAAATAGGAATACCAGTAATAAGCGCTTTAGTCAAAGGAATGCAAAGCAAAGTGAAGGGCACCTCACATGATTGCCTTGTATGCATCACGTGGCTTGGGAGCGAGCTTGCTGCCCTTGGTGAAGATGACATTAGATATTCTGCTTGTGAAATATTGTTATGTGACATAGCATGTCACCTGCATCCTGGATATGAACTTGACGAAAGGGTTCTAGCATGCATGTGCCTCTATAACTACACCTCAGGAAAAGGTAAGTAATATTTCATTATTGTCCGGTAATAGTTGGATTTTTTGTGTGAACTAAAATTCAAGTGTCATCTTGCACATCCTAAATATCTTTGGAATATAACCATCCATGCCAAAGATTAAAGGAATGATCAGGGCATCATATTTACATGGAGCTATTTATTTTAAACTGCAGGAAAGCAAAAGTTAATGAGCTTGACAGAAGGTTCTCGAGAATCTCTTAGGAGGCTTTCACCCTTCACATGGATGGCTGAGGAATTACTTCTAGTTACAGATTATTTTCTTCCAAGCAATCCAGTGAGTACTGTTATAATTGAGGCCTTGTTCTCTCTTCCCACCTTTCACTCTAAATTGGGACAGACAAGAGGAATCACAAGACTTTACCACCATTGTTCCAACAAAGAAGGAATGCCATCCTAAGTAGCAAGTAACAGCAAGTGTAGACCTTAAAATAGATCTTATAGTAGTAGGAGCTAAGATTATATTAATTCTACATGTTCCTTATTATGATCTTACAAGAAGGGGAGCTAAGAACCCCCTCTTGCGGGTGCTCTCACATATGTGGGCCATTTTTCATCACTCTCTAATACAAAAATACATAGCTCTCCGGCATGTTCGAGGAAAAAAGGTTCTTTATAATCAATTTTTCATTACAAGAGGCTTATGCTTGCCATTGTAACTTTGAAAGCTATAAAGATAATTCGAACAATAGTATTAGCTTACCCCTTGTGAAATATGTTTCTCAAACATAAGATTTAATTATCTGATGTTGTCGGTGCAGCGTGTATCATATATTCATACGCAAATCCTGGAAATTGGTCAACTTGGCAATGGTGCAGTAACTGCTATTGCATTCTTCAGGGGGCAGCTTTTTGCTGGTTATTCTAATGGCATCATCAGGGTAATTATATATTCCATAAGACAGAACTTTTCCTTAACATGGAAACCTACAAAATTAGCTCTCAATTTGTTATGTGGTTGACTCTACGGAGATGATAGTAACTTTGTAATGATATACACCAAAGTTAGCCACTTCAATCATGCGCTGCAGGATTTTCATAACCAAGCAATTCTAAATGAAGTATTCTGAACAGGCATGGGACATAAAAGGTCAAAGGGCAGTAATCATCAGGGAGGTAAAAGAGCATAAGAAGGAAGTGACCTGTTTTGCACTATCGGAAAATGGGGAAAACCTCTTGAGTGGATCAGCTGACAAATCTATTCGGGTAAAAATGCAACTGTTCTGTTGAAATGCAGCTGAAAGCAATGGAATGTTAAAATAACAGACTCATTTTGTTAGATGTATTA
Source organism: Tuctoria greenei (assembly GCA_036927565.1). Lineage (NCBI taxonomy): Eukaryota > Viridiplantae > Streptophyta > Magnoliopsida > Poales > Poaceae > Tuctoria > Tuctoria greenei. Next base: position 220,818,056 of record JAYESD010000001.1, on the reverse strand, counting down.
TATATGTAGTGTAGATATTCCTTAGTGCAGGGACCGTCTTGCATACTGTACATCCCATCCTGTACATTGGACCCTTTGGGGTATGACAATAGACTGAGCTGCATATTTCTAACAATTTGCAGGTATGGAAAATGAAACAACGCAAGCTTGAGTGTGTTGAGGTGATCCAAATAAGAGAACCCGTGCAGAAGTTTGATGTTTGCACTAATAAAATTATTGTGCTAACGCAGAACAATGTTCTCAAGGTACTTGTTGGCTTATTGTGCTCATGGCAATTGATCAACAAATAGGATGTATGTCAATAATCGTTATTTTTTACTTCTACAGTTCTCTTGTGCATCAAGAAGCACCCAAACATTTTACAGGAGCAAGCATGTCAAATCTCTAGCTATATGCCAGGGGAAAGCTTACCTTGGTTGCTCAGACTTGAGTATACAGGTTTGTTTTGTGGTTACAAAATGCAGACAATAGCATCTCAGAGATTATATGTAAAAAGAGAAAGCTTTTTAACAGGAACTAGACGTGTCATTTGAATCCAAGATTGAGATAAGGACACCTACAAGAAGATGGAGAACTAGGAAACAATCCATTAGCTCCATTGTCGTATATAAAGATTGGATGTACTGTGCTGGAACTCAAGTTGAAGGATCCACCTCAAAGGTATTAATAAAAGTTGATCTCTGATAGCTAAACGATGAAAAGGAAAATGTGAAACATTGTGCATTTGTAAACCAGGATTGGCAGAAACGATGCAAACCTCTAATGACAATGCCGATAGCAAAGGGAACAAACGTACGGGCAATGGCAGTGGTGGAAGATTTCATCTACTTGAACTGCAGCAAAAACCCCAGCATAATTCAGGTGACATAAGTTTATCCTTTTTCTCTATACTGGCTATACTAACTGCTGTAAATATTTGTTTTAAAAAGGCATGCTTCAGGACAATATCTGTTAGGTGATGCCTTAATGGTTGTAACCACAGATCTGTGCCCTTTGATGACTGCTACATAATAAATTCTAACTGCATCCTTGATAAAATAATAACTAAAAAGAGGAACAGAAAATTTGAACCACACTAACAAGAATGACTATCCATATACTACAGGCTATAAATTTTTTATTTGGTCCTTATAGCTGTGATATCTGATCACAAGTACAGGATTAAGAAATCTTGATTCTGCTTCTGAATGTATTGATAGATATGGTTGAGGGAGAAGCAGCAGAAAGTAGGAAGGTTATCTGCAGGAGGTAAGATAACGAGCATGTTCACCGCAAACGACATGATTTTCTGTGGTACAGAAACCGGTTTAATCAAGGTTAGTAGCACATAATTAATTTTGACAAGTGAATTATATGTATTTCGGCAACAGCATGATACAGAAAATTCTTGCACAGGCATGGGTTCCATTTGAAGATCACTGAGGGAAAAAGCACAACAAGGGTTATTTTTGTAAATGCAAAGAAATATAAAGTGTACAGGAGACACGGAAAGGAGAAACATACCATTCTCCAAGCCCTCGGGAAGACACAATAGCACAGCTGGTATATTCATGTGTATAATCCAGAAGAAGAAAGTTCTTCGAAGTAGTGGCAAATAGTTTCGTAAATGTAAAGGTTAAATAGTGAGCGTGTCATTTTTTTCTTCTTGGAGGGGATGGATGTTGTGTATGTTAATAAACAGTAGAGTTAATTCCTTTGTCATTGACTCTTTCTACGGCCGCAAGTATGTTGGGCGCAACAGGAAATAGGATAAGGAAAAGAGGGAGATTTAGCTTGTTCAATCAGATTTAGTTTGTTCTTGGTTGTACATATTAAATTCTATTGTAACAGAATCTGATTTAAGCTGCACCTGGCAAGGCCTATAAATGCAGCAGCATAGTTTGTATTAGGTATCAAAGGAATAAAATTCTCCCTACCCTTGGGCGAGTTCCTTTGGTCACCGTGGCTAGTCTTTCATCCAGCCATGGCGACAGGAGTTCCCTCACCAGATATCCTCCCCGTTCCAATTCACAATCCAATCTGTTACTAGTTTCTCCGCTGTGCACTGCACCCAGGAGAACACGCCATACCATGCTTACATTATATACTACATCCAGACACAAAAACACTTTCTTCTGACCACTAATGCCTTTTGTGATAATTAGTTTATAAAGCACACGAGTATTTTAGAAGTACTTTTCGAGACAAAGCAACCAATATAAACTCTCGCAGTTGCATCCCAAATATTTCAATAGATACAGTCAAAGTATCGAGTTTACTTGGTGCCAAATTTTACTTGAGACACCACTGTATGGGGTCTCCAAAAGCAGTTGCCTTAAAATTACATGGCTCATCGATCCCACTCGCTCCAAGCCTACAGAAGGGTGGGAACTTTCAGCAGCCAGACAAAACAGTGGGGCGGGGGATTTGCGAAGCATTTTATACGGGTGGCAGCAGCCAGCGTGGTGGGGGAGCGCGGCGCAACATGCATGATCATCACAAACGCGTAATAAAGCGAAGGAAGAGTGGGCACCCCAGCAAATTAACCTCGGTACCTAACTGGGAAGGATGTACCATGTAGGCGTCCAAAGGTGCTATGCTCGCCGTCCGCGCATTCCACCGAGCAGTCGCGGGCATGGCCAGCCGGATGCCAGTATCCTCCCTCGGCCCCGGCCGATGAATGTTGACAGCAAGGCACTTTTCGGAGCCAAGCCTTTAGGTGGTCGCGGCCACGCTACGAAGCCAAAGGGCCATGGCGGCAGCCTCGCTGCAGAGCTCTCTCGTCGTCTCGCCTGGACGAGGGCCACCGGCCACGCAGAGGACATGATACGGAAGATGCAATTATGAACGCAGCATGCGCGGAGCATCGGCGAGCACCTGTAGCGTGTGTTACGTGAGCCACATGGGCCTGATTTGGCCTGAGGCGACCCACTACGAGCTGGCCCGCGTCTAATTCCTGTCTACATAATAAACCAGCTTTCACAACACATGTTTATATATTTTAATATTTTTCTACTTGTACAAATTTAACGTTTTACCATTACACTCCCTTCATTTTAGAAAAATGGTGTTGATTAGTTTACAATAGATTGAACTAACTAACGTTATTTATTTTGAAACGGAAAGAGTATTAGTTTATTTACATTGTATTAATATTGTTCCATTCCAACAGAATAAATTTAGTGTTCCGTTAGTTCAACTGCGATGTTCCAAAACATATTTCGCTCTGTTCTTTTTTTTTTCAAGAGAGAAAGTCATGTCACATGCAAATGAAATATATATCAGACGAAGCGAGGCAACGTGCACAAGAGTAAAGGACCACGAAGTGCAAAGGTAACATGCGTTGCCATGTGCCGTTGTGCTTCCATGTGCTGTTAGATGCTTTGTGCACGGCTTCCGAGGCTTTTGGGCAACGTTTTCTTATATTTTTTATATGTGAAAACCTTCATGAGATTTCGGTGGATTTTTTTCTTTTAAAAAATAATGCACGTAGGCTTTGGGCAACGTTGGAGCCAAGGAAAACTCTTGCTTTCGTAATTCACATAGCGATATATGGGATCAGTACCTGGCTTGGTCCGGAGGCTACTTACCTCGTAATTCACACAGTAGTCAGATCACCTTGGCACACTGTACTCCGCCTCGAGGTAGACAGCTGGATGGACCAGAACTCAAATTAATAAGTGACAGCAATCAAGAGCAGTACAGTTACCTAACAATGCGTTGAACTTTGTGTGGTTGTTAGGCCAGTTTCGGTGGTTGCCACCAACTTGTTCCCCGAGCTCGCCGTGATGTGTGGCTGCTTCCATCCAAAATTTCTGTCGGTGTCAACGCAGGGAAAAAAATTCAACACCTTTAATTGAGCTACTGCACCACGTGGTCAGGTGAGATGGCCACGTCGTCGTTGACTCGCTTGTTCTTAGTTTTCTGGTCTCATCATAGAGCTGCAAAGTGGAGGAGGCGACAAAATGATCTGGTATACGTACCTCTCACAGTGCAATATGTTTTAATATGACGGTGACTTTATATTTAGAGAGTTACTAATTTTCACTCATTTAAAAGTTAGCATACCTTTTGAGTCATTCAACCACTACAGGAATCTGAAATATTTTCGTCAGCCTATAACCCACAAAAATAGAGAAAAAACCGACGAAAATGGCTACTTTCATGGACCGGAACCGTATTTTCGTGGGTGTTGAGCCACCGAAGGTACGATGTTGAAATTACATTTATTTTCGTCGGCAACCCACGAAATTAAATACATTTCCGTCAGTCTGATGCAGCCCACCAAATTAAATATTTTTTCGACGGTTAGTTTAAAAGCCGACCAAAACTGTATTTTCAAGGGCCAAATGGTGGCCCACAAAAATATTTCTTACAGTTTTCATCGGCTTTCTACAGGCCCACGAAAATAGTTAGATATGATTTTCGTCGGCTTTCTACTGGCCCACAAAAATAATTTGGTATTATTTTCGCCGGTTCGTCCGTCACCCACGAAAATAATTTGGTAACATTTTCGTCGTCTTTGCAGAGGCCCAGAAAATAATTACCCACAAAAATAATTGATTCAGCAGTGCCAAAATATGCCTGTTGTTCCATTTGTTACACTAATACACAATCAATTCATTCACATTCACAACCAGTAAATACACAATTTCATACAACAAATTCACATCCATTTGTTCCATAAATACGATCAAGTCATTATAATTCACAAACTAGTTCACATTGCATATATAGTTCACATCCATATTGCATAATTGATTCAAATTTGTCCATATTACATAATTCACATCCACATTACATAATTGATAAACAGTTACGCAGCCCTCGCAAGTCTCTCCATCAAAACCCAAGTCAGGAGTACTAAGTTCATCCACCTCATATAGCTTATTAATAGTCTAAAACAATGTAGCAAAGAATTCAATTCTTTTTTCTTAGCAACGCAGTAGCAAAAACTGTAGCAATTCAATGGAAAATTCTGGGGGTAATTATGCCGTGGACTTATGTCTAGACAGGTTTGTTAATTTGCTTCAGGTAGTGTGAAATTAGAGGAGTTTGAAAAAGAAAAGGAGAACACAACAATTAGTGCTGCAAGGTAACAGAATAAGGAATTCCACTGGGTAGATGTACTAGCTTTTTGATCTAGCAATCAAACATACGGATCCCACAGTTCAAGGCGCCACCGATCCAGCAGGTACATACTCCTATTACTGCTAGCTAGCAGCTGCTACTATACTACTGAAGTACTGATGATTAAAGCCCCATTATCAAAAAGAAGAAAGAGAAAATGGAAAGGTTAACGAACGAAGCTATAGGTTCATTCTGAAGTCTGAATTTCAGACAAACTGATCATGATACAAAGCTAACCATCTACCACCAAGCATGCAACAGCCCCGGCCGCAAAAGTATAAACAGGTAGTAGTAGAAACTTGAATGCACCTGCACCACCCATCGATCAGTGCACTGGCATGCGGTAATCATACAGCGTGAGCAGCAGTACACATGGAAGGGCGAGGGCAAGCACGTCGCCGTCCCCAGGAGGACCACCACCTGTGGTCTCATGTTCTAAAGAAGCCAGCCTCCCATAAAGAACCCTACAGCAAATTCAGAGGCCACAGCGGAGGGCGAGGGTGATGGATACACTACTACAATAAGCTCTATCGCAGGCGGCTCCAAACCTATTATCACACGCGATTTTTAAAACCGTCTGAAACGAAGAGCCTGTGATAATCCGCAATTTCACAGGCGGTGAAGTGAAACCGCCTGTAAAGACAGATTATCACATGCGGTTCTTTACTTAGGCTAGCATCTGTAAAGATAAGTTATCACAGGCGGGTCGTGTAACATATATAACCGCCTGTGATAATACAATTATCACTGGCAGATCGTGCAGCATATATAACCGCCTGTGATAATAGTGTTAGCACTGGCGGATCTTGACCTACATCAAGCCGTCTGTGAAGACAGTTTATCGCAGCCGGTTTCTACCATAACAGTAACCGTCTGTGATAATTAGATTATCACAGATGGTTCTTTACCTATATCTAGCCGCCTGTGATAATTGTTTTTCACAGGCAGATCTAGCCGTTGTTAAATAACCGCATGTGATAAGGTATAACCTATGCAGTACTAGCTGCTGATATTTCTAATTTCCAGGTCAATTTAATATAATCACAGAACAGAAGTCAACAATATCATCACAGAAGTCAACAATATCATCACAGAAGAAGTCATCTCACAGAAGTCAATTTCACTAAAACAATATACATATGTACAAGTTACACATACAATTCATCTTATAGTTTACAAGTTTTCACGAAAACTGTTTCTATTGGCACAATCGCAAAGTTCTGGCACATCAGCTATTGCACCATTCTCATCAAAGAACTTCCCTCTTTTGTGCAAAATTTCGCGACGAATGAATTGACAGAGTTCAACACCAATCTTGTCGGCTCCTCCACCAGGAATACTTCTACAAACCGGCCATTCTTCGTTCACATTCTTCGTGTGCTGCAATGAAACACATAACAAAGTTTAGAATGTGTTGGTTTGAACAATCTCAAAGTATAGATCAAAGTGAGAGTATACAAGAATTTATTTGGTATTTTTGGAGCAGTTGTACTATGAGCAATTGAATTTTGAAGTTGGAATCAAAATATGAAAATAATTTTTCTGGTAATATTGAACAGTAGAGAATATAAGTATTAAACTATGCTAGTTACAATGAAAATGAAACTCAAAAGTAAGAAAATAAGATATCGACATTAAGGATAACTTACATCCTCACGATTTACTCTATATTTGCTGGCGTTCCGAAGATGCTCGCATACATAATACCCGCATAAGACACTCCCAGTAGGCTGCTTCGGACAAGCATACTACGTTTTAATGTCCAATGCAGTCGTATTAGAAGGTTTCTCACCGCCAAGCCGTTCCGCATAAAACCGCCAAGCGCTGTAATACAAGAAATATCATATAAAACTTGTCAACACATTCTAAATGTGTGTAAATTAAAATTATTGAATAAACGTACAATTTCAAAATGGAAAGGAAATCTTTATAACGATCTGGTGGGAAATTGGCCGAGTCCAAGACTGTTCCAATTCCCTGCGTTGGCTTGATGAAGATCATTATGTAGTGATTACTGCAAACATACAAACACACGCGTTAACAATTATCAATAATTGCTATTTCAATATCATGTGTTGAACTTACTCGAAGTGGTATGGAGCCTTTACGAGGTCCTTGCTGTCTCTGACAAAGTTAAACATCGCATATCCTATGTAAGCTGCAATTTCTGTCCTTCTATCCTTCTTAAGTTTTGCGATTGCTTTTTCAAATTCATTTTTTTTCATGTGCTTGAACTTTGCTGAGTCTCGATCCGCCTTGACATCGAATAGCGTCTTTGAAATCCGTGTAGGGTCAAGGATACCTGTCTTGCATTCCATCTTTTCATTATACATGTATTGCATCCTATTGAAGAAGTTCAGAATTGTTATAATCTCATGAAATGTGTATGTGTGTAGTAAGAAAAGCAAATGCAAAATACTAGAGGCACTCACAAGCACCAGATGAGCAGCAGGTTGATTTCGAACATGCCCGGATGGAAAAGGGGATGCAACTCTTCAAAGAAAATGACTCGTCTATCTTCTCCAGTGCTCCAGAATGCTTCTTTTGGAATACAAAATATGATGCAAGAAATCTCATATTTTGTGCTGGCAAGGATGTACCACTCATGCATTCTTTTGAGCAGGATAGATTGTTTGATATGTTGTACTTAACGGCTTCCCATTCTTAAATTCAAGAGGAACATTCTTAAGCTTGTATATTGGAACTCCTGGTTTAACTAAACCCGTCTGCCGATTATACATGACACCGTCTTCTTCCCACTCCTCGATATCTTCTAATGTTGGCTCATGAGAAGAACGAGATGCACTCAATTTTCTAATATTTCCCTTCATAGTTTCCAAATACTTTGACACTTCTGATGAAGATTTCTTAATTTCGTATGGGCTAACTTTGGCACTGATGATCGAGGAGTAGTCGTCGGAAGTTGGACACTGGCTTGTTGTTGAACCTGTTGTTCAACTGATTGCTCTTTACTCCCATCAGCTAACTCTAGTACTACTTCAAGCTGTTGCTCAACTGGTTGCTCTTTACTAGCAACAGCTTGCTCTGGTACTGCTTGAAGCTGTTGTGCAACTTGTTGCTCTTGGATATCTTTACTAGCAAGGCTACTATCATCCTTGCTGAGACATGGGGGAGTGGATCTTCCTAGACTGAGAGTGGATCTTTCAGGACTTTCGGCTTAGAAGATGGGGTTGCAGTATTTCAAGATGCGACGGGGCTAGAAATTGGCTCATCGTCCAACACGATATCGCGTCGGTGCCAAATGATTAATTGGTTGACAGTCTGTCCCAAAGTCGCGATCCTCTCAGGTGTGACATGGTCTATTTCATAATCTTCATAATCATTATCAATGATCTGAGGAAATTGCACCACAGCATAATATAACGGAAGTGGATTCCCGTTGAAGTCACGATCAGGCTTTGCCATAGCAGTGGCAACCTGTTTGGTTTTGTTCCCTGCTCTGCCGATCGGGACAAGAAGACAACAAGATTTGTAGTTAGCAATATCATTGACAGGGAACTTATGGGTTGACCCTGGGCCTGGCACAGAACCAACGCTGCTAGGGTAGGCAGTTGGAGATACTAATTGTTCCTTTGGCACTGGAACCATCGATGTACTCAGTACCACTAATTGTCTCGATTGTCTAATTAGTTGTTCCATTATTTCTTGCATATTTTATTTGACCTTTTGAGCAATCATTTCATCAAGTGTTTTCTTAAACTTCCCACGTCTTCTATATGTGTCTTTATCTTTAGGGAAACCATCTAGCAAGACATTTCAGAAGAGACCGCTCGAACCCGTCTGCTGTGTTCAGGGTTTCCTAAGATAGCGATAAGTTGGTCATTCTCCCTCTTCGGCTTGAAGAGACCCTTCTGTTGCTTTTCAATTACTTCTTTCATTTTATCCTCAACTTCATTCAAAGAGTCGAGCTTTTCAAGTTTGCCCTCGCTGGTCAAACCTGACCGAGCAAAGACCCACCGCTGAGTTCTCTCATTGCAGCCTTCTAATGGATGAGGATTGCCCTTACTCGTAATTTCGTCTAATATCTTATTCCATTTCTGGACTTTGGGGGCATATCTCGCAGACCCCAAGCGTGATGGTATTTGTTCTTTTTTGCAAGCTTTGACCTAGTTGCACTTAGACCTTTAGCATCAGGTGTGGTCTTTTGACAAACAAACTCTTGCCACTGAGTTGTGTGATTTTTTCCATCTTCCTCGGGCTAGGGACCTTATCGGCCTTAAAATAAGCATTCATTTCACTCTTCTAGCCACGAAACTTCTTGCCGCAAGAGACCAATGTTGCTTTCTTTACAACTTCTTCCGTGCATTTCGGGAACTTGAATTGTTTCTTTATTCTTTCCCACAACTCATTGTTGGTCTGCTCGGGTAATTTCCTCCAATTCTCGGTTGTGATCGGCATGAGCTCCCTAAAAATAAAACCGCATGCATTACGGTACTTGATAACTGAATCCAGTGGTTCTTGGGGAAGCCCACCTGGACCGACCCTTGTTGTGTACATGATGCGGTCCAATGGACCCTTATTGGGACCTCGTTGCCCTTTGTCGGTGTTTGGATCCGGCAGATCTCCCGACACTACCGTTGGTAGATCGCGGAGTTGTAGTTTGGTAATGGGCGCGCAGAGATTCAAGAAGGTGAAAGACAAGTGGACACAGAGATTTACGTGGTTCGGGCCGCCTGAGCGTAATACCCTACTCCACGGGGTGTGTTGGTATTGTAATAAGCATGTCAGTCTAGAAGAAGCTCCAGAAGAAGAAGCTCATCTAGGTCAGGGAGTCCAGTAATGGTCTAGAGCCGTCCCTTGTGCATCGTCGATCGGTCCTTTTATAGTACAAGGACCGATCGTCACACTGTTAGCCTGGCCCGACATGTGGCCCCAGCGGTTACACATGCTTGATACACAATTAATGAGGTTAATTACCCTTAATAGCCTGGTAACGGGCCTTAACAGTGCCGTTACCAGTATTAAGGGCCATCCGATCGTGTGTCATTAATATGGCATTAATGACACTTAATCGGGTCTTGAAGTCTTTGATTGCTCCTTGAAGGTCCGGAGCTGTTGGGGGGTCCACCAGTCTGATTGTTGAAGTTGAAGGTCCGGCGGTTCAACCACGTGGCAGCTCCGGAGCTTACCATCGTGGACGGGTAGGTCCAGTGCTATTGGACACGTGTTAGTACCGGAGCTTCCCTCTGTTTGGGGTTAGGTCCGGGGATGCCATACCCGTATCTAGTCCAGAGCTTTCCCATGTGTGGGCGATAGCTCCGGTCTTATGATACACGTGGCGGCCCTGGGACTAACCATGTCGGGGAAGCAGGTCCAGATACGCCTAACATGTGGGGCCTTCGGAGGCCTTCAAATCTAGTAGATGGAGTTTCCTTGTGATCTTTGCAATCCCAAGGGGTATCCAGTACATAGGGTACTGATAGTGGCCCCCTGGGCCCACCTCTGGGAGAGACCTTTTGGATGAAGTCATTCTGCCGAAGGTGGGTCCATTCTTCGGTTTTTGAGCCGTGTCTTCAAGGGTCTTTGGACGTGCCATTGGTGATAGTTCGCAGTTAAACCACCGCCGCGTGGCATATCCTGGATGCGACAGGTGAGATCTCAGCGTGCGGATCTCACGCAATTGAAGGTCGCCGGTTCCTAATACGCAAATCGTATCGGTTCCGCGCGCTCTGTCAGGCCGCCACCTTCGGGCTTCCCGCCTTTCATGATAACAACCGTTCGCCTGGGGTAAGGACCTCGACTTGATCGTCGGGGTGGCCCCAGGCCCCCTTGTCATTGGCAGGGTGAAGTTTTTGACTGGTATCGTCGGCTCCTCTGCGGTTTCCATCGAAGCGTTGTGGATGCTTACTTAAGAAGGAAAGTACGCACCGTTTGGGGTTCTTTACGTCTTTAATTCAAACTTGCGCTCAAACCTTCTTTCGCTTGCTTTTCCTCTCTTGCCTCGCTGTGCTGTGATGGAGTTGGGTCTCCGCCAGAGCCGACTGAAGACCGATAGTGATTTGAAGAAGGTTCGGGCCCTCATGGGATGGTCCCCTGACTTCTTCAACCACTTGGTCCGCGCTGGAAAGCTTCCGTTCGAGAAGGAACACGCCGGCGTCATGGTGTACTTCTCCGCGTATGCCATGGTGAGACTGATCCCACCTTTCTCCTCTTTCTTCCCGATGCTGCTAGACTTCTATGGTATGCAGCTGTACCACCTTGGCCCCCACTACATTCTCCTGATGTCAATATTTGTCCACTTCTGCGAGATGTGGGTGGGCATTCCCCCCTCCATTGAGCTCTTCCGCACCTTCTTCATTGTCCACACTACGGGCAGGAGTGACGAGTACCTTGGCTACTATTTTGTGAAGCGCAAGAAGTGCCCGTACAAGTACTTGCAGTCGTTCCCTTCTGGGAAGTGGGACGACTGGAAGAAGGATTGGATTGCCATCAAGGTGGAGGAGCGCGAGAAGCTGGAGCTGCCGAAAGGCCTCCCCAACATCGACACTGCAGTTTGGAGTGAAGCTCCGGTGTTGTCAGACGCCTTCAACCTTGCTCTGACCAGGATCCGCCATTGCATGGAAGGAGGGGTGACTCCTCAGGCGGTGTTTTGCAACTTCCTGACCAACAGGTGGGCTCCACTGAAGAAGAGGGAGAAGCTTGCTTGGGCCCTCAACAGTATGCCGGATGACGACCGGATCGAGACCGGTTTGAAGTCCAACATGGAGGGTGCAACTTTGGAGTTCCACCTCAAGAAGTTCCAGCACGGCATCGACGTCGAGGGTGATGACTTGGCTCCGCCGGCAGCTTTCCTCCCTCTAAACATGGAGGCAGAGTTCAACAGGGAGCTCCGGCGGACGATGCCAGTGCTTGACGACCTTGGTGTCGTTGAGAGGCATTCGACCACCGGGTTGGCGATCTCCGGAGCTCCTGAAGGCGGCTCCGCTCCCGCCCCAAAGCCAAGAACCGAAGTCGTCGGCAAGGGCAAGGAGTTGGTCGAGCCATTGAGCCGTAAAAGGAAGCTGAAGCATGCCGATGGAAGGTCCGTCAGGCCTGCTTCTTCTACGGCAGCTCCTTCTCCCCGGAGGGGGAGTTCTTCAACGGCGGCATCTACTCCAACAACGGCATCTTCTCGGGGTGCTAGCTCTGGTCGTGTGACTCCAGCACCAGGGCCAGCTGAGGGCTTTGGGTCCGGAGGTCCTTCCTGGTCGAGGGGGGCCTCAACCAAGGCAACGCCGGTAGCAGCAGCAAGCTCTGGGGGACCTTCCGGGACTTCCACGCCGGTGGCGGTTGGGGTCAGTCCGGAGCGTCCGGAAAAGAGGTTTCGTGCTAACTGGTGCGGAAGTCTTCCGAGGTAATTTTTGATTTTTTACCTCGGCCAGTTGGTTTATTGTTGTGTCTGTATTTTGAGTTTCTTCATCCTTCATCCACAGCGTGCCTAAGAAAAGGGCTGAAGCTCCGGTCCCTGCGGCAGCAGTTGAGGCTGTGCAGGCTGAAGCTCCTGCTCCAATTCCAGCGCCGCCCCAAGAGGTGGCTGAGGCTGCGGCAGCCCCGACGCTGGCTGTCGTGGTCTTGGACCTCGACTTATCCCCAAAAGCTCCCGTGGTAGCACCGGACCACAGGAATGAAGATGCACCAGCGGCGCCAGTCCCGGAGGTTGAAGCTCCGGGCTTGGATGCTGAGATGTTAGACGCTCCAGCCACAGAGCCGGAGGTAGCTGCGATTCCGGCCCTAGAGCCGGATGTTGTTGAAGCCCTGGCAGTCGAGCCAGTGGTTGATGAGGTCCCGGCGGTGGAGCCGGGTGTTGATGAAGTTCCGGCACTTGAGCCGTTGTTGAGGAAGCTCCGGCGGTAGAGCCGTTGCTGCAGAAGTTGTGGCGGTAGAGCCAGTCATTGAAGAGGTTCTCGCGTCCGAGCCAGTTGCTGCAGAGGTGTCAGCGCCTGAGCCTATGGTGGTCGAAGCGCCAGCGCCTGAGCCTATGATGGTTGAAGCACCTGCACCTGAGCCAGCGGCGGAGGAGGCGCTTGCGCCGGAGCCGGAAGTAGCTCCTACTCCGACTGAACCTTTAACATCTGTTCCCGAAGTGGTGATCCTGGAGGCGCCAACTGTTGAGCCAGGATGCCAAGATGAAGCTGCTAGCTCCCCTCCTGAGGGGCCAGTTGTTGATGACCTGGCGGCTGGACCTTCAGAGCCAATTTCGAAGGTCGGAACTTCTGCTGCAGGACCTTCCTCTGCGGCAGTCGAGGCTATCCTGGAAGACGGACTTAGCATCGTGGAATCTCAAGGGACCGCTCTTGTAGAGTGGGACCCAATTTTTGTTACTGATGACCTGCTGGAGATAGCAGAGAGGACCCCGACAGGTCCGGACCCGATCCCCCTATCGTTGTCTATTGACTACGCCTGCTCCAGTCTTCGCCAGGTCCAGCTAGCTTTCTACCACGACAACAAGGCCCTCGAGGAGGAGCACCAAACCCTTAGGAGGTGGTGCAACCGACTCCATTTCGAGACCAAGCTGGCGCAGTCGAGGCTGGCTGACGACAAGGAGTGGGTGCAGAGGGAAAAGGTCCGCCTGGAGTACTGGGGTAAGCTGTTGGATGAGAGGGAAAGCATGACGCGATCCCTCGACAACCAGTCCTGGTCCATCTATGAGCAGGCCAAGGCTGCAAATAGCGTAGCGGATGATCGCCAGGAAAGGCTCACCGCCATCCACGATAGTCTCATCAAGTGCCCGGAGGCTCTTAAGCGCGGGAGAGAAGGCTCGAAGATGAAGAGCAAAAATTCCTGGAGCTACGGGACGACCTCGTGAAGAGGGAGGAAGAGCTTGTCCAAAAGATAGCTCTGGCTGACAAGAGCCTCGAAGAACGCACCAAGAAATTGGATGAGTGTTGCGAGGAGGAGGAGAAGAAGGCCCGGGAGAGAGGGCAAGATCTCTACAAGCAGGAGAATGCCATCGCCGCCAGGGAGAAGAAAGTGCGGGGCCAAGAGAAGGATCTGGTCAACCGCCGGAATGAGATCCACCTCCGAGAGGAAGAGCTCAGTAAACTCGAAAGGCAGGTTGCTGAAAAGATTCTGCAGAATGCCAAAGAGGTGGAGCGTCTTGCTCGGGAGAACTCGGAGCTTGCGGCTGCCAAAAGATCCTTGGTGGAGATGCGAAGCATAAGGGCTATGGAGTCCCAACAAGTTTGGGACTTCCTGGGCAAAGCAAACGACGCGCTGAAGCCAATGGGCTTCAGTCCTGTGCGTCCAGATGATCCAGAGCCGGAGCTGAACCAGGCGTTGGAGGCGCTGAGTTTAGCAGGCAACAAGCTCACCAAGATGGGCGATGTCATCGCGGACCAGCTAGAAACTGAGGGACAGTCCCTGGTGAATAACGTTGCAGAGTTCGTGCTGTCGTGCTACACCAGCCGGGACCCTCGATTCCGTCTAAACCTGGTGCTTGAAGGCCCCATCGAAGGAGAGGGTGAAGCCGCCCGAGCCAGCGTGTCGGAGGTGGCCTAGAAGGTCGCCCAGTTCTTCCATAGGGTCTAGGACCATCTCTCTATAGCTCCCGCTTGTATTCTCTCTTCTTCTTCTCCAATTTTGTAATATCTTGTCTCCAGATGAATGAAATCCAACTTTTTTTATGAATTTCATTTTTTGTCTTCAACACCTTTGTCTCACTTGGCCCCCTGGTAGATGTACACAATTTGATTGTGAACATGTACCAAGAGGATGTAACAGTTGAAGACTTGCATGCTTCGAACTTGTAGAATGTAGGTCCAAAGTCTTCGATAGTGTAGGCCCCCTAAGGCTGTCGGAGCTTAGTGGCTCCGACATTGACCATCGCCGGAGTTTAGTAGCTTCGGTAGTAGTCTCCATCAATGCGTAAAGCATCGATGGTTAGCCCTATGGGGTGTCGGAGCTTGGTAGATCTGGCAGTGACCTCTGTCAACACATGGTGTGTCAACGACAAACTCTACTTTAGAGTCTTTTCACCATCTTCACGTTGACGGCATGCCCCTAGCTTTACCGGAGCTGAGTAGCTCCAGCGATGCTCGATGTCAATGTTTGAACATCGACCACAAGCCGCCTAGAGGATGTCGGAGCTTTGGCAACTCTGGCTTCATTCACCATCATTATGAAATATTTATTTTTCCTGCACACTGATTTCAAGAAAAATAGTAAAATCCATTTCCTATCTATAACTTCATTGCGGCTTACTATTCCCGAGAAAGTTTTAGGTCGAACACAATTCTAAATACAATCAAGAGCACCGTCTTGTTTCCTTCAGGTCCGATCGTTTCTGGACTCGCCTTACTTTGTCCTGCTGGGGTGTAGGTAGAGTGGCGTACTTAGGGTGCATGACCAGGCCAAGTCGATAGCACACTCCGACCCTAGATTGGCTTGGCGGCATTCATACAAGTAGACCATCAACAATGTTTGAACCCGGAGGGATAGACAATGCAACTTGAATTGTACATGAACTGGTCGAGCTAAAGTTTCTTAATAACTGCACAACTTTGTTATAGACAAGAAAGAGAAAAATAAAAAATATTGAGCCTGTACAAAGTAAACGCACGTGGAGTCTGTTTTCGCACAATGATGCCTTTCATTATAGGTCCGGGGTACAGGGGAAACAAGTACACTCTTAGGGTACGTAACCAGGCTAAGCGTGTTTCGTTTCTCGTTTGACCCAAGGTAGCTAGCTACACTTTTAGTTCTGAGACTGTGACAAGTGTTGCATGGACATTGCGGACCTAACGGGGTAGGTCCGGCTGCCCTCCCAGAGGAGCTACCTGACTCTGTACAATGACTCTATAACATACATCACGTGTAATTACAGACTCACCTCTGTGATATTAAGCGTAGAACTTACGGAGGAGCTCAATGTTCCGAGGATTTGGGAGAGGTGCCCCATCCTCGGTTGCCAAGCGAACGCATCCGGGACGGGATACTTTGATCACTCGAAAGGGTCCCTCCCAGCTGGGGGAGAGTTTGTTTAACCCTTCTCTGGATTGTATTCTCTATAGCACCAGATCGCCTTCCACGAGCTGTCGGTTGTGAACAAGCCTTTGGTGATAGCGTCAAAGAGCTTGGCGGTATCGGGCATTCCGAACAGCTGCTCGGCACCTTCCCTCTTCAAGGAGGTCAAGGTCTTCACGCCGGAGCTGGTCCTGCGTGGCTTCGTCGAAGGTTCGGACCCGAAGCGACCCCAAGGTGATTTCTGGAGGAAGGATTGCTTCAGCTCCGTACACCAGGAAGAAGGGTGTCTCTCCAGTTGACCGGTTTGGAGTTGTCCTGTTGGCCCATAGAGTGGGCAGAAGCTCTTCGATCCAGTTGGCTCCATGTTTTTTCAAGCGCTCATATGTGCGCGTCTTGAGTCCTTTCAGGATTTCCTGCATTTGCTCTCTCGGCTTGGCCATTGCTTATCGAGTGAGCTACGGAGGCGTAACTGACTTGGATGCCGAGGTCTTCGCATTATCCTTGGAAAACAGAGCTTGTGAATTGGGTCCCATTATCTGTTATGATTTTGTTTGGGACTAGAAATCTGCATACGATGGACTGCAAGAAGTTGATAGCTGATTGCTTGTTTATTGTCACAACTGGAGTTGCTTCCGGCCATTTGGTGAACTTGTCAATGGCAACATACATGAACTTGTAACCTCCGACGGCTCTTGGGAAAGGTCCCAAGATGTCCATCCCCCACACAGCAAAAGGCCATGTAGGAGGTATCATTTGTAGAGGCTGAGCCGGTGTGTGAATTTGCTTTGCATGGAACTGGCAAGCTTTGCATTTCTTCACCAGCTCAGTTGCATCCTGGAGCACTGTAGGCCAGTAGAAACCATGCGAGAAGGCTTTATCGACCAGCATGCGGGAAGACGCGTGGTTCCCACACTCACCTCTATGGATTTCTGCGAGGAGCTCGCAACCTTCTTCCCTTGTGATGCACCGCATTAGGACGCCATTGGCACCGCGCCGGTAGAGATCCCTTTCTACTAGCGTGTATCTTTTAGCCAATCTGACTATCCGATCAGCAGATACATCATCTTCAGGAAGGATATTGTCTTTCAAGTAGCTCCGGATCTCCAAGATCCATGCATCGGAGCTAGCTTGAGCATTTGAGTCTTGCGTGCTGGGTTGTTTGGAGCTTCCGACAGCACCTACGACCCTTGATGGCTGCCATGGTAACAGGGCCATTGGGACCGCCAGCTTCGGGATGCTGGTCTCGCCCCCTTTGCTCAGTTCGGCAGGCTGAGCTGTGGGTTTTGACAACCTCCGGACGAAGGTTCCATCAGGAGTCGGAGCTCCGATTGACGCTTGACATGGTGGAGATCCAGGACTTCGAAGTTCTTCTGAAGCCTCTGGACTTCAAGGAGATAAACAGCTAGTTGAGGATTGTTACAGGAGCATTCACCCTTAACCTGTTTAATGATGAGCTGCAAATCTCCCTTGACCAACAGCTGCTTGACACCATATATTAGTGCCACCTTTAGTCCATAAATGAGTGCTTCATACTCCGCCATGTTGTTGGTCGCCTTGAAGTCAAGGTGGACCATGTATTTTACCTTCTCCCTGATTGGAGCGAGGAGAAGGACTCCAGCTCCGCCCCCCTGCTTTTGCATGGAGCCGTCGAAGTAGAGGGTCCAGTGAGGCTCGGTGAAGACCGGAGTCTTGAGTTCCGGCTTCTGCTCACTAGGGCCCCCAGGGTTGGATGGAGAGGGGGTCCATTCCGCCATGAAGTCTGCCAATGCTTGACTCTTGATCGCTTGTCATGGGACGAATTCAAGATCGAATTCGGCCAATTTCGCGGCCCACTTTGCAATGTTCCCAGTGGAGTTGGGATTATGCAAGATCGCACGCAGTGGATAAGAGGTCACCACTGAGATCTTGTGAGCTTGGAAGTAATGGCGAAGCTTCCTGGAGGCGATGAGAACTGCGTAGAGCAGCTTGTGCACCTCTAGGTATCGAGTCTTGGCATTATGTAGTACTTCGCTGATGAAGTACACTAGGCGCTGGACTGTCCGGACTCTCCCGAAGGGGCCCGGAGCTTCCTCCACATCGACCCGGACCCTCCCGGAGGGGTTCGAACCTTCTTCGGGGACCTCCAGGTCCTTGCTGGAGGAACCCAGAGCTTCTACTAGAGCGACCCGGACCCTCCCAGAGGGGTCCAGATCTTCTGGAATAACTCCCTGTAGATCCAAGTCTGGGGGCTGGGACCCAGACTCACCCTCAGGAACCTCTGGACCCTACCGGGGGGTCTGGATTCCTGAGCTTGGGACGGTTCTAGTCTCTCCGCAACGAAGACCATGCTGACAACGTCATCGGTTGCTGAAATGTAAAGCAGTAAGGGCTCACCAGGGTTCGCAGCTACCAAGGTTGGTACAGTGGTGAGAAGCTGCTTTAGCTCCTGGAACGCCTTTTCTGCTTTTTCAGACCATTGGAATGGTCCAAACTTCCTCAATAGCTTGAAGAAGGGTAGCGCCCATTCCGCCAGTCTTGAGATGAACCGACTGAGGGTGGCTAGACATCCAGTTAGTTTCTGGACGTCCTTGATGCAGGCTGGTGGCCGCATATCCTCAATGGCATTAATCTTCACCGGATTTGCCTCTATGCCCCGGTGGTTTACTAGAAAACCAAGAAGCTTTTCGGAGCTAACCCCGAAGATGCACTTGTCTGCGTTCAGCTTCGTGCGAGTGACTCGCAACTTGTCGAAGACAGCTTGCAAAGTGTCAAGGAGTGTCTCCTTGTCTTTGATCTTGACGACGATGTCATCAACATACACTTCCACTACGTCTCTGATGAGCTCTCCGAAGGTTTTGTACATAGATCGTACAAATGTTGAAGTTGCATTCTTGAGACCAAATGGCATGGCAGTATAGCAGTACAATCCATCTATTGTGATAAAAGAAGTATGTTCATCATCTTCTCTAGACATTCTGAGTTGATGGTACCCAGAATATGCGTCTAGGAAACACTGTAATTCACACCCGGAGGTGGAATCCACTATATGATCTATTCTAGGTGGTGGAAATAGATCTTTTGGCATGCCTTATTTAGTGTTGTGTAGTCGATACACATCCGAAGCTTCCCGCCGGCCTTGAGTACAACGACTGGGTTTGCCAGCCATTTTGGGTGGAAGACTTCTCAGATGAATCCATCTTCGAGCAACTTCTTCACTTCTTATCGTATGAAGTTCTGTCGCTCTACTGATTGCTTCCGAGGCTTCTGGTGCACAGGCCGAGCGTTAGGATAGATCTTCAGATTATGCTCGATCACTTCCCTAGGGATCCCAGACATTTGTGATGGTTGCCAGGCAAACACGTCGACATTTGCCTGGAGGAAAGTGATGAGCGCGAGTTCCTATTTGTCATTCAGACCTCCCGATATACGGGTGGTCTGAGCGGCATCGGAACCGATTTGGACGACTTTGATGGGGATGTCGGTGTCGCCGCTTGGTTGCACGCGAGGTTCAGAGGTTGAGCCTCGTTGATGAATGCTCAGGGGTCTCAGAGCTTGTTCCTACCTGGACTCTTCCTGCTGTGCTGTAGCAAGCGCATGAAGTTCTTTCAGAGCAGTCACTCCGGCAGTGCAGTCTCCGCGGATTCGGAGAACACCAGCTGGTGTTGGCATCTTCAACACTAGGTAGCCATAATGAGCAGTAGCCATGAACTTGTACAAGGCAGGCCTGCCCAGAATGGCGTTGAAAGGTAAGTTGATCTGAGCAACGTCAAATACCAACTTCTGAGTGCGATAATTCTCCTGAGTCCCGAAGGTCACGGGGAGAGTAATGGCACCGAGTGGGGTTATGGCCCCCGGACCTACTCCGGAGAAAGGTCGGGAGGGGCGAAGGTCCAAAGGTCGGAGCTGAAGCTTGACGAAAGCTTTGAAGCTTATGAGGTTCAGCCCCGAACCTCCGTCCACCATTACATGGTGGAGGTGAATGTTATTGATGGTCAGAGATATCATCAAAGGTAGTTGACCAGCTCCGATCATGTTCCGCGGGCAGTCCGCAACATCAAAAGTGATGGTGGTGTCCATCCACTTTCGATGAGGCTCTGCCCTGGATGTAGGGGCTACTGAGGCCATGTCCCACCGCATGGTCTTGAGGACACGACGGGAGGTGATGTCCCACGAACCACCAAAGATGGTGTTCATAGTCTTCCGACGCTCGTTGTCGGAGTCGTCGTTGACGGAGGTGTAAATAGCCTACAGGACCTTTTTAGGGTCCTGAAAGCCTAACTCCTCTTCAGCCGGAGCTTCATCGACTTTCTGTTTTCCTTCCCTCTGATGGAAAGGAACTTATTCTCGGTGCTTGTTGTAGCGCTCGACAAGGTTTTGGACTTCCCGACAGTCTTCCAAGTTGTGGCTATTTGACTTGTTAATAGTACACCGCACTTTGGAGTTGCCACCGTCTTTAGAGGACGGCCGAGGTCGTTTCTCGGGGCGTGGCCCCCGGCCACCCGGAGCTGCAGCAGCTGCAGCAGTAGATGTGTCGGCCGACGACTTCTTCTTGCCGTTGGACTTTTTCTTCTTTTTGCCACTCCCGGAGGTAGTGGTTTCGCCTTTGGAGGATTTCTTACCATCATCCGGAGGTGGTTTGGAGTGCATTTCACGGCCCTTCACAGCTTTGGCACACTTGTCTGCCAAGCTAAAGAGCTCCGTGACGCTGGTGATCTCCTTATCGCCAGCTTCTCCAGCATCTTCTTATCTCGTACGCCCTGTCTAAATGCCATGATAACAGAGGCGCTGGAGATAGAAGGAATGGTGTTTCATACCTGGGAGAACCTCTGTATGAATGAGCGCAGGGATTCTCCCCCTTTCTGCACAACTGCAAAAAGGTCCAGTTTGGTGCCTGGTCGGGTGTATGAACTCCCGAAATTGGCGGTGAACTGTTGGCACAATTCCTCCCAACTATTGATGGAGTTGTGAGGAAGGCTCATGAACAAGAACCTGGCGGTCCCAGTCAAGGCCACTGGAAAGTAGTTGGCCATTACGGCCTCGTTACCTCCGGCCGCAAGGATTGCGGTGGAGTAAATCTATAGAAACTCAGCGGGATTAAAAGTCCTGTCAAATTTCTCCAGCAGATGAGGCTGGAACTTTTGTGGCCATCTGACCATCGTAGGTGCATGGTCAGGGCAGAACAACCTCCTCCTACCCCCTCGAGAGCAGGACTGTCTCGAGCCTTTCGCCTTTCGCGAGCACGCTCGATATGGACACGGCCGTCCTATTGATAGTAACGACGATCAAGCTCCGCCCGGAGGTCATGAGTTGAAAGCCTGGTTACCGTATGAGTGCGTCGCGCCCCAGAAGGTAGCGACATAACTTGTTGTGATGCAGCACGCCTCCTATTTTGGGAAGCGTGTGGACCAAGTCTGCCCGACACAGTCCAGCGCTACGATGGGGCCCACCCCGAAGGGGGAGGACCTTGGTTGCTGATGTGGTCGGCTGCTACTACAACCAGATGTTCCACATCAACCCTCCACTGCTCCATTGCACCCTGGGATGCGCCTGGAGGTGGTGGACATTGGAGGAGAGCACGCGCTGCATGAAGCGCATGTTTAGGGTTGTTGTTATTCGCCGATGCGGTGACCGACGCCGATGCACTGTCACGCTGCCCATCTTGACGTGCTAGTGCAGGCGGTGGCGGTGGAGGCATGACTCCTGCTGGAGCCGTGGCACCTGCTGGTTGCTGCATGTTGGAGGGATTGCCCCCAGCGAGTTGAACAGCAGGGTTGCTGTTGGATGATCCAGCAGCTGAGCTCACCATACTTGAAATCTCGATCCCCCCTACCTGGCGCACCAACTGTCGGTGTTTGGATCCGGCAGATCTCCCGACAGTACCGTTGGTAGATCGCGGAGTTGTAGTTCGGTAATGGGTGCGCACAGATTCAAGAAGGTGAAAGACAAGTGGACATAGGGATTTACGTGGTTCATTCCGCCTGAGCGTAATACCATACTCCACGGGGTGTGTTGGTGTTGTATTAAGCGTGTGAGTCTAGAAGAAGCTCCAGAAGAAGAAGCTCATCTAGGTCAGGGAGTCCAGTAGTGGTCTGGAGCCGTCCCTTGTGCATCGTCGACCGGTCCTTTTATAGTACATGGACTGTTCGTTACACTGTAAGCCTGGCCCGACATGTGGCCCCGGCTGTTACACATGCTTGATACACAATTAATGAGGTTAATTACTCTTAATAGCCTGGTAATGAGCCTTAATAGTGCCATTACTAGTATTAAGGGCCTTAATGATTGCTCCTTGAAGGTCCAGAGCCGTTTGGGGGTCCACCAGTCTGATAGTTGAAGTTGAAGGTCTGGCGGTTCAGCCACGTGGCAGCTCCGGAGCTTACCGTCGTGGACGGGTAGGTCCGGTGCTATTGGACACGTGTCAGTACCGGAGCTTCCCTCTGTCTGGGGTTAGGTCCGGGGATGCCATACCGGTATCTAGTCCAGAGCTTTCCCATGTGTGGGCGATAGCTCCGGTCTTATGATACACGTGGCGGCCTTGGGACTAACCATGTCGGGGAAGCAGGTCCAGATACGCCTAACATGTGGGGCCTTCGGAGGTCTTCAAATCTGGTAGATGGAGTTTCCTTGTGATCTTTGCAATCCTAAGGGGTATCCGGTACGTAGGGTACCGACACCCTCGTTTCCGCTTGAGTG
Source organism: Tuctoria greenei (assembly GCA_036927565.1). Classification (NCBI taxonomy): domain Eukaryota; kingdom Viridiplantae; phylum Streptophyta; class Magnoliopsida; order Poales; family Poaceae; genus Tuctoria; species Tuctoria greenei. The sequence goes on along the minus strand of JAYESD010000001.1, from coordinate 220,795,313 downwards.
AAGCTGATGATTCATCCATTGGAGAACCTTATGCGGTTTTAGGAGTCGAAGTCACCTCGTTGTCTTCGCGATTAATCTAGGTAGAAAAGAATTATAAGACTTCATATACTTGACAACCAACATTAACTTGAACCGCTGAAGTTAAAATTCATGATCCATACCTCGTCGGTAGGATCATATTCCGGGTCGAAATCCTCTAAAGTCTTTTTAATTATTATATTAAGAAAAGGATATGATGGACTATGAAAGGAGTTTGAACTGCCAGAGTCAGTAAACTCCATATTGTCTTCTTTATTGTTACTACCAGCACAGTCTTCTTAGGGCTTTCCATGCTAGAACTAATAAGACAAAAAATATAATAAATGACATATTAACTCTACATGAAGTGTTGCATGAAGAAAAAGATGGAAGCATTCTAGGATTTGATAAGGCATTCTAGGGTTTAAGGCGACTGACCAAAAGGTTCCTATACATTGCAAGGGTGACAAGCATGTTAAAGTTGCTCACCAGCAATGACAATTTTACCTTCTTATTCTAAATAGGCAGCTACTTGTATCTGTGTTCTGAGCACAAGCGATGTTCAACAGCCGTATGCGAGCACATTGCTTTGTTTGGCAAAAGGATAGCGACACCAATCTCGAAGGAGCACAACCCTATGAGATGAAGTGCGGGGCGGCTACACTCTATTTTCAGTACAGATGCTATTATCTACTCATGTTATCACCAAGTTTCCAGATTTTTAACTGAAATTTGGCAGAGCTTCCTTTGTATGTTGATGATTTTGGGGATGTTTGGTTTGGAGTCACAATTTGCCACACTTTGCCACACCTAAAGTTAGTCAAGTTTGACCACCTTAGTCATGTGTTTGGTTCATAGCCACAATTGTGGCAACATTCCTTGCCACCTAACTGGGTCCCACATGTCAATGTCTCAAAAAAGTGTGGCAAGATTCCCATAGGCATGCCAAGTTATGGCTGAAAATTTGAGTACCTAACCTTAGTCAAGTTAGGCAAGCATTTGTGGCAAATTATGGCAACCTTAGTATATAAACCAAACAGCCCCTTTGTCCACAATTTTCAAATAGAGAACACTGGTATTTGCAGAAACAATATATTGCAAACTTGTTACACACATCCTCATGATTCCATAAATGTAAATTATGAAGTCTTTTGATGATCCTACTAGAAATTACGATCCAAACAGCAACTGAATACATAACTCTCCAGATTTTGGACTGTTTCGACACCTTAAACGATACTTTGATTTAGACCTGGTTATTGCGTGTTTTAGCCTTAGCGTTGAATAGGAAATTGATAGAGGACTCTTTAGGCCTTCCAGACATGTATAGATATGCATAGGTTGCTTTTCTAACTTAAGAATTATGGCTATTCAAAGTTCAGAAATTTTCTAGCTGTTTCTGATAGCACTGTACACAGGTACTAACTTCAACTCCAGTTTCTAATTAGTTCTAAATCGAATTTGAGGTAACAATGAATAGAAAAGTTATAGAATAGCTCTTCCCCTTTCAAAAAATGTATCACAAAAGACTAGAAGATCTTTCTACAGATAATTATGGCAAAAATTCAGATGCTTGTTCATACAGTTTCAGAACAACAGCTGATTTAGTTAGAGAATATTTTCATCACCTTACAACAGTCTATTGGCTTGAAGGTCAATACAAAACTTACAGAATACATCAAGAGCTTTCCAAAAAGTATGCCTACCCTTTTCTCTACAGAAGGCTAACCAAGGATGCTACCCTTTTTGAATTCCCGAACCCTAACCAAGGAAATCTATGCAAGGCAACATTTGACTCGACCGGCGCCGAGGGCGAGGAGGGAGGCGGCACGGGGATGGAGGAGGGAAGGTCGAAGGGTTTAGGGTTTACCGTGAAGCTCGGCGGCGATGGAAATGGCTTCACTCGACGTACCTGGAAGTGACGAGGGTGAAGCAAACGGACAACGGCTAAGCTCGGCGGCGACGGCGGTGAACACTTGGCGGCAAACAAAATTTTGGCAGCCTGATGGCATCTAAGTGTTTCGCCTGGGTTAGTTTTTTCCAACGTAGCCCGAGGGGTATATGTAGATGCCTATTTTCTCCGGCGGATTTTAAGTATCGACCGCCTGAGAAGATCGTTATCTCAGGCGGGTTTTACTTACCAACCGCCTGTGAAGATTCAATTATCTCAGGCGCTTGGTAAGTAAAACCCGCCTGAGATAAACATCTTCTCAGGCGGTTATTAAGTATTAACCGTCTGAGAAGATCTTTACTTCTTCTTAATTAATATTCTTGATTAAATGTGGGGCCCTTAAAAAGGCAAAATTCCACTTTCTCGTAATATTATTGATTAGTAAAGGTTACCATTAAATTTCACTTCATAAATCCTTTGAAATTGGTCAGAACATAAAAAACATATAACAATTGCTATTTTTCATTTTTCTATCTTGATGAATATAATGATTTTTTCATTTATTTTTTAATGGACATTTTTATTCATCATACCAACCTCTATGTATTTTTTTCAGATTTTTTTAAATTTTTTTGTATCAATATGTGTTCATAATTTGATGAATGCCTCATATGTATTTGAGCATTTAGTTAGGATGATGGATAATTTGAACTTTGACATGTTAGAATGCTTTAAATTTTTTTAACAAAATTCATACATGTATAAATAATACAAATATGTTCATACAAACAAATTTCAGTGAAGGATCCTTTTTTTTAGGAGATACACAAATGTGAATAATATGTGAGTAGAAATTAATTTAATATTTACCAAAACGTTACAATGTCAGCTATACAAGTTTTAAAATATTTAGTTCAGGTAGTAGATGTTAATTTTTGAAAATTATAGAAGAAAGAATCATCAAATTTGGACTCAATTTGTAGAATCTATACATGTTTGAGTATTTATATTGGAATATAAATAAAAAAGAAGCAAGGGAAAGGGAAACTGAAGAACAGGCTCAGGCATTATCTCAGACGGTTGGTAAGTAAAACCCGCCTGAGATAAACATCTTCTCAGACGGTTATTAAGTATTAACCGTCTGAGAAGATCTTTACTTCTTCTTAATTAATATTCTTGATTAAATGTGGGGCCTTTAAAAAGGCAAAATTTCACTTTCTTGTAATATTATTGATTAGTAAAGGTTACCATTAAATTTGACTTCATAAATCCTTTGAAATTTATCAGAACATCAAAACATATAACAATTGCTATTTTTCATTTTTCTATCTTGATGAATATAATGATTTTTTCATTTATTTTTTCAATGGACATTTTTATTCATCATACCAACCTCTATGTATTTTTTTTCAGATTTTTTTATTTTTTTTGAATCAATGTGTGTTCATAATTTGATGAATTCCTCATATGTATATAAGCATTTAGTTAGGATAATGGATAATTTGAATTTTGACATGTTGGAATGCTTTAAAAAAATTTAACAAAATTCATACATGTATAAATAATACAAATATGTTCATACAAACAAATTTCAGTGAAGGATCCTTTTTTTAGAAGATACAAAAATGTGAATAATATGTGAGTAGAAATTAATTTCATATTTATTAAAACATTACAATGTAAGCTATACAAGTTTTAAAATATTTAGTTCAGGTGGTAGATGTTAATTTTTGAAAATTATAGAAGAAAGAATCATCAAATTTGGACTCAATTTGCAAAATCTATACATGTTTGGGTATTTATATTGGAATCTAAATAAAAAAGAAGCAAGGGAAAAGGAAACTGAAGAACAGGCTCGGACATTATCTCAGGCTGTTGGTAAGTAAAACCCGTCTGAGATAAACATCTTCTTAGACGGTTATTAAGTATTAACCGCCCAAGAAGATATTTACTTCTTCTTAATTAATATTCTTGATTAAATGTGGGGCCTTTAAAAAGACAAAATTCCACTTTCTTGTAATATTATTGATTATTTAAGGTTACCATTAAATTTCACTTCATAAATCCTTTGAAATTGGTCAGAACATAAAAACATATAACAATTGCTATTTTTCATTTTTCTATCTTGATGAATATAATGAATTTTTTCATTTATTTTTTCAATGGACATTTTTATTCATCATACCAACCTCTATGTATTTTTTTTCAGATTTTTTTAAATTTTTTTGAATCAATGTGTGTTCATAATTTGATGAATGCCTCATATGTATATGAGCATTTAGTTAGGATGATGGATAATTTGAATTTTGACATGTTGAAATGCTTTAAAAAAGTTAACAAAATTCATACATGTATAAATAATACAAATATGTTCATACAAACAAATTTCAGTGAAGGATCTTTTTTTTTAAGAGATACACAAATGCGAATAATATGTGAGTATAAATTAATTTGATATTTACCAAAACATTACAATATCAGCTTACAAGTTTTAAAATATTTAGTTCAGGTGGTAGATTTTAATTTTTGAAAATTATAGAAGAAAGAATCATCAAATTTGGACTCAATTTGCAGAATCTATACATGTTTGATTATTTATATTAGAATATAAATAAAAAATAAGCAAGGGAAAAGGAAACTGAAGAGGCTTGGGCATTATCTCAAGCGGTTGGTAAGTAAAACCCGCCTGAGATAATAATTTTCTCAGGCAGTTATTAAGCACCAACCGCCTGAGAAAAATTTAAAAACCACCTGTGAAAAACGGAGGCCTATAAAAAGACCCCTCACCATAGTCAAAACATAACCCTGGAGAATTTATATCGACACCGCAAGGCTGCCGAATTTTCCTTGCGCCGCGCTGTCGCCCAGCCCGTGCTGTCGCGCCGCCGCTCTGCCGCCCAGCGCGCACTATCGCGCTGGCGCTCAGCCCGGCACCGCCATGTCTCCCCCTAACTGGCCCACCGTGCTGACGCCTCCCCACCGTGCTGACGCCTCTGCAAGGTACATGTAGTTTCCTTACTTTTTCTTTGTATATTTTCATTAGCTGATAAGCTGCTAGTTTGGTGTGTTCTGGTATATAGATTGTGTCCTTTTGCATGTGTAAGGACTGTATGGATTGTGTTCTGTTATATTGATGTATGGACTATATGGATTGTGTCCATTTTTTGTGTTCTGCTAGTTTGGTCTTTTAGATATTGATGTATGGACTATATTGTAATAAGCTTATTGTAGTTTGTACCTATTATGTGACATGAATATGATGTTTAATTAACAGATAATATTGTAATATATATAAGATGCATGAAGTTTACCCGAACTTGTAATTGTAGTTATGTGTGTTTCCTTTTCAATATGTTACTTGTGTGTGCGTACCTCCTGCCTGCATATATTTTGAAGGAGTGATTAGGGTTAGATTTCTAGGGAGATGGTTTTATAACTCACCCATTTAGTTACCATCATTGGATGGGATCTGACGTCAAGATACAACGGACCGGATCCCATCCAGACCTAGCCCATGCTACTGGGCCTGTTTGCCCCACGACTTCAATCCTTCACCCCCGCTTGCTGCGCCCGACGCCTTCGTCTCCGTCCGCCTCAAGACGTCACCCATCTCCTCCATACTCTGCTCGAAGCCGCCGCCTCCCGTCCGCCACGCTTTCTGTTTGTCGCCAATCTTAGAGTCTTATTTGACGTTGTCGCCGCTCTCCTACGTGCCACCTCTCTCTACAACTCTGTATCGACTTGGTATTACCGTAAAAACCTTGAGGCCAACCGGACATCAATTAGCCATCGACTAGGGTCGATTCATCGCCCTAATGAACAGACCTACATTATACTAGTATTCACTCATATGATGCAGTCTTGTTATGTCTCTGTAAATTCATTTTATAGAAGACCTTTAGGGAATATTTGTGGCCAAATTTTGTAAATCTGACAAAAATTCTATGATTGAAGCATGGACCATCGAACATGGATGTATAACATGCCAAGACCCGATCCTATGTACATTCATAATGTTGCAAATTTTATTAAAGCATCCAAGAGACATACGAAGTTGCAAAAGATAGATGACATATTCAGTCCATGTATCGACTGCGAAAATAAATTTGCTTGGACGGATACTATAGTAATCCAATCTCATTTGGTGAAAAGAGGTTTCAAAAAAACTACACAATATAGAAAGAGCATGGTGAGTTAGATATACATGATGTGGATAATGATGATGACAGAGGTTCAGATGATGATAATGTTCATATCGATGATGGTAGTGACAATCAAGATGGTGATGATGATGATGAGTTCGATTGTGAGGAGATGTTGCATCACATTGAACTATATGTATTGACTTCTATGGGAGCAAGCAAAGGTTTAAGTAAAATGGAGATATTGCAGAATGCGGCGACGGAGCTTTTATATGATGAATCAAACGGTTGTGATAAAGAGTTTACTACATTGCGTGCAGTCTTAGAACTACTAAAGTTGAAAGCTACGCACGGATGGTCCGATTGTAGTTTCTCTGATCTTTTGAATCTTATGGCAGAAATTCTTCCAAATCCAAATAAACTGCCCAAAAGCACTTATAAAGCGAAGAAACTTATTTGCCCGATGGCACTAGGTATGACAAAAATACACGCTTGTGTGAACCATTGTATTTTGTATCGCAAAGAGCATGAGCTCGCAACTAGATGCCCCATTTGTGGTGTCAGTAGATATAAAAGGACTACAATCAGTAGTATGTTACCAACTTGAAAAAGTCTTAGAAGAATAAAAAGTTTATTATTGGTCCTGAAGGTGACGATGACGATACTTCTGGCGATGCAGACGGGAAAAATAAGAGAAAAATTCCTGCCTTGCTGATGTGGTACCTTCCGGTAATTGATCGCTTGAAGCGTTTGTTCTCAAACCCTAGGGAGGCTGAACTTATGCGTTGGCATTCCGAGCAACGCAAGAAGAATGAAAAACATGTTCGACACCCTGGTGATGCAACACAGTGGAAAATTTTTGATATTCAGTATCCAGAATTTGCAAAGGAAATCAGAAATGTGAGGTTTGCCTTGGGTACAGACGGAATGAATCCGTTTGGTGAAAAAAGGAGCATACACAACACATGGCCCGTGGTCTTAACGATGTACAACCTACCGATGTGGTTGTGTCACAAAAGGAAATATATCTTGTTATCTGTTCTTATCCAAGGTCCGAAACAACCCGGCATCGAAATTGATGTGTTCTTGGAACCTTTAATGGAAGATATGGTGAAATTGTGAAATGAAGGGGTACATACATGGGATGAGTACAAGCGGGAGTATTTCACGCTAAGAGCAATGATATTCGTTACTGTGCATGATTATACCAGACTGTTTACATTATCGGGACAAATGAAAGGGAAGAAAGGTTGTGTAAGGTGCGTGGATAGAACTGGATTTCTATACCTCATTTCATCCAGAAAGACGGTGTACATGAGACACCGACGGTTCTTGACGGATACACACAAGTATAGGAAGACGAAAGAACAATTTGATAACAAAATCGAAAAAGATACTGCACCAAAACCTTACAGTGGAAAACTTGTGTTCGAAATGGTCAAGAACATTCATATTGCTTTCGATAAGGGCAAAAAATGTTAAGGAATTAAGAGAAAGAAAAGTACTTCTTCAGATGATACAACTGATATGGCTTTCAAGAAACAATCAATTTTTTTCAAGTATCTTCCGTATTGGAAGAATCTGGAATTTTGTCATAGTATTGATTTGATGCACGTTACAAAGAATGTATTTGACAGTATCATTTGGACCTTGCTGGACATGCCGAGGAAAACAAAGGACGGATTAAATTCACGCATGGACCTAGTAAATCTTGATTTGAGACCAGAGCTTCATCCAGTAGAAAAGGCGAACGGGAAGCATTATCTTCCCCCAGCCAGCTACAACTTGACGCTAGAAGAGAAAAAAGCAATTTGCGAATGCTTGTGTGGGATCAAAGTGCCCACGAGTTTCTCATCCAATATCAGCAAACTAGTCTCGATGAAAGACTTGTCTTTATTCGGTTATAATTCTCACGATTGTCACATGATGATGACAGTGTTCCTTGCCACTGCAATAAGAGTCATCAAACCTGAGCATATAAAAGTTTTCATCACACGTTTGTGTTACTTATTCAATGCGGTATCGCAAAAGGTGATAGCACGTGAAGATTTAGACTATCTAAAAACATACATCGTCGAGACTATGTGCAAGATTGAGATGTGTTTCCCACCATCCTTTTCCGATATGCAAGTACACCTAATCATACATCTTGTTGATCAGATAAAAGCATTGGGACCACTGTATTTACATCATATGTTTTCGTTGGAGAGATATTTAGGAGTATTAAAAGGTTATGTGCGAAACCGTGCTTACCCAGAGGGTTCAATTATGGAAGGATACACCGCTGAAGAAGTGACTGAGGGTTGCGCTGATTACATCAAAGATGGAAAATCGATAGGTGTGCCTATACCAACACATGAGGGTAGACTACGTAGGAGAGGCAAAGTGGGTAAGAAAACTTTTATTGTTCAAGATTACAAGAATGTGCACCGTGCACATTTTGGTGTACTACAACAGCTCGCAATAGCTGAGTTATACATCGAGGAACACCAAATTGAGCTCCGTGATAAAAACCAAGACCGCACAGAGGACCAGATCATGAAAGAGCACAGAAAATGTTTCACTGAATGGTTAATGGAAAAAAATATGCCATACGGAAACACTATAGAAGAGGCAACAATGAAGAAGTTAGCTTCTGGCCAATCTACTTTGGTGACATCATGGCAAGCATATGACATCAATGGTTACACATTTTACACTAAATAAAAAGATGATAAGAGTGTTGCACAAAATAGTGGTGTTCGTATTGAGGCTTATGATTCACAAGAGCAAAAGGCCACATACTTCGGGTTCATAGAGGAAATATAGAAACTCGATTATGGCGAAAGAATGGTAATGCCCGTATTTAAGTTCCAATGGGTCAAACATTCTGATGGTGTGAAAGTGGACAATTACGGGCTGGCACTGGTAGACTTGAAGAAAGTGGGTTATAAAAATGACCTGTGGGTTCTCACCGATAGTGTTGCAAAAGTTTTTTATGTTCCAGATCCAAAAACTGAGAAGATGCACGTATTTGTTTCTGGAAAGCAAAATATTGTTGGGGTTGAGAATGTGGGAGATAATTATGAGGAATATAATCAGTATGAAGAGATGTACCTTTTCACCGAACCAGAAAACATCAAGCGCGTAGAGAGAAGTATTAAAAAGATTTTGAAACCCTATATGCGAGAAGATGTCAATGCTGGGAAAAATGTACGATATATATTGTATATATTTGTATCTTCTGAAATCAACTTAGAACAATGCTCTATTTCAGCTTTAGATAGCATGTTTCGAACATTATTAAATTCAGCTTCTGTTTCGAACATTATTAAATTCAGGATGTGTATATAAATTTCTTCTGACCTACGATGATCAGGCTTGCCTTCCAACAGCTTGGTTCCAAACAACATCTAGAAGCACAACTCTTGAAGCTCCTGTCAAGCTAATCCCTTCACAGCAAGCTCTTGTAGATGCAAGTAACACCCAAGACTCATCATTTGGATTGTTAAAAGTTTCAATTGAAGTCTGACGATACTTCCCGTCCATTTGAGGGATCGTTTGGATAGGAGTGAATCCATTTCAATATAAGTGGTTTGAGGTGGATTGAGGAGAAAATTAGTTCATTCTTCATTTCAATCCACTTCAATCCAATTAAATTGAGTACACCCAAACAAGTCCTGAAAGATTTCTTTCTCTTCTCTCCATTTTAAAAACTTACGAAGATGCTACTTTATCAGTTCTAATGGCTGAATATATTGACTACAAATCAGTACCATCTCTCTTAGTGCTTCACACAAACGACGAAGCGTACAACTTCAATCACAAATCTTGTTTTTACCATTTTCATAGGAATTTGACCTTAATATTTCAAGCATAGATTTATCAATAATTGAAGCTTCCTCATCAGACATGTTAATGGCAGTTACAAGTGAAGGGTGTGTCGAAGCTAATGAAATCTCAACAGGACTAAAGACAAAGAAATGCTGCATATGATTGACAATGTCCATGTTAGAGAACATGAAGCTATGATGGCAGCCTTCAACAACATAAAAAGTGATGCCAAGGTTATGCTTGCATCAACCAAGACATGTTGTGAGGGTATAACACTTGTTGGGGCAAGCATAACCTTGGCCAAGGTTATGCTTGCCCCCAACAAGTGTTATACCCTCACAACATGCCTTGGTTGATGCAAGCATAACCTTGACATCACTTTTTATGTTGTTGAAGGTTGTCATCATAGCTTCACGCTGTTAAATCTGGACATTGCCGCTCATATGCAGGATCTCTTTATCTTCAGTCTGATTCGATTTCGTTAGCTTCGACACATCCTTCACTTATAACTGCCATTAACATGTGTTATAAGAAAGCTTCACTTATTTGATAAATCTATGATTGAAAGATTAAGGTTAAATCCCTATGAAAGTGTAAAAACAAGTTTTGTGATTGAAGTTGTTCGCTTACTCGCTTGTGTGAAGCACTAAGAAAGTAGGTACTAATTTCTAGTCAATATATTTAGGCATTAAAACTGAGAAAGGAGCATCTTCCTAAGTTTTCAAATGGACAGAGGGGAAGAAATCGTTCAAATGGATGGGAAAATCCTTCCAAGGATCGTCAGGCTTCAAATTGATGCTTTCAACAATCCAAATGATGAGCCACGGGTGTTACTTGCATCTACAAGAGCTTGTTGTGCAGGGATTAGCTTGACAGGAGCTTAGCTGCATCACAGGCGGTTCTTAAACAATAACCGCCCGTGGAAATCATGTATTTTCTTAGGCGTTGGTTAATTAAGAACCGTCTGTGATGTTAGCTACATCACAGGCGGTTCTTAATTAATAACCGCCTGAGAAAATACATGATTTCCATGGGCGGTTGTTGTTTAAGAACCGCATGTGATGTCCTGTCATCACAGACGGTTATTGTATCATTCGCCATCACAGTCGCATTTTTTTATGCACCGCCTGTGTTTGAAAAATCCAGGCGCCTGTGAAAATGCTTTTTGTAGTAGTGATAGATAGAGTTGCACTAACCATCTCCCCCACGTGATGGGCACTGATAGCTGCAGATGCACGAGAGCTAGGTAGAAAGTTATTAACAAAAGTATGTCCCTCTATCTCTCACACACAGCTGTGTGTGCACAAATTTGTACTGGTATCAAATTTGCCAAGAATTACTACGGTATGTGAGACCAAAGAGTGATGGCCTCATGCCGCTAGGTAATTAGTAGTAGCAAGCACCAGCAGCCTAGTCACCAGGGCAGGGCACAAGATTCAATTTCTTGGAATGAAGTCTAAAAGGTAATTGGTGACCGCACTTACGTTGTGCTAGCTGCTACCACCGGGAGCCAACAAGTGTTCGATAGAGTCACCTCCTCCACCCTCTCCTCTTGGAGACGGAGTGTGAATATTTTGTGCTCTTGACGATGATCTCTAACAAAAAATGATATATCTAATAAGTATACTAACGTTTTACAAAAAATGAAAAAGACCATAACGTGTATTATATAACTTGTGTTCCAATGGAACGAGGTGGTGGAGGCATTTGCATCAGAGGAGACATCTGCAGTTGTTGAGGCGGCGGTGGCGCTGGCATAGCGGCGACAGGCAATCCAAGCTGAGAAAGATATCCCTAAAGTATTACTAAATTGTTTAGCATGACTATTCTCTAAATCGTTCACATGAATACTTGAACATGTATCTGTAACTGTTGATACCATGTTCCCATGCCTGAGAAGTAGTCATTCATGCTCTCTGAGTTTTGTCTCATGCATGCCTGCACTTGATGCAACGTGGATTCATCTCCTCTGCGTGTATGTCGAGATGAACCCTCTCTGCTCTGTGTTGATCGTGACTGTGATAGTACCTCATCGGTATTCAATATACTATTGAACATCGAATACCTTTAGAAGTGATATTTTATAATTATAAGTTGACAGTTGAAAACTAATGAAGTATGAGAAAAAAAGTTATATGAGAGGGAAAATTTCACCTCCCATGACGCTTTCCTCCACCGGAGTTGTACAAAGCCATGACATCGACATCTTCCTTTCTCCAATCATAACCATCTCCGTGACGTCGGACCACCTCTTGAGCATATTTCGCCTACGTCAAAAATAAATTGTCAAATGTACAACAATTTAATTGCTTAATCAAGTGCATGTACTAAACTATACAACATATTTGACTAGTATGACACACCAAGCTTTGAGTCGCTGTCGGAGTGCACAGTTGATTGTCGGCGGTGCCCCTATGCCCTCTTATATAAGTATCTACAGAAGAAGGTTATTTGCCACTTTGAGCAACCTACGGAGATAACAGAAACATGAATTCACAAAAACACATATAATATATACAAATTCTACATGTACTAAACTCACCATTCGTTTTGCAAGACAAATATGACCATTTCCACCGTAATGATGGAGAACATCATCATCGACCTCACGATTGCACCTCTTTGAGTTAGATTTCTCTCGATACTCCCTCGACGCCCAGTAAGCACATAAAACATCATAAGAATCAGGGCACTTAACCATCCAAGGAATTGTTACCTGACGGTATTGATCCGCCTCTAGGTATATTTTTGAAGCCCCCATACTTTTCTTCATCATCCGTCCAAGCTTCTTCTTGTAGTACAAGCACACAATTGTGGTTCTCTCATTGTACATCATGTCATTCACCACTTTGCGCACCGCTGCATGAAAAACTTTGCGTGCTTGTGCGTCTAGGACGGCGTCATGATCTTCAGGCAAGCAATATCATTCCTACAAAAACAACATTACATCTATTAGAAACGATATTGTCGAAATAAACAAGATGCAATCTAGAAAAATCATACCCAGAAGTCGTGCCAGACAGCTCCTGCCACATTTTCACGCACAGGATGTGGAACAATCTTGTAGTGCTCCCACTTTAGAGTAGGTTTCTCTTATCCTCTTATTGTGACAAGACCTAGATAATGATGACATATGGACCCTAACACCGCATTAGGTTGTCTACGGTGTTTTTGGCCATTGCAATCCAAGTCATCCCATTGTCTGCAAGTCATTTTTAACAACATATTATATTTATAACATTTTAAATTTGAAATCCAATTCAATTATTAACAATACATTTACTAACCAGTCACCGATGGGAGTGATCCTCCAGCTATACTCTGGCGGCAAAGCTAGCGGGAGAGAGTTCACTATAGGAATCATGATCAATAATTAAGACTAAGACTGACATAAGTTACTTAATTACATCGGTTTTGCCTTAATTACGTCAGTTGTTGGCTGATGTGGCAGTTTGGACGTAACAAAGGTTATTTACGTCGGCAGCCAATGTAAGTTACTTACTTACGCCGGCTCGCTCTTAATTATGTCGGCCATTAGTACCCAACGTAAGTTAGTACTTACGTCAGACGTCCGCAGCTGACGTAAGTTACATGGTCTAACTTACATCGGCTATGACAGGCCTACGTAAGTTTTGATGTCTAACGTCGGTATGGTTCAGCCGACTTAAGTTAACCTGGGCTAACTTTCGTCGGCCTTACCATAGCCGACGTAAGTTATGTTTTTTTTAACAGAAACTCACTACCTCGCACGATGGTGAGATCACAGAACAGACAGATAATAAAGCAGCAAACAAACAGAACAAACATATCTCAATTTATTCAAAGAAAACATCAAACACAACACAAACTCCCGATCGGGCTACATGCTATCCCCTCGACTACCTCCAGAGCCGAAAATGTCGTCTTCGCGCATCCCTTCGGGTGTCGGTAGCTGTGCCAAAGGAGTTTGCGCCGCTGTCGCTGAACCCTGCAAAAAAATATTAGAGGTACACATGTTACAAATTCATCTCATACTCTTATTCTCCCTCTCTCTTTCTCTCACTCTCTTCCTCCCCCTCTCCCTCTCTCTTTCTCTCACACTCTCTTCCTCTCCCTCTCCCTCTCCCTCTCCCTCTCCCTCTCCCTCTCCCTCTCCCTCTCCCTCTCCCTCTCCCTCTCCCTCTCCCTCTCCCTCATTCTTTCTCTCATTCTCTTCCTCTCTCTTACTTTCTCTCCCTCTCTTTCTATCACAATTGCTCTCTTCTTCTCCTTTCTCTCATTCTCCCACTCTCTTCCTCTCCATCACTTCTCTCTCTTCCACTCCCTCTCTAGCATCCTCTCTCAATGTACCCTCTCTCTTGCACTCCATCTCTCCCTATCTATATCTCTATTACTCCACCTCTATGTCACCTCTCTCTCTCTCTCAATCGATGTGTATCTCTCTTACACCACCTCTATCTCACTCTCTCTCTCTCACCATATGTTCTACCTCCTATCCCTATGTCAAATACTAAAATGAACACAACAATATTAAAGAAAAAGTTTATTACCTGCGCCAGGGGCATCTGTGCTGGGGCATCTGTGCAGGGGTCACCTGAGGCAGCGGATACAAAGGAATCTCGATGTGTTGACCGCTTTGTCGAGCAAGAGTCTCTTATTGGAAAATATTAGAAGATATATGTTACCAAAATGCTATAAAATTAAACTACGGTAGTTTAAATTACTTACCGCCACTGTTGGTTGCATTTGGGCCATGTACAAGCTTGTGACCTCTTGGAAGGCCCTCGACCTCTCCTGCTCCTCCCTCGCCCTCTCCTGCTCCGCCCTCGACCTCTCCAGCTCCGCTTGGGTTTGCGTCAGTGTCTCCTTCAAGGCATTGAGCTCCAACTGGTTCTGCGAGATATGACCACTTGATGGCCCAATGGAAGAGGCCTACATCGATGAAGCGCCTCTTGGAGGTCGCGCCGACTCGAGTCGACAACTCCATCAAAAATGGCAAACCTGCCAAAAAATGAAAAATACTACGTAGAAGAAGATAGATTGAAAAGAAAATGAAACAAAGGACCAACTCACCGTCCATGGGCCTTCCCGCCTCTGCTCGCATACACGGCTTGGGGGTCGATCGACGCGTTTTCCTAGTTGTAATCTTTGTTGTGTATCTTTGCGACCTCCTGCACGTACTTTTCCTAAAATACAAATAAATCTTATAAGCATATCAATAATAATACTAGTTATAATGAAATTGATGAATTTTGAAAACTTACCAGTCGATCGGTCGTGACCTGACTGCACTGCCCTGGCTGAGAAGGGTCACTTCCCTTGTGACCTCTCTTCCAAACCTGGGCTCCTGACCGGTCTCCCGCTCCTGTATAGGCTTGTTAGTGAGACAGATATATTATGAACACAAAAATAAACTTAAACTGTACTTACCACACGTTTAGCCAAACACAAGTAGTTGTCGCCACCATAGTTGCGCTTGCCCTTGGACCCCAGGCAGCACTATCTTGCCTTTATGGACCTAGGGATGAAAGCATCGCTAGCCCAGTGCTGACAGAGATCTACGTACACCTCGGATTGATCCTGTAACCAGAAAATACTAACCTCCACATATTTCATAATTCATTAATGCAATTAACATATGTAGGTATTGGAAATATTTAACAATAAAAACTTACCTCCGCATACCGCTTCTCTGTCAAGTACGTGTCAGAGTCCTTCCTAAATGAACCCCTTTCCTGTTGCTGCTCCCGGAGGTGCAACTTGTGGTACGCGTTGACGATCTAGATCCGAGCGTTCGACAATGCCAACATCGCAAGTTTTCGAGCATTGTAGTGGAACATGCGTCTCGCGTGCTCCTCCATGCTCGCTTCCTCTACCTGGTACCTCAGCTGTAAGCAAACAAACATTTAGATGATATGCATTAACACCTTAAATGAGTTGAAAAATTAAACAGTTAAACTTACCATAAAATCGTTCCACACAGCTCCCTGAAGGATGTTGTGTACCTCGTGAGAGACACAAGCGTAGTCATCCCATGACAGGGCAGGGAAACCGTCAATGACACTGGGTAGTGCAACTTAACTATAGCCCTCAAGACACTGTTAACTTGCCTGTGGTGTTTCTGGGCCCCCGTAAATGAAAGGTCATACCAACATCTGCAAAATATGTTAACTCATTAAGTAACGGAAGACAAAATCAAATATTTAATATACTATACGGTTTTTTACCTGTTTCCGAGGAACCGGAGGAGGAGCCGCAAAGTAGGTGCTCCTCGCATCCTTTCTATTTGGTTGCTCGTAGGTTGTTGTCTATGTCTCCAATTTTGCTTGTTGAACTCACTATACGAAAAGAGAACCTTTTACAATAGATGTGTTGCAAAATATGTTGATTAGCATAAATATAGGACAAACACTTACTCGAAATATTTCTCCATCTTATCCATATTACCATACATGTAGAGGAAAGCAACACGCCTTTCTTCTTCGCTAACGTCGTAGGAAGTGTAACTACCAACAGTAGTCCCTTTTGTTGCAAAAATGGAGAGATCGATACAAGGAGGTTGCTCATCCATATTGTACCACATTGTCGAAGTATTGACATTGTGTTCATCTGCAAAGTAAACACTTGAGAAATATCCTACTTCCTTAAGAGTAAAGGCTTCAGTGATGCACCTTTCAACCCTTGCCCTGTTACCAACTATTGGTTTCAAATATTTTAGTGCTCTTTCAATAGGATACATCCACCTATATTACACGGGACCGCCCACTTTCTATTCAAATGGAAGATGGATTAGGGGATGTTGCATTGGATTGAAGAACCCTAGATGATTTTTTTTCATCTTACACAATAGTACCAGAATATCCTTCTCCAACTTATTCATCATATCTGTCGTGATTTCTTTAGCACAGAGTTGTCTATAGAAGTGTCTAAGATCGGCTAACACCTTCCACACTGCATTGTCAAATTAGCCCTGAAACATAATAGGCAGAAGTCTATTCATGATTATGTGATCATCATGACTCTTCAACCCAATAAGCTTTCCTGTTTTCACATTCACGGCTCGTCTAAGACTAGCTGCATAACCATCTGGGAATTTCAAACTTTGCAACCATTCGAGAACTTCTTTCTTTTCTTTAGGTCGAAGACAGAAATAAGCGTGTGGTTTACCACCATTTTTGGGGAGCTCAAGAGTTGGACGGTTACAAAGCTCAGTGAGATCCTTTCGAGCCTTTAAATTGTCTTTCGTTTTGCCCGTCATCTCCATACATGTGCTTATGATACATTCGACCATATTATGCTCTTGATGCATGATATCAATGTTGTGCCTTAGAATCAACGACTTCACATACGGTAGCTCTCAAAGTCCACATATGTGAGTGCAATTGTGTTCGTCTCTGTAACCTTTGAAATATCCAGGACGACCTTCAGCTGGCACCAATTTGTCCAACATATCAGGTATTTCTGACCAGTTAAGACGTTTTTGTGGTCCTTTAGTGAAAACAGTGTCCTTTCTGAAGACTTTCCTCTGTTTCCTAAACACGTGGTTCAGAGGCAGCCAATGTCTATGACAATCGAAGTAAGATATCTTGCCTCCATGAGTAAGTCGAAAGCAATTGGTGTCTGAAGCACATATCGCACACGTCAACCGACTGTGAGTGCTCTATCCAAAAAATATGTCGTATGCTAGAAAATCATGGACAAAGCACAAATAAGCAGCTCGAAGGCTGAATTTCTGCTTCTTGTAACAGTCTTACGCTTTGACTCCTGTCAACAACATTTTCAACTCTTCGATCAATGGTTTCAACATCATGTTGAGACGTGACCTAGGATGATCTGGCTCAGGTACAATGAGGCTAAGAAACATGTACTCATACTTCATGCAAAAAGCCAGTGGTAGGTTGTACGGAATGACAAAGACATGCCAACAGGAGTATGGTGTGGCGTTTGTGTTGAACGATGAGAATCCATCTATTGCCAACCCGATGGGAACATTCTCGCTTCACGATTGAAATATGGATCGAACCGGTCCAACGCCTTCCATGCCTCACCGTCGAACGGGTGTGTCATGACTCCATTGTACTGATGTTCACATTCTTTGTGCCATCTTATATGCCTGGAGTTTTTTTTGAAAGGAACAACTGCTTCAACCTAGGTGTCACAGGTAAGTAACGATGCTGCTTACGTGCGACTTCCGTCATCACAGTATCACTATCGTTATTAACAACTTCAACAAACCTCGGTTGACCACATTTTAAACATTTGTTCTCATTAGCATGCTCTCTCCAGAAAAGCATGCAGTTGTCCGGACACACACCAATCTTCTCGTACTTCATACCGAGACTAGAAAGAATTTTTTTCGACTTATACATATCTTTAGGCACTTTGTGGGGATGTGGAACGACGTCGATGAACAAATTGATGAGGTCGTTGTAACTGTTATTAGAAAAGAAGTACCTAGACTTAATTGCTATAAGTCTAGTCACAAAAGTGAGGATTGTCATTTTAGTGTGTCCATGCAGCGGCTGTTCTGAATCTTTGGGAAGCTTGAATAACTTTTTAACCTCTGTTGTAGGAGGATCCCCCGTAAGATCTGGTTGTATACCTTCCAGCATCTCATCTATCATATCAACTTTCGTGTCATCATCATTGTATGTTGCCACTTCTTGTACAACGTGAGAAGTTGTCTCGCCGTGGAAGTTCCACAACTCATAATATGACATGTAACTATTTCGACACAAGTGCATCGAAAGTTCCACTTTGTCCAATTACATCCTGTTCTGACATTTCGTACATGGGCACCGCGACTTATCGCTATTTGACAACGAAAAAGCTCGTTCCATAAAAGCTTTTGTCTTAGCGTACCACTCATCTAAGTGACACCAGTTCTGCTCTTCCAACCAGTATACATCCAACTTCGGTCTTCACTCATGTTTGACACTGTAGTTTAAAGCCGAAGAAACTATCGTTAATTTTTGTAGGATTTATCCTGCTATGACGAGACACAGAATTCGAATTTTAACAAAATTTTGGCAGCATAACATCGCTTGTTTTGCACTGCACCCCAAAAAATGGTGCAATTCTTCAAGCTTTGAGGTCATACTTTATGCTCTATTGGATCCCGCCGCCCACTCGCAGGAGCTTGCCGTCATCACCATCGTTTTTCGTCTCCGTGCCCATCTATACGCATAAGTGACTACTAAATGGCCGTGTCAGGCCCTAAATGGGTCGTGTCAGGACGGTCGGCCCTGAAGCCCGTTTATTTACATATACTTACTAAACACTTAATCAATTAAAGTACTAATTAAACATTTAATCAATTTAGATACTAATTAACAAAATACATATCATTAATCATGAAATCAAAACTATCTATAGCTACCAGTTGAGTAACTTGCACGCAACTAAAAGAACCAATAAACAAATCAATTCCATGAGCAGCATACCAAATGGTACCATATATACATTATTAATGAACAACTAGCACTATGAACAAAATCAAATTGCAACAAAAACTCACAACTCAAACTACTAATAAAGGGCATTAATAAACAAGAACTAAAATTAGATTAGGCATGGACATATGTAACCCCTTCTCCTTTGTTTCTAACTCAATATTCGTTATGTCTAGATGATTTTTGTGATTGCTTTCAAATTCATCTTTATTAATTATTCCAATTCAACAAATGAACAAAAAATGGGGAAAGGATGGGGGGTGGTGGCATCGGGTGGTGGGGTGGCGTCAGGGTGGGGTGGGGGACAACAGCATGGGGTGGGGTGCCCGTTGGGGTGAGGTGGGGCCGTCAGTGGTGAGGTTGTGCAGCAGAGTGGGGTTGGGTGGGATGGGGTGGGCATCGGGGTGGGGTGCCCGTCGGGGTGGGGGCGTCGGTAGCGAGGCTATGCAGCGGCGGCAGTACGATGGTGCGGAGGCGGATCGCAAGAAGGGGAGATGAGGTGAGCGAGGAGACGAGGCGGCGAAGATGTTACCTGGCGGCGGCGGGGCACAACAAGGAGGGAGGTGCAGCGATGCACAACGGTGCAGCGGTGTGGCGCGGCGTGGACAAAGAGAAAAGGCGCGCTCAGCGAAATGGTGAAATGTGCTGCGCGTGGCCACCCTAACTAACATCGGCCTAGGTTTTGCCGACGTAATTAGTTAAGAACTTCTGTTGGCCATATTACTTCCGTTGGCCATATTACTTACGTCGTCCTGGGACCTTGGCCGACGTAAGTACGTGATTAATGTTGTCGGCCACTTTACTGACGTCGGTCGCGGGCAATTGACTGAGGTAAGTTATGCTAATTACGTTGGCTTCAAGCGGCTGATGTAAGTTACTTACTTACGTCAGCTGACCCACGTAAGTTACTTCGATCGATGTAATTGTTTGGGTTTCCTATAGCGGTTTGTAGCCCGATACCTGAACGACAGTCCCAAATCTCCCGTATATGTATCATCCCCATCTCCATCTCCATCCTCATCCTCATCCTCATCCTCCCCCTCCTCCTCCTCCCTAGCTTCTTCCTGTTGTTGTGCTTCTTCCCGTTGTTGTGTTTCTTCCCGTTGTTGTTGCTGCGCGGGGGCGCGGCACGGCGGCCGGAGGGGCAGGACAGGATTGCGGCGCGACGGCCACAGGGACGGGACGGGGGCGCGTCGCAGAGGCAGGAGGGATGGTACGGGTTGCGTCACGGCGGCAGGAGGGACGGGATGGGGGCGCGTCGTGACGGCCGGAGGGGCAGGATGGGGCGGCGGCGTATGGGGAGGGGAGGCGGCTGGGAAAAATACGGCGCGCGTGAGTGTGGCGGGACGGCCAAGCGCGAGGCTGAAAAAATTTCGTTAGACCTAGACAATTTTGTGTGCCAATTAGCGACCTACGAAAATAACAGGCTGGTTTCGTGGGTTTGCTTAAAGGACCGACGAAATTTATGTATTTTCGTGAGGCATTTCTAGACCGACGACAATAAGACCTAATATTTTCGTGGGTCCACTTAAAGAACCGACGAAATTGATTTATTTTCGTGAGGTTATTAGCTGACCGATGAAAAAGTCCCGTTACTTTCGTGTGCTTTGATAAAACCGGCGAAAAAAAGTTTGTTTCGTCGATTTTTTGGTAGGCTGACGAATTTATTATATTTTCGTGTGCTTATTTGCGAAACCGGCAGAAATATTTCTTTTTTTCGTAGGCTGCTACAGGCCCACGAAAATACTAGTAATTTCGTCGGTGCTCACTAAAATAGTTTTGGCCGACGAAAAATTTTCATTTTCCTGTAGTGAATGTAGATCGAACGGTTATAATTTTTAGTTTTCTCTATAGTGAATTTGTTTCTATAGTCAATATATATTTTTTAAAACTGAAAATGACCGACAAAAATCACACGAATATTGAAATATATCCAACGACTCATGGACGTAGGTTGAATGGATATGCTAAATTCAGGCGGCTGGAAACTACTATTCCCGTTACATTTGTTATTGGTTCATCATCCTCTTATGTTTTTCTCTCATGAGCTAGAAAATGACATTCAACTTCATCCAAACGGAGGGTGTGTTTGTGTGACAAGTATATTCAGAGGTTGAGAAACAATGAAATTAATAATTGCTAAAATAAGTATCACTTTAAAATTGGTCAAAGTCAATCCATTTAAGTTTAACTTTTAGCATAGCTCTTATAGAACAAAATTTAAATATTGAGAGCATGAAATTAGTATCATCTGCTCTATCATGAATTATATTTTCATATTTTACTTATTTCATGTGGCACATGTTGGTACTCCTCTCTAAAAAATTATTCAGATTTACCTTAACTTTAACTAATTTAAAATGTTACTTAATCTGAGACGGAGTTAGTACAAAAAGTTTGGAGAGTATGACAAGCTCTAAAAAAATGTATCAAGTTGGCCTTTCCTTATGGCTCACATTCAGACACTGCCTGGTCAATGCTCACCTGTCCGAGGTCCAGGTGTTGCTTGCGGGTGTGCCCTCTATCCTGTTACAATGGAAGATGGTCCTTGGAATAAAGAACATCTCATGATTTCATACAAGAATCCACAAATTTGAACTACTTGCATTTTCACCTCCGTTCACCAATTTTGATAGCTGATATAGTTTCCACATTGACGATACAATCATACCATGCATTGTCGGACACGGCTTCCCTCCTCCCGTTTGTCCTCCTATGCGTCCTCCCGCTGATGTGTTATCATCTTATTTGTTGTGAATATATGGTAGTTAAACGAAGTATTAATGAAGAACCAATAATATTTTGACACGTCAACGGGAGGACGCATAGGAGGACCGAATGGGAGGAGGGAAGCCGCATTCTGCATTGTCGGTATATAGATCCCAGTAGGATCTCTCGACCAAACTTTCCAACCTTTGTTGACTATCCTAACCAGCGTAATATACTCACATGCCATTTTTTATATGGTCCGTGCATAGCTTTTCAAGTTAAGCCATGGAATCTTTAAAGCTAATTATTAGCTGGATTGGACCAGCTAATTATTAGCTGGAGCTTGTTTGAAGTCTATACCTAATTATTTGGTTGCTATAGACAATTGACCGTAGTGCCTATGTTTTATTTTTCTTACCATTTACTGTAACATACAAAATATTTGACACTCTGACTATTTCATTCAAGTATTAAAAAAAATTAGAACATACAACCTTGTGTAACAGTGATTGGAGAGGGGCCGCGGGGCGGCGACGCGATTCGGGAGGGGCTATGTTTTTGTTTCTGTAACGGGGAAAGGGAGAGAGGAGAGAGGGCAAGTGTAGAATGAAGATTAGCCAATAATTAGCTGGAATTAGCTTAGTTAGACCAGCTATTGGGATTATTGTTAGCTAGGGTTAGCTAATAATTAGCTGTGTTATTAGCTACTCTGTTTGAAACTCCTATAACTAATTTTTAGCAGCTAACAATAATCTCTGGAGATTTCAAATAGGGCATTAGTTAGGTCCCGTTTGGATCTGTCGATCTGATTATTAGCTTACGAGCTAGTTCATTCAAACAGGGTATTAACAAATGGCAGCGACTAGAATGTAATCAGGATTTTGGTGCAATTGTACGATCAAGAATCCGATCAATCATTCTCAACCGTTCGATCTGCATCCTACGATAGATACATGTTTTTTATTTAACTCCCTCAAACATATTTCTTCCTACGTAATCATGTGGAGAGGGATAAATAAAAATATGCATCAATCGTAAGATGCAGATCCAAAGGTTGTGGATGGTTGATTGAGGATAGTTGATTGTAGAATTACGCAAAACATTGTATTTTAATCGCTCCCACTAGTAAATAGAATAATTGTTAGGCCGTCTATACTTTAGTTGTTTTCTTATTACTCACTAAGATGGACTAATAGATCCAACAAATCATAAAAAGACCATCTTACCCCTTATTCCCTAGGCACACGCACCACTAGTCTTCTTTCCCATCCGGCCGATCAGCTTCTCCCTAGATCTTGGACGCAGACAGCTCGGCGCCCTACCCTACCCGCCCCATCTCGCCCAACAGTGTTGGGAAATAGGCGATGCGCTACTTTAGCATTCTACTGCATCACTCAAAAAACATGTGAGTACAGAGGTCATAGATCGTTACCACTAGACACACATCAAAATATTAGTCGTAGATGTGCGTCGGTGTAGGGAAAGTAGACGACCACATTCGTCTCCTACTCGTCCTCGTCACGGCAGCAGGTAGATGATCACGTTCGTCGTAGCCGATCAGCACAACAGTAGCAGCAACGCCTCCACAGAGTCTACTCATACGGGAAGGAACGTCGTGCGTCGGTGTGCTAGCACCGCGCGGACGGCAAGGACTTTAGCATGAGGCCTAGGAGAGGTGGCGGCTAGAGCTATCACACGATGGAGTAATCAGCTCCTAACCCTACCTCTCGTATTTATAGGAATAATAATAGGCTTTTAGGTCACAAGCTCATTAGTACTGTAATTGCTTATGGATTAAATATCCAATAGGCCTTAATCCGAGTTGTTATGATGGCATCTTGGGCATATAACCAACAATCGCCCACTTGCTTTTTGATATTCCAACCCCTTAAATGTGTGACCCATTAGGTTCATGTGTAGTCAGTTGTGAATGGAAACCGTTTGTAACCACAAGTTAGCAGAGGTACCTAGCAAGACATGTTGACTCCCTAATATACATAAAGATCATATCGATTGAACCTAGATACATTCATATGCTAATCTCTTTGCCACACAATACCAGTCAAACTCAAGGCGAGATGTGTGCCATCCTTGTGATAGTTCGACCATTCACTCGATCAAATGGTGGATTCATTCCATTACTAACTTTTAGTCATTTTGATTAACCTTTAATTACCTTGACATGGTCATGCACTTTCAAATCCAACTATCTCCAGAGGCCCAAAAATATCTCTCTTGTTATTTAGAAAGGACAAATCACATCTTGATCTGTACACATCTCGCTCCATGTTTTATTACCTGAAGACTACTTTTATAACTACCCAGTTACGCTGTAGCATTTGGTAGTATCAAAGTACACAACTACACAGTGAGAAACAATGACGATCTCAGGTCTAAGTATCTAGCAGGTGTATCACTCAAGACCAACTAATGATATATATGAAAATAACAATCCCAACAGTATCTCGGAGTGGGTCAATCTAACACCATGTTTATAAACATGTGTTCATACTATTAATTTGATATCTCCATATCTATGATTTGTGAAACGTGATCATCAATTAATACATATGCTAGTTTGTGTGTCATCATTATCTCATATAATGATATGTACTAGGGATCATCTAGAGTAACATTACCATTAACAAAGAGTTTCACGAACAAGTCACATACTAGATGATCAATGTAAATAATGATTATTCATATAACAATTTATTTAACAGTACATAAACATAGCTATGACACAAGTCTCCCACTACACATAATGATTACTAATGTAAGTATCTAATACTCATAGATCTCATGTGCGCTTCAAGCTTTGATTGTAGAAGAGGCTTCGTTAACGGATCTGCAACATTCAAACCTGTGTGCACCTTGCATATCCTCACATCACCTCGGTCGATGATCTCTCGAATGAGGTGATAGCATCATAGTATATGTTTAGATATTTTGTGTGATCTAGGCTCCTTTGCCTGTGTGATGACTCCACTATTGTCACAACAGAAATCCATAGGACCGAAAGCACTAGGAACAACACCCAACTCAGACATAAATTTTTTGATCCAAACGTCTTCCTTTGCAGCTTCAGATGCTGCAATATACTCCGCCTCCGTCGTAGAATATGCTAGTGTATCTTGCTTGAAACTTTTCTAGCTCACTGCTCCTCTATTGAGGCAGAATACAAAATTGGATTGCAATCTAAAATCATCCTTATCAGTTTGGAAGCTGGCATCGATGTAATCTTTTACAACGAGTTTTTCTTCACCTCCAAACACTAAGAACACATCTTTAGTTCTTCTCAAGTACTTAAAGATGTTTTTGATAACTGTCCAATGAGCCTTACCATAATCTGATTGATACCTGCTTGTAATGCTTAAAGCATCAGATACATGTGGATGTGTACATAGCATAACATACATGATGGATCCAATAGCCGAATCATAAGGAATCGCTCTCATCCTCTTTTGCTCATCAGGTGTCAAGGGACATAGACTCCTTAGAGTAATGCCATGTGACATTGGCAAAAAACTTTTCTTGGAATCTTGCATATTGAACCGATTCAATATCTTGTCAATATATATATTTTGGCTTAATCCAATTAGCCTTTTAGATCTATCTCTATATATCTTTATGCCCAAAATGTACGTTGTCTCTCCTAAATCCTTCATTGAGAAACTTTTTCTTAATGAGGATTTAACAACATCAAGCATTGGAATGTCATTTACGATCAATAATATGTCATCTACATATAGGACCAGAAATACAAGTGCACTCCCACTAAACTTCTTGTATATACAAGGTTCTTCTACGTTCTTGATGAAACCAAAACCTTTGACAACTTCATCAAAATGTAAATTCTAACTCCGAGATGCTTGCTTCAATCCATATATGGACTTTTGAAGTTTACATATTTACTAGTATTTTTAGGATCGACAAAACCCTTAGGTTGTGTCATGTACCCATCCTCAGTCAGACTTTCATTAAGAAAGGTTGTTTTGACATCCATATGTCATATTTCGTAATCAAAATATGCAACAATTACTAGGAGAATTCGAATAGACTTTAGCATTGCGACGGACGAGAAAGTTTTATCATAATCGACACCTTGAATTTGTTTAAAACCTTTCGCCACCAATCACGCTTTATAGATGTAAACATTTCCATCCATGTGAGTCTTTTTCATGAAAATCCATTTACAATCGATATGCCTCACACCTTCGATTGAATCAACCAAGTTCCAAACTTGATTCTCGTGCATGGATTCAATCTCAGATACCATAGCTCCAAGTCATTTCTAAGAGTCGGGTCCTTTCATTGCTTCGGTATAGGTCGTGGGCTCATTATTGTCCAACAATACCATGTCATGCTGCTCCGTGGTATGAAACATTAAATTTTCAATCGCACGACGTGTCCTCGTTGGCCTTCGTGCGGATGGTGTTACATCAATGGGTTGCACAACATCTTATACATCCTGTGTATAGGATCAGTAGGTGCTGAAACATTTTCAGGTATTTCTTGAATTTCTTCAAGATGCATTTTGCTCTCACTAACTCGTTTTGAGAGGAATTCCTTTTCCAAGAAGACACCATTGCGAGCTGTAAACTATTTACCCTCTATTTTACTATCAAGATAATATCCTTTGGTTTCCCTAGAATATCTCACAAAGAAGCATTTGTCTAATTTTTAGTGAGTTTGTCCGACTTCAAATGTTTGACATAAGCATCACACTCCCAAACTTTGAGGAAAGACAATACGAGACGTTTCTCGAACCACATCTCATATGGTGTCTTCTCAACAGACTTAGTTGGGACTTTGTTTAGTGTAAACGCAGCAGTTTCAAGAGCATAACCCCAAAAGGATAGTGGAAGATCAGTTTGGCTCATCATCGACCTAACCATGTATAACAAGGTTCGGTTCCTCCGTTCGGACACCCCATTCCATTGAGGCGTTCCAGGTGGAGTCAACTGTAGAATAATTTCACATTGTTTTAAATGATTGTAAAATTCATGGCTCAAATATTCACCTCCACGATCAGATTGTAGAAGTTTAATTGTCTTGCTCAATTGATTCTGTACTTCATTCTGAAATTCTGTAAACTTTTCAAAGTATTCAGACTTGTGTCTCATTAGATAAACATATCCATATCTACTAAAGTCATCAGTAAAAGTGATGAAGTACTGAAAACCACCTCTGGCTATTGAACTCATTGGTTCACATACATCAGTATGTGTAAGTCACAACAAGTCACTCGCCCTCTCACTTTGACCAGTGAAGGGTGCTTTGGTCATCTTCCTAAGAAAACAAGACTCGCACGTGTAAAGTGATTCAAAATCAAATGAGCTTACTAAACCATCTTTATAAAGTTTTTCAATATATTTCTCATTTATAACCTAAGCGATAATGCCAAATAAAAGTGGGACTTAAACCATTTCGTAGAGCCCTTTTGGTTTTAATGTTACTGTCAGTACCCTGGGTACCATATACCCCTTGAGATTGCAAAGATCTCAAGGAAATGTCATCTACTTGATTTGAAGACCTTCGGAGGCCCACATGTCAGATATAACCAGACCCGCTTTCCCAACATGGTTAGTCCCAGAGTCGCCACGTGTACCATCAAACCGGAGCTACCGCCCACAAGGGGGAAGCTCCGGGCTATGTACCATAACGGCACCCCGGACCTAACCCCAGACCGAGGGGAGCTCCAGAACTGACACATGTCTGGTAGCACCGGACCTATCTGTTCCCTATGGTATGCTCTTGAGCTGCCACGTGTCCAACCATCGGATATTCAACCTCAAACCTCCGGAAGACTTCACAGCGGCTCCGGATCTTCAAAGGGAAATCAAGGACTTCAAGACCCGATTAAGTGTCATTAATACTATGTTAATGACATACGATCGGACGACCTTAATTACCAGTAATGGTGCTGTCAAAGCCCGTAACTCGGTCATTAAGGGTAATTAAGCGCATCAAGTGTGTATCAATATTAGTAACCACTGGGGCCACATGTCGGGCCAGGCCATCTGTAACGGCCTGTCCTTGTACTATAAACGGACAGGCCGACCATACATAGGGGACGCGCTCACTCTACGCTCACTTGATTGATCTGACCTGCTCCGATCTGATCGAGCACTCTCAACTCACGTTGAGTTCATACATCCAATACAACACCAACACACCCCGTGGAGTAGGGTATTACGCTCAGGTGGCCCAAACCACGTAAATCTTCGTGTCTCCTTTGTCATTTTACATTTCACCTTCTTGAATCTCCGCGCGCCCACACCGAACTTCAAACTCCGCAAACACTTTAGTAGTGTCGGGAGATCTGCCGGATCAAAACCACCGACAGTTGGCGCACCAGGTATGGGCGCCTGAGATTTCAAGAATGGTGAACTCAGCTGCTGGATCATCCAATGGTCACCCCGCTGTTCAAGCTGCTGGAGGCAATCCCTCCAATATGCAGCCACCAGCAGGAACCTCAGTCCCAGCAGGAGTCACACTACCACCACTGCCGCCTCCACCAGCAAATCAAGTTGGGCAGCGCGATGGTGCACCGGCGTCAATCACTGCGTCGGCGAATTATGACAACCCAGAACACGTGCTCCATGCAGAACATGCTCTCCTTCAACGCCCACCACCTCCGGACGCATCCCGGGATGCAATGGAGCAGTGGAGGGCCGATGTGGAACACATGGTTGCAGCAGCAGCTGACCGCATCAGCAATCAGGGTCCTCCTCCTTCAGGACGGGCCCCGTCGCAGCGACGGACCTTGTCTGGCAGACTTGGTCCGCATGTTTCCAACAACAGGAGACGTACTGCGTCACAGCAAGTGATGTTGTTGCCCTCCGGGGCGCGACACACTCACACGATATCAAGGCTTTCAACTCATGACCTCCGGGCGGAGCTTGATCGCCGATACCGTCAACAAGATGGCCGAGTCCATATTGAGCGTGCTCGTGAAAGACGAGAAGCTCAAGACATTCCTGCTCCTTAAGGAGTAGGAGGAGGTTGTTCGGCCCTGACCATGCATCTGCACATGGTCAGGTGGCCACAGAAATTCTGGCCTCACCTCCCGGAGAAGTTTGACAGGACCGTTAATCCCGTTGAATTTCTTCAGATTTACTCCACTGCTATCCTGGCAGCTGGAGGAAATGAGGCCGTAATGGCCAATTATTTTCCAGTGGCTTTAACTGGGATCGCCCAGTCCTGGTTTATGAGCCTTCCACCCAACTCCATCAACAGTTGGGAGGAGTTGTGCCGGCATTTCACCGCCAACTTTGGGAGTTCATACACCCGACCAGGCACTAAACTGGAGCTTTTTGCAGTCGTGCAAAAAGGGGGAGAATCCCTGCAATCATTCATCCAGAGATTCTCTCAGTTACGAAACACTATCCCTTCTATCTCTAGCGCTTCTGTCATTGTGGCATTTAGACAGGGTGTACGGGATAAGAAGATGTTGGAGAAACTGGCGATCAAGGAGATCACCAGTGTCACATAACTCTTTAGCTTGGCTGACAAATGTGCCAGAGCTGCGGAGGGCCGTGAAATGCACTCCAAACCACCTCCGGAGGATCACAAAAATTCCTCCAAAGGCGAAGCCACTACCTCCGGGAGTGGCAAGAAGAAGAAAAAGACCAACGGCAAGAAGAAGCCGTCGGCCGGCGCATCTAATGCTGCAGCTGCTGCAGCTCCGGGTGGCCGGGGGCCACGCCCCGTGAAGCGACCTCGACCGTCCTCTGAAGACGGTGGCAAACCCAAGGTGTGGTGTCCAATTCATAAGACGGACAGCCACAGTTTGGAAGACTGCCGGGAGGTCCAAAACCTTGCCGAGTGCTACAACAAGCGCCGGGAAGAAGCTCCTTTCCGACAGAGGAAGGAAAACAAAAAGTTGACGAAGCTCCGACTGAAGAGGAGTTAGGTTTTCAGGATCCCAAAAAGGTCCTGAAGGCTGTCTACACCTCCGTCAACGACGATTCTGACGTCTCTAACAACGAGCGTCGGAAGACCATGAACACCATTTTTGGTGGATCATGGAACATCACCTCCCATCGCGTCCTCAAGACAATGCGCCGGGACATGGCAGCTGTAGCTCCTACAGCCAGGACGGAGCCTCATCGGAAGTGGATGGACACGACCATCACTTTTGATGCTTCGAACTGCCCTCGAAGCATGGTTGGAGCAGGCCAGTTACCTTTGATTGTATCTCCCACCATCAATAACATCCAGCTCCACCATGTTATGGTAGACGGAGGTTCGGGGCTGAACCTCATAAGCTTCGAAGCTTTTACCAAGCTTCAGCTCCGACCTTCAGACCTTCATCCCTCCTGACCTTTCTCCGAAGTAGGTCCGGGAGCTATTACCCCACTCGGTGCTATCACTCTCCCCGTTACCTTCGGGACCCGGGAGAAGTATCGCACTGAGAAGTTGGTCTTTGACATTGCTCAGATCAACTTACCTTTCAACGCCATCTTGGGCAGGCCTGCCTTGTACAAATTCATGGCAGCTGCTCATTATGTCTACTTGGTGTTAAAGATGCCAACACCAGTAGGCGTTCTCCAGATCCGTGGAGATCGCACTGTCAGAGTAACTACTCTGGAAGAACTTCATGCGCTTACTACGGCGCAAGAGGAGGACTCCAGGCAGGAGCAAGCTCCAAAACCCCCGAGCATTCGTCGGCGAGGCTCGACTTCTGCACCTCGTGTGCAGCCAAGCGGCGACACCGACATTCCCGTCAAAGTTGTCCAAATCGGTTCCGATGCTGCTCAGACCACCCGTATATCGGGGGGACTGAACGACAAATAGGAACTCACACTCATCGCTTTCCTCCGGGCTAATGTCGATGTGTTTGCCTCGCAACCGTCACAAATGCCTGGGATCCCCAGGGAAGTGATTGAGCACAATCTGAAGATCTACCCTGACGCCCGGCCCATGCATCAGAAGCCTCAGAAGCAATCCGTGGAGCGACAGAACTTCATTTGACAAGAAGTGAAGAAGTTGCTCGAAGCTGGATTCATCCGAGAAGTCTTCCATCCAAAATGACTGGCAACCCAGTCGTTGTGCCCAAGGCCGGTGGGATGCTTCGTATGTGTATCGACTACACAACACTAAATAAGGCATGTCCAAAAGATCCATTCCCACTACCTAGAATAGATCAGATAGTTGATTCCACCTCCGGGTGTGAATTACTGTGTTTACTATACGCATATTATGGGTATCATCAGATCAGAATGTCTAGGGAAGATGAAGAGCATACCTCTTTCATCACAGTAGATGGATTGTACTGTTATACAGCCATGCCATTTGGTCTCAAGAATGCAGCTTCAACCTTTGTACGAGCTATGTACAAAACTTTTGAAGAACTCATTAGAGACATAGTGGAAGTGTACGTTGATGACATCGTGGTCAAGGTCAAGAACAAGGAGTCACTCCTTGACAGCTTGAAGGCTGTCTTCGACAAGCTGCGGGTCACCCGAACAAAGCTAAACCCAGACAAGTGTGTCTTCGGGGTTAGCTCCGGAAAACTTCTTGGTTTCCTGGTAAGTCACCGGGGCATAGAAGCTAATCCGGCGAAGATCAAAGCCATTGAAGACATGTGGCCACCAGCCCACATCAAGGATGTCCAAAAGCTGACTGGATGTCTAGCAGCCCTCAGCCGGTTCATTTCAAGATTGGCAGAACGGGCACTTCCCTTCTTCGAGTTATTGAGGAAGTTCGGACCATTCCAATGGTCTGAAGAAGCAGAAAAGGCGTTCCAGGAGCTAAAACAATTCCTCACCACCCTACCAACTCTGGTAGCTCCAAACCCTGGTGAGCCTTTGCTGCTTTACATTTCAGCAACTGACGAAGTCGTCAGTATGGTCCTGGTTGCGGAGAGACCAGAACTATCCCATACTCAGGAATCCAGACCCCTCCGGGAGGGTCCGGAGCTTCCTGGGAGCGAGTTTGGGTCCCAGTTCACAGACTTGAGTCCACAAGAAACTACTTCAAAAGACCCAGACCCCTCCGGGAGGGTCCAAGTCGCTTCTGAAGAAGCTCCGAGTCCCTCCAGCAAGGACCTGGAGGTCCCCGAAGAAGGTCTGGATCCCTCCAGGAGGATTCGGGTCAATGAAGAGGAAGATCTGGGGCCCCCCGGGAGAGTGCGGACCATCCAGCGCCCAGTGTACTTCATCAGTGAAGTACTTCATGACGCCAAGACTCGATACCTAGAGGTGCATAAGCTGCTCTATGCAGTTCTTATCGCCTCCAGGAAGCTTCGCCATTACTTCCAAGCTCACAAGATTTCAGTGGTGACTTCTTACCCACTTCGAGCAATCTTGCATAATCCCAATTCAACTGGGAATATAGCAAAGTGGGCAGCGGAATTGGCCGAATTTGATCTCGAATTCATTCCAAGGCAAGCGATCAAGAGTCAAGCATTGGCGGATTTCGTGGCAGAATGGACTCCCTCTCCATCAAACCCTGAGGGCCCTAGTGAGCAGAAGCCGGAACACAAGGCTCCGGTCATCACTAACCCTCACTGGACCCTCTACTTCGACGGCTCCATGCAAAAGCAGGGGGGCGGAGCTGGAATCCTTCTCCTCGCACCAACCGGGAAGAAGGTAAAATACATGGTACACCTTGACTTCAAGGCGACCAACAACATGGTGGAGTACGAAGCACTCATCTACGGACTAAAGGTGGTGCTGTCATACGGTGTCAAGCAGCTGCTGGTCAAGGGAGATTCACAGCTCATCATTAAACAAGTGAAGGGTGAATGCTCCTGCAACAATCACCAGCTAGCTTCTTACCTCCTTGAAGTCCAGAGGTTTCAGAAGGACTTCAAAGTCCTAGACCTCCACCATGTCCAGCGTGCCCACAACGCTGAAGCCGACGAACTCTCGATGAAAGCGTCAACCGGAGCTCCAGCTCCAGACGGAACTTTTGTTCGGAGGTTGTCAAAACCCACAGCTCAGCCTGCCGAACTGAGCGAAGGGGGCGAGATCAGCATCCCAAAGCCGACGGTCCCGATGGCCCTGTTACCATGACAGCCATCAACGGTCGTAGGTGCTGCCAGAAGCTCCGAGCAACCCAGCACGCAAGACTCAAATGCTCAAGTTAGCTCTGATGCATGGATCTCGGAGATCCGGAGGTACTTGAAAGACAACATCCTTCCTGACGATGATGTATCCGCTGACCAGATAGTCAGATTGGCTAAAAGATACACGCTGGTAGAAGAGGATCTCTACCGGTGTTGTGCCAACGACGTCCTAATGCGGTGCATCACAAGGGAATAAGGCTACGAGCTCCTCGCAGAAATCCATGGAGGCGAGTGTGGGAACCACGCGTCTTCCCGCACGCTGGTCCGTAAAGCCTTCCGGCATGGCTTCTACTGGCCTACAGCACTCCAGGATGCAACTGAGCTGGTGAAGAAATGCAAAGCATGCCAATTTCATGCAAAGCAAATTCACACACCGGCTCAACCTCTACAAATGATACCTCCAACATGGCCCTTCGCTATGTGGGGGATGGACATCTTGGGACCTTTCCCAAGAGCCGTCGGAGGTTACAAGTTCCTATATGTCGCCATTGACAAGTTCACCAAGTGGCCGAAAGCAACTCCAGTTGTGACAATAAACAAGCAATCTGCTATCAACTTTTTGCAGTCCATTGTATGCAGATTTGGAGTCCCAAACAAAATCATTACTGATAACGGGACCCAATTCACAAGCTCTGCATTTCAAGGATATTGCAAAGACCTCGACATTCAAGTATGCTACACCTCCGTAGCTCACCCGACAAGCAATGGCAAGGCTGAGAGAGCAAATGCTGAAATCCTGAAAGGACTAAAAACGCGCACCTACGAGCGCTTGAAAAAACATGGAGCCAACTGGATTGAAGAGCTTCCGCCCACTCTATGGGCCAACAGGACAACTCCAAACCGGTCAACTAGAGAGACACCCTTCTTCCTGGTGTACGGAGTTGAAGCAATCCTTCCTCCGGAAATCACCTTGGGGTCACTCCGGGTCCGGACCTTCGACGAAGCCACGCAGGACCAGCTCCGGCGTGAAGACCTAGACCTCCTTGAGGAGGGAAGGTGCCAAGCAGCTGTTCGGAATGCCCGATACCGCCAAGCCCTTCGGCGCTATCATCAGCGGCATGTATACAACCGACAGCTCGAGGAAGGCGATCTGGTGCTATGAAGAATACAATCCAGAGAAGGGTTAAACAAACTCTCCCCCAGCTGGGAAGGACCCTTCTGAGTGATTAAAGTATCCCATCCCGGAAGCGTTCGCTTGGCTACCGAGGATGGGACACCTCTCCCAAATCCTTGGAATATTGAGCACCTACGTAAGTTCTACACTTAATATCACGGAGGTGAGTCTGTAGTAACTTGAGGTGTATGTTATAGAGTCATTGTACAGAGTCGGGTAGTTCCTCCGGGAGAATAGCCGGACCTTTCCCGGAAGGTTCGTAAAGTTCACGCAACACTTATCACAGTCTAAGGACTAAAAGTGTGGCTAGCTACCCTGGGTCAAACGAGAAATAAAACACGCTTAGCTTGGTTCCGTACCCTAAGAGTGTACTTGTTTCCCCTGTAGCCCGGACCTATAATGAAAGACATCTTCATGTGAAACAGACTCCACGTGCATTTACTTTGTACAGGCTCAACATTTTTTATTTTTCTCTTTCTTGTCTATAACAAAGTTGTGCAATTCTTAAGAAATTTTAGTTCGACCAGTTCATGTATAATTCGAGCTGTATTGTCAATTCTTTTGGATTCAAATATTGTTCATGGCCCACTCGCCTGAATGCCGCCAAGCCAATCTAGGGCCGGAGTGTGCTATCGACTTAGCCTGGTCAAGCACCCTAAGTACGCCACTCTACCTACACCTCGGCAGGCCAAAGTAAGGCGGGTCCAAGTACAATTGGATCTAGAAGAAAGAAGACAAAGGCAACGCATTCGGTTGTATTCAGAATTGTGTTTGACCTAAAACTTTCTCGGTAATCGTAAGCCGCGATGAACTTAAAGGCAAGGAGCGAATTTTACTATTTTTCATGGCTTCAATGTGTAGGAAAAATAAAGAATCCACGTTGATGGAGAAAAGCCGGAGCTAACAAAGCTCCGACTTACCCTAGGTGGCTTGTAATCGATGTTAAACATTGAAAACGAGCATCACCGGAGCAACCAAGCTCCGGTAAAGCTAGGGGGGCCAGCCGTCGATGCAGAGTAAAAGATGGTGAGAAGATTCCACAAACGGAGTCTGCTGCCGACAAACTACGCATTGGCAAAGGTCAGTGCCGGAGCTACTAAGCTCCGACACCCTAGATAGCTAACTATCGATGCTCTACGTGTTGATAGGAACTATTGCCGGAGCCACTGAGCCCCGACGGTAGTCAATACTGGAGCTTCTGAGCTCCGACAACCTCAGGGGGCCTTCACCATCGAAGACTTCGGACCTACACTCTACAAGTTCGAAGAAAACGAGTCTTCAACAAAACACAATATCCTCTTGGTACATGTTCACAATCAAATTGTGTACATCTACCAGGGGGCCAAGTGAAGACAAAAGTGTTGAAGACAAAAAATGAAATTCACAAAAATTTGGATTTCATTCATCTGGAGACAAGGGATTACAAAATTGGGGAAGAAAAAGAGAGAATACAAGTGGGAGCTACAGAGATGATCCTAGACCCTATGGAAGAACTGGGCAACCTTCTGAGCAACCTCCGACACGTTGGCTCGGGTGGCTTCACCTTCTCCTTCGACGATACCTTCAAGCACCGGGTTCAGAGGAAATTGGGGATCCCGGCTGGTGTAGCACATCAGCATATATTCTGCGATGTTCTTCGCCAGGGACTGCCCCTCAACCTCCAACTGTTCCGCGATGACGTCACCCACCTTGGAGAGTTTGCTACCCGCCGAGCTCAACGCCTGCAATGACAGGTCCGACTCCGGCTCCGGATCATCCGGACGCACGGGACTAAAGCCCATCGGTGTCAGGGCGTCATTGGCTTTGCTCAAGAACTCCCAAACCTGTAAGGAGTCCGCATCCCTCAAGCTCTTCAGTTCTTCCAAGGATCTTTTGGCAGCCGCCAGTTCAGAATTCTCACGAGCAAGGCGCTCAACCTCTTTGGCATTTTGCTGAATCTTTTCAGCAACCTGCTTCTCGAGTTTTCCGAGCTCCTCCTCCCAGAGGTATATCTTGTTCCGGTGCTCAACCAAGTCCTTCTCCCTGCCCCTCACTTTCTTCTCCCCGGCAGCAATGGCACACTCTTGCTGGTAGAGTTCCTGCCCTCGCACCCAGGCCTTCTCCTCCTCCTCAACGCAACGCTCCTCCAATTTATTGGCGCGTTCCTCGAGGCCCTTGTCAGCCAGAGCCACCTTTTTGGCGAGCTCCTCTTCCCTCTTCAAGACGTCATCCCGCAGCTCTTGGAGTTTTTGCTCTTCGTCTTCGAGCCTCTTCTCCCTCTCCTCAAGTGCCTCCCGGCGCTTGATGAGAGTATTGTTAATGGCTTCAAGCCTTTCTTGGCGATCATCAGCCGCACTATTAGCTGCCTTGGTCTGCTCATAAATGGCCCGGGATTGAGCATCGAGGGCACGAGTCAAGCTCTCCCTATCATCCAACAACTTGCCCCAGTATTCCAGGCGGACCTTCTCCTGCTTGATCCACTCCTTGTCTTCTGCCAGCCTCGATTGCGCCAGCTTGGTCTCGAAGTAGAGCCGATTACGCCACCGCCTAAGGGTTTGGCGCTCCTCTTCAAGAGCCTTGCTGCCGTGGTAGAACGCCAGCTGGACTTGATGCAGACTGGAGCAAGCGTTGTCAATGGACAACGACAGGGGAATAGGGTCCAGACCTGCTGGGGTCTCCCCTGCTGGTTCCAGCGGATTCTCGCTTACAAAAATTAAGCCCCACTCCACAAGAGTGGTCTTCTGAGCCTCCACGGCACTAGGGCCGTCCTCCGGGATAGCCTCAGTCGCCACTAAGGAGGGTCCCGCAGAAGAAGTTCCGACCTCCGGAAGTGGTTCCGAAGGCCCTGCCGCCAGGTCTTCATTTGCCCCCTCAGGCAGGGGGCCAGCGACTTCATCTGGGCACCCTGGCCCAGCAGCAGGCACCTCCGCCGTATTCACTTCCGGAGCAGGGGCAACTTCAAGCTCCGGCCTGGGCTCCTCCTCCGCTGGTGGCTCGGGTGTTGGCACCTCGACCACCATGGGTTTGAGTGCTGATGCCTCCGCAACAACCAACCCTGAGGTCGGAGCTTCAACCTCAACCGGCTCAGGCGCCGGAAGGTCTTCAACCACAACCGGCTCAGCAGCCGGAGCTTCAATGGCAACCAGCTTTGAGGCTGGAGCTTTGGAGGTAGCCGGCCCAACCTCCGGGTCTTCAATAACCTCCGGCTCAACCGCCGGGGCTTCGACAATTTCCGGCTATGGGGCCGGAATCACTGCTTCCTCCGGCTCAATGGTCGGAGCTTCCATCATCTCAGCATCAAGACCCGGGGCTTCAACCTCTGGGGCAGGTGTCGCTGGCGCATCTTCTCTTCCGTGATCCGGCGCTACCACGGGAGTCTCGGGGGATGAGTCGAGGTCCATGACCACGACAGCTGGCGCTGGAGCTATCGCATCTTCAGCCACCACTTGGGGCGGCACCAGGACAGGAGCAGAAGCCTCTGCCCTCACAGCTTCAGCTGTTGTGGCTGAGGGTGGAGCCTCACTCCTTTTCTTGGGGACGCTGCAGATGATGGATGAAGAAATTTAAAAAATAATTACTACAACAAAACAACTGTTTGAGATAAAGATCAAAAATTACCTCGGAAGGCTTCCGCACCAGCTTGCACAGAATCTTTCCCGGGCGTTCTGGACTAACCATAGCCGCCGCCGGCATGGTAACTCCGGAAGGCCCCCCAGAACTTGTTGCAACCGCGGGAATTTCCTTAGTCGATGCTCCCCTCGACCGGGAAGAACCTCCGGACCCAGAGGCCTCAACTGGACCTGATGCTGGAGTCGCATGCCCGGAGCTAGCACCCCGGGAAGACGCTGCTGTAGGTACAGTCGCCGCAGTTGTAGAAGACCTCCCCCTCCAGGGAGAAGGAGCTGACGCAGAGGATGCAGGCCTGACGGACCTTCTGTCGGCATGCTTCAGCTTCCTCTTCCGGCCCGAAGGTTCGTCTGCCGGCTCCTTGCTCTTACCGACGACTTCGGTCCTTGGCTTCGAGGCAGGGATGGAGCCACCTTCAGAGGCCCCAGGGATCACCACCCTGGAGGTCGATCTTCTCTCGAGGACACCGAGATCGTCAAGCACCGGCATCATTCGTCGGAGCTCCCTGCTGAACTCTACTTCCACGTTCAAAGGGAGGAAGGCTGGTGGCGGGGTCAAGTCATCACCCGCAACGTCGATGCCGTGCTGGAACTTCTTGAGGTGAAACTCCAAGGTCGCCCCTCCATGTTGGACTTCAGTCCGGTCACGACCCGGTCGTCATCCATCACACTGTTGAGGGCCCAAGCGAGTTTTTCTCTCCTCTTCAGTGGTGCCCACCTGTTGACCAGGAAATTGCAAAATACCGCCTGAGGAGTTAATCCTCCCTCCACACACTGGCGGATCCTGGTCAGAGCAGGGTTGAAGGCATCCGACAACACCGAAGCTTCACTCCAGACTGCAGTGTCGATGTTGGGGAGACCTTCGGGCAGCTCCAACTTCTCGTGCTTATCCACCCGGATGACTATCCAGTCCTTCTTCGAATCATCCCACTTTCCAAAGGGAAACGACCGGAGGTACTTGAATGGGCACTTCTTGCGCTTCACGAAGTAGTAGAAGCCAATGTACTCATTACTGCTACCGGTGGTATGGACGGTGAAGAAGGTCCGGAAAAGCTCAATGCAAGGGGGGATGCCCACCCACATTTCGCAGAAGTGAACGAAGACAGACACTAGAAGAATGGAGTGGGGGCCAAGGTGGTACAGCTGCAGACCATAGAAGTCTAGCAGCATCAAGAAAAAGGAGGAAAAAGGTGGGATCAACCCCACCATGGCGTACAAAGAGAATTACACTATCTCGCTGGCGTGCTCCTTCTCGAACGGGAGCTCTCCCCCAACGCGGACCAGGCAGTTGAAGAAGTCCGGGGACCACCCCATGAGGGCCCGGACCTTCTTCAGGTCACCTTCGGTCTACAAGCGGCTCTCGCGGAGACCCAACTCCATTGCGGCACAGCGAGGCAAGAGAGGAAAAGCAAGCACAAGTTGGGAGTTTGAGCGCAAGATCAGATGAGAGGCGTAAAGAACCCCAGACAGTGCGTGCTTTCCTTCTTAAGTAAGCCCTCGCAATGCTTGGATGGAAACCGCAAGGAAGTCGAAGATACTACTCAAAAATTTCACCCTGCCGATGACAAGAGGGCCCGGGACCATCCCGATGATCAAGTCGAGGTTCTTACCCAGGTGAACGGTTGTCATCATGGAAGGCAGGAAGCCCGAAGGCGGCGGCCTGACAAGGCAGACGGAACCGTTCGTATTGGGAACCGGCGACCTTCAATTGTGTGAGATCCGCACGCTAAAGATCTCATTTGCCGCACCCGGTATATGCCACGCGACGAGGATTTAACTCCAAAACTATCGCCAACGGCACATCTGAAGACCTTTGAAGACTCGGCTCAAAAGTCGAAGGATGGACCCACCTCCGGCGGCATGACTTTACCCAAGGGGTCTTCCCCAGAGGTGGGCCTAGGGGGCCACTGTTGGTACCCTGGGTACCGTATACCCTTTGAGATTGCAAAGATCTCAAGGAAATGTCATCTACTTGATTTGAAGACCTTCGGAGGCCTACATGTCAGATATAACCGGACCCGCTTTCCCAACATGGTTAGTCCCAGAGTCGCCACATGTACCATCAAACCGGAGCTACCGCCCACAAGGGGAAAGCTCCGGGCTATGTATCATAACGGCACCCCCGGACCTAACCCCAGACTGAGGGAAGCTCCGGAACTGACACGTGTTTGGTAGCACCAGACCTATCTGTTCCCTACGGTATGCTCTGGAGCTGTCACGTGTCCAACTATCGGATCTTCAGCCTCAAACCTCCGGAAGACTTCAAAACGGCTCCAGATCTTCAAAGGGGAATCAAGGACTTCAAGACCCGATTAAGGGTCATTAATACTATGTTAATGACACACGATCGAACGACCTTAATTACCAGTAACGGTGCTGTCAAAGCCCGTAACTCGGTCATTAAGGGTAATTAAGCTCATCAAGTGTGTATCAATATTAGTAACCGCCGGGGCCACATGTCGGGCCAGGCCATCTTGTAACGGCCTGTCCTTGTACTATAAAAGGACAGGTCGATGATACATAGGGAACGCGCTCACTCTACGCTCACTAGACCGATCTGACCTGCTCCGATCTGATCGAGCACTCTCAACTCACGTTGAGTTCATACATCCAATACAACACCAACACACCCCGTGGAGTAGGGTATTACGCTCAGGCGGCCCGAACCACGTAAATCTTTGTGTCTCCTTTATCATTTTATGTTTCACCTTCTTGAATCTCCGCGCGCCCACACCGAACTTCAAACTCCGCAAACACTTTAGTAGTGTCGGGATATCTGCCGGATCAAAACCACCAACAGTTACATACTGTTTTATTTTCAAGATCAAGAACATATAATCCATTCACTAATGGACACTGGGCATAGAAAATATTATTATAATAAATAGAACAACATTGTTCTTTATTATAATCTCAACCATCAACTTCTTCTAAACATGAAGAAGAGATAATGTTCTTGCTCAAAGTAGGAATGCGATAATAATTATTCAATTCTAAAACTAATCCTGGATAATGACAAGTGGTAGGTCCCGACAGCTATGACAGCAACCTTTGCTCCATTACCGACA
Organism: Tuctoria greenei; assembly: GCA_036927565.1. NCBI lineage: Eukaryota > Viridiplantae > Streptophyta > Magnoliopsida > Poales > Poaceae > Tuctoria > Tuctoria greenei. The sequence continues at coordinate 220,754,445 of JAYESD010000001.1, read as the reverse complement.
TGAACATCTAACTCACCTTTTGCAAATCTTCTAGTCTCACTTAGACTCTGCAATGATTTGCAAGTGATCATCGATTCAGTATCAAATACCAATGATTCACTAGAAGATGTAGCAATATTAATTTCTATAACATCTATACCTGAAGTGGAAGTCTCACCTCCCTTCTTTTCTTCAGATCCTCTAAGTACTTCTTGCAGTTCCTAGATTAATGCCCCTTAGCATGACAGAAAAAGCATTCATCATCCGGAGAAGGGCCATATTTGCTCTTTGGCTTAGACTTTGAGCTTGAGGGCTCATCGAGAACCTTTCCCTTGTCTTTAGGATACGTCACATGCTTCCTCTTTTTACTCTCCTTTTGAACCATCATCACATGATTGGCGTTTTTCTTAATGCTTTCTTCGGCTGTTTTAAGCATCCCATGCAATTCAGCCAATGTTTTCTCCATGCCATTCATTTGAAAATTCAATATAAATGGCTCTCATAGCTCATTGGGAGCGACTGGAGAACAACGTCAATAGCCAGATCATCCTTGAGTTCAGAACCAAGTTTGCCCAAAGTCTCAATGTAACCAATCATTTTGATTATATGAGGGCTGATCAGGCTACCCTCTGCCAACTTACATGAGAACAAGGACTTTGAGATGTTGTATCTCTCAGCCTTAGCTTGGTTCTTAAACATTTCACGCAGTCCCTCAATCATAGAATAAGCATCTCTATGCTCATACTATTTCTGCAGATCAGGGGACAGTGGTGAGCATGAGGCAACTTACATTAATGCATCATCGCAATGCTTCTGATAAGCTCTACGTGCCGCAACAGTTGCATCAGCTGAGAGGTCATCAGGGTATGGCTGCAGAAGAACGTACTCAATTTTCTCTTGCCTAAGAAGATTCTTAGGTTGTCGTACCAATCAATAAAGTTAGTTTCATTGAGCTTTTACTTTTCAAACATTGATCACAAATTGAAACCGGAATTGTTACTAGCAAACATGATCTACAATAGAAAATAAATACACAAGGTTTTAGCACTATGTTATGTACCAATTCCTATTAACAATTTTGTCGATACCCTACATACTAGGTGCCCCTTTGTACCAGAAGAAGACGCGTTGAGTTCCACCTTCCAGTATTGTGGACTTACGGAGGCAACACGTGCCCCGCAGTGTCAGACCTGCCTCCATCCATAGGGTGGCTCCGACACTGCCACATGTTCCGCAGTGCTGGATCTGCCTCCCTCCTTAGGGTGGCTCTGGCTCTGCCACGTGTCCCGCAGCGTCGGACCTGCCTCCCTCCTTAGGGTGGCTCTAGTGCTGCCATGTGTCCCGAGGTGCCGGACCTGCCTCCCCAACAAGAGAAGCTCTAGTGCTGTCACGTGTCTAGTAGCTCCGGACCTACCTCCCCGCAGAGAGAAGCTCCAGAGCTACCACGTGTCACACGTTCGATAATATGTCTGCAACAGGAGAACACTGGGATCTCCAACGGCGCAGACCTTCAAGGGCTATCAATTGACCGTTAAAAGACCTGATTAACACATCATTAATGTTGTATTAATGATGCACGATCAAAGCACTATCAAGACCAGTAACGCTGCCTATAAGGCATGTTATCACATTATTAACCACCCTTAACACCCATAGATCATGTATAGGGCAGTTATTACAGCCAGTGCCACCTGTTGGGCCACGACGCATACTGTAACAGCCAGTCCTCGTCATATAAAAGGGTTGTGCTGCAAGGTAGAACTCAAGCAATACACACGCAAATCATCCATACTCGCTCACTACTAAGCTCAGGCTTACACATTCCCATACAATGCAACACACATCCCGTGGAGTAGGGTATTATGCTCAGGTGGCCCGAACCACGTAAAATTCCTCATGTCACCTCGCTCTTGGATCTTGATTTTGCTCTCTGCCTAAATATGAACCTTCGTGGACTACTCCTTAGTAGTACTGGGGGAAAACTGATGGGTTGGCAGAGCGACTCTTTCAACAATGCTATTCGCTGTGGCAAGCTCCCGTTGAAGAAGGAGTCCCGCGACGACATTGTCTACTTCTTGGCATACGCCATGGTTGCGCTGGTTCTGCTAGTATCCAACTTCTTATTGATGCTACTGGGGTCGTACGGGTTCCAACTGCACCACCCAACTGCACCACCTTGGACCTCACTCCATCTTGCTGGGGGGAAGTCCGAGTTCCATCACCGCAAAGTGGAGCAAAAGTGGGAGTGTGATGCAAGAGTTCAAGTGGAGAACTCTATGGGCAAGAATAGGTTGATGTGTAAGAGTTCTCTCACCTTGCAGCGCCTCTTTTTTTTGTTAAGCTTACGCAACGCTTGGATGACAACTGCATTCGGACCATAACACGCTCTGCGAAATTACCTCGTCAATGACAAGGGGGCCCGAGTCCACTTCGCCACACCAGGTCAACCGTTGTCATGATGAGAAGTTGAAATCCCGAGGGCGGTGACCTGACAGGACTGTAAAGATTACACTGGGAACCGATACGAAAATCATATTGGGAATCGACATTCTTCAATTGTGTGAGATCTTCATGTCATGTATCTCACCTACCAAATCAAGAAAGATCGTGTGTCCCAAGAGGAAAGCTAAAGCAACAGTGCGACAGGGATAATGACCCCACCTCTAGCATCGAAACCTCATAATCTCACCAGAGGTGGACCTGAGGGCCACCGTCGATACCCTGCATACCAGGCATTCCTTCGTACCAGAAGAAGACGCGTCGAGTTCCACCTTCCAGTATTGTGGACTTCCAGAGGCAACACGTGTCTTGCAGTGTCGGATCTGCCTCACTCCTTAGGGTGGCTCCGACACTGCCACATGTCTTGCAGTGTCAAATCTGCCTCCCTCCTTAGGATGGCTCCAACCCTACCACGTGTCCTGTAGTGTCGGACCTATCTCCCTCCTTAGGGTGGCTTCAGTGCTGCCACGTGTCTCGGGGTGTCAGATCTGCCTCCCCAACAGGGGAAGCTCCATTGCTGCCACGCGTTTAGTAGCTCCAGACCTACCTCCCTTCCCTCTGAATCTACCACGTGTCACATGTCTGGATCTATGTCTACAACGGGAAAACATCGGGATCTCCAACGGCACAAACATTCAAGGGCTATCAATCGGTCGTTACAAGACCTGGTTAACGCGTCATTAATGTCATGTTAATAACACATGATCAGAGCACTATCAAGACTGGTAATGCTACCATTAAGGCACATTATCACATTATTAACCACCCTTGACACATGTAGATCGTGTATAGGACAGTTATTACGGCTAGGGCCACCTGTCGGGCCATGGCGCATACTGTAACAATCAGTCATTGGCATATAAAAGGGTTATGCTGCACGGTATAACTCAAGCAATACACACACAAGTCATCCATACTCGCTCACTACTAAGCTTAGGCTTACACATTGTCATACAATACAACACACATCCCGTAGAGTAGGGTATTATGCTCAGGCGGCCTGAATCACGTAAAACTCCTCGTATCACCTTGCTCTTGGATCTTGATTTTGCTCTCTGCCTAAATACGAACTTCCGCAGACTACTCCTTAGTAGTACCGGGGGAAGTGTTGTTGGCACATTTCGATAAGTTTAATAAAAGACACCAACACTATATGAGTATCGTCCTCCCTCTAACAATATATAGTGGTCCAAGATCTATATTCACTAATTCCTAGTGAGATTTGGCTTCACTGCTAGGAAATTAGTGACATAGATAAACAAGAACTGTTAATCATATCCCTATATGACTCTTTTTTGTTGGGTGACATCCAATGCCCCTACTCCCAACTCTATGCCATAAAGCCCAAAACCGTTTTGATAGCTTTGTTGACTAAACCAACTGAAAGCATCTAGGCCCCATGAGGTACGGTTTCGGTGATTAATGACAACCATTCGATATTACTAATGAATTTGTGAATGCAAGGTCTCAATAACACTCAATCAAATGAAATCAAAATTACATTGGAGACCCATATAAAAATCAACGAATGAGATCAAATCAAATAATATGAAGACAAGAAGTGAAAGCTCTAACTTGATATCACTCGACGCTTGAAGACAATCAAAACAACATTTCAAACAAGTGTCAAAGAGGTCACAAGTTCAAATTCCAAAGGAACAACTCAAAACAACTCGAAGTCAACAAGTTAAACACACCGGATCATCCGATGGTCTTTGAGTTGACACACATCGGTCGAGTTGGTTCAACTGAAGAAGTAGACCTCAGACAAATGCACTCACCGGATCATCCGATGTGAGTGGCTCAGTGACATCGGTCCATCACCACAGATTGCAATACCATTGGACCAAGTAAAGCACCGGATCATCCGATGTGCAGACTTACACACATCGGTCAATCACTCCAGTAAGCCTCAAGATCAAGCAAAATTCTGGAGGAAGAGCCACCGGATCATCCGATGAGAAGAAAGATCAACATCGGTCTAACAACGGTCATATCTGACACAGTGACATCAGCTAATTTGGCTTTGACCGATGTTAACTGAAGGGGAGACATCGGATCATCCGGTGTTCGCAGAGCAGTAATGTCAGCCTACTTTTCCAACGGCTATCTCGTGGAGGCTGGCTATTTATACCCCTTCAACCTGTCAAATCGACAAGACTTGAAGCCCAGACATACTCTACACATCCTAGAGCATTCAAGCAATAGAGCTACCACTTTCACATCATTTGTTCATCATTTGTACACCAAGAGATAGGCTAGAACTAGCTAGAGATAGTGCTTGGGTGCCTCCATTCTTGGTGATTGGAGTCTCTAGTGTAGTGAGAGCCATAAGGGAGTGTCCCTTGGTGTGTACAACTTCCGGAGCTTGCCAAGAAGATTGTGGAAGCCCGGAGGATCCCAAAGTGTACAAGGCTTGAGCTCCACCTTGCCGAGGTTGGCGAACGGAGAAGAATAGTGAAGAAGCCCCTTGTCTCGGTGACTTGGGAGTGGCAAAACCCTTTGGTGGGTGCTACAACGTGGATGTAGGAAGATCCTTGTGATCTTGCCGAACCACGGGATAAACTCCGTGTCCCTTGAGCGTTTGCATTCCTCTCCCTTTTTACTCTTATGCAATCTTCATTCCGCAACTTTAATTTACATTGATTGCATAGTTTAATTGCATAGGGAATTGGGCTTGAGGTTGTTAATCTTAATTGCTTTAAAATTTGAAAGAAAGCCCAATTCACCCCCCCTCTTGGGCGTTTCGATCCTTACAATTGGTATCAGAGCAAGGTTGCTCATTGGATCATTCTAGCTTCACCGCTAGAGAGCTTAAATGGCCAAGAATGGGGGTTCGGTTCCCACCTTCGAGGGCAAGAACTTTGCCTATTGGAAAGCACGCATGCGTGCCTACCTAGAGGCTATTGCTCCCGAAACTTGGGAAGCGACCCATGCGGGATTTGGAGATAATGCCTATATTGGTGATCAAATTAAATGGGATGCTAGAGCTAGAAATGCCATTTATGAATGCATTAGTCAAGATGTATTTGCAAGAATAGCTAGTAAAGAAAAAGCTTGTGAAATTTGGGCATGCTTAATTGAAATTCATGAGGGTTCCTCTCGTGTTAAAGAACTTAAATATCACATGCTCAAAGCAAAATATGATGAATTTAAAATGCTTCCTCATGAAAATGTTAATGAAATGTTTTCACGCTTAAATGTTCTTATTGAGGAGATTAATGCTCTTGACATTGCGTCTCTTGGCAAGGGACTTATCAACCGAAAGATCCTCATGCTCCTTCCCAAGCCTAAGTACAACATCATCAACTCCATGCTCCAAAAGGAATCACTTGACAACATTGAAGTTTCGGAGCTCATTGGAGAAATACACGCTCATGAGATGAGTGTACTTGGGATGATGGAGAGTTCATCCTCTACAAGGACAATTGCTCTCAAGGCTTTCAAGAAAACGAAGAAAATGATCAAGCCTAGTTCAAGCAAAGAAGAGCAAACATCAAGTGAAGATGATGATGATGAGCTTGCATCAATGATGAGAAAATTCTCCCGCTTGAACTCCAAGATTGCCAAGAAGGGATACACTTTTGATCCCAACAAGAGAGCCTTCCTCCCCAAGAAAGAAAATAGCAAGACTTGCTATAATTGTGGTGAACAAGGCCACATCTCCTACGATTGTCCAAAACCGGACAAGAGAAGGGAGAACCACGAGAGCAAGCATCACAAGCTTGAAGATAGCGAGGATGAAGAAGAAGAGGTCAAGCCCAAGCGCTCCTTTGGAAAGAAGAAATTTGACAAAGGCAAGAAGACCAAACTCTTTCCAAAGAAAAGAAGAGGGCCTCAAAAAGTCTTCATGTGCGAGGCAAATGAGTGGATCACGGATGAAGAGTCAAGCGACGAAGAGAGTGAAGATGAAGAAAACTTGGCGGGGCTTGCCGTCGTCAACAAGGATAACTCACCTCTTCGTCCACCTCCCATGTGCCTCATGGCAAAAGGTAACAATGAGGTATGTGACGACTCTAGTGATGATGAGCTTTCCCCCGATGAATTAACTTCATTGATAAATGAATACCACACCATCATTAAAAGGGAAAAGAACAAAGTCAAGGCTCTTGAACAAGCTCATGCTAAACTTGAGAATACTAACCTCAATTTGCTTGACAAGTATGAAAGCATACTTAAGGAGCATGACACGCTCAAATCTCACGTCAAGCAAGTTGAGGAAGAAAAGACTAAAATCAAGCTTGATCATCATGAGCTTAACTTAGCACACCAAACACTCTTAGAAGAGCACAACAAGTTAAAACAAGAACATCAAGTACTTAGCCTTGCTCATGAAGTTCTTGATCAAGAATTAAAAACTATGAAGAAAGAAACCCTTAATAATGAGATTACGTCTCATGCTACTAACCGTTTTCACAAGTCTTTGCCCATGAAAGAAAATGCTAGGGAGAAGGACTTGATGGAGGAGATTGAAAGTCTCCGCACAAGCTTAGCAAGACTATCTAAGGGAGAAGATAAACATAAAGAAATCCTCTTCCATCAAGCAAAGGGCTTCAACAAGAGAGGACTTGGATCCTTCCCGGCGCCGAACAAAGGAAAGGTGCCCTCACCGGAGCTCAAAACAAGCTTCATCAAGGAAGTTGGCTCCTATTGCCAACATTGCAAGGTCACCGGTCACCATACAAGGGAGTGCCCTCTACCTAACCGACCTTCTCCAAGATTGCCGACTAACTATACATCTACCTTTGAGAATCACTATTATTTGTTGAGCAAAGTAGGTGCTAAGGCGAAGGCAAAATTCATTGGCATGAACGTAAAAGGGATAAAAGGGAAGCTCCCCAAGCAACTTTGGGTCCCAAAAGCACTTGTATCACATATACAAGGACCAAAGCTAGCTTGGGTGCCTAAAGTCAAGAACACGTGACCGTCCACGAGGAGACTTCAAGAGGGGACCTCCACCATCAAAGAAAATCTACCAAGGACCTCTTGAAGAAAGTTGAGAATGGGAGCCCAACGCGGATATGGACGGTAACCCTATTGTCAAATCAAATTACCATTCCATAAATAGTCTATTGCTATATCTTTCCGCATCTAGGCCCCATGTCATGTTAAATGAATGCTTGTATGATTATGTGCCTCTCCTTTGTGACAATGAAAGTGCGGTTAAAATAGCTAAAAACCCCATTCCCGCACTTGATGAGAAACCTTTTCTAGGCTTAGAAATTAAATGTGCTAGATGCATCTAACGTCATGTAAGTTGCCATGTTCATGTAAGGATGCATATCATATAGGTCTTGTCTAACTCCCAAAGGATAGGGGTGAGCTAGAAATAGTTTTCCCTGAGGAAGCCTTTGGAAGGTTCAAACTTGGCAAGATAGATTTATTTTATGCCTTACATGATCCCTGCCATATAAACTTGCACTCATTTAATCTCTTGCATTATAATATTGTTTGGCATTGCATAACGGTAGATTATCACAAAGGGGAACCCACCTCATGAGAAGGAGACTTGTTTGAAATGCAATATCTCAACTCATATAAGGTGGAAAGAACAAAATGTTAGGTACGTTAATGCCTAGAGGATCATGCTTCAAAGAGATAGAAGTCTTCATACTCTACCTCACAAAGCATGGGCCTTACATTTTATTTGGATATTTTCCTCCATTTTTCTCGGTGTTCCATTTGCGTTAAGGTCTAGCCAAGCTATTGGCATATTAGCTTCTTGAGGGGTAAAGGGTTGCCCAAAAAGTCCTAAGACATGTGTTTCTCCTCGATTGTTTGTTTGGTCAAAGGACATATATGGGATGTTTTCGTTCTGTTGTCATCGGATTATCCGATGCCTATGTCAATCCCTCATCGGTCAAATAGGTGTTCAATCCTCAAAGCCCAACTCTGTCAGAACCTCAAATGATCCGACGCGTTCATCCTGGAAAACATCGGTCCATCCGATGTTCACTCTTCTGGAGCTGTGATCTATTCAACCGATGTCTACCTCCCTCTAACGTCGGATCATCCGGTGTCAACATCACTCGGTTGAACACCCTTACTGTGATATTCGACCGATGTTCAAAACCCTAAACGTCGGTCCATCCGATGTCAAAAGCAATTCTTGAATATCCTTTCTGTGGCAATTGACCGATGCTCACTTCACATATCATCGGTCCATCCGGTGTTTAAATAACGGCTAGGGTTTGGGTCCCACTATTTAAACACCCGCGCCGCCGCCTCTTTCTCTCTCCCCGACGCCTCGCTCCCCCGTGCTCTCGCCGCCGCCGACCACCGTCCACCGCGCCGCCGCCTCTCCCTCGCGCCGCCGCCTCTCCCTCGCGCCGCCGCCGCCACAATCTCGCGCCGCCGCCGTGCTCCCGCCGGACACCACCGCCACCCGCGCCGCCTCACCTCCAAGCGCTGCGCCGCCATCTCCACACCTCACCACCGCGCCCAAGCACCGCCGCCGCCCTCTCCACCATCAACGTGTGCCATCCTCTACGGTCGCGATCCCCTCGTCGCCGTTAGGGTTTCCCGGCCGCGTCAACCTTCGTGGTGTCATTTCGTGCATCGTCGACTTCGTTCACGCGCTTTGCTTCGTTGCGATGGCTCGCGACAGGAAGAACAAGGGCAAGGCCATCGCGGAGCCCGCCGCGAAGAAGCAGAAGCTATCCAAGGAGGAGAAGAAGGCCTTGATGGCCGCTCGCGCCGCCGAGGAGCGTGAGCGCGGCCGTGGGGGTTCGTTGAGGATTCGCGAGGCCCGTCCAAGGCCGCCTCCCGTGGTCGACGACTCCGACGCTGAAGAGGAGCCAGTTGAGCCCCTCGTCCGCCGGCGCTCAGCCCGGACGCGTGGGGGTCACGCCGAGGCTGCTCCTCGTCTGAGACCGACGGCTGCCGACCGTCGTGAGGACAGGGAGGCTGAGAGGGCCATCAATGAGATGGACACGGCCGTCCGGGTCGGTGAAGGAGTCCGTCTTGTGGACTACCGGAAAATGAAGGCTAAGCAACTCTGGAAGCTCAGATGGAGTATACTGCTTGAGGAGTGGTTCCCACAGCCCCGAGAGCTTCTTGTGGACAGTCGCTTCTGGACTGTCACGCAGGCGTCTCTCTACGAGACCTACAGACGCCGTGGCCACAAGCTTTTTCAGCACAACCACTTGGACTGGGGGCAGCTTGCAGTGGCAGCACAGACTGAGGTCCGCCCTTTCTTTGAAAGATACAGAGGTTTGGTGCAGCTGCTATCTTATGAGAGAAGTGCCTATGTGGAAGAGTGGGTCCGTGTCTTCTACGCGACCCTGTACATCTCAGAGGGCAGGAGGTCGATTGCCTTCATGTTCAACGGTCAGCGCTACCACCTCACAAGGCAGACCTTGGGGCATATTCTTGGTTTGGACCTGCACGACACCAGCGTACACGAGAAAGTCTATGGGCAGGCAGATCCACCAAGGAGGCCACTTACTGGAGGGGTAGCACCACAGCTGGACGAGATCCGCTCTTTGTTTGGCCCCTCGTTCTCTCCAGACCAGCCGAGAGTTCCAGCTCTCCTGACCCCAGCTGCGCGTATTGTGCACCTCGCCTTGCGCCGCACGCTCCTGCCGAGGTCAGGTTACTTGGAGGGGTTCACGAGCCTGCAGCAGACCCTCCTGTTCTACATAATGAACGGGGTGAATTTTGATATTGTGGACATACTCCTCTGTGAGATGGAAGACGTAATCACGGATGGGATTGGCATGATGAGGCAGATGGTCTACGGGCACTGGATCAGTTACATTTGCTCTATGGTGGTGCCTGAGGGACATACAGCACAAGCCCGGCTAGCTGACGAGAGTGTGACTCGTTTTAGTCACTATCGTGCCTCTGCTCCTGGAGACCGTCGCCTTGGTCGTCCAGTTGAGCGTCAGGTCCAGGCCCGTCTGTCAGAGGAAGACTGGTCCGACCTAGAGCGGGAGGACGAGAGGCTTGCTGAGGCTGAGGCTCAGGGGGAGGACCTGCAGCACATCTGGTCTGAGAGCGACACCGACAACAGTGTCGAGGAGTACTTCCCTCCCCCTCCACCTTCACCGAGGCAGCACGACGCCGAGGCAGGAGGATCAGCTGCTCCGCCACCGACACCACCTCTTGTGTCCGAGGCGCAGGTGACGCAGCCGTCTGAGCTGACGTCGCTTCTCCAGCAGATGATCGAGCAGCAGCGCCAGGACAGGCTCGCAGCTGAGCAGGCCAGGGCGGAGCAGGCTGCTCACCTGGCACAGCTGCAGCGGCAGCAGCAGCAGCAGGAGCTCCAGCTAGAGATCGCCCGTCAGAGGCGAGAGGATACGGACCGGTTCACCAACCTGGTAGATCAGATGCACCGCCGTACCCTCGACCAGCAGCAGCAGACCCAGCAGGCCATGATGGGGATCCTAGGGTTGATCACCAACCTTTACACTCAGACCGAGATCGCCCTTCCTCCACAGCAGCCTGGACTGGGACTGGCTCCAGGTGTTGCTCAGGTGCCCACTACTCCCATCCCTTCCATCAGTATGTCACCACTTCTGGCATCTAGCGCACCGATTCACTCACCACTGCCGGCGACGATCTTGTTCCAGCAGACACCGGCGTCCGTGGTGAGCGCTCCACTTCCTCCAGCTCCACCGGCACCTGCTTCCTCTCCTCCAGCACCGGTAGCGGACCCTCCAGCTCCCGCCGCCCCGGCAGCTCCTACGTCCGGCGACTCCAGCTCCGACGACGGCGACGGTGCCCAGTTCGTCCTCGCGCCCAGCTCTCAGGGTCTGTAGGCGTTCTGATCCCTTTTTGGTGTCTTGATGCCAAAGGGGGAGAAGATGTAGAAGAGTCAGGGGGAGTGGTAGTCTCAGGGGGAGTGTAGGGAGTGTGTGTGTGTGTGCTTATCCTTTGTATTCATGCTTGAGTACTCTTCTGTAATTTTTAATTAAGCACTCTTTCACTTGTCTCATTTGTTTATGATTTTAATCAATTGAGCTTTTCGAACCACAATTTTCTTTTGCGTTCTACAAGCTTAATGTGTCTTATGCTGTATTCATTGCATATATACTTGAGTATTATCATCAAATTCATTGTTATTGCGCTTCAAATTATTGTGTTGTCATCAATCACCAAAAAGGGGGAGATTGAAAGCATCTAGGCCCCATGAGGTACGGTTTCGGTGATTAATGACAACCATTCGATATTACTAATGAATTTGTGAATGCAAGGTCTCAATAACACTCAATCAAATGAAATCAAAATTACATTGGAGACCCATATAAAAATCAACGAATGAGATCAAATCAAATAATATGAAGACAAGAAGTGAAAGCTCTAACTTGATATCACTCGACGCTTGAAGACAATCAAAACAACATTTCAAACAAGTGTCAAAGAGGTCACAAGTTCAAATTCCAAAGGAACAACTCAAAACAACTCGAAGTCAACAAGTTAAACACACCGGATCATCCGATGGTCTTTGAGTTGACACACATCGGTCGAGTTGGTTCAACTGAAGAAGTAGACCTCAGACAAATGCACTCACCGGATCATCCGATGTGAGTGGCTCAGTGACATCGGTCCATCACCACAAATTGCAATACCATTGGACCAAGTAAAGCACCGGATCATCCGATGTGCAGACTTACACACATCGGTCAATCACTCCAGTAAGCCTCAAGATCAAGCAAAATTCTGGAGGAAGAGCCACCGGATCATCCGATGAGAAGAAAGATCAACATCGGTCTAACAACGGTCATATCTGACACAGTGACATCAGCTAATTTGGCTTTGACCGATGTTAACTGAAGGGGAGACATCGGATCATCCGGTGTTCGCAGAGCAGTGATGTCAGCCTACTTTTCCAACGGCTATCTCGTGGAGGCTGGCTATTTATACCCCTTCAACCTGTCAAATCGACAAGACTTGAAGCCCAGACATACTCTACACATCCTAGAGCATTCAAGCAATAGAGCTACCACTTTCACATCATTTGTTCATCATTTGTACACCAAGAGATAGGCTAGAACTAGCTAGAGATAGTGCTTGGGTGCCTCCATTCTTGGTGATTGGAGTCTCTAGTATAGTGAGAGCCATAAGGGAGTGTCCCTTGGTGTGTACAACTTCCGGAGCTTGCCAAGAAGATTGTGGAAGCCCGGAGGATCCCAAAGTGTACAAGGCTTGAGCTCCACCTTGCCGAGGTTGGCGAACGGAGAAGAATAGTGAAGAAGCCCCTTGTCTCGGTGACTTGGGAGTGGCAAAACCCTTCGGTGGGTGCTACAACGTGGATGTAGGAAGATCCTTGTGATCTTGCCGAACCACGGGATAAACTCCGTGTCCCTTGAGCGTTTGCATTCCTCTCCCTTTTTACTCTTATGCAATCTTCATTCTGCAACTTTAATTTACATTGATTGCATAGTTTAATTGCATAGGGAATTGGGCTTGAGGTTGTTAATCTTAATTGCTTTAAAATTTGAAAGAAAGCCCAATTCACCCCCCCTCTTGGGCGTTTCGATCCTTACACCAACACTATGCATGTGAATGTCCAACATTCACCCTATACACTATGATCGATGATGGTATTTTTCTTTGGCAAACCTACCACACAATGATCAAAACAACATATGTGCAGCTATTAGTAAATGACATCAAATACTCAACTTTTACGAGAGAAGCTATTCTATCATGACAAAACATCCACCATATGAAAAGCATGAAAATAATAGTAATACATAAACATCACATGCATATGATCATATCACATTGTGAATAGTATGACCTTTAAAATCATAGTGGTATCTATCACCATGGTTCCATCATGATCTACGCCGCCATGTCTCCCTTCTTGTGGTGATCACCATCTCCACCATGTTTGAAAACATCTTCATAAACATAAAAGAAGCTAATGCATCTAATAGCTATCAAATGAATTATATGAGAAATCAAGCATCACAGGTTGACACGCATGTCGTTATACAATTATGTGACAATCTCAATCCAGTTGTGTTTAATTTGCAACATGCAGACTGCACCAATATTACAAATAGATCATCACATCACATTAAGGCCATACCATTCACATTATTCCTTGCAAAAAATGAGTTAAGCGTAGAACTATTTCTATCGCAAAACGAATCTGTGATATCACTATAGCAAACAACAACGACGGTCCCGATAACTGGTTAGCGGACAGGGGGTCGAGGGGGGAGCGGCCTCCGGCGGGTTTTAGGGCAGCGCCCTGAACACCAAACGAGATTGTATAAATCGCATCTATGAAATCACTATGAAAAACATATCGGATTGATCAAATCAACCCGAATCCGAGCCACTCAGAATGCCTCAATTTTTAATGTGACTGATTATTCATGAGAAGATTGGAACTCATGATCGTGGTTTGTTGACTCAATCTGTTAGCTACGTACGCGATTAGTCCCGATGGTGATTCCAGCCGGTAGGGACAGATTACGCACACAACAGAGAAGGAGCACGAACTGACTCTTTAATTTTATATGATCGTATGAACATGTTTGCAGTAGATCAAATCTACTAATAAGATCCAGACAAAAAACTATGCAAGTCGGCTCTGATGCTGCTGTTAGAAAATAGACGATACTCTACTCTAGCAATTTTATCGCATTATCTAGGAAACATGCGAGTACAGATGTTACCACACAAGTGAGCGGACTACATGGGTTAGTAGACGTCATGGTTTTATTCGAGTTTTGCTGTCGACTATTGCTGATTTCGAGATCCGTGAGCGAAAATTGCATGTTCCGGACAGGTTGTGCTCGCATGTCGTCTCCTCTTAAAAACGCGTAGGGGAATTGATTTCCCCTGTTCCTTTTCTTGTTTGATTGTTGGGATTGGTAGGAGAGGTACGCGATCCCCTTTTTCATCTCATTCGATTCACATGATCTGTTTCCACAAGTTGCAGAATTTTTTATGTACTCCCTCTGTCCCATAAAGATGGAGATTTTGAGCTTGTAAGTTTGTCCCACAAAGATTGCCTTCTTAAAATATAAAGTGTGTAGTAATTTAAAGCTAACATTAAATTCCTCCAATCAGCTCCAACCAGCGCTGTTCCCCATATCTAGGAACTCGATGTCAGCCAATGGTGAGAGTTAAAGTTGAGGGTACATACGTCATTTACATGTTCCACTATTATACTTAAAAAATACTAAAACATCTATCTTTGTGGGACGGAGGGAGTAGTTGATTCAGAAGGAGCACATCACTCTAAGCTTGTGATGGTAGATGAGCAACCAATCTAAATAGTTTGAAAAAGTAAATTGAATTAAAATTTTCTTTAAGTGTTAAGTAATCAATGCTGATACTTTATGCCACTAAAATTGACTTTTTTCTATTTTAATAGCAGTAAACTATTTATGCATGGTAAAACGTTGATTATTGTTCTATAATTTTACTTTTGACTTCCATCTTTTGACTTTCGCGTTGTACTAAAATTGACAAATGGCATGATGTACCTGTTAATAAGCAGTCATTAAGTTTTAACCTATTAATTATTCTTAAATTTTATATTTCTCTATGATTGATGCATGCATGTAAAAGTTGTGAAACCTGTGCTACAAATCCCTTTTTACTGCACAAAAAAGACATGCAACAACTTGCGTGCGGCTGGAGCTGGCCGGACCGAGGCAAAGCACACCCAGGCAGCAGCACGGAAGGTCGCCGCCGCGAAGCGACGACCGAGGACATCAGGAGCAGCAGCTTCGAGGAAAGCCGCCGCGTCGGACGGCGCCCGAAAACCCATATAAAAACGCCAATAATGGAAGCCAGTGGTACAGATCGGAATAAGTCCACGTGAGCGCTTGCAGTGCTCAACACGCGAAGCCATGTCGCTGTTTCTGTTGTTACTGTGTTATATTATGCAGAGCTCTATTATATATTGTTACATAGCAGTACATATATAAGCTTTATTATTGTAATTTTTTTTCAAAACACTCTATTATTGTTATTACTACTGGTATCTTTTCTTTACTTTGCAACTCGTACGAGAGAATCAATCCGTAACAGGAAATCAGAAGGATGAAAAATGAAGGAATTCATTTCCTTTTTTTTTTCAAAAAAAGATCTACATGAAGGAAGGAAGGATGATTCCCCTTCTATTGAAACATGCATTAGACCCTGTTTGGAACCTCTAGAGCTAATAGTTAGCTGCTAAAAAATAGCTCTAGAGGTTCCAAACTCCTCAGCTAATAGAGCAGTTAATTATTAGCTATTCCCTCAGCTAACTATTATTTCATTAACTGCTCTAACCTAGCTAATTCCAGCTAATTCTTGGTTAAACTCTATTTTACCCCTGCCCTTATCTCTCTATCTCCTCCCAAACATAACTCTGCGTCTCCTCCTCCCAGTATCCCTCTTCAGCTGTCACGGGGACCTCGCCGTCCGCCTCCTCCATCTCCACGCCTCCCGTGACGCAGCTCCCATTGTCTCGCTCTGCTCTGCAGCAGTAGCAGCAGCGATCCCTCCCTCCCTCCTCCAGTGGGTGCCCAGTGCCCGTCTCCTCTCGTCTCGTCACGGATCCTACTTGTTGGGTGTTAGACAAGCACAGGCAGGAGCACTGCTCGCGTCGCCCGTCACCGCCGGGAGACACGCAGATCCGCATCCGCCCGCCTACTACTGTGCAGTGCAGTGCAAGCCCGTCTCTCTTCACTACTCTCTCTGGTCCCGTCCGTGGTAGTGGGCAACAAAAGTTTGGAGTGGTCTTGTCTTGTCTTGGGTCTAGTGGCAGCAAGATTGGATTGCTGTGCGATTTGTTTTCTTGGCACTGATTTTTTATTGAATCTCCTCTACTATTTGATTTTCAAGGCGCTTCCAATTTAGAGGCAAAATAGTCAATTAGCGTCTAGAGACAAAATTAGCTCTATTGGTTCCAAACAACCTCCAGCTAATAATAAGCTAGCTAATAATTAGCTGGTCCAATTCAACTAATAAATTATTACTCCTTCCGTTTCAAAATAATTGTCACCAGCTAGTTTATTTTTGAACTAACCGGTGACAATTATTTCGAAACGGAGGGAGTAGCTAGCTAACAATTAGCTCTAGAAGTTTCAAACAGGGCCTTACATTTTTGACATGATTCGATTTAGGTGAACGATGGATCCTGATAGTGGATCTCATTCCATTCCAATTACTACGGGAAGAATATACTCCATACTTGTAATATGGCAATGAACTAATTATATATATAAAAGTCAAAGGACGAAAAATAATAACTATTTCAATCACTAGAATAACTAGAGTGCAATCAACTATTTGGTGCAATCGTGCAAAACTTAAATCTACATCACACGATCAATATTTTATGGCTACTGCATTTTTATACTTAGACCCTCTCACCTGGTAACATAAATACAGATCAAATACTATTGACAAATGAGATGATCTAAGTGTAAAAATGCAGTAGATCGTGAGATGCAGATTCAATTTTTGTAGGATTGCACTCTAGTTATTCCCTTCAATCAGTTCCACCAACTCTTGCATCAGGCGACACGCGCACACGCCAGGCCAGCTGTCCTGGCGGCCGCACCAAATCACACCGCCAGTATGCAACGCATCCAACGGCCATAACCCACGCGCCTCCCTCCACCGGCGAGCCACCGCCACGAGCCCATAAATACCGCTGCCCCCTGCCGCTGCCACCTCCGCCTGTCCGAATCGCGTCCAGGCCTCCGGGAGTTTCGCGGAGAAGGCCCTCCACATCCTTGCCCTGCCGGATCGAGAGAGAGATGGCGTCGGAGCTGACCTACCGCGGCGGCGGGGCGTCCCCCGCCGCCGGTGCCGGACCGGGTGCCTACTCCCCGAAGCCGTCCAAGCCGCTCGCGTGGCTCCCCCGCGCTGCACGCTATGCCGCCGCCGAGCACCGCCCGGTATTCGCCCTCGCCGGGATGCTCTTCGCCGCTGCCGTCTTCTCCATCGCCTCCTCATCCGGCTCCACCACCTCCACCGGCGCCGCCGTCTCGTCCTACTCCTCCAAGAGCGACAACAACAACCCGCTCGCCCGCTTTTCCGTGGAGCCGGCCCACCGCGACGTGCCCGCCAGGCACTTCGTCGGCGGCAAGGTGCCGCTGGGCATCAAGAGGAAGGGCCTCCGCGTGCTGGTCACCGGCGGCGCCGGATTCGTCGGCAGCCACCTCGTCGACCGCCTCATCGAGCGCGGCGACAGCGTGATCGTCGTCGACAACCTCTTCACGGGCCGCAAGGACAACGTCGTGCACCATTTCGGCAACCCGAACTTCGAGATGATCCGCCACGACGTCGTCGAGCCCATCCTGCTCGAGGTTGACCAGATCTACCACCTCGCCTGTCCGGCGTCGCCCGTCCACTACAAGTACAACCCAATCAAGACAATCATATCCTTTTTGTTGTTGTTGTGCTTGTGCCCCTATGCATCCGTGCCTTTCTTTTTCGCCGCCGTGATTAATGCTTGGATCGCGATTGCTTCTTTTGATTTTCGTGGCAAAACGGAGATATTTATTTTCCTTTGATTTTTGTGTGATAGAGATTTGATTTTGATTTACTTTTCTGGCGGGGAATTTGTTCGTTTCTGTAGTTTTTTTTACCGGTTATATATCACTCGATGCATCTGGGGAGCTGTAAATTTTGCTTCCTAAAGATGCCTTGTCTGTTCCTGAAATGGGAGCATGGGACGGGAAGCAGAATTTCGTTTTGGTGCCCGGAACTCGGGATTTGTGCCACGTTTCGACCTGAATTTTGGAGTTTTCTGCTGCCCTGTACTTTGGAGCAGAGTAGAGCAGAGGCGGATTTTGGCCGTTTCAGATCTCTGCTCCCCTGCCGTGGGATTAAAAAAAAATTCTTCGTTTCATTCATGCTCTGAGATGAAATTGAAGACCCAGGATCCTCGGATCATTTCTTTTGAATTCAAGCTTTGCATAAATAACTGATATTTGACGATCTTTTATCACCTAGTCCTTACTGTTCTGTACCGTTCCACTTTGCTTCATGATATATTTATGGAAGCAGAAAAGTAAGCACAGGTGTGACTGGATCTGGGTTAGTTGTGGAGTTTGCTTAATTCTGACATAAAGTACGCATTTCAATTTGAACATTGAAAAAGTGATGTCCAAGTGGTCTTGCCCTTTCCCTTTCCAGCTACTTTGCTTACTGTTCACTTCACGTAATTTCCTTGTGCGGTACTTATTTTACAACTGATTGTGGAGTCAACAAGGCTGGTTCATCTAGTCAGGATTCACTTGTAATTATTTCTAGAAATGGTTCCTGTTAAGCCTTAACCTTTGAGATGGCACAAGACTAATGTGGTTGGGACACTGAACATGCTCGGTTTGGCCAAGAGGATCAACGCAAGGTTCCTCATCACCAGCACCAGCGAGGTTTATGGTGATCCTCTCCAGCACCCGCAGGTGGAGACTTACTGGGGCAATGTCAATCCCATCGGTAATAACTCTTCTCGAATTTCTTATCTTAGATGTAGAGTCTTGGAGTAAATTGTGTTAGGTCTCACATGGTTTCTCATGTTATTTGAATGTAGCCTGTTGAGCTTTGCTTATTGTTAGTTGGGTCATGCTTATGGCAAAAATAACCTGATCTCTCTTAGTGGGAAACCATTGGCCACCAAATGAATGATCTCTCATGTGCATTTGTGCTTTGTCACACGTTTGTGTGATGTATATTTGATAAGAGTAGGATTGCTGACTGAATATTCGAGGTTGCTAAATTTGTTACACAGCAAACAATAATCTTTAATGACTTTATTTTGGGGTGTCATGACTCATGAGTCAAGAAAAGAAAAAGACAGAAACGGAAGCTGGATCTTTGCTCTTCTTTTTTACCACAAGAAGTACATAATGCAGAAAGAAAAGATTTTCCAAAAACATAGTGATGTTCCAGATTTGAAGCTTACTGTTGTATGGAAGTAGCCTTGTATAAGCAACTGGTGAAAAAAATGGGATCTTGGGTTCTTACTCTAAGGAGATGCTGGCTGTGCAATCTTAGCTGGGTTGTCTCTTGCATGCTTTGATTCCTTCTGGTAGAAAGGGACGATGCTGTTAGGTGGAAGTTTCTCCAAGAGGCCACTTTGTGGATCCCTTTTTAATAGTGTGTGTGTGTGTGTGTGTGGGGGGGGGGGGGGGGGGGGGGGGGGACTATATTTGACCGATTATGCCTAACCAAACATCCACCAACCAACACGCCTAAGACAATCAAGAGAGCAGAACCGAAATTAATGAAAGTTTGTTGAAGTTGATAGGTACCATACTACCATCCAGTACTAGTTGTTGCATACTGTTTGGATTCTGTACAAAGTGGTGCAAGTTCTTGCCTGCTCTGAGTAAGCTCCCCTAATTGTTGTGATTTCTCATTAACAGGTGTCAGGAGCTGCTACGATGAGGGCAAACGAACAGCTGAAACATTGACCATGGACTACCACCGTGGTGCCAACCTTGAGGTAATTTTGCTGTCATACTTGCTTAGTTCTATTGGCTGAACCATTTGGCCCTTGTTGAAATTAGATGTTCATGTTTGGAAAATTCTTGATGTTTTCAGGTCCGGATCGCACGTATCTTCAATACCTATGGTCCTCGCATGTGCATTGATGATGGCCGTGTTGTCAGCAACTTTGTTGCTCAGGTAAACACGCATGCTGATGTTGCTATACTTGTTACAGAAGTCAAAAGATAGCACATATATGACTGTATAGCACTGAAATTAACTGTGTAATTATGGTTACAGGCGTTGAGAAAGGAGCCCTTGACGGTTTATGGTGATGGCAAGCAGACCAGGAGTTTCCAATACGTTTCTGATCTGGTAGGTCTCAGCCCATTGATTGGAACAGTGCAACCTAAACATAATTTTTTTATCCTCTAAAAATCGATTGGCATACCATAAGAATCATATTAGCTTTTTCAGCGGCTTTTCCAACTTTTAACAAATCAGGTGTTTGAAACTTTGAATTATATGCAACATGTCACGGTATTGCATCTTGTACTTATTTGGGTCTTCTCTCACCAGGTTGAGGGTCTGATGAGATTGATGGAAGGGGAACACGTTGGCCCCTTCAACCTGGGTAACCCCGGTGAGTTCACCATGCTGGAGCTGGCCAAGGTTGTCCAGGACACCATTGACCCGAACGCGAAGATCGAGTTCCGTGAAAACACCCAGGATGACCCTCACAAGCGCAAACCCGACATCACCCGTGCCAAGGAGCTCCTCGGGTGGGAGCCAAAGATCCCCCTCCGGGAGGGCCTTCCTCTCATGGTCACTGACTTCCGCAAGCGCATCTTTGGCGACCAAGACGGTGCTGCTGCCACCACCGGAGGCCAGCAAGGGTAGGAAGGAACATAAACGAGCATAATAGTTGGAATTTTGGTGGCCTGCTTCTAGTTGCTTGGTTACTCCTCCTTACTGACAAAGCTATGGCCACGTAGTTCTTTGGGAATGTGTTACTAAAGTACATTGGTTGCTGCTGTAATGTTATTCTTTTTGCTCTATTTTTTTCTTCCTCTTCTCAATCTCAGCTATACAAAATTTGTCAGTTGAGTCGACGGATATAAAGTGATCAACATTTGTACGTTGAGAGAATAGCCTTTACATGGTGCAGTATGTCACAGATGACGTGAAAACTCAAAAAACTGTATGTTTTGCTTTATGCAGGGATGTTTCTGTTGGGTTGATCCCGGTCCAACCGGGACTCTCGTTAGATACGGGCCTGAGGGGCAACAACTCCACGCCCAACTCAGTCGTCCCCAACAGAATCGGACGTGGGTTGTTACCCACGCCGATCCCTTAGGCACGTGCGGGTATTGGGGGACGCAACGGACTCTATCCGTTGCCTCCCCCTCTCTCCCGTGCGCTATATAAGCACCAAGGGGCCCTTAGGGTGTGGTACGAGAGAACACACGTTCCCGAGACCCCCGCCAAATCAAATTGCTTTTGATCACCGCCGCCGTCGCCTGAGACCCCGTCGTCCGATTGAGGAGAAGAAGGTCTTCACGACCCTGCATCGCCTCTGTCTGCACTTCATCACCAGCAGTCCTCGTCGGCAAGTACTTGAGCCTAATAGCGTCAAGCACTCCCTCTGAAGGTACCCTACATCCCTATCCTCTCCCTCATTGCTGATCATGTATACATGCCTATGATTTGAGTGCTAGTTTATGGTTGATTGTATCTAAGCACACTCGGTTAGGGGTTCCTAGTGATGATCCTAAGTTGAATTGGAAATAACATTGGCATCAGAGCCGTGCTAGCTAATTCCTAATCGGGTAATTAAGTCCTAATTAAGTTCCAATTGAGATCAACTACTTTCTAATCATGTTTTAATTAAGTCCTTAGATACTGTTGATTAAGATTTAATTAAGTCTTAGTTGAGTACTTAGTTAAGACCCACTTAAGCATTTTAGAAGGAGGGGAGTTAATTCAGTTGACAGAAAGAAAAATAAAGGAATCAAATTAAGAAGAAACAACGCAGGGATGGGGACTTACTTGGCTAAGGATGGCTAAACCCACACTCAGTGTAGGGTTAGGGGGAACCCTAACCCTATCGGCCTTCTCCCCTCGTCGGCGGCCGTACGTTGGATCTCTCCCAACAGAGAGACAACGGCGACGCCGTTTTCCTCAGGCGCAACCCTAGGGTTAGGGTCAAACCCTCAACCCTAGTCGTGCACACAGTCAGCGGCCCCTCAGTGGCTTCTCACCGGCGGCACGAAGTGCTCGCCATGGCGGAAGTCGTCGGCCTACCGAGTACCTCCATACATGCACTCAAAACCACTAAGACTCCCTCTGAAGGTTGCGCTAGGGTTTCCTTCGACGGCGACCAGACCGAAGGCTCCTCGACCGACGGCGAGCAACCTTGCGGAATGCTCGCGCGCCGGCGGCGGGGGCCCAGCCGTGCCGGAAGTCCCCTCGGCGGACCTCATCCCCTCCGCTCAGATCTGGCGCGAGGCCGGTTTTCCTCGACGGTCGACCGCCGATGGCACGGCGGCGCCGGAGGTCCCGTCCTCGCCGCCGCCTCACTCGCTCGCGTCTGAGCTGAAGAGAGAGAGGGAGGCAGTAAGAATGAGGCTAGGGTTTCGGCCCAACGCGACACGTCGCCTTAAGTACGTGCCGATAACAGCGCTCAGCCGTCAGATCGAGGATCGATGGTCGAGATCTCTTCACGTTGTTAGCTTCAATCCAACCTCAGTCGTTAGATTAGGATCCAATGGATCACAGTGCTCGGCGCCCGCCACTTAAGCCGAATGGGCTCGGAGCCCATGCGGAAGGGTGTTTTGGGCCCCGTGGGCTGCCCTTTCATTTTTTGCATTTTCTCAGTTTTTTATTCAGGGCCGATTTCGGCCATGGGCCAGGTCACTTTGGGCCGCACTCAGTTAAGGCCTTTTTCCTTTTTCCTTTTGGGATTTTTCCCTGTTGGGCTAGGCCAGTGCAGTCAGTTTGGGCCACATTCTAAGTTTTGACCCATTTAGCTTTTTTCAGTGCCTTCTAATTTTCAGAAATTAGTTTATATGGAATTTAAATTCCAGAAAAATTAAGAAATGGTTAGAAAATTTTATTTAAATAGCTGGGAAAATTTTGAGAAATTTGTGTGATGATTGTGTGCATTTTGATTGCATTTTCCTGCATTTTATATTATTTATTGTCAATAAGAGCATTCTCTCAGTTATTTAAATATTGTTAGGTGCTTTTTCAAGCAACTTTTCATCAATTAAGAAATTAAATTTTAGCTTCTGCTGTAATTAAGTGATAAATTAATTGAGTAACTAAAGTGAAATTTTAATTGATCAAGCTTTGAGTTTAAATTAAGTTATGCTATGTTTATAAGTGATAATTTAAATGAGTAACCAACGTGAAAGTTTGAATTTGCCAATTAATTTTAAGTGTATTTATTTGAGCTTATGTTTAAGTTTATGTTTATAATTATTTTAAGATTCATTGAGTAACCAACGTGAAAAATGATGCGCTAAGTTAATTATGCATGGAATTTGAAAGTAAACAACGTGAAATTGAATTGCCATGATTAATTTAAGTTTGCTTTTGAGTTTATCATATTAAGTTTTGTTATGATGCTAAGTTTTAATGTTTAAGGGCATTTTTGCTAAGTAACCAACGTGAAAAAGCAATAATGTCATTCTTAAGTCATGATTTATTATAAGTTTTTGTCATTAATCCTCAAATCTTTATTTTTTGAAGGATCAGGCTTGTCCTCAGCACTTAGCTATATCTCCGCAATTGAGACCCTCAATGGTCAAAATTACGGGGTATGGAAAGAGAGGCTCCAGATGGCTCTAGTAGTCTCTGACCTCGATTTTGCAATTACGTCGCCTCGACCCACTGAGCCACCTGTCCCCATTGCTGAGACTGGGGAATCTGAGGAGTCTTTCGCTACGCGAAAGGCTAAGTACCTAAGCTTGAAGGATCAGTATGAGAAGGATCTCCCTAAGTGGGACACTTCCAACAGGAAGTGTGTCGTGATTATTAAAAGCACCATAGTTGACTCAATTAAGGGAGGAATCCCTGATTGTGACACAACCTCTGAGTACTTAGAGAGAGTCCAGAGTCAGTTTACTGGCTCTACTAAGGCTAGTGCTAGCACTCTCATGAGAAAGATTGTCACTCAGAAGTACTCTGGAGGTGGTGTGCGTGAGCACATCAATAAGATGAGCCACTATAACTCTAAGCTTAGGGAGCTAAACATTGTGATGTCAGATGAGATGCTCATTTACTTCATCCTAAGTTCTCTTCCTAAGGAGTTTGAGGCCTTTGTGGTCAATTATAACTCACTTCCTGAGACCTGGAACATTGATAAGATTGTTGCTATGTGCGTTCAGGAAGAGGAACGCATAAAGAGCTCTAAGAATGGTGATTACATCAATCTGGCTGACACTAAGGGTAAGGGAAAGACAAAGAGATACTTTTCCTCTCCCAAACCACCTTCCTTCAAGGTTTCAGACTCCAGTTCTTCAGCAAATAAGTTCAAAGGGAAGTCCTCTTAAAAGAAGGACAAGGATAAGTGTCACTTCTGTGGCTCAGATGAACATTTCCAGAAGGACTGCGTTGGATTCATTAAGTGGTGTGCTAAGAAAGGTAATGATATAATTACTTTTGTAAATGAGGCCTTATATGTGAATTATTCACGGTCCACTTGGTGGATTGACTCAGGTGCCACTGTACACATTTGTAATTCAATGCAGGCATTAAGTACGATGAAAACTATAAGAAGAAGGGAAAGAGTGATTAAGGTGGCAGATGGGCGTGAAGCCGAAGTCGAAGCCATTGGAGACTTATCTCTTAGATTACTTAGTGGCTTTGTACCTAGGCTAAATAATGTTCTTTATGTCCCTTCATTAGAAAGGAACTTGATTTCAGTTTCGTGTTTGGATGATTCAGGATACATTTGTCATTTTGGTAATGATAAGTGTTCTATCAATTATAATAATAAGATTATTGGTCTTGCCTTCTAACAAGACATGCTCTACTTATTGTCCACTCACAAGAATGTGTTTGCTATATGTGATGATCAAGTTTCGTCTAAGAACGACTTAGGACGTAATAAGCGCAAAAGAAGCAATTTAGATACTTCGTCGAAATTATGGCATTGTCGTTTATGCCATATTTCGAGGGGGAGGATCGAACAATTAGTATCTCAATCGATTCTTCCACACTTAAACTTTTCAGATTCTGAGGAATGCGTTGATTGCATTAAAGGAAAATTCTCCAAAACTATTAAGAAAAATGCCAAACGTAGCTCGGGAGTCTTAGAAATAGTCCACACAGATATTTGCGGACCTTTTCCCGTGACATCGGTAGATGGTTATGATTCCATCATAACATTTACAGATGACTTCAGTCGTTATGGCTATATTTATCCAATCAAGGAGCGATCTGAAGCGTTGGATAAGTTTAAGATATTTAAGGCTGAAGTAGAAAATCAGCATGATGTTAAGATTGAAGTAGTAAGGTCTGACCGTGGAGGTGAGTACTACGGTCGACACACCCCTTATGGCCAAGTCCCTGGACCTTTTGCGAGGTTTTTGCAGGAAAATGGCATAGTAGCCCAATATTCTACACCGGGCGAACCTCAGCAGAACGGTGTAGCGGAACGCCGAAACCGTACGCTTATGGACATGGTGAGAAGCATGTTAAGCTATTCTACACTACCAGTCAGTTTATGGATGGAGGCCTTAAAGACCGCCATTCACATACTTAACCGTGTTCCATCTAAGTCAGTACCTAAGACACTGTATGAGATGTGGACAGGACGTAAGCCCTCGCTAAACTATCTACATGTGTGGAGATGTCCAGCTGAGGCTAAGATGTTCAACCCGAACTTAAGCAAACTGGATTCTATAACAATTAGTTGCCATTTTATTGGCTACCCTGAAAAGAGTAAAGGATTTAGGTTCTATTGTCCAGGTAGACACAGTAAATTTATTGAGACTAGACATGCTGTGTTTTTTGAGGACACTATGATCAGGGGAGCACCGTACCGCGTGAAATAGACCTTGAGGAGGAACAGATTAGTCTACCCGTTCCGATAACTCAAGAGCCTTATTTCACCCTACCTGCTGTCGTCGTGCCACCCGCACCTGGTGCTAGTGACACAACGCTTGTCGTTGCACCTCCGTCGGCCACAACAGAAATAAGTGAGGTTCCACCTCCTCAGCCTGTTGAAGATGTGGTCGAACAAGATGAGGTTCAACAACAGCCTCAACCCTCAGATGATGCACAAATAAGAAGATCACAAAGAGTAAGACGATCGACAATTCCAAGTGATTATCAGTTATACTTAAGTGAAGAAATTCATATTGAGGATGACCCCACCTCTTCTGAAGATGCCATGAGTAGACCTCAGTCATCCGAATGGCGAAAGGCCATAGAAGATGAAATAAGATCTATGAGTGCCAACAAAGTCTGGGACTTAGTAGAGATTCCTAAAGGAGCCAAAACGGTAGGCTGTAAATGGGTCTACAAGATTAAGCTTGACTCCAAAGGGAAGATCGAAAAATATAAGGCTAGGCTTGTGGCTAAGGGGTTCACGCAGCGAGAAGGTATTGATTATAACGAGACCTTCTCTCCTGTGTCGTCTAAGGATTCGTTTCGAATCATCATGGCATTAGTAGCGCATTACGACTTAGAATTGCATCAAATGGATGTAAAGACGGCGTTCCTCAATGGGGATCTTTATGAGGACGTCTACATGGCTCAACCAAAGGGTTTTGTCATTGAGGGTAAGGAACATATGGGATGCCACTTGAAGAAGTCTATT
Organism: Tuctoria greenei; assembly: GCA_036927565.1. Taxonomy (NCBI): domain Eukaryota; kingdom Viridiplantae; phylum Streptophyta; class Magnoliopsida; order Poales; family Poaceae; genus Tuctoria; species Tuctoria greenei. Next base: position 220,727,738 of record JAYESD010000001.1, on the reverse strand, counting down.
TATGGACTTAAGCAAGCTTCAAGGCAATGGTACCTAAAGTTCGATGAGACAATAAGAAAGTTTGGTTTTAAAGAGAATGAGGAGGATAACTGCATTTATGCTAAGTTTAAGAATGGGAAATTTATTTTTCTTATACTATACGTAGATGACATACTACTTGCAAGTAGTGATGTCAACCTACTCTTGTAAACTAAGAAGTGTTTATCCTCAAACTTTGAGATGAAGGATTTAGGTGAAGCTTCCTATGTCCTAGGAATTGAGATTCACCGAGACCGAAGAAAGGGGGTATTAGGATTATCTCAGAAGGCATACTTAGAAAGCGTACTCAGAAAGTACGGTATGCAAGGTTGTAAGCCCTCACCTGTCCCAATAGTTAAGGGTGACAAATTTTCACAATCACAGTCGCCTAAGAATCAGTACGAGGTTGATCAGATGAGAGGAATTCTGTATGCTTCTGCTGTCGGAAGCTTAATGTATGCTCAAACATGTACGCGCCCTGACTTAGCTTTCGTGACTGGGATGCTTGGCAGATATCAAAGTAATCCAGGCTTAGACCACTGGAAAGCATTTAAGAAGGCTCTAAGATACATTCAGGGTACTAAGAACCTCATGTTAAAGTATAGTAAGTCAGACCCATTAGAAATAGTGGGTTACTCAGATTCAGATTACGCGGGTTGTGTGGATACTAAGAAATCCACATCAGGCTATATATTCACCCTCGCGAATGGATCTATATCGTGGAGAAGCTCCAAACAAGTCATAACTGCATCGTCCACAATGTATGCTGAGTTCATAGCTTGTTATGAGGCCACTGAACAGACATCTTGGCTTAAGAAATTTGTTCCCGGTCTAAGAGTGGTAGACAACATTCATAAACCACTTAAATTATACTGCGATAATGAGCCAGCAGTGACATACTCTCACAACAACAAGTCGAGTGGTGCTGCCAAACACATCGACATTAAGTATTATATTGTAAAAGAGAGAATCCAGGATAATTCAATTAGTCTCGAGCATATAAGAACTAATAAAATGCTTGCGGATCCGCTGACCAAGGGTCTCCCTCCCAATGTGTTCAGAGAACACGTAGCCGGCATGGGATTAGGGGAGAGCCTGTGAAACAAATCCTGGATACTAAGGGGACATCTAAGCATAAGGTTATTTCTAATTGTGAGACATATTGTGGTCTTCGAGTCGAACAATACGTAAATGGCTGTTTCTGATGCGTTGTGCTCCTTATGTCAAAGCAAGAAGAAATATACATAACTTTAGTAGTTAAGAATAAGAATAAGCTAAGTAAGAAATAAGTTGTCCCGAGATCAAGGGGGAGAATGTTGGGTTGATCCCGGTCCAACCGAGACTCCCGTTAGATACGGGCGTGAGGGGTAACAACCCCACACCCAACTCAGTCGTCCCCAACAGAATCGGACGTGGGTTGTTACCCACGCCGATCCCTTAGGCGCGCGCGGGTATTGGGGGACGCAACAGACTCTATCCGTTGCCTCCCCCTCTCTCCCGTGCACTATATAAGCACCAGGGGGCCCTTAGGGCGTGGTACGAGAGAACACACGTTCTCGAGGCCCCCGCCAAATCAAATTGCTTTTGATCACCGCCGCCGTCGCCTGAGACCCCGTCGTCCGACTGAGGAGAAGAAGGTCTTCACAACCCTGCATCGCCTCTGTCTGCACTTCATCACCAGCAGTCCTCGTCGGCAAATACTTGAGCCTAATGGCGTCAAGCACTCCCTCAGAAGGTACCCTACATCCCTATCCTCTCCCTCATTTCTGATCATGTATACATGCCTATGATTTGAGTGCTAGTTTATGGTTGATTGTATCTAGGCACACTCAGTTAGGGGTTCCTAGTGATGATCCTAAGTTGAATTGGAAATAACAGTTTCTTCTCAATTCAGGAACTACACTGAAACAAACATCATTCCTTCGGATGAAACAAATATTCTATTGATCATCATCATAATGTTATCATCAGATTTATTTCCTCCCTGCACCGTGTACAATTCTTAGTGAAAATATGAACTCTTCATTGTATTTACATCCTACACTGCTGCCGCTGTGGTCGACCGCCTAGCCCGCAGAGAAAGCTGCCGCGCTGTTGAGGCTGCTCCGGCGGCGACGCCGGACTCTCCGTGCCACCGCTGCTGCTACTGACATGGCCCATTTCCTTGGACGTTGCCTGGTGGTGCTGCTCGGTCTCGGGCGGAGTTCTTGCCCGTTCTTCGGGCTTCCAATGGTGACTGCGCTCGTCCAGCCACGCGACGATGTCCGAGAACACCAGCTCCACATTGTCATCGGGCTCACCGGCGGTGAGGCCGTGCCACATGCCCGGGTAGAGCTTGATGGTCTTGTCGGTACTGGCTGCGCGCTCGTATAGGGCACGGCTGACCTCCGGATCGGTCACCGTGTCAGCCTCGCCGTGCAGGATGAAGAACGGCATCCTGACCTTTGAAAAACATATGTACATCCAGAAAGTAAAGAAGGATCAACTGCTGCTACTTCTCTGTTCTGGAAAAGCTGGAGCATCTGGAAAACGAATCTTGTTTCATGTACCACCAGCCTAAGCTTACCTGTGACAGGCTGTCTTCAACATCCATGCTGGTTCTTAGCAGCTCCAACGCAGTCTTCAGACGGGGCTTGTCCTGGTAGATGAGCTTGTTCTTCCTGATCTGATATCATGGTCGCACAGGAACAGAATTAAGAAATAAGGCCTCACAATTTCCGACACATTTCATGTCAATTTGTTTTTTCATAAACTATAACCGAGAAAAAATTATGTTTCTGTGAAGTGACACAGATCAAGAGGACACCATCAACGTAAATACTGAGAGGACCCCCAGAGAGAATTCTTACTGACATTTTCACGCTTGACAGGGTCCTTAAAAGCGGAGTCGATGACGTCTTTGGTAGGGACGATCTTCCATTTTGGGATGATATCCTCCACCTGGGTGAGGAGGGTGATCACGACCGGGTGCGGTTTCACCTTCTCTGATATCTACAATATATGCGAAACAATTCACAGTCAAGCAATCCAGGCTTCAGATATGAGTTTATGCAGTTCAGTCTGATACACACCTTGCACATTGGCGCCACAAGGACTGCACCGTCCCAGAACGTTGGATCCTTCCTGTGCAGCAGTAGCGCGACGGCTCCACCCATGGACTCCCCATACAGGAACCGGCTTTTGTTTCTGTATTCCTCCTTGTCTGCAAAAGGATTTAGTGAATTCTTGGCGGTAATTATTGAAGTTTGAATGTTAACGATGAATTACCACAGATGGTCTTGAAGAACTGGTCGCAGTCAGCGACGAGGTTGTCAAACTTCTGGATGTAGCACCTGGCGCCCATGGACTTGCCATGGCCCTCATAATCAATCCCGAACACACCATACCCTGCTGTGGCCAACTTGATCCCACATGCTGCCAGGAAACAGTGTTCCCCATCATTAGACAAGGTATGATGGCATCAAACATTTTCAAAGTAACTAGACAGCGACGCTCATGAATAATGATGACCGATAAGGTCATTTCATCAGTTCAAACAATCAAATCTCACCGACAGTAGTTGAACTAGCAAATTACGGGTTTTACAGAGTCAGCAGCGTAACAATCGGTACCATGGTAGATTATAAACCGTAAAAGTGCACTAGAAATAAGCTTGAGCCTTGAAACACTTCTATCGTTCGGATAGCTTAACATTTTTGCCGTCACCAGGACAACTTGTTAATAAGTTGGAAGCACAGGTATAGGGCCCCAGCTTGGACTACATCGAGACTCATTGCTGTCATAAGGTCTGAACAATTGGGGTTCCGGTACTATCTCTGGGTCACATGTGCATCACCTGCAACAGCAACCCCATATTCAACAAACCTCACGTATCACGCAACACAAAACTAGCTTCCAAGTGAACCTTACAAGGGGACCATTTGGTGTCATCTCTCATCAGCATGAGAAGCAGTTGTTTCTACCTTGTTTGAATGTGAATCCCTGACCGAAATAGTGTGGTTCACAGGATCCACCGGCCATCTGCCTGCTGGCCCATGGACATAATAATAAAAAAAAACCTGATTTGGTGCAAAGTACTATATTCAGACATAAAGGTCCACACAAAATACTTTTAGCAACTGTACGTACACACCAGATAATTATCTCCTATAACCACTAATCAGAAGCGACGTATGAGCTTTCAGTAATGCATGCCATTATTATACAACGACAGTGATGGATGTTGCACTGTCAAATTTGAAAATCTCGTGAAGTTGACATAAGACTGATCATAAAATGCAGAGGCACCCCATCAACATTTAAAAACAAGGTGCCAGTTCATTGAATTGATCAGAGTAACAAAGGCTGTTGGGTGGTAGCTCACTGGTCAGCATTGTCTTTTCCCTTTTTTCAGAGAGTGAAAATGACTTGCATTGAAAACGACGGAAGATATAATAGTATCCAACTTCCAAGTCAAGATTATGAACAAGTACGTGTCATCCTTGCAAACATTATATACTACGAAACTAACAACTGTGGTGTACCGTGAACAGCACAAGTACCGAATGAGGACCTTTCTGTACTATGTTTGTAAAAGTAACCTAGGAAACTAAACAGTTCGAAGCAAATCAGGAACAAAAATTCTGGATATCTTTGAGAAACCGCGGCAACTCTAGATGAAATTATTTACGGACTCCTAGTTCGATTCCTAGTTCCTGCTTGTTACTTTCCAAGGCAAATGATACCCAAGAGCATCAAATCTTTTAAGTCAAGAAAGATATACTCACAGGATCCCTCAATTAATTCTCTCATTATCAAATAACTCTTCGCTGTTGCTTGGCTTTGACTAGCAGTAAAATATTAAAGGTAAACGACTCAAAGGTGCCACATCGACACCATCTAACTTCTTTATCAAAAACATTTCTTTCACACTAGAAGTGCGAAGACTACTGCTAACTACTGCCCAATCTTTGCAGAAGAGTTTTTCAACTTTGGAACGTGAGACAGCATAAAACGTTGAACTGGTAAAGCAGCATATATTATGAAATCATGTCAAGAATTAGAAAAGGAACGTGGAGAGGAACATATAAAACTGAAAAATCTTACAATCAGGCTAAAACTATACTTTGAATCTAAGCTGATCCTCCTACAAGGTATTTAGTGCAAAATAAAGGCCACGGTTAGCTAATTTACATTAACAGTCCTTCTCAATAAAGCGTTACCGTCTCAACGTATACCTCTAGGCGATGTGGGTGCACATGCTTCAGTTCTATAAATATGGGATGCATCACTTAATTGACCAGGAAAGCTGATTAATAGAAGCAACCCTAGTAGAGCCGTCGCAGCAACTACCAGAATTCAGAACACATTGAATAGTCCAGTTCATTAGAGCACTGCATCTATACCTAGCAATTCTTTCCCTATGGACATTCACAGTTTCATACCCTTTTCTGAAGTACAGGACTACCTTTTTAACAAACATTTACTAAAGCACGCAAAACTGGTTTCATTCTTTTTTTTGTTCCATCCTTTTACGGCCGTTTACACTGTCTCATCGGAGATGCTAGTAAAGGACTGCATAAGTATGCAGTTGCAATGATCTTTGGCTATTCTACCGAAGTGTCGGGGCAAATGCTTTTGGTGCCTGGAAAGAAGAGGGGTCGGTTGGGTCTCATGATATTCGCATGCTTTGCTTAGCTGCATAACCACTGCATGCATCTAGAAGGGTCAATGATGATCGTGCTAAATAACACAATGCTTGAATTTCCGGCAAACCCGTTTAACGCAAAAAAGAGAAGAATTTCTGATATATACGCATGGGCGTGCGGTCATGGATGATGTAATTAGAGCAGAAAGTAAAGACACATCAAGAGCTAGTGGAACTGAAACATCATTTCGCCTTTTGCCCATTTTTCTCATACGGAAAGGAAAAGGAACATGAGAGATCGACGGCGAGAGAATGGAAGGCTGTGTAGAGTACCTCTCATGAAGTCACTGCATTCCATGCCGTAACCTGAAACAAATGAACAGAGACACAAGAACAATTAATGGAAGGAAGGTCAACGCGTATCTATCCATGGCGAAACCATCAATCATGTTGAAAGAGCTACGAGTTATTTGGCACCCACCATGGCAGAGGAAGACGAGCGCTTTGGGCGACGTGGACGCCGGCAGCCATCCGCAGGTGAAGAGCTGCACGCCCCTCGGGTTCCTCACGAACTCCTGCCGCCGCATCAAACGGCCATGTCAAACCGGTCAGAAAGATGGTCCGGATAATCGAACAGCTTAGAGATCGAACCGGACGAGCCCAGACTCAGAGAAGCAGCAGTTTCATCACAAATACGAAAGGTAGATTCAGAGCTCGACGGCTTTCCAAATAGCAAAAAGGAAAGAAGCAGAGGTTCTTATCGGCGGCTTTCCCTGTGCTCTCACCTCGTGGTACTCTACATCCATGTTCTTCGATTGCTCCCCGGGAAAGACGCACGAAGGCGCGTAATCCAGAACAGTACTTCTCGAATCGAATCAGCAGAGATCGAACGGATATAGTTTGCAGGCGATAATGTTCCTGACTAGGATACAAGCAAATATGAAGCAGGAGCTGTAGAGAGAGGGAGAGAGAGACCGAAGCAGAGAGAAGCGGCTTCGATCAGGCCGTGTGACGAGACGGAGGAGGCAGAAGCGTGTGGAGGAGAGGTAACACGTGCCGTATGAGCACGTCTGCATAGGGAAAGGGCGAGGCGGGACGTGGGTGTGGATGATGAGGGGTGGGCCCGGAAGAGGATCCTCTGTGATGGAGCTTCGTTGGTAACGGTTTCACGCGGGATCAGTAGGTGGCGTGGCGTCTGCCCATCTTCTGGTTAATCAGGGATCGATCCGTCTTCTATGGGGGCACCAATGAATGAATGCACCCCGGATGACGAGCTGAGGAAGATTATGCTTGTATTAGGTGCTTCGTTAAGACAAAGTAGACCAGGTTTCTTAACATTATTCAAACTTAAGGTTTGAGTCGAAAATAGCGCTCCACTAAAAATGAAGTGTGAAGCCCAATCGAGAAATGTTTATATGCTGATCTATATGATGTTTGCAACTTTAGAGGATTAAATCGTACATCTATACTAGTTTTCTTGTTTAGTCCAAGTCATCAAAATAAAGTATTGGACCTGATTTAATCTTGTCACTCGTCATTATAACTAGGAAGATCTATGCTTGTATTAGGTGCTTCGTTAAGCCAAAGTAGACCAAGTTTCTTAACATTATTCAAACTTAAGGTTTAGTCGAAAATAGTGTCGCACTAAAATGAAGTGTGAAGCCCAATCAAGAAATGTTTATATGCTGATCTATACGATGTTTACAACTTTAGACTGTCCGTAGTAGCATACTGTAAAGCATACTGGACATGTGTAAATTTAGAGAATATATTGTAAAAGTAGAAAGAAAATAGTGTATAGAGTATGTTTTAGAGGAAACGATAGCCTTAGAGGATTAAATCGTACATCTATACTAGTTTCCTTGTTTAGTCACAGTCATCAAAATAAAGTATTGGACATGATTTAATCTTGTCACTCATCATTATAACTTTTAGTGATATTTATGAGCACATTTAGTGATGAAAAATCGTTTTACCATAGAATTTGTATTGAATTGTAGATCGCCATAGGGATTTGCACATTTCAGTAATGTTTTACTATATCACAAAATGGTCAATTTTTATCATTAATATCTCTTTTTTTAATTAAACATACTCCGATATTTGTTATACAAAGAAGTCTATTTTACTCTTGGAACAATATACTTTGTTTTCCTAAACCTCTAACTAACCAGTCCTAAAATAGCAAACCAATTAATAAAATTGATAATTCCTATACACTTTGCTGCCGTATTGTCGGCGTTTTGCGTACCGACTAGTAAATTGTATTGATACACGTCCGTCTCTGCATGACTAGCTGCAAAAGACAAGTGATTTATCCTTGTTCGGGCGAGAAGACCCTACGTCTAGCGTGAGTTAACCGTGATCTTTTTTAGCTCTGAAGGTGTAGAGAACAGATTACAAGCGAGTCATGCTCGAGTGATCTCTAAGAAATGTAATGCGTAAGTAAGCGCGTATGTAAATGCATAACAAAATGCATATGTAAATCTAGTACATTGTGAATTCGCCTCTATCAAAGGTGACCTTGGGGATCCTTTTATGAGATTTGAGGCGGGCCTATCTAACCGACTCCCTCATAGTGAGATTCAGGTTGTACAATATTTGTATGTCAGGACGCTCGGGCTGCAGAAGCTTCATTGCCTTAACTTCATCCTTATCGCCAGGGCTGCGTTGCATGTGCGGTTTACTCATTTCTCTTCGACAGATGGGATGAAATGAGGGGATGCCAGATTATCCTGCGAAGGGTCACATCACGTGTTATCCCATCTGCAGAAGTAATGGTGCACACCATCCGTCTTAAATGTCATCGACTATTCGCCACTCCCAGGTTCGATCTCGGGAGGAATCGTCCGCCCAACCTCAGAGGTCGAGACTCGGGCGGGCTGGATACTCCAATCTCGGTAGGCCGGGGCACTGACGGTGAGACCCTCCTCGCCCTGGAGGGTAAATATGGTTCATCACTGTATAGTGATCGCGTATCATCATCAGGTCCTGTATTTTTGGTACACCAGGTACAGAAACCAGCCAGTAGTCCCCAAGCCTTCGGCTGAGTCTTTGTGGAGTTGGTTAGAGGCTATGTTTGTGTTTGTGTCGGGGACCCTAAAAAAAGATTGCAATGAGACGTGTTAGTATCGTTCTTATACACGCCTGACCACAAGTGGCCTGAGTTGCTTTCAGTGGAGCGCAAGGCCTGGTCATCGTTAGCTCAGATCACATGGAAAACCTCGAGCTTCTTGCATGGTTAGGTCAATGTGTTTGAAAGTTCATTTTGTGCCCCGCCGACGAGCCATCCATAGCTCGAAGGGATGAGTAGGCCGGGAAGTTCCCAAGGATAGGGGTGAAATCCCGCGCTCAGTGAGTTATCTAACGGGGGGACTCGAGTGGAACCTGTTCGAGCCGTTTATTTGGGTCGAGTGAAACAGGTCGTCGCTGTTCGTTAGGGACGAACCTCATCGGGGCACGGCACTCGCGTTTCATAAATCCCGCCAGAGACCTCAACGTAGTTCACGGGTCCTCAGAGGGACGCGAGTGGCTCATGAGCCAACCCTTTCTAGGGACACTACGGAGTCGCCAAGCTAAGACTCATATACGAATATTTGGAGACACGGGGGGAGGGGGGATCCGTTCCCTCGAGTCCGCCCAGCTGCAGGCCATGTCGTGTCATCCATCCCCCACTCTTGTTCGTTCGGGGCAGCCATTACAACCTGTAAGACATGCAGGCTATTCAAACCCTGAACTATTTGTGTCTCCAAAAGTGAGCTGTAAACTTACCCGTCTTACGTGGGCCTGTTGGCCAACGGGCCTTGCTTTGTGAGATACGAGGAGGCACCACACGACTTGGAGTTGGTGCCAGTACGATTTAGAAGGAGGTGGGTTGCTGCGGTGCCTTTTAGGTTGCCGCCAATTTTTAAGGATTTTGAGGACGTTCCCCGCAAAATCAGATTTTAGAGTAGCAGCAGTTATGAGGGCCAGGGACGCGTGGTGCCATGTGCAGCTGTAACAGCCATCGGACCCAACGCGACATGACAAACATGGTAGTTCATCCTAAATGACCGCCCCCACATCCGTTGCTTCGCCTGGCTCAAGGCTCTCTCTCCATGCCAGGCGGTATAAAAGTGCCTTGGTGTTTATCTCCGCTTTGCTCCTCTATGTTTCCTTGATTGTCTTCCTCCTTGGTGCTTGGTCTTCCTTCCTTGGTGAAGAAGGCAGTGAGGTCACCGTCTGTTTGGCCTTCTTCTAATGGGGTTGTGGTCAATGTCCTGTGTGAAGGAAAGTCAGGTCACCGCTTTGGCTTGCCTTTCGCGTCTCGGGCAAAGATATTGTACCAAAGTCGGAGCCTAACGAGGTGGTCTCGTTTATTTCCTTCCATGAGTGGGGATTGGGGCTGCTGGTGTGTTCCTTCTTTCGACCACTTCTACGTGAGTTAGGGATGGAAATCCAGCATCTGACGCCTCTCATCATCCTGCACATCTCCATGTTTATTACCTTGTGCAAGGCCTACCTGAACATTCATCCTAACCCCCTACTCTGGAGTTACCTCTTCCAAATGCAAACGTCCGAGGAGAGCGGCCCACTTCCAGCCGCGGGTTGTGGTTGCGTCGAGCTTCGACCATCCAGGCAATCCATCTACTTCGAGCTCTTTATGTCGAGCGGCCTTTAGTGTTGGTGTCATTCCTGGATTTACGTCCAGAACCCAGAACCTTGGGTTCCCCCCAAGGTGCTGGAATCCTGGGGCCGTCACATTACGAGTGCGAGGGAACGCGAACTGGAGCCGTAACTTACAGCGGTGAAGGTGCTAAAGGATGTTGGCCTTATGGGCGCGGCCATCCTTCGCAAGTTTGTTGAATTGAGGGCTTAGCCGATCCAAGCCTGGGCGCATTCGCTGTGGCTCTGCGACCCTACATCACCAGGTCAATGCCTGAGTTGTCGAAGGCCGATACCTCCCAGCGAGTCGAGAGCCTAACCGGGAAGAAGTCGGGGGCGATCGAGGTTGGTCCACCCCTGCTAGCGGCGGATTGACCTTCCACTTAGAGCTTTAGCAGGCCCGTCCGCCTACGAGACATGCCTAGAGATGGCGATACAGGGGGCGTTAAGGTCGATGGTGACATCGAGAAGGGCAAGGAGACGAGCGTTCGCAGATCTCCCCTGCCTGACCATTCCAAGGTGGTTCGATCCAGAAATCATCTTCTTGATGCGGATGAGGTTGACAAGGACAGACACCAATTGCGCTTCGAAGAGGGTGAAATCAGACGCTGAGTTGGATTCAACGCTTTCTGTTGCGCCAGGCGCTGCTGTTGACGATCCTGAAAAATGCTAAATCATACTGTTAATTCATCGTATAAAATTATAAAATTGAGAACACAACATAGTGGTAGGAGTTAATACTAACCATTTCCACAAGTGTTATTGTCTATTTGCATTCAGGTGAATTAAGCCCCAAAATATCCAAGAAAGCAGGGAGCAATTCAAAAAGTTACCTTTCGACCAATCATGCGATGACATGTGGTGTCACATGGATTCATGGACCCTTTCCCAGGCGTAACTGAGGGAATCCAATGACAATTCACACGGGGAAGGACTCTGGGCCTACAATCTAGTGACCAGGAGAAAGCACAAGCTGAGGGGGGCCAGGACGAAGTCGGCCAACCCCCTGGCTTGGCCAACTCGTTCCTAGCACCTTCCTCTGTCAATCGACAAGTGTCGACTCCCTGTGGCTCCCTAATGACGGTAACGACTGATTCGCGTGCTAATTGTGGCACCAAATCGACTGAACTCATGTATAAATAGCCCCTCTCACTTCATCACTTCACACCACAAGTTTCAGAATAGTAGTCCACTCCAAAGGTTTAGTGTTGCCCAAGTGTGCAACAAAGTAGAAGGAGAGTTATGAGGAGCTAGGAGGAGGAGTCTCGTGCTTGTCAAGTTCTTCTTCCACCCTTGTACCTCTGTGAAAGTTCTTCTGGAATCAAGTAAGAAACTTTTATGAATTTATTTCAAGTTTGATTTCTATTCCATAGTAGTTTGCTTTCATAGCTGCTTGTAGGTTCACGGCTTTAATTCATTAGAGGCTCTAGTCATAGCTTTGAATTAGAAACGTTTAGAGTTTTGAAATAGAACTTAAGCGTGGTGCTTAGGTTAGAATCCATCAGTAGATATCTTATAGACCCATGTAGTTAAGAGGTAGGCAGTAGTTGATGACAACCCTATGTGTCCTTAGTAATCCTCCATGTTCGGCTACACCATAGGCTCTTGGCGAGAATCATCTTTGTTTTGCCAGGGGTAAACCCATGCCCAAAGCAAGTATCTACTATAGGATGATGTGGCCTATAATCAAACCATTGAATTCCTCTCAATTCCTTACCTACCAAGCAAATCGTGTGTCCTTGGGAGAACAAGATTAGGAGATCTCACACACATTACATGGATTCAGTGTCCTTGGGAATACTCTTTAAGGGGAAGTGCTACAACCGTTTCACCGTGTGCTTGCAGATTTTCATCTGTGCCATACCAACCTTCAACAAACATTTATGGTGCCATTGCCGATGACGGTTGTTGTTGATCTTCGGGCCTTGTTCACCCTCATATCTATTTTCTTTTCTTTTCTTCTTACCTTTCCATCACCAATATGGAACAGTCCACCATTCTTTCTTATTCTGCCCCAAAGGGCGAGTTCTACGAGACATCGCCATCGGCAGAACCAATTTGCTCAACTTGCTAGAACTCTGCCCTGGCTTTATACCATGGTTCGGGAACAATCATTCTCAGGAATGGATTGTGAAAACTCTTTCCACCATCTGCAAGAGTTTGAACAACTGTGTTCTTGCCTTTTAATTAAAGGCATGACATAAGAAACTCTCAAATAGAAGTTGTTTCCTTTCTCCCTCAAGTGAAAAGCGAAACAATGGCACACCCATAATGTTGGAAAAACAAACTATGATTGGAGAAAATTACGAGACAAATTTTGTCTCGCCTTCTTTCCAATATCCCAAATTGTTTCCCTACGAATGGAAGTATTAGGCTTACAACAGATGGAGAAGGAATCAATAGGTGCACCTTGGGATAGATTTTCGCTTTTTTGAAATTTTGGCCCAGATTTGTTAATCTCCGATATGTTGTTATTGTAACATTTCTTCATGGGATTTAACAAAGAATCTGCCCTATATCTCGATATTATGGCTGGAGGGTCTTTCCACCATAAGACGCTGGAACAAGAGAAGGAACTTCTAGATCGAATTCTAGAAAATGCCTCTTTCATTATGGGTCTTAATGAACCTCCTCCAGAGGAAGCCACGTCAAGCATCAAGGACACTCCTATAGCCAAGCAAGAGACCGTGGCATGCCCATCACCTGCCTTGCCTATAGAATCCTCTCTGGAACCTAAACCGTTGAAGGATGAAGAAATTCAACCTTCAAAATCCCCGTTCTACTTCGAGGAAGAGTTTTTTGAAGATTATAGAAACAACTCGAAGTACTGTTATCATAGGAAGCCATCGTTGCCCTCAACTCCACCTGACACACTCGATGGAGTATTCCTCCAAGAGATGGTAAAGGAGTTGACCTCTATTTTCAGTTCAGAATGGACAACAGTGGTTGAGAACTCACCTGAAATCCTTCGAATGACCTCACCCTTGGCTACCATTCTATGCCACATTAGAGAAGCAACAATGCGAGTCGTATATAATCCCTATTGTCGGTACCCTGCATATCGGGTACCCTCTGATAATGCAAGAAGTGCAAAAGAGTTCTACCCGTCAAAATTGAAGGCTTCCTCAGGTCCCACATGTCATATTACATCGGACCCGCATCCCTCATATGGGTAGCTCAGGAGATTGACGCGTGTAATGTAAATCCGGAGCTAAACTCTTAACACAGGGAAACTTTGCGATCAACACGTGTATAATGACCCTGGACCTAACCCCCAAAAGAGGGAAGCTCCGGTGTTGACATGTGTACAGCAGTGCCGGAGCTACCTCCCCACAATGGGAAGCGCCGAAGCTGCCACGTGTGGGGACCCGGATGCTCATCAATGAATATATTGGCGGATCTCATTCAACACGGACATTCAAAGGACAGTCAAAACGGCAGTTACAAGACTTGATTACGTGTCGTTAATGCCATATTAATGACACACTATCAGAGCACTATTAATAAGAGGTAACGCAAACATTAAGGCACATTATCACACTATTAACCATCTCAATACTCGTAAACAGTGTATTATGCTATTTAATACGCCAGGGCCACATGTCGGGCCAGGCTAATGATGTAACGGTCAATCCTTTAACTATAAAAGGACTGAGCTGCACGATACAAGGGACAACTCCAAGCTGAGCCATAGACTACGCTTTCGAGTGATTCATAATACAACACACACACACTCCGTGGAGTAGGATATTACGCTCAGGCGTCCCGAACCACGTAAATCTCTGGTGTCGCCATCTTGATCTTGATCTTTGTGTGCCCCAAACATAACAAGAACCTCCGCGAGCTACACTTTAGTAGTACCGGGGGAAGTGTTGTTGCTACACTTCGACATTTGGTGCGCCAGATAGGGGAGCTTTCCGAGATTTCAAGATGGTGAATTCCGTCGCAGGATCTTCCAACGGCAATCGTGCTGAACCAACTGCTGGAGGCAATCCCTCCAACATGCAGCAACCAGCAGGTGTCATTGTTCCAGCATGCACTATGACACCACAACCACCATCTGTTCCGGCAAACAATGATGGGCAACAAGATGGTGCATCTGCGTCGATCACTGCATCGACGAACAACAACCCAAAGCACTCACTCATTGCTGCGCGAGCTCTTTTACAACATCCACCACCTCCAGGGGCACCTCAGGGTGCTATGGAACAATGGAAGGCTGATGTAGACCATATGGTTGCAACTCCAGCCGCTGGCATCAGCAATCAAGGTCCTCTCCCTTCGGGGTGAGCACCATCACAATGATGGACCTTGTCAGGCCGACTTGGTCCGCAAGTCTCGCAGCAGAGGAGACGTGCTGCATCCCAGCAGGTGACCTCGTTGCCTCCCGGGGCACGCCACACCCACACCATCACCAGGATTCTGACTCATGACCTGCGGTCAAAACTTGACCGCCGTTACCGGCAGCTGGACGACCGTGTCCATATCAAGCGTGCTCATAAGAGGCGAGAGGCTCGGGACAACCATGCTCCTCAGGGAGTAGGAGGAGGCTGTTCTGCCCTGGCCATGCATTTACACATGGTCAGATGGCCACAGAAGTTCTGGGCTCACTTGCCGGAAAAATTCGACAGGACTGTCAACCCTGCCGAGTTCCTACAAATTTACTCCACTACTATACCGACAGCAGGGGGTGATGAGGCCGTGATGGCCAATTACTTCCCGGCGGCTTTAACTGGGACTTCAAGGTCCTGGTTCATGAGTCTTCCACCCGACTCCATTAATAGTTGGGTGGAACTATGCTAACAATTCATTGCTAACTTCGGGAACTCTTACACCCGGCCTGACACTGAATTGGATATGTTTGCTGTAAAGCAAACATCGGGGGAATCGCAGCGATCCTTCATCCATCGGTTTTCTCAGGTACATAATACTATTCGTTCGGTCTCGAGCTCTTCTGTTATCGTTGCATTCAGACAGGGTGTTCGAGATAAAAAGATGCTGGAGAAGCTGGCCATCAAAGAAGTCACCAGCGTCACGGAACTCTTCAGCCTAGCAAACAAATGTGCTAGAGCTGCAGAGGGCCGTGAAATGCACTCCAAGCCAGCTCCGGAGGCCAACAAGAAGTCCTCCAAAACTGAAGCCACTACCTCCGGTAGTGGCAAAAAGAAAAAGAAGCCCAACAACAAGAAGAAGCCGTCGGTCGGCGCACCAGCCGCTGCAGCTGCTGCAACTCCGGGTGGCCGGGGGCCGTGCCCCGAGAAACGACCTCGTCCTTCGTCAGAAGACGGCAACAATTCAAAAGTGTGGTGTCCGATCTACAAGACGGACAGACATAGCCTAGAAGAATGCCGGGAGGTCCAAAACCTCGCTGAGCGTTATAACAAGCGCCGGGAAGAAGCTCCTTTCCGTCAGCGGGAAGGGAAACAAAAAGTTGACGAAGCTCTAACAGAGGAGGAGCTAGGTTTCCAGGACCCCAAAAAGGTCCTGAAAGCCACCTATAACACTGTTGACGATGATTCTAACGTCTCTAACAATGAGCGCCGGAAGACCCTAAACACCATCTATGGTGGTTCTTGGGACATCATCTCTCGCCGCATCCTCAAGACAATGCGGCGGGACATGGCCGTGGCAGCTCCCACTGCTAAGGCAGAGCCTCATCAGAAGTGGATGGATACCCCCATCATTTTTGATGCTTCAGACTACCCTTGAAACATGATTGGGGCTGGCCAACTCCCGCTGATGGTGTCACCCACCATTAACAATATTCAAATCCACCATGTAATGGTGGACGGAGGTTCATGGCTGAACCTCATAAGTTTCGAAGCTTTCGTTAAGCTTTACCTCCGGCCTTCGAACCTTCGTCCATCCTGACCTTTCTCTGGGGTAGGGACGGGAACTAGTACCCCTCTCGGTTCCATCACACTCCTAGTGACCTTCGAAACTCGGAAGAATTATAGAACTGAGAAATTGGTCTTCGACGTTGCACAAATCAGTCTGCCGTTCAATGCCATTCTGGGCAGCCTTGGACAAATCTTCGACGTTCCTTCTCTCTCTGTCTTTACTGTTGCTTGGACAAATCTTGTTCTTGTGTGCTGCTTGTGCAAATCTTGTGCTTCCATGTTGCTTGGCCATATTCTTGCTTGCAGCAGAGCTCACACTAGTCCTTCTCCTCCGAGTTGCGCTCCTTGTTGATCATCCTCGTCCTGAGTCCTACCGGTATGAATATGCATTGCAAAATTTACTTAACTATTTTGCAAATTAAAGATGCTTATCAATTAAAGGAGAGCTCATAAACCAGTAAGAAAATGAAAATGAGTTTTTTATGACTTCTAACAGGATGTTAAGAATATTCATTTTGTTCAACTTGATTATGGAGGAGTTCATTCATATGTGTTTCTAATAGGCTTAAGGAGAGGGATTTGGTGTGCTAATGCTTCTTTAGCCAAATGGTTAAGATGAAGGAATAAGGTTTATGTATATAACAGTGACCTAATCAGGATTAGAAGTCCTAGTGTTGCTAAGAGGAGGATTAAGATCAATAAGGACTATAGTTACCGAAATTACTATGTTGAATCAATTATACAAAGTACCCTTGATTAACCAACTTCTCAATGTTCTGATGTTCTGTCATGAGATATTTATTGAATATGGAGGACATGTGTAAGAAGGGTTTCACCAATTTACAGGATTTATAGAATTATTATCATTTATTTGAAATTTAACTAATCTAGATCAATTAACAATTTATTGTTCTATTTATACAAGCCAAACTGGTCTGGCAATTTTACTGTGGACTCTAGAGATGCTAAGAGCATTACCAGAAAATTTTCAGATTTTTATATGGTTTGTATCTAGCAGAAGTATTATTCCAAGGTTTACTCTTATCTGAATTTTACACCAAATTATAGGGCCGTTCATGTCAATTGGTAATTTACCTGCAAATATAAGGTCACAAGGAGTCTATAGAGTTTTGTTTCACGTTTTTAGGATTTTTCTATGATGTACTATGATTTTTAGAAGTTCTGTACATTTTCTGCAATTTTTGTTTACTGGACAGTTGAACATTTGGCTGACAAAAGGGGCCCACGGGTGTCTTCTTCTACATCAGGCAGAGGGTAACCAGTGCGGCGGTGCAGCACGCCGGAACTCTAGCCCGGGGCATCGCTCGGTTTGAAACTGGCTGCTAGGGTCTAATGGGGCATGGCAAACGCCTTGGTGAGGGAGAGGGAGACGCCGGGGACGGCGGAAACGTAGCCGACGACGGCGGAGGCAGCACTCCGAACTCTGGCGAGGTAGAACTCCGACGGTGGTGCACCAAATTGAATGCGATTTTGTCGTGGAGGACCGTGGCGACAAGAGGAACAAGGAATTGTATCAAGATTTCGCTGAAATGCACCGGAATCAGAACCGCGGACGGTGGCTTTTGTATGGAACTTGGGGGAAACCTGGCTTTTGGCCGAGATTCTAGATGGTTTTACAAGAAGATTGTTTGAACAGCTCCGCATACTTTCCTAGATCATGGTTTCTAATAGGAATGAGTTCCAATCAAGGGTACTCCAAGAATTTTAAGATTTACTACCGTCAGTTTAATACGAAGGCCGGCGTTAGGAGAGGGTGAGCAGTTTGGAGGGCGCGAAGAACATGCGTTGGCTAACATTTGAGTGCAATAACATAAATGGTAAAGGTCCTGTGTCGGCCGCTTGATGAAAAGCCGGAGTGGCGGCTCATACGAGCAGAACAGAGGAATTCCACATCGGTTGCAGGGAGGAAGAAGGGATGGCCCTGGCGGCGTTTCGGGGAGTTGGAGGGAAGTCTCGCGAGACCTCCAGCAGCTTAGATAAGCTAGGAAATCCACCGACAATCACGGGCGACGCGGAAACTCCACGGTGCCCAACGAGGAGCAGAGGCGGCGGCACGAAAAACGCCGCATTGCAGCACCTCGGTTGATGAAACATCGATGGAATTGGTCGGGAGAGAGCGCAAGGAAGTTGACAATTTTCCAAATGAGACAAAACAGCATGAGGCTCACTGTGTACGTGGACTTACACCGGCGAACAAGGAGTGGTCGGGGTTGCCGGCTTTTGAGGGGAACAGAGAAATTCGACTGCTTTCTTGAGCAGGAGGGCAAGAAAAAGGGCTTGAGAAACTGGAGCACGACGGCCACACGCAGAGGTGAGCCTGCTAGGAGCTGGGAGGCATCGGATATTCGGATGAAACGCGACAGCGAACCAGAGACGGCAGCCACGGCGCGGGTGCAAAGAACGGGCGTAGCTTGCTCGGCGCAGAAGCAACAGAACAAGGCCGACGAGGGACGTGGTGAGGGAAACAGGGAGGGAAGCAAGCGCCCGAACAGCACGCCGTTTCTTCGGCCGGGAAAAGAACTACAGGACTGGCTGGCGGCGTTGGATAGCAAGCATGACGGTAGAGCGCATGAGCTTGAGCGTGAAGCAATAATCAAGCAGAGCAGCGCTGTGCGTGTGCGGGAGTAGGGAACTGAGAGGAGAGGAGAGGATGAGGGCGAGAGGAGGATCGATAAGGCAACATATTCACCGATGGAGGCATCACGGTGGCAACATGCAAGACTTGTGTGGCGACACGGAGAAAGATAAGAACAGAGGAGGATTGAGTTACTGATCGGTGGGACCCACTCCTCCCCTAGTCCTCACTTCATGGGTCAAAATAAAATACCTAATCGCCTCCACAAATAGTAGAAAAAATACAGAGCCCCTATATAAATATGATGACTCTATTGGTGAAATTTAATTAGGATTGGTTCGAATCCACATCTGAGCGTCTTTTTTTTCGGTATGTCGTGTTCATGCTAACAGAAGAGTGGATCCAATACACATAAGATTTTCAAGAACGTGAATCTTATGATATGGTGGGAATCTCTTATGATAATCATCCACCCGAAATGAAATGGCTTAGGAGAAGAAGGTTCCTTTTGGGGGGTACCCCCGCGAATATCTTCTCAACTTAATTAACTATTTGAATTTTACCTAGAGCACTTTGAGTTTTATTATTTAAATTCAAATTTGAATGGCATATGTAAATACTTTACTTAGCACACCTCCATAATTGAGAATATTTTTGTGTGGTATTTAACTAATTGTTGATATGTGCTTAATGGCGAAAACTAACATGGGATGGCTATGGCACCGAAGGCTAGCCCATGTTGGGATGAGAAACTTGCAAAAAACTTCTTAAGGGGATCATATCCGTGGACTAAAAGATGTTGTCTTTGAGAAAGATAGACCATGTAGCGCATGTCAAGCCGGAAAGCAAGTAGGAACTCAACATCTGTCCAAGAACATCATGACAACCTCAAGACCATTGGAGCTACTACACATGGACCTATTCGGACCGATCGCCTACATTAGCATTGGCGGTAACAAGTATGGTCTAGTTATTGTTGAGATTTTTCTCGCTTCACGTGGGTATTTTTCTTGCATGACAAAGATGAAACCCAAGGAGTTCTCAAGAAGTTCTTGAGGAGAGCTCAAAACGAGTTCTCCTTAAGAATCAAGAAGATTAGGAGCGACAACGGGACAGAGTTCAAGAACACTCAAGTTGAAGACTTTTTGGATGAAGAAGGAATCAAGTATGAGTTCTCCGCTCCCTACTCCCCTCAACAAAATGGAGTAGCGGAGAGGAAGAATAGGACTCTTATCGAGATGTCAAGGACGATGCTTGATGAGTACAAGACGTCCGACCGGTTTTGGGCGGAAGCGGTTAACACCGCTTACCATGCCATAAACCGGTTGTATCTGCATCGACTCTTGAAGAAGACCTCGTATGAACTCCTAACCGGTAACAAACCCAACATCTCATACTTTCGTGTTTTTGGGAGCAAGTGCTATATTCTCAACAAGAAGCCTAGGAATTCGAAGTTCGCTTCGAAATCAGATGAAGGTTTCTTGCTTGGCTATGACTCAAACACCTACGCCTATCGTGTCTTCAACAAGTCCTCCGGGATTGTTGAAGTAGCACATGACGTAGTATTTGATGAGACTAATGGCTCTCAAGTGGAGCAAGTTGATAAGTGTGTGCTAGATCAAGAGGAGACTCCACAAGAAGCACCTAGAAGAATGGCACTTGGAGATGTGCGACCACATGATCCAAATGATCTTCAAGCAAGCGAAGAAGATGCAAATCCCCCACATGAACAAGATCAAGATCCTCAAGATGAATCTCAACAAGATCAAAATCAAGGAGGAGGCTTGGATCAAGGGGGAGATCAAGAAAATGATCAAGATGAAGACAATGATCGAGAAGGTCAACCACCACACCCAAGAGTTCATCGAAGCGTTCAACGGGACCATCCCGTTGACAACATACTTGGAGATATCTCCAAAGGGTTTTTCCTAGGTTTCCAAGTTAAGAAACTCAAGGAAGGGACCTTCATATGCTAAACCAAGTACACTCATGATATTCTCAAGAAGTTTGGCATGGAGAAGGCGAAGCCCATCAAGACACCTATGGGAACAAACGGGCATCTAGGACTAAACAAAGAAGGAGCGAGCGTGGACCAAAAGGTATACCGTTCTATGATTGGCTCTTTGCTTTATCTTCGTGCTTCTAGACCCAACATTATGCTTAGTGTGTGCATGTGTGCTCGATTCCAAGCCACTCCAAAAGAGTGTCACTTGACAGCGGTTAAGAGGATCCTTAGGTATTTAGTTCACACTCCTAATCTAGGTCTTTGGTACCCTAAAGGATCCAAGTTTGATCTCGTCGGTTATTCCGATGCGGATTATGCGGGCTGTAGGTTAGATAGGAAGAGCACATCCGGGACATGCCAATTCCTTGGTAGGTCCTTGGTTGAGTGGTCTTCCAAGAAATAAAACTCCATTGCCCTTTCCACAGCCTAAGCGGAGTACATGGCAGCCGGAAGTTGCTGTGCGCAGCTTCTTTGGATGCGACAAACTCTTAGGGATTAAGGTTACAACCTGAGCCATATTCCTCTCCTATGTGATAATGAGAGTGCCATCAAGATTGCTCACAACCCCGTTGAGCATTCTAGAACCAAACACATAGACATCCGTCACCATTTCCTGCGAGACCACTCTATCAAGGGAGATATCGTTATCTCTCATGTTAGAAGTGAGAAGCAATTGGCGGACATCTTCACCAAACCCCTTGATGAGAGACGCTTTTGTGACCTAAGGAGTGAGCTAAATATCTTGGATTCTCAAAACATTGCTTGAGTCGTGCACATCTGATTGCTATTAGTTTTCAACTTCAAAATGTTGTGTGTTTTCGAAAATCTCATCTATTTGTTCCTGAAAACTATGTTCTAAACTTCTCTTTGGTGAAAATGATCATAGTTTGATTGTTGGTTGCTTACTGATCATTTTTGTCAAAGATATTTGCAAAAACCTGTCCAAAATGTCCATATCTACTTCTCTATATATCCCCAAGTGTTTGCACATTGCATACACTCAGGGGGAGTTGGACAAGTCTGACAAAAGTCAGACATGTCCGAAATGGGTTTTAAGTCTGCAGAGAGAACTCGGACTTGTCCGAAGTAAAATTTCGGACTTGTCCGATGTGGGAAATCCGAACCCCTTCAAAGAGGCCGACGGTTTCCTTTCCCTTCTCTCTCTCCTCACTTCAAACCCTAACCTCTCTCTCTCTCAAATCTCCCAAGGCGATCCACATTGCTTTTGAGGCTTTTGTGAGGTGTTCTTGAGGGCATATCTCCCTCAAGGGTGGAGGATTCACATTCCCTTCGGATTCTCTCAACTTTTTCTTCCTCCGAAGGTATTTTCCGCATCTTTCCTCTCAATTCTAAATCTAGCGGCAAGTTTGCAAATTTATGCCCTTGGAACTGTTCCTAGGCATGTTTGCAACCTTGGTGCAAAATTTGGTCGGTAGAAAAATTGATTTGCTTAGTTTCCTTAGCAATTAGGGTCAGTTCTGTACCGGTCGGACAAGTCTGACTCTGAAATTCGGACATGTCCGTAATTCCTGAGTCAGACAAGTCTGACTTCCTAGTCAGACATGTCCGATCCTGTATAACTCTGAGACCTAATTTCTATCGAAACTATCAAGTTAATTGCTCTATCTCTCTTGCCTTGACTCTTACCTATCCTTGTATCTCTTCTTCAGCAATGGGTCACGACAAGAGAGGCAAGGAGCCCGCGGATCCCGATTCTTCGGCTCAACCATCAAAGCGACCAAAGAAGGTGGTTGCCAAGTGACCCGCTAGCGGTCAGCTCACTATTCACAGTGGTCAGGGGGGGGCAGCTCGAGCTCCCAAGGGCAGCATGAGATCGGACCGTTGGTCGTGCACTCTCCAGTTGGTGACACTCGACGCACGTCCGATAGGGTAAACTACCGGAGGAATATCCACGACACCATGCACATGAGAGATGTGCGGTGTTATGACATGCCAAGGGAGAGCAAGGATCCCCGTTTCTGGTGATTCTTCCACATGGATTACTACCGGTCAGTCCTCACGACCAAGAAGAACCCAGTCACAGAGATGCAATGGGTTGATTGGAAGGCTGCATTGAAGAAGAAGGACTCCTATCTTCTCTTCAAGGGGGTGCTCGAAGCTTGCGAGCACCACGGAGTCAGCGAGATCATGGGTCTCCAATACCCATGGAACAAGGAAGTCATCCTCCAATTTTATGCAACTGTGTTCTATTGGGTTGACAAGCTCGGCTTCACCTGGATGACCAATGGGGTGAAGTACGAAGTCAGCTATGAGGAGTTTGCCCGCATTCTCGGGATGGAGGACAGCCTGCAGCACTCTCTGAAGATCCATGAGATGGATCTAGTGAACCTCCTGGAGATGGAGAGTTTCTATGAGGATGGGTATCCAGCTAACCCTCCTCATATCCACGGCCTCAAGCCATTCCATGCCGTGGTGAACCGTCTGATAAGGAAGACCCTCTCGCCCAAGGATGGGGATGCCAATAGGATCAATCACAACAGCAGAAATCTGATCTAGCTCTTGGCAGGGGAGCAGCAATTCAACGCCTTTGACTATATCTACGAGGAGATTTACCTCGCCTCGGAGACACCTGCTAGGTCTTGCTCCTACGCCCCATACCTGATGAAGCTAATTGAGACGGTGTCTGGGCAAAAGTTTGTGAAGGATGTGCCTCATAGGCGCCTTGTGCCTCAGAAGCTTTCCAAGCTTCACGCCCGATTCGAGCAGCTGCACCGGCACCGGCACCAGCAGAGGGAGGACCCAACTCCTCGAGGAGGAAGTCTGCTCAGTCTCCCAGTTCAGCCTCCATGCCCCAGCAGCAGCCGTCTTGCTCCTCGGGACTGCTCAAGATCTTGAAGTCGATCTTCACCGTCTGCCGGTCGACTCAGCGCTTGGCAAAGAGGAACCAGAGGAACCTCGCTGCCATCAGGGAGCACCTCCAGCTTCCTTCAGTCGACGACGTCAGCTCGGACGAGGAGCCACCAGAGTTTCCGGAGCTCACCGAGGCGGAGATGGCGTTCTTCACCGGCACCGGCGCCTCTTCCTCAGCACCTCCTGCAGCTCACGGCGACTCCAGCGAGGAGAGCGACAACGAGGAGGAGAGCGGCGATGATGATGACAGCGACGACGACGAGGACGACAACGAGTAGACTAGGTCTTAGTGTCCACTTTTCTCCTTTTTGGTGCCTTGATGCCAAAGGGGGAGAAGTATTAGGCTCTAATGCTTTTTCTTGGACATGGACATGTATCTAGTCATATTTTCTATCGTCGTGTGTCTTGTACTTATTTGTTACTCGTTTATGACTGTTAATGCTTAATGATGTTTATTGATGCCTTATGATGATCATTATGATGCTTCATTGATCTCGTGTGCATTTCTTCATTTGTATCACGTTATTGCACACACACGAGCATATAGGCACCCCACGACGATTGAGTGTATATGAGTTGTTTTTATTGTTATTCCAAAAGCTCATATACACTTGAGACTCAAAACTTCTATCAAATCTTATTTTTGTCGAAGACTTTAGTTGGTTGTCATCAATCACCAAAAAGGGGGAGATTGTAAGTGCATCTAGGTCCCTTGTGGGTTTTGGTGGATTGATGATGAACCATTAAAGTGCTGATGAACTTGGTTGAGCATGAGCGCAGATCCGAAGTACGGAATGGAGCTTTGAAGAAAGACGACAAAAGGAGAAAAGTTGTGGCAAAGAAGAATAGAAATAGGGTTTTCTATTTTCTCCTTGAGTCGTAGGAAAAACCGTACTATTAAGAGGGACATGACGCGTAGACACTTAGTGAGTCATTCGGGTGCTCAACCCCTTAGTAGAAGATTTTAGTAGGGCTTTTGTGGCTTGGGCAGACTTGTCTGACTTGTGGTGTCAGACATGTCTGAATTCCCTCTGTTAGAAATCGGACATGTCCGAAACTGTGAGTCAGACATGTCCGAATTGGCACTGGAAGGGTTCTAGTGAGAGTTCCAGTGAAGTTTCGGACTTGTCCGAACCTGGGGGTCAGACATGTCCGAGATGGATCTGTTCCCGGGGACTAAGAAAAATTTTCTAAGTCCCAGAGAGTCAGACTTGTCCGAGTTCTCTCTGCAGAACTTCAGACATGTCCGAGATTGTGTGTCAGACATGTCTGAAGTGACTTTGGTCAGACAAGTCTGAAGTGAAAGGCCTGACCTTTGAGGTCAGACATGTCCGACTTTGTGTCAGACATGTCCGACGTGGGCTGTGTCAAATGGCTCTAATGACTTTTTGGAGTATAAATAGTGGGTGGTTTCGACCCACCAACGATGCCTAACACCCCTGAACAGTTCTGAACGCCCATTTGAACTCAAGAACCTCTCTCCACTTGTTCTTCACCTCTAGAGCCCAAATTCGAGTTTTTTTTTTTTGGAGAGTGAAGAGTGCTTTGTGAGAATCGGGAGAAACGGTTTGTTGAGGGGTTGAGCAACGTGTGATTCGCTAAGTTTCTTCGTGATTGCGTGTTTGTTGCCCTTGGGGTTCTCCCCTAGACGGTTAGGCGTCGTCCCGCGATTTCTTTGTGATCTCTTGTAATCGGGGAGTTTGTAACAATCTTTGTGATAGTGGAAGATCGGGAGTTGGCCCTTGTGGCAACTCGTGAGGGAAAGGCTAGAGAAGGCTTGGTCCCTTGTGGACTCCTCAACGGGGATGTAGGATCCTTTGTGGTTCCGAACCTCGGGATAAAATCGTTTGTCTCTTGTTGTTCTCTCGTTCTCGCAAGTTTTGATTCTAGTGTTTTTCCGCGTGCTATCTCTTCCTCAGCTTTCTTTCTACTCCATACTTCATGTAGAACTGCTAGGGATCGATATCTTTCACTAGATCGCTTAAAAATTGGGTTTTTGATCTGATCGTGCAGGTAATCTCGGACGTATCCGACCCAGGTCAGACTTGTCCGACTTAGGTCAGACAAGTCCGACTAGAAGTCAGACAAGTCCGACTTCTCTATTTTCATTACTCTGATTTAAGTTTAAATTATCGATTATCGCCTATTCACCCCCCCTCTAGGCCGCTTTCAACGTGGAGTCTGTTTTCACACAAAGATGTCTTTCATTATAGGTCCGGGGTACAGGGGAAACAAGTACACCCTTAGGGTACAGAACCAGGCTAATTTTGTTTTGTTTCTCGTTTGACCCAAGGTAGCTAGCTACACTTTTAGTTCTGAGACTGTGACAAGTGTTTCCTGAACTTTGCGGACCTTCCGAGGAAGGTCCGGTTGTTCTCTCGGAGGAGCTACCCGACTCTGTACAATGACTCTATAACATACATCACGTGTAACTACAGACTCACCTCCGTGATATTAAGCGTAGAACTTACGGAGGTGCTCAATGTTCCAAGGATTAGGGAGAAGTGTCCCATCCTCGGTTGCCAAGCGAACGCATCCGGGACAGGATACTTTGATCACTCGGAAAGGTCCTTCCCAGCTAGGGGAGAGTTTGTTTAACCCTTCTCTGGATTGTATTCTCCGTAGCACAAGATCGCCTTCCTCGAGCTGTCAGCTGTGAACATGCCTTTGGTGATAACGCCGAAGAGCTTGGTGGTATCGGGCATTCTGAACACCTGCTCGGCACCTTCCCTCTTCAAGGAGGTCAAGGTCTTCACGCCGGAACTGGTCCTACGCGGCATCGTCGAAGGTCCGGACCCGGAGCGACCCCAAGGTGATTTCTAGAGGAAGGACTACTTCAGCTCCGTACACCATGAAGAAGGGTGTCTCTCCAGTTGACCGGTTTGGAGTTGTCCTGTTGGCCCATAGAGTGGGCGGAAGCTCTTCGATCTAGTTGGCTCCATGTTTTTTCAGACGCTCATATGGGCGCGTCTTGAGTCCTTTTAGGATTTCTGCATTTGCTCTCTCGGCTTGGCCATTGCTTGCCAAGTGAGCTACGAAAGCGTAGCTGACTTGAATGCCGAGGTCTTCGCAATATCCTTGGAATGTAGAGCTTGTGAATTGGGTCCCATTATCGATTATAATTTTTTTTGGGACTCCAATCTACATACAATGGATTGTAAGAAGTTGATGGTTGATTGCTTGTTTATTGTCACAACTGGAGTTGCTTCCGGCCATTTGGTGAATTTGTCAATGGCAACGTACAGGAACTTGTAACCTCCGACGACTCTTGGGAAAGGTCCCAAGATATCCATCCCCCACACAGCGAAAGGCCATGTAGGAGGTTTCATTTGTAGAGGCAAAGCCGGTGTGTGAATTTGTTTTGCATGAAACTGGCATGCTTCACATTTCTTCACTGGCTCAGTTGCATCCTGGAGCGCTATAGGCCAGTAAAAGCCATGCCGAAAGGCTTTACCGACCAGCGTGTGGGAAGACGCGTGGTTCCCACACTCGCCTCCATGGATTTCTACGAGGAGCTCGCAGCCTTCTTCCTTTGTAATGCACCGCATTAGGACGCCGTTAGCACCGCGCCAGTAGAGATCCCCTTCTACCAGCGTGTATCTTTTAGTCAATCTAACTATCCGGTCAGCGGATACATTATCTCCAGGAAGGAAGTTTTCTTTCAAGTAGCTCCGGATCTCTGAGATCCATGCATTGGAGCTAGCTTGAGCATTTGAGTCTTGCGTGCTGGGTTGCTCGGAGCTTCCGGCAGCACGTACGACCCTTGATGGCTGCCATGGTAATAGGGCCATCGGGACTGCCAGCTTTAAGGTGCTGGTCTCGCCCCCTTCCCTCAGTTCGGCAGGCTGAGCTGTAGGTTTAGACAACCTCTAGACGAAGGTTCCATCGGGAGCCGGAGCTCCGGTTGACACTTTCGTCGAGAGTTCGTCAGCTTCAGAGTTATGGAGACGCTGGACATGGTGGAGGTCCAGAACTTCGAAGTCCTTCTGAAGCCTCTGGACTTCAAGGAGATAAGTAGCTAGTTGGGGATGGTTGCAGGAGCATTCACCCTTCACCTGTTTAATGATGAGCTGCGGATCTGCCTTGACCAACAGCTGCTTGACACTATATGATAGTGCCACCTTTAGTCCGTAAATGAGTGCTTCATACTCCGCCATGTTGTTGGTCGCATTGAAGTCAAGGTGCACCATGTATTTAACCTTCTCCCCGGTCGGAGTGAGGAGAAGAACTCCAGCTCCGGCCCCCTGCTTCTGCATGGACCGTCAAAGTAGAGAGTCCAGTGAGGCTCGGTGAAGAATGGAGCCTTGAGTTCCGGCTTCTGCTCAATGGGGCCCCCAGCGTTTGATGGAGAGGGGGTCCATTCTACCACAAAGTCTGCCAATTGTAGGAGGGTTTTTCCGGCAATTCTCCCGATACTACCGTTGGTAGCTCGTAGAGTTTGTAGTTCGGTATTGGGTGCACAGAGATTCCAAAGACTATGGCAAATGGACACAAGGGTTTACGTGGTTCGGGCCGCCTGAGCGTAATACCCTACTCCACTGGGTGTGTAGCTGTTGTATTGAGCGTCTAAAAGTCTAGAGCTTCCAGAGAGTCTTCAGTCTGAAGATCGTGAGAGAGTCCCCTTGTGTATTGTTGACCAGTCCTTTTATAGTACAAGGACTGGTTGTTACACTGTTAGCCTGACTCGACATGTGGCCCTGACGGTTACTAATGTTTAATACTTAATTAATGAGATTAATTACCCTTAATAGCATGGTAACGGGACTTGACAGTGCCGTTACTGGCATTAAGGGCCTTCTGATCGTGTGTCATTAATATAGTATTAATGACACTTAATCAGGTCTTGAAGTCTTTGATTGCCCCTTGAAGGTGCGAGCCGTTGGGGGTTCACCAGCCTGATTGCTGAGGTTGAAGGTCCGGTGGATTAGACACGTGGCAGCTTTGGAGCTATTCGTCTGGGACAGGTAGGTCCGGTGTAGATGTACACGTGTCGATACCGGAGTTTCCCTTAGTCGGGGGTTAGGTCCGGGGGTTCCGCACAAGTGTTTAGCCCGGAAATACTCCATGTGAGGGATATAGGTCCGGTTGCAGTATACACGTGGCAGCACCGGGACTAACAATAGATGGGAGGCAGGTCCGGTCCCGTATGACATGTGGGGCCTTCGCAGGTCTTTAACTCAGACAGGTGAAGTCCCTTTGTTCTTTTTGTAGTCCCGAGGGGTTTACAGTACGCAGGGTACCGACACCTGCGTACCAGGTACCCCTTGGGACTGCAAAGAGTGCCAAGGAACTCCACCTATCAATGTGAAGACCTCCAAAGGCCCCACGTGTCACACGGAACCGAACCTGCCTCCCTTCTATGGTTAGTCCTAGTACCGCCACGTGTATCATTAAACCAGAACTACATTCCTTACATGGGAAAGCTCCGGGCTAGATACCTGTGCGGCACCACCGGACCTAACCCCCGGCAGAGGGAAGCTCCAGTACCGACACGTGTACAATAGCACCAGACCTACTCGTCCAAGACGATAAGCTCCGGAGCTTCCATGCGTCCAATGGTCGGACCTTCAACTTCAACAGGCTTATTGGAAGACCTACAACGGCTCGGACCCTCAAGGGACATTAAAGACGTCAAGACCCAATTAAGTGTCATTAATGCTATCTTAATGACACACGATCGGATGACCCTTAATACCAGTAACACCACTATCAAGGCGCGTTACCATGCTGTTAAGGGCAATTAAGTACATTAATTGTGTATTAAGCATCAGTAACCACCAGGGCCACATGTCGGGCCAGGCTAACGGTGTAACGGCCAGTCCTTGTACTATAAAGGGACTGGCCGAGCGATACACGAGGGACGTCCACAGACTCTAGTCTCAGACACTCTAGTGCTCAGACGCTCAATACAACCGCAACACACCCGTGGAGTAGGGTATTACGCTCAGGCGACCCGAACCACGTAAATCCTCGGGTCAATTCATCATCTTGTTCTGAATCTCTACGCGCCCACAACCGAACTACAAACTCCGCGGGCTGCCAATGGTAGTATAGAGAGAATTTCCGGAATCAAACTCCGATAGTTGGCGCGCCAGGTAGGGGGTGCCCGAGATTCAAACATGGTGAACTCTGTTGCTGGATCATCCAATGGTAACCACTTTGAGCAACCTGCTGGAGGCAATCCCTCCAACATGCAGCAGCCAGCAGGTGTTGTGGCTCCAGCAGGAGTCATGCCACCGCTGCAACCATCTGCTCCGGCGAATCAAGCTGGACGTCGAGATGGGGCGTCCGCGTTGGTCACAGCATCAGTGAACAACAACCCTGAACACGCGATTAATGATGCGCGTGCTCTTCTTCAACGTCCACCACCTCCAGGAGCACCCCAAGGTGCAATGGAGCAGTGGAGAGCTGATGTAGAACATCTGGTTGCAGCAGCAGCCGATGACATCAGCAATCAAGGTCCTCCCCCCTTGGGGTGGGCCCCATCGCAGCATCGGACCTCATCGGGTAGACTTGGTCCGCACGCTTCGCAACACAGGAGGCATGCTGCATCTCAACAGGTGACGTCGCTGCCTTCCGGGGCGCGACGTACTCACACGGTAACAAGGCTTTCGACTCATGACCTCCGGGTGGAGCCCGATCGTCGTTACCGTCAATAAGACTGTCGCGTCCATATCGAGCGTGCTCATGAGAAGCGAGAGGCTTGGGATAGTCCTGCTCCTGAGGGAGTGGGAGGAGGCTATTCTGCCTTGGCCATGCATCTACGCATGGTCAGATGGCCGCAGAAGTTCCGGCCTCACCTGCCAGAGAAATTTGATGGGACTGTCAATCCCGCTGAATTTCTCCAAATTTACTCTACCGCTATCCTTGTGGCTGGGGGAAATGAGGCTGTGATGGCCAATTATTTCCATGTGGCTTTGACTGGGATCGCCAGGTCTTAGTTCATGAGCCTTCCGCCTGACTCCATCAACAGTTGAGCGGAGTTATGCCAACAGTTTACCGCCAACTTCAGGAGCTCATACACCTGACCAGGCACAGAATTGGACCTTTTTGCTGTCAAGCAAAAAGGGGGAGAGTCCCTGCGATCCTTCATCCAGAGGTTCTCCCAGGTACAAAATACCATTCCTTCTATCTCAAGCACCTCTGTTATTGTGGCATTTAGACAGGGTGTTCGAGACAAGAAGATACTGGAAAAGCTGACGACCAAGGAAATCACAAGCGTCACGAAACTCTTCAGCTTGGCAGACAAATGTGCCAAGGCTACGGAGGACCATGAAATGCACCCCCAGCCACTTCTGGAGGACAACAAAAAGTCCTCCAAGGGAGAAGCCGCTACCTCCGGGAGTGGCAAGAAGAAGAAAAAGTCCAACGTCAAGAAGAAGTCGTCGGCTGGCACACCCACTGCTGCTGCTGCCGCAGCCCCGGGTGGCCCGGGGCCACGCCCCAAGAAACGACCTCGGTCGTCGTCTGAAGACGGTGGCAGTTCCAAGATGTGGTGTCCCATACCCAAGACGAACAACCACAACCTGGAAGGCTACCGAGAGGTCCAGAACCTTGCCGAACGCTACAACAAGCACCGGGAAGAAGCTCCTTTCCGTCAAAGGAAGGAAAACAAAAAGTCGACAAAGCTTCGGCTGAAGAGGAGTTAGGCTTTCAGGACCCTAAAAAGGTCTTGAAGGCTGTTTACACCTCCATTGACGACGACTCTGACGTCTCCGACAACGCGCGCTGGAAGACCATGAACACCATCTTTGGTGGTTCGTGGGACATCACCTCCCGCCGTGTCCTCAAGACAATGCGGTGGGACATGGCCTCTATAGCTCCCACCACCAGGGCGGAGCCTGACCGGAAGTGGATGGACACTGCCATCACTTTTGATGCTTCAGACTGCCCTCAGAACATGATCGGAGCTGGCCAACTTCCATTGATGGTATCTCCGACCATCAACAACATCCAGCTCCACCATGTAATGGTGGACGGAGGTTCGGGGCTGAACCTCATAAGCTTTGAGGCCTTTGTCAAGCTTCAGCTCCGACCTTCAGATCTTCGCCCCTCCCGACCTTTCTCCGGAGTAGATCCGAGGGCCATAACTCCACTCGGTGCTATTACTCTCCCAGTGACCTTCGGACCCGGGAGAATTACATGACCGAGAAGTTGGTCTTCGATGTGGCGCAAATCAACTTACCATTCAACGCCATCTTGGGTAGGCCAGCTTTGTACAAATTCATGGTTGCTGCTCATTATGGCTACCTGGTGTTGAAGATGCCAACACCTTCAGGCGTTCTCCGGATCCGTGGAGATCGTACCGCTGGAGTTACTGCTCTAGAAGAACTCCACGCGCTTGCTACAGTGCAGGAGGAAGAATCCGGAAGGGAGCAAGCTCCGAAGCCTCCGAGCATTCATCATCGAGGCTCAACCTCCGCACCTCGTGTGCAACCAAGAGGTGACACCGACATTCCCGTCAATGTCGTCCAAATTGGTTCCGACGCTGCTCAGCCCACCCGTATATCGGGAGGTCTGAACTACAAATAGGAACTCGCGTTCATCACTTTCCTCCGGGCTAATGTCGACGTGTTTTCCTGGCAACTGTCACAAATGTCTGGGATCCCTAGGGAAGTGATTGAGCACAATCTGAAGATTTATCCCGACCCTCGGCCTGTGCACCAGAAGCCTCGGAAGAACCCAGTAGAGCGACAAAACTTCATACGTCAAGAAGTGAAGAAGTTGCTCGAAGCTGGATTCATCTGGGAAGTCTTACACCCAAAATGGCTGGCAAACCCAGTCGTCGTACCCAAGGCTGGCGGGAAGCTTCGGATGTGTATCGACTACGCTACAGTGAATAAGGCATTTCCAAAGGATCCATTCCCACTACCTAGAATAGATCAAATAGTGGATTCCACCTCCGGGTGTGAGTTACTGTGTTTCCTAGACGCATATTCTAGGTATCATCAAATCAGAATGTCTAGGGAAGATGAAGAGCATACTTCCTTCATCACAGTAGATGGATTATATTGTTAGACTACAATGCCATTTGGTCTCAAAAATGCTGATTCAACGTTTGTACAAGCTATGTACAAAACTTTTGGAGAGATCATCAGAGATATAGTAGAAGTGTACGTCGATGACATCGTCATCAAGATCAAGAACAAGGAGTCATTTCTTGACACCTTGCAAGCCATCTTTGACAAGTTGCGGATCACACGCACAAAGCTGAACCCAGACAAGTGTGTCTTCGGGGTTAGCTCCGGAAAGCTTCTTGGATTCTTGGTGAACCACCGAGGAATAGAGGCGAATCTGGCGAAGATTAAAGCTATTGAAGACATGCGACCACCAGCTCGCATCAAGGATGTCCAAAAGCTGACTGGATGTCTAGCTGCTCTCAGCCGGTTCATTTCAATACTAGCGGAATGGGCGCTACCCTTCTTCAAATTATTGAGGAAGTCCAGATCATTCCAATGGTCTGAAGAAGCAGAAAAGGCTTTCCAAGAGCTGAAGCAACTCCTCACCACCCTACCAACTTTGGTAGCTCCGAACCCTGGTGAGCCACTTCTGCTTTACATTTCAGCAATTGACGAAGTTTTTATCATGGTCCTGGTTGCGGAAAGACCAGAACCATCCCCAGTTCAGGAATCCAGACCCCTCTGGGAGGGTCCGGAGCTACCTGAAGGCGAGTCTGGGTCCCAGCCCCCAGACCCAGATCCTTAAGGCAAGACATCGGAGGATAAACCTCCTTCAAATAAAGGAGTTACTGTTGCTGAACAAGAAGATCCGGACCCTTCTGGGAAGGTTCGGGTCACTTCAGAAGAAGCTCCGGGTTCCTCTAGCAAGAACCCGGAGGTCTCCCAAGAAAGTATGGACCCCTCCGGGAGGGTACGGGTTGATGAGGAGGAAGCTCTGGGCCCCACTGGGAGGGTCCGGACAGTCCAGCGCCCAGTGCACTTCATCAGCGAAGTACTCCATGACGCCAAGACTTGGTACTTAGAGGTGCATAAGCTGCTTTAACGCGGATTGCCTCTAGGAAGCTTCGTCGCTACTTCCAAGCTCACAAGATTTCAATGGTAACCTCTTATCCACTGTGTGCAGTATTGCATAACCCCAACTCTACTGGGAACATTGCAAAGTGGGTAGCAGAATTAGCTGAGTTTGATCTTGAATTCGTTCCAAGACAAGCGATCAAGAGTCAAACATTGGCGGACTTCGTGGCAGATTGGACCCCTCTCCATCAAATCCTGGGGGCCCTAGTGAGCAGAAGTCGGAACCCAAGGTTCCGGTCTTCACTAAGCCTCAGTGGACTCTCTACTTCGACGGCTCCGTGCAGAAGCAAGGGGCCGGAGCTGGAATCCTTCGCCTCGCTCCGACCAGGGAGAAGGTAAAATACATGGTTCACCTTGACTTCAAGGCAACCAACAACATGGCGGAGTATGAAGCATTAATCTACGGGCTCAAGGTGGCACTGTCATATGGTGTCAAGCAGCTGTTGGTAAAGGGTGATTCACAGCTCATTGTAAAACAAGTCAAAGGTGAATGTTGCTGCAATAACCCTCAACTAGTTGCATATCTACTTGAAGTCTAGAAGCTTCAAAAGGACTTCAAAGTCCTTGATCTCTGCCATGTCCAGCGTCTCAACAACGCTGAAGCTGACGAACTCTCGATGAAAGCTTCAACCAGAGTTCAGGCTCCCGACGGAACCATCATCTGGAGATTGTCAAGACCAACAGCTCAGCCTGCCGAACTGAGCGAAGGGGGCGAGACCAGCACCTCGAAGCTGGCGGTCCCGATGGCCCTATTACCATGGCGTCCATCAAGGGTCGTAGGTGCTGCAGGAAGCTCCGAGCAACCGAGCACGCAAGACTCAGATGCTCAAGTTAGCTCTGATGCATGGATCTCGGAGATCCGGAGCTACTTGAAAGACAACTTCCTTCCTGAAGATAATGTATCCGATGACCGGATAGTCAGATTGGCTAAAAGATACACACTAGTAGAAGGGAATCTCTACCGGTGTGGTGCCAACGACGTCCTAACGCGGTGCATTACAAGGGAAGAAGGCCGTGAGCTTCTTGCGGAAATCCATTGAGGCGAGTGTGGGAACCACGCGTCTTCCCGCACGTTGGATGGTAATGCCTTCCGACATGGTTTTTACTGGCCTACAGCACTCCAGGATGCAACCGAGCTAGTGAAGAAATGTGAAGCATGCCAGTTCCATGCAAAGCAAATTCATACACCAGCTCAACCCCTACAAATGATACCTCCTACATAGCCATTCACTCTGTAGGGGGATGGATATCTTGGGACCTTTTCCAAGAGTCGTTGGAGGTTACAAGTTCCTATACGTTGCCATTGACAAGTTCACCAAGTGGTCAGAAGCAACTCTAGTTGTGACAATAAACAAGCAATCAGCTATCAATTTCTTGCAGTCCATAGTATGCAGATTTGGAGTCCCAAACAAGATCATAAATGACAACGGGACCCAATTTACAAGCTCTGCATTCCAAAGATATTGTGAAGACCTTAGCATTCAAGTCAGCTACGCCTCCGTAGCTCACCGACAAGCAATGGCCAAGCCGAGAGAGCAAATGCAGAAATCCTAAAAAGACTCAAGATGCGCTCATATGAGCGCCTGAAAAAACATGGAGCCAACTGGATTGAAGAGCTTCTGCTCACCTTGTGGGCAAACAGGACAACTCCAAACTGGTCAACTGGAGAGACACCCTTCTTCCTGGTGTACGGAGCTGAAGCAGTCCTTCCTCCGGAAATGAACTTGGGGTCGCTCTGGGTCCGGACCTACGACGAAGCCACACAGGACCATCTCCAGCGTGAAGACCTTGACCTCATCGAAGAGGGAAGGTGCCGAGCAGCTATTCAAAATGCACGATACCGCCAAGCACTCCGGCGCTATCATCAAAGGCAACCGACAGCTCAAGGAAGGTGATATGGTGCTACGGAGAATACAAACTCGAGAATGGTTAAACAAACTCTCCCCCAGCTGGGAAGGACCCTTCCGAGTGATCAAAGTATCCTATCCCGGATGTGTTCGCTTTGCAACCGAGGATGGGACATCGCTCCCTAATCCTTGTAACATTGAGCACCTCCATAAGTTCTATGCTTAATATCATGGAGGTGAGTCTGTAATTACATAAAATGTATGTTATAGCGTCATTGTACAGAGTCAGGTAGCTCCTCCGGGAGGATAGCCGGATCTTTCCTGGAAGGTCCGCAAAGTCCAGGCAACACTTGACACAGTCTCAAAACTAAAAGTGTAGCTAGCTACCCTGGGTCAAACAAGAAGTGCAACACGCTTAGCCTGGTTCCGTACCCTAAGAGTGTACTTGTTTCCCTGTACCCCGAACCTATAATGGAAGACATCATTATGTGAAAACAAACTCCACGTGCATTTACTTTGTACAGGCTCATTCTTTTTTATTTTTCTCTTTCTTGTCTATAACAAAGTTGTGCAATTCTCAAGAAACTTTAGCTCGAGCAATTCATGTATAATTCAAGTTGCATTGTTAATTCTTTCGGGTCTTAACATTGTTGAATGGTCTACTCACCTGAATGCCGCCAAGCCAATCTAGGTCCTGA
Source organism: Tuctoria greenei (assembly GCA_036927565.1). NCBI lineage: Eukaryota > Viridiplantae > Streptophyta > Magnoliopsida > Poales > Poaceae > Tuctoria > Tuctoria greenei. The sequence goes on along the minus strand of JAYESD010000001.1, from coordinate 220,691,559 downwards.
GTGTGCTATCGACTTAGCCTGGTCTTGCACCCTAAGTACGCCACTCTACCTACACCCCAGCAGGCCAAAGTAAGGCAAGTCCAGGAACGATTGGATCTGAAGAAAACAAACAAATGCGCTTGATTGTATACAAAATTGCTTTCGATCTAAAATTTCTTTCAGGAATAATAATACGCAAATGAGTTATAGATAAGATACAAATTTTACTGTTTTCTTGTCTTTAGTGTGCAGTAAAAATAAAAATTTCATGATGATGGTGGATGATGCCAGAGCTATCAGAGCTTCGACATCCCCTAAGGTGGCCCACTGTCGATGTTTTAAACAGTGATAGTAGGTGTCGCAGGAGCTATTTAGTTCCGGCAAATCCAGGGGCCAGCCATCAATGTGAAGAAAAGATGGTGGGAGGACACCCCAGTGGGGTCTGCTGCCAACGCTCCGCGTGTTGACAGTGATCACTGCTGGAGCTACTAAGCTCCGACAACCCCAGAGGACCAACTGTCGACGCTCTACGTGTTGACAAGGGTCACTGCCGCAGCCACTAAGCTCCGACAACCTCAAGGGGCCCCTGCTGTCAACGACTTCGGACCTACACTCTACAAGTTCGAAGCACTCAAGTCTTCAACAAAATGCTACATCCTTTTGGTACATGTTCGCAATCAAATTGTGTACATCTACCAGGGGTCAAGTGAGACAAAGGTGTTGAAGAAAAAAATGAAATTCATAAAATTCTTGGATTTCATTCATCTGAGGACAAGCGATTACGAAATTGACGAAGAGAAGAGAAGATACAAGAGGGAGATACAAAGAGAAAATCCTAAGTACTATGGAAGAACGAGGCGACCTTCTGGGCAACCTCTGACAAGCTGGCCTTGGCGACATCTCCCTCTCCGTCGATGGGACCTTCAAGCACCGGGTCTAGTGGGAAATGAGGATCCCGACTTGTGTAGCACGTCAGCATGTACTGAGCGATGTTCTTCGCCAAGGATTGTCCTTCGGTTTCCAAATGGTCCATGATGACATCACCCATCTTGTTGAGCTTGTTGCCCGCCGAGCTCAACGCCTGCAACGCCTAGTCCAGCTCCGGCTCCGGATCGTCCGAACGCACGGGACTAAAGCCAAGCGGCATCAGCGCGTCATTGGCTTTGCCCAAGAAGTCCCATACTTGTTGGGATTCCGTAGCCCTTGAGCCTTGCACCTCTTCCAGGGACCTTTTGGTTGCCGCAAGCTCCGAAACCTCCCGGGCAAGGCGCTGCTGAATCTTTTCAGCAACTTGCCATTCGAGTTTAGCAAGCTCCTCTTCCCGGACGTGGATTTTGTTCCGGCGGTCGACCAGGTCTCTCTCCCGACCCTGCACTTTCTTCTCCCTGGCAGCAACTTCATTCTCCCTCTTGGTGAGGTCATGTCCCCGCTGCCAGACTTTCTTCTCCTCGCTCTTGCAGCTCTCCTCCAGCTTCTTGGTGCACTCCGCGAGGCTCTTGTCACCCAGAGTCAGCCTCTGAGTAAGCTCCGCTTCCCTCTTCACGAGGTCATCCCACAGCTCCAGGAGTTTTTGCTCTTCATCTTCGAGCTTTTTCTCCCGCTCCTCAAGAGCCTCTCGGCGCTTGATGAGGCTGTCGTGGATGGCGCTGAGCTTCTCTTGGCGATCATTCGCTGCTTCATTAGCAGCCACGACCTGGTCGTGGATGGCCCAGGACTGGTTGTCGAGAGATCGCACCATGCTTTTCCTCTCATCCAGCAGCTGACCCCAGTACTCCAACCGGGCCTTCTCCCTTTTCACCCACTCCTTATCGTCGGCCAGCCTCGTCTGCGCCAGCTTGGTCTCGAATTGGAGCCGGTTGTGCCACCTCCTAAGGGTTTGGCGCTCCTCCTCGAGGGCCTTGCTGTCGTGGTAAAAGGCCAACTGAACCTGACGAAGGCTGGAGCAGGCATTGTCGATAGATAACGACAGGGGGATTGGCTCTGGACCTGTCGGGGTCCTCTCCGCTGGCTCCAGTGGGTCCTCCATAACAAAAATCGGGTCCCACTCTACAAGAGCGGTCCCCTGAGCTTCCGCGGCACTAGGGTCGCCCTCTGGGATAGCCTCGGTCACCGCCGAGGAAGGTCCTGCAACGGAAGCTTCTACCTCCGGGGTCGACTCCAAAGGTCCCGCCGCCGTATCGACAGCAACTGGTCCTTCGAGCGGAGGACCGACAGCTTCGTCTTGGCACCCTGGCTCAGGCGCAGGTACCTCCAGAACTACTACCTCTGGGGCAGGCTTTGAAGATTGGGCCAGAGCTGAGGCCACTTCTGGCTCCGACGCTAGTGCCTCCTCCGCCACTGGTTCAGGCACCAGCGCTTCGACCTCCACCAGCTCGGGCGCTGGCACTTCCGCGACAATCAGCTCAAGCACCGGAAATTCCTCAACGCCCGGCTCTGCCGCCGGGGCTTCAGTAACATCCGGCTCTAGGGCGGGAACTGCAGCTACCTTCGACTCTGAGGTCGGAGCGTCCGTCATCACAGCATCCAAAACCAGAGCTTCAACCTCCAGTGCTGGTGCCGCTGGTACATCTTCATTCCCGTTGTCCGGCGCTACCACGGGTGCATCGAGATATGAGTCGAGGTCAAGAACCACGACAGCCGGCGCCGGGGCTGCCGTGACCTTAGCCACCACTTGGGGCGGCGCTGGAATTGGAGCTGGAGCCTCCGCCTACAGTGCATCATCCGCTGTTGCAGGAACTGAAGCTTTAGCCCCTTTTTGGTTACCCTGTGGATGAAGGACGAAAAAACTTAAAATATGATTACAACAAAAACAATCAACTGAGGTAAAAAATCAAATGCGCGGAATCACCGGACGCTCAGGACCGGACTCTGTCGCCACTGGCGTGGTAGCTCTGGAAGGCTCCCCGGATCTTGCTCCCGCCGTCAGCGACGTCTTGGTTGAGGACCCCCTCGACTGAGAAGGGCCCTCAGACCTAGAACCCTTGGCAGGCTTTGGCGCCGAAGTCACCTGGGCAGAGCTGGTGTTCCGGGGAGACGCTGATGTTGGGGTGGTTGTCACCATCGAAGACCTCCCCCGCCGGGGAGAAGGAGCTATCGTGGAAGGAGCAGGTCTGACGGACCTCCCGTTAGAGTGCTTCAACTTCCTCTTGTGGCTCGAGGGCTCGGCCAACTCCTTGCCCTTTCCTATGACTTCAGCCCTTGGCTTCGGGGCGGGAGCGGAGCCACCCTCTGAAGATCCAGGGATCGCCTCCCCGGAGGTTGATCGCCTCTCCATCAGGCCCAAGTCGTCCCACAGCGGCATCTTCCTCCGAAGCTCTCTGCACTCCTCTGGTATCATATTCACAGGAAGGAAGGTCGTCGGTGGAGACATGTCGCCAGAGCCGATGTTCCCATGTTGGAATTTCTTGAGATGAGTATTCAAGGCTTCATCGTTCAAGTTGGTACCCAAACCAACCTCAATGCGGTTGGTGTCCATCTCACTGTTGAAGGCCCAGGCAGGCCGCCCCCTAGCCCTCAGCTGGGCCCACCTGTTCGTCAAGAAGTTGTCGAAGACCATCTGGGGGGTCACCCCACCTTCGACACACTCCTGGATTTTGTCCAGAATGGGCCTATACTCCCTCAATAGCTCCGGCACATCACTCCAAGTGTCGGTGTCGACGCGGGGGAGGCCTTCAGGCAGTTCCAGCCTCTCGTGTCTGTCCACGATGATGACCACCCAATCTTTCTTCCATTCGTCCCACTTGCCGGAACAGAAGGACCTCAAGTACTTGAGGGTGGAGTTTTTCCGCTTCACGAAATAGTAGAAGCCGCTGAACTCATCACTCTTCCCGGTGGGGTGGACAGTGAAGAAAGTCCAGAACAACTCCACACAAGGGTGTACGCCCACCCACATCTCGCAAAAGTGGACGAAAGTCGCCACCAGCAAGATTGAGTGGGGGCCAAGATGGTGGAGCTGCAGACCATAGAAATCTAGCAGCATCAGAAAGAAAGTGGAGAAAGGTGGGATCAAACCCGCCATGGCATACCCAAGGAAGTACACCATATCTCCGGCTCGCTCCTTCTCGAAGGGAAGCTTGCTGCAATGAATGTCGTTGCTGAAGGAGTCACTGGACCAACCCATGTAGGTTCGGACGCTAGACAACTCCTTCTTGTTCCCAATGCGGCTCTTGGGAAGTCCCAACTTCATCGCAGCACAGCGGGGCGAGAGAGGAAAAGCAAGCGAAAGTTTGGAGGATTTGAGCGCAAGTTCAAATGAAGGCGTAAGGAATCCCCAAACGATGCGCGCTTTCCTTCTTAAGTAAGCCCCCGCAACGCTTAGATGGAGACCACACAGGGGCTAATGATACAGTTCAAAAAACTTCACCCTGCCGATGACAAGGGGGCTCGGGGCCACCCCGACGATCAAGTAAAGGTCCTTACCCCAGGCGAACGGTTGTCATGATGAGAGGTGGGAAGCCCGAGGGCGGCGACCTGAAAAGGCGCGCGGAATCGATACGGTTTTCGTATCGAGAACCGGCGACCTTCAATTGCGTGAGATCCGCACGCGCAGATCTCACCTGCCGCTTCCTGGAGATGCCACGCGACTATGGTTTAACTGCGAACCACCACCCCAACGGCACATCCAAAAACCCTTGAAGACAAGGCGCGGAAATCGAAAGATGGACCCACCTCCGGCAGCATGACTTAATCCAGAAGATCTCTCCCAGAGGTGGGTCTAGGGGGCCACTGTCGGTACCTTACGTACCAGGTACCCCTTGGGACTGCAAAGAGTGCCAAGGAACTCCACCTATCAATGTGAAGACCTCTAAAGGCCCCACGTGTCACACGGAACCGGACCTGCCTCCCTTCTATGGTTACTCCGAGTGCCGCCACATGTATCATTAAACCGGAACTACATTCCTTACATGGGAAAGCTTCGGGCTAGATACCTGTGCGGCACCACCAGACCTAACCCCCGACAGAGGGAAGCTCCGGTACTGACACGTGTACAACAGCACCGGACCTACTCGTCCAAGACGATAAGTTCGGAGCTGCCACGCGTCCAACCGCCATACCTTCAACTTCAACAGGCTTATTGGAAGACCTACAACGGCTCAGACCTTCAAGGGACATTAAAGACGTCAAGATCTGATTAAGTGTCATTAATGCTATCTTAATGACACATGACTGGATGACCCTTAATAACAGTAATGTCACTATCAAGGCGCGTTACCACGCTGTTAAGGGCAATTAAGTACATTAATTGTGTATTAAGCATCAGTAACCGCCAGGGCCACATGTCGGGCCAGGCTAACGGTGTAATGGCCAGTCCTTGTACTATAAAAGGACTAGCCGAGCAATACATGGGGGACGTCCACAGACTCTAGCCTCGGACACTCTAGTGCTCAGACGCTCAATACAACCGCAACACACCCGTGGAGTAGGGTATTACGCTCAGGCGGCCCAAACCATGTAAATCCTTGTGTCAATTCATCATCTTGTTCTGAATCTCTACGCGCCCACAACCGAGCTACAAACTCCGCGGGCTGCCAACGATAGTACCGAGAGAATTACCGGAATCAAACTCCGACATATGTGATTTAAAATTCTGATTCTTGACTTAGCATGGCATTTGGCTTTTGAATCAATATTTAAATTAAAACTTAACCCTGATTTTCAGTCGACATTCTTGGAATTTCATTATGTTTGTACTGAATTATTTGTTTTCAGTACTAAAATAATCATTCTCCCAACTATTTTGAAAGTTTTTGGAAAGATCATATTTTGGGAAATAATATATGAACTAACATGATTCACGTGAGTTTGAATTCTAAATTTAACTTAAAATTTGTAAGTTCACATTTTTGGCTTCTGGTTCTTCTCGAATGTGGTCTTTTACATGCATCAGCCCTACTCTTTGCAACCATTGCATTCCAATTGACCCCGAGAGTACCCCCTTACAGAAGCCTCAACAACGCTTAAATAATGCGATGCGCGAAGTTATCAAGAATGAGGTCTTGAAACTTCTTTATATTGGGATTATTTATCCCATGCCTCATAGTGAGTGGTTCAGTTCAGTCCATGTAGTGAAAGGGAGGAATGGCGGTCGTTCGAAAAGAGAAGGATGAATTAATTCCTCAATGTACCATCATGGGATGGAGGATGTGCATAGATTACTGAAAACTCAACAAGACAACTAGAAGGGATCATTTTCCACTGACCTTCAATGATGAGATGTTGGAACAGTTGGCAAAACATTCCTTTTTGTTTCCTTGATGGATATTCGGGCTATCATCAAATTCCTATCCATCCCGATGATCAAAGTAAGACCACATTCACATATCCCTATGGAACATACGCCTACCGGCGAATGCCTTTTGGACTGTGTAATGCACCCACCTCTTTTCTGAGTGCATGATGTCTATTTTTGCCGACATGATTGAGGAAATCATGAAAATATTCATGGATGATTTCTCCGTCTATGAAAAAACTTTCAACCATTGTCTGAAAAGTTTAGACAAGGTCTTCCAAAGATACCAAGAGAAGGACCTGATACTTAGTTGGGAAAAGTGTCACTTTATTGTCTGTAAGGACATTGTTCTTGGACACTTGGTGTTCGAGAGGGGATAGAGGTGTACAAAGCAAAAATTGAAGTTATTGAACAACTTCCATCTCCTGTCAACGTTAGGGGAATCTGCAACTTCCTATGTCATGCAGGGTTCTATCGATGTTTTATCAAGGATTTCTCCAAAATCGCTAGACCCCTTACAAACCTACTAGCTAACGATGCTCCTTTTGATTTCGATGAGGAGTGCCTTAAATTATTTGATACACTCAAAAAGTCACTTGTCTCAGCTCCAATTATCCAACCCCTTGATTGGACACTTTCATTCGAAAATCATGTGTGATGCTAGTGATTTTGCTGCTGGTGCAGTCTTAGGCCAAACCAAAGATAAGAAGAATCATGGCATAGCCTACGCTAGCAAGACTCTAACAGGAGCACAACTCAATTATGCCACTACGGAAAAAGAGCTCCGGCAGAAGTCTTTGCTATCGACATGTTTAGGTCTATTTTGTTGGAGTCAAGGTCATAGTCTACACGGACCATGCAGCATTGAAATTTTTGCTCACCAAAAAGGACGCTAAACCAAGGCTAATCCGATGGATTCTCCTATTGCAAGAATTTGATTCGGAGATTAAGGATAGGAAGGGAGTGGTGAATTCCGTCATGGACCATCTCTCACATATGGAGGTCACACATCACATGGACGTACCCATTCATGACTTCCTACGTGATGACATGTTGCTCAGGGTGACAGACTCTCACCTGTGGTACGCGGATATCGTGACCTTAGTGGTCGTAGGGTACATGCCACTAGTGGAAAAAAGAAACCCATCTATGAGAGTCGTAGACACATATGGGACGAACCATATGCCTATAAAGTATGTGCTGATGGCCTTCTTAGAAGGTGTGTCCCCAGAATAGAAGACACCCGAATCATTGAAAAATGTCATGCTGACCCCTATGGAGGCCATTACGATGTTTACCATACTCAGACAAAGTCTGACAAAGTGGATTCTATTGGCCTTCTATGTATTAAGATATCAAGGAATTCATTTGTCGATGTTGGGAATGCCAAAAGAATGGAGGAATCATTGCCCGTAATACCATTCCCCTCACATATAATCTTCAAGTCGAATTATTCGATGTGTGGGGGTATTGACTTCATGGGACCTTTTCTAAAGCCTGATGATTGCGAGTATATTTTGGTGGTCGTCGATTATGTGTCAAAATGGGTAGAGGCATTGCCTTACAAAAATGACGACTCCAAGCAAGCTAGAAAAATGCTCCATGGGATCATTTTCCCATGCTTTGGCACTCCCCGCATGGTTATAAGTGATGGAGGGACTCATTTCATTGATAAGACCATCTATAACTTTCTTAGGGAGCTTGGAGTCTATCATAACATTGCTACTCATACTACCCACAAACAAGTGCTCAGGCGGAAATATCCAATAAGCAGATCAAAAATATTCTGCAAAAGACCGTATTGGAAATGGGAAAGAGTTGGATGCATAAACTATCCGATGCATTGTGAGCATACCAAACTGCCTACAAGACACCCATTATCATGTCTCCATTCCAACTTGTATATGGAAAGACTTGTCATCTTCCTGTAGAATCGGAACATAGATCTCATTGGGCCATCAAAAGGTGGAACATGATTCTTATCAAGGCTGGGAAGCATCGTTTAAGGCAAATTTCCAAACTTGAGGAATGGATGGTTAATGCGTATCATAGTGCCAAATTTTATAAGAAGAGAACCAAAAGATGACACAACAAATGGATTACACCAAAAGAGTTTAAGCCTGGGGATAAAGTTCTTCTTTTTAACTCTAGGGTAAAACTCTTCGGACATGGGAAATTACGAAGTAAATGGGAAGGACCATTTAACATGATAGAAACTTCATCTCATGGAGCCATCACACTGCAAGATGATGAAGGCCATCTATTTAAGGTGAATGGGCACCGTCTCAAAATCTTCTTAGACTCCCATGAGGATTTGGAAAAGGAAGTTGACGTGATAAAGTTAATCAATTTTCACACCATCCTCCTCGAAGTACGATAAGTGGGCCAATTAGAAAAGTCATCCATATGGGACACGAAATCCTAATCAATCCCTCGGTGCTACAACATCCTTCTAATTTCCATCTTGCTCAAGTTCCATCTTCAAAGTCCTATCCAATTTTAGGGTTCTAGATTTTCAATTTCAATTTTCATTCAAGCACCCCTATTTTGAGTTCAATAAAATAGAACTTGCTGGCTCATCTAATGCCGAAAAAAAATTCCCTTTTAGTTTATTTCGTGTCCAATAAAGTTTTCAGGAACAAGTTGGGGGAGGAGTCCCTCCGCAATTCTGTGATAGAAAGATTACTCATTTCACCCGAGAATACGACACAAACGAACACACGAGACGATACGACAAAGTTGGGCATCAGAGGAGCCAGCCAGGGCTCGGCCAAGCCTCTAGTTCGCCCGCCTTGGTGGTGGCCCCTCTCGGCCCAGTTTTGCTACACAACGTCAGTTTGGATCTCCTATCCCCTACTCTTTATGATACATTGTAAATTGAGTTGAAACTTTTGATGCATTCACGTAAAATCTCTCTAAAATCAACTCAATTTAAAATGAACAATTGCATTTTGCTTAAAGTTGAGATTAGTATACCTTGTATTTTGATTTCACTACTATGTTTCTGGACCCACATGATTAGTTTAGGAAAGCATGTTATCTAAGTTTTTGATTGGTCTGATATGGTGAGTAAAATAAACCAATGGATAAAACCATCCTTGCTTGTAATTGATTTTGATTTTTGCACAATTTTGAAGTCTTAAGATTTTGCCATCCTCTCTCATTGGAATTTAAATACCCACCAAGGGCATATGATACAAATATTCAAAACCACATGCATATGCCACTTCACATTTTTCATTGAACTTTCTCAAACTCTTGACCCTATTGAGTGACTTGCATGAAATCTTTGACTAGGAATTTCTTGTGCACTCCATCATATTTCCATACTTTTCATCCATCATCAAAAGATACTCCATACAAATTTTTCAAAATCCTCCATCAATAAAAAGATGCATAAAAAGGAGTAGAAAGCTTGGCTATAAGAGCTCTCCTAAAAAAGAGAAAGAGAGAGCCAATAAGTAGCCATGCTTCATCCTTGCACAAAAAGAGAGTGATCAAATGGAAGTTATCACCACCATTCATCATCCATCATCCACCATCCATAAAAGTGCACAAGAATTTCCCTAGTCATTGATTTTTATTGCATGGTCTTCTCATATGGATCTTGTTTTTGACTTAGTAATATATGGAATGCAAGTGTGCTACTCTTTATCCCTACCAAGCTCCATAAAAAGCCATATTTAGCTATTGGGACAAAAGTGGCAAAATTATGCCAAGGTGAGGATTCAAAAACTTTGAGTGAATCGAGAGAATCCAATTGAGAGGAAAAAGGCATTATCTTTCTGACATTCAAAATATAACAATTTTCGAAGTTATTTTAGCAGGACGAAATCTGGGTGAAGTGCATTCAACCGTTCCACCTCTCAAACATCCAAGATGATGTGGTAGCTACACCACAAAAATGGTTCATAAACAATGGTATGAGTTAATATACTTTGTATACTTATGTCATACTCATAGCGAAATTTTATCTTAGCACTGCGTTCTTCTTGCCTTCACTTGATGACGAGCAAAGGACTAAGTGTAGGAGACTTTGTTGACAGTCCTTAAATGCTAAATATGACCGTCAATTCACCACATAAAAATTATAAAATTGAGAACACAACACAGTGGTAGGGGTTAATACTAACCATTTTCACAAGTGTTAGTGTCTATTTGCATGCAGGTGAATTAAGCTCAAAAAATACTGAAGAAAGCAGGGAGCAATCCAAAAAGTTACCTACCCTTTCCCAGGCATATCCGAGTGAATCCAACGACAATTCACGCGGGGAAGGACTTTGGGCCCATAAACCAGTGACCAGGAGAAAGCACAGGCCGAGGGTGGCTAGGACCAGGTCGGCCGACCCCTGGCTCGACCGACTCGTTCCTGTTCCCTTCCTCGTTCAATCGACATGTGTCAACTCTGTGTGGCTCCCTGATGGCAATAATGACTGATTGGTGTGCTAATTGTGGCGCCAAACCCACTATACTCGTGTATAAATAGCCCCTCTCACTTCTTCACTTCACACACCACAAGTTTGAGAATAGTAGTCTACTCCAAAGGTTTAGTGCTGCCCAAGTGGCCAACCAACTAGAAGGAGAGTGAGGAGGAGGAGGCTTGAGCTTGTCAAGTTTCTCTTCCACACTTGTACCTCTACGGAAGTTCTATCAGAATCGAGTAAGAAACTTTTGTGAATTCATTACAAGTTTGATTAATATTCCATAGTAGTTAGCTTATGTAGCTGCTTGTAGGTTCACCGCTTTAATTCATTAGAGGCTCGAGTCGTAGCTTTGCATTATAAACGATTAGAGTTATGAATTAGAACTTAAGCGTGGTGCTTAGGTTAGAATTCATCTGTGGATATCTCGTAGACCCACAGATTGAAGAGGTAGGCAGTAGGTGATGACAATCCTATATGTCCTTAGTAATCCTCCATGTTCGGCTACACCATAGGCTCTTAGCGAGAATCCTCTTGGTTTTGCCAGGTGTAAACCCGTGCCCGAAGTAAGTATCTACCGTAGGCTGTTGTGGCTTAAAATCAAACTATTAAATTCCTCTCAATCCTTACCTACCAAACAAAATGTGTGTCCTTGAGAGAACAACATTAGGATCTCACACACGTTCCTTGGATTTGATACCCTTTGGAATACTCTTTGAGAGGAAGTGCTATAATGTTTCTTCGTGCGCTTGCGGATTTTCATCTTTGATGTACAACCCTTCTACAGCTGCCGCCCCTGGTCTTGGGGACACAATGTCACTTTCCTCATCCAGGGCCTCTTGTGGTTTAGCGTCGTACCAGCTATTGGTAGATCGGGCCTTGAGGACCCAGACGACGCTTCTGACCGGTGCGCTCGTTCCTTCTGGCCCCACCCCTCTGATGATGTTCCATGTTTTCTCGAGATTAGTAGCATTTTAACCGTCTTTGGACCTCCCCTTTGGTCCGGTGGGAGCCGTTGTGAGCCATTATTGGTTTTTTTTTTGCCGTAAGGATATCAATCGAGGGTGAGGCCCCCGGTGTAGAGTCTGGTGGGAGTTGATTGCTTGGCCTTGAGGGCCCCTTCTCCCGTTGTGCCCTGATGGTGGGGGAGCCAATGCAGCCTTCCAACAGGGCATCAGAGTCAGCAACACTGGAGGCATCTGTGGTGTCTCGCGCCGCTCCGATGTTGTTGCCTTGGCCATTCGACTTGGAGATCGGGGCTGTATTGAGTGGTGTGTTGGTGGTGGCACAGCGCCCTGCTGGGTGGTTCGAGCTTCTGCCAGAAGGTCAAGGATCTGGGGACTCGAACGCGGACGGGGAGGAGGCTGAGTGGGAGCGGCTCCACAGGGATGTCTTCTACGCCTGTTCCCAGCTTTCTAATGCTTGGTCGAACCTCGAAGCCGGACGTTGAAGTCTCTCCGTGGTGCTCCGTCGGTTGAAGGGGGCCGTTTCTTATCATTCGGTAAGTTCTAATCCTTTGCCCGGTCCCTACGAGCATCTTGCCTCCCTGGCTTACTCCTGAGAAATTTGGAATTTTGCTATCCCCAATAGTAGGGGTGGGCGTTCGGTCTACCCGGTAAATTCGGTTCGGTTATTTCGGTTTTTTCAAATTTCGTTTTTTCAAATCACTACTTGAAATGTTATACAAATATTAGGTACTCGAAATGTTTGGGTACCTAAATTTCAGTTTGATTTTCGGTCTTACCCGAAATACCCGAATGGTACATTATTTTCATTTCATGCTCTCAACAATCAATATAAGTTTAATATCAATCGTAAATTTAATCTTAAGAGACAATAAATTATTGGTTCACTAATGGTGGATCATAATTAAATAGTTAATTCTAATGATGTCATATATCATAACTCACAAATGAAACATCAAAATTCATATTGTTTAGAGTTCATAGGTCATAATTTAACTTGAGGTTTTATTGTTCGGTTATTCGGGTATTTTGGGTACTCGAAGGTGATACCCGAATCTAAAATAAATATATCGGTTATTTAAATTTGCTACCCGAATAGGTACCCGATACTCGACATTTCGGTCTTTTCGGTCTTGATCTCGGTTTTTTCGGTTTCGGTTTTTAGGTCTCGGTTTTTTTGCCCACCCCTACCCAAGAGTGGGCTTCGCCAAAACGCTATTCCCAACAAGCAACACGCCCAAATACTATTATAATGGAGGCACACTTGCTCATTTACCAATGAAACATGATTTCAACTCTAATTAACTTTTGTAACAACAGAATACTAATAAATTGACTAAACTACCCTTGTGTTATTTAAAAATACAAAAATCATAAAAAATCAGAATTAAGTAAAAAAATATAAAAACACAATAAAATAATCTAAAAATCATAAAAAATCAGTAATAAGTAAAAAATAAAACAGATTAAAAATTAACAGAAAATCATAAAAAATAAGTAAAAATATAAACTAAATAAAATTATCAAAAAAGCAGAAATAAATTTTATGAAATATTTTTAGAAATGGAAAAAATGTCAAAATATGGGAAAATACAATTAAAAAATATTACGGAAATTGTAAAAAGATATGTATAAATTGACAATTATTGTAAGAATGAGAGAATAGTTTCTAAGAATTTGTGTACAGAGAATGGCGGTTTAACAATGTAAGAGAATACAAATGATTTAACCACAAACAACCAGCCAACATATACTATTACCGTCTTACGAGCTTAGGCATATTCCTATTTAAAAATCTGAAACATCACTGTGATCAGTGGAGGACAAAACATATAAGACACCAGAGTCCATTGTAGAGAAGCTCCAGACAGGCTTGATTGGCTTGAACCACTGTCAACTAATACGGACAATTCTTCTGGAGATTTTCGGATGACATGCTCTTCATTCCAATCTTCGTTCGCATTGTCTCAACTCCAGTCCTGTTCATTGCTCGGAGAACTTTCAACCTTACCATATGCTCCTTGGACTGAAATCGGGCGGGGCTCGGGCCGGTGGTGCAGCTACGGCGGACGGGGAGCGCGAGGGCGCGACTCCCGCTAGCGGCGCGACGGCGAGCGGCTCCCGCGAGCGAGCATGCGGCCATGACGGTGGCGAGCGTGATGAGGCATCGAGCGCGACGGCGTGCGGCCCTGGCAGCGGCGCGGCGCACGTACGTGGCGGCAGACGGGGAGCGCGAGGGCGCGGCTCCCGCTGGCGGCGCGACGGCGACCGGCTCCCGCAAGCGAGCGTCTCGGGCGAGCGGCCCTGGCGGCGGCGCGGCGCACGTGGCGGCAGACGGGGAGCGCGAGGGCGCGGCTCCCGCTGGCGGCGCGACGGCGACCGGCTCCCGCGAGCGAGCGTCTCGGGTGAGCGGCCCTGGCGGCGGCGAGGTCGCGCCCTCGCGCGAGGGGGCGTCGAGCGCGACGGAGTGCGGCCCTGGCGGCGGCGGACGGGGAGCGCGATGGCGCGGCTCCCGCTGGCGGCGCGACGGCGAGCGGCCCTGGCGCGGCAAGGTGGCGGCGGCGGGCGGGCTTGCCGGCTGCGAGTGCAAGGCGGACGGTGGCCGTCGTCGTGAGGGCGAAGGAGCTCAAGATCGGGGAGGCGGCGGTGATCGGGTAGGCGCGAGCTGGACCGGAGAGGTGGAAGACGAACGGGCGCGTATGGAAACCAGGGAGAGGAAATTGAAATAAAGACGGTAGATTTGTCATTAAAAATTGTTTTGCTGTTAACAAATTTAATTTATATTTAAAAGAGTTGAAACCATGTTTTAATGGTAAACGAGCAAATGTGGTTCCATTATAATAGTATTTGGAAGTGTTGCTTATTGGGGATAACGTTTTGACGAATCCCACTCTTGAGGATAGCAAAATTCCAAATTTCTCCAAACTGCTTGACATTATTCTTTGTTGAAGTCGAACCAGCAAGTTGCTGGAAGGACGTGGGTTCGAGGCTGGGCGTCATTCGAGTCAGGCGGGGGCCGAGCGAGCATCCTTGCGTGAGGAGCTCGATCGTGCCCGAGATGAGTTCATAGAGGCCTGGGAAAGCCTTGCAAAGGAGGTCCGAGAAAAGGCGAATGCGGTGGTCGCGGCCGAGAAATCGGACGCTGAGCTGGCCCTAACGCGAGTCGAGGTGCAGGAGGCTCGAGACAACACAGAGTTGGCCCAGAGGGAGATAGATGGTAATTTTCGCTTTCCCTCGCTTTCTGTCGTGTTTCCCTTCCTTTTGGTCGATGCCTCACATTTCCTCTTCCCCACAGGGTCACTTGCAACTTTGTGTGTGTGCCTTTAAGTGACGGAAGGTTTAGTACGAGTCTCGCTGAATGACCTTGATGCTCTTCAGGGCCTCGCGACCCTAGTCTCGACCATGATGCTCAGGCCACGAGGAGTGCAGACTCGGCTGGAGGCTTGTCAGGGGGAGATCCCCGCCCGATTCACCTCCGTCCGGGAGGAGGTCGCGGAGGTCCGTTCCGCTATGGTGGCGGTTTGCGACTCGATGCTTGGGCCATCAGAGGTCGGGGTCTCAGGTGGGAACTCTTTGGTAGCTCAGCTTGGCGAGGTCCTGGGCCGGGTGGCGACCCGATACGTGGGTCTTGGTGCCGCCGGGGCCCTTGGCTTCCTTTGGTAGCAAGGGGAGAGGTACCCCAGGAAGCAAATTCTTTCTTTCATTTCCTCTATCTCCTTGCTCCCCCGGGTCTGCCCAAACCCATCCCATCACATGAAGTTTATTTGGTGGGTTGGGAAAAAATTCCCAGAGATTTTTAAAAAAATCAGAAAATGCTCAAAAATTTCAGAAAATTCGAAAATGCACTCTAAAAAAATAAAAAGAATACTAAAAAACTCAAAATAATCCCAAAAAATATGCAACATGAAAAATACTTGCCACACGCATTTTTGAGTGATAATAAGTACTACAATCTCATAATAAAAATTCTAGATCCACCATTACATACATCATTTTGACAATTAAATGAACAAAGTTCATTGTAGACAGTACAATAAAATTGTTATTTCTTAAAACAGTTGCATAGAATATAAATAGCCTATCTAAATGCAGCACCATCAGCAAAAACGCCGCAGCAAAACTTTTTGTGAAGTCAGATCGCCTATGAAGTGTATCAGGCAAAATCTCGTAGCTGCAACAATCATAGAAAACAAAATTTTAGTTCCATTATACAGTAATACAGTAGTATAAAAAATCTAACTAAGAAACCACATAGTACAGATCGCGCGCGCGCACACACACACCATATATATATATATATATATCTATATATCTATATATATATATATATATATATATATATCTATATATATATATATATATATATATATATATATATATATATCTATATATATATATATATATATATATATATATATATATATATATATATATATATATATATAGACACACACACACACAAAAGATCTCTAGCAGAAGGAACTAATATCATGCAATAATTTCTAAGTGCATAAAAACTGGGGGAACATGGTAAGGACTATTTCAACAGTGCCTATATTAAATAGCAGAACACTAGCACCTAGTACAAAAGGTATTCAGTCAGCACCAAAATGTCTAGTGTCATAATGAATGGCCACAAAGAGGACAAAAATATGTTCAAAGGACAACAATGATACAGAGTTAAACAAATGTTGAATACATTGGGAACCAACATAATAAAGGAAAAAAGGCTTGGAGTTTAAAAAAGCAGCAAAAGACAAGCCTAAAGGGAAATTACTCCAAACCAGAGAATTCTAAATTAGCTAGGGCTGCTATATCCAGAATCAACCAATAATTCTTACGACCACAACCAACCACTAGACCATCAGTCAACAGAGGCGATAGACCAAGTTTGGCAGCTTGCTTTACTGGCTTGATGTTCTCACCCGAAACATGGACCTTGTTACGATACATGAACAATTTCATAGAGCTGCTGGACAATGGTCAAAATTTTAACCAAGATCTTATAACACATCTTCAGACTTCAACCATCACATGCTTCCTTTTATTAGGGATACAATGAAGTTCTTTGTGGTTTTGTGACTAGACATTTAGACACCTATAGGTACTAGCTATAGAGCCTCGATGAGTTCAGACAGTTGATGACACAGGATGGAAGTGATTGTTACTGAAACAGAGTATTATGATGAAATCAGTTATACTGCAATATTTTTAAACCTATCACACTCCATAATTGCCATGATATAAATATAGCATTCCAGAAAAAAAAAACAGTTTGCAGCAGCAACGCATCACACTAGTATAATCACGCGATTCTTTTCTATTTGTATCCAACTAAACAAACTCAAATGACAACCAGAACTACAATATACAGTCATATGGAATCTTGCAATGAAGTAAATAAGTCATTGATCAAATTAATAGGAAAGTAATCTTGAAAGTTGAACATGAGTATGAGTGAACATCTGAGAAGCTGAAGTACATATTCACAATGTCCATGATAAAATGGCAACTCTTGGTTCAGAAGCAGACATCAGACATCAAGCAAATTGCAGAGTAGCACTTACCGTTAATGCAAGAAGCTGGACCTTTTGAGTTCTTGTGTTCATTGCCAAGTTCATTGTTAAAGTGTGAGCGATTGTACCAGAAGAGAAAGCAACATGGTATTATTCATGTCATGCCATCTGCCAAAGAAAATATTCATATAACAAGATTTGCTAAAGAAAATAAAGTACATCTTCCATTTTTTCCATATGGGCTGCTGGTAACTTGATTCACAACTGAAATGGTTGGCAATAACAATTTTGATCACAGCAAATAGTTTAGCAACTATAGTATCATGGCAATAACCTAATCAAGAGCAACTAGTATTTTACCTCTAGAAAACGATCCCGCGGTGTAGAGCGGGACGTACAGGGAGACGAGCAGCTCAGTTGGCGAGATGCGAGGGGGGAGGTGAGCGGCAGGGAGATGAGCGATGTGGGGAGGGGGGGGTGGGCGAGCGAGCGCGGCGCACGAAGTTGGGGAGAAGGAGAGATCGGCTGCGGAGGTTTGCGAAGCGGGGGGGGGGGGGGGGGGGGACGATCGGCGGCGCGACTGCTGGGAGGAGAACTGCGGCGCGGGAGGAGACGACCGGTTTGCGTGGTGCGGGGAGGTCGGCGGGAGAGGGAGACGCGACGCGGGCGACGCACGGGTTTTCCTCCCCGACCTGGCGAGGCCGGCGGCGCGTCTGCAGGGAGGAGAATGGAGGCGTGGGGAGCAGTGGACGCGATCTGCGGGAGAGGGAGATGCAACGCGAGCGATGCACGGGTTTTCCTCCCCGACCTGGCGAAGCCGGGGCAGAAAGCCCGGTGCTCCCCCGTGAATCAGGCCGGGGAGACGGGCTCCCAAGTGCACGCCGAGGCAATATTGGCCCGCGGATTTTTGGGCCGGGGATTGGGCCGGAATCCTTCTGGGATCCTGGGCTACCAAAGAGGCCCCTAAGGGCTCGTACCGCCCTCACCATCGTGGACTCAAATTCTCTGCAGTAACTGCACTGCAGTTACTGCAGCTGACAGGTAAGCCCCACGCTCTCAGGCCCCACCGGTCAACTGCAACTGCAAGGGATTTGGTTCCCACCATCGTAGCATTGCATTATGATGGTATTGATTTCCGTGCTATAGGAGAAAGCTATGCGGCCGGACGGTTGGAGGAGGAACTCGCGGGGCTCGCTCTGAACGTCGAGCCTACCGCCGATTCGTTGTGCGAGCTCGTTTCTCTCGAAGCCACTCAAGGCCTATCTTAGCGGATGAGTCAGATGTAGATCCTTTCTGGTTTTTGGAGGTGGTATGTAGGTCCCTCGGGGTGTTTTTATAAAGGATTTTTTCGACCATCAGTTTAATGGATGAGAATTGCCATTTTACGATTCTACTTTTTCCACTTCTTTGCCCCTTTTAGTTTATAGTGGAAGAAAGAAAACGGGTCGACACCTCATGGCCCGAGCTACGAGGTGCCGGGAGTGACGTGGGGTAGACGGTGCAGTCCGCGCATCGCTCAAAGCCCTGTGTAGACCGCAAAAATCCGATGGTGTCCCAACAAGCTCGCTCGTGACCAGACCCCCACATTTGGATTAGAGGATTTTTAAAGGAACGTTCAAAGGAATCAATTCCTTTAGTCTGCTGATGTCATTGATGTTTGGAATACAAGAATCCATATTCTTTTCCTCTGGAAAGGCTCCCATTCCTACACAAAACACAGGAATCAAACAATCCACTCTGAGATCTTTATAATGCTTTACAATGTGAGGATGAGCTGATGCTCTCACTCAGTCACCATCGATCTACTTCTAAATAGAAAATGCATACTGCAAAGTAACTAGGCTAGCTAATGATCTGTATGCGACAATTGTTTCTAAGCTAATGCAATGCAGTAGATATTTTGGGGTTAGTAATACAGAAATTAAGTTGTTTATATAGTAAACAAGTAGTTCACGGTGGCAGAAGGTTACAACTTCAATTTATGTATTTTGAATAATTATAGTTAAGTTCCTAAAGATATCATTTATAGTTACCCTAACATGTTTCCTGTGTTTCTCATCCTGCATTCCAAACTGTTCACCAGTTGACGACTTGTAAAGCCCTTCTTCTTCTTATTATCATTTGTTGAGGAGTGCTTCGTTCTTGATTGTTTTTCTTCTCGGGAAGTAGAACCTAAAAGGTTAGGGCATTCTGTACGAAAGTGTCATGTCTTACCACATTCGAAGCATTGTTGAGGTCTGGAGCTTCCTCTCCTTCTAGTTCTCACATTTTGCAATGCTTTTGAGAACCTAGTAGAGAAAAGTGCTAGTTCCTCCTCTGGAAATTCCTCGATCTGCTCCAGGGTTAGTGAGGACAAAAAAGCAAGAGTATTGCAAGATGATGATTGGCCGGAGCTAGGCATATCACGTTGTGAGACAAATGCAATAGACTTATTTGGGTTCTTATGTGATAAGATCTCAATTTCATGAGTTTTGAGTTTAGAGTAAAGCACATCTAAAGTATGTGTACTCATGACAGTAGATTCACGAATAGATGTAACTTTCATCTCCCAGATTGACATGTCTAATGCACTAAGAAGTTGCCTAGCATTTTCAGCATCATAAAACTTAACGTTGACACTACGCAAGTTACTGAGAATTTTGTTAAAGCGAGCAAAGAGATCATCGATGGACTCACCGGGTTGCATATCGAAGCACATGTATTCTTTCTTGAACATGTCTTGCCTTAACTCCTTGATCATGTTGGATCCTTCGTGATAGTCACAAAGTGCTCTCCATACATCATATGCCGATCGGAGATGTGCAACGCGGTCGAAGTTGCTCTGAGTGAGTCCTTGGATGATCAAGTTTCGAGCTTTGTTGTTGTTGTCGACGTCCCATAGGTTTGTAGCCGTAACTTGATTGTTAGGTGGCACTTCGTAAGGCTTGTACACCTTCTCCCATATTGCGAAGCCTTGCGCCTGGATGAAAGCCTCCATGCGTGCCTTCCAAACCTGAAAATCAATACCAGCAAACACACAAGGTTTGGCAGAGTATTTCTCCATGATGATTAGTCAAAAACACGTACAAATCACAATGATTGGAGAACCGTGGCTCTGATACCAATTGTAGGATCGAAGAGCACGTGAAAAGCTACCAGAGGGGGGTGAATGGTAGATTTAAAAATCTTACGCAGCAGAAATAATTAAATCCCAACCCCTTCGGCAGAAAAACGATCTGTTAAAGAAATCATATGTAAGACTAATCTAAACATGTTTAATCATGACAAAAGTGATATATATCATAGAGAATCAAGTCACGAGGATGACACAACAAGAATCACTCAAATCCGTCGAGAGAAACTCAAGTTATGATCGAAAGATTGAACAAAGGTCAATCTGTCCTACCCGAGAAAAACAGTTTTGGAACGCTGCAAAGAAACTCGTGTAGATCAGAAACCACAAATCCAATGACCATTAAATTTTGACAGATGATATATAATCAAGTTGTGAAGACAACTCAAAAAGAATCATGTCAATTGGATCTGTAAAACTCGAGTTATGATAAAACCACTGATGAATGGTAGTGCTGTCTAGAAACTCGACGAGTAAAACTTATCTGGAACAAGTCGGACGAACAAGGCACAAAAGTTCCTTCAAACTACGAATTTTATTTAATAGAACACAAGAGGAACAGCCCCTAAGTCGTCTCCCACGAGCTCTGACCTCCCTTGCTTATATAACCAGCTCGAAAGCCAACTCAGCTCAAATCAGGACTCTAATCCTACTCCGATCACGAATCGAAACTTTCCATAACTGCTTAGGACTCTTCTATACGTAGATAGAAGCAATATTAAGACTTCCAAATATATTAGGAACATATACCATATTCCTAAGACAACTCAAATTCGTGACTCACACGAAATCCTAACATAACTAACTCGATACTTTCCATACCAAGCCATAACCGACTCCGCCACAGCCAACGTCATCAACCGATACGATCCGACCCTTCCAACCAGATATTCCCATCCATAAACCATCTTCGGAACCATGTTGCCACGTCATGCACCGCATGCATATGTGCAAACACCTTTCTTCGACATCAAGTAACCTTCATATGTACTGTCCTTGATTCAATCATCCTGCGCGACCTCCTGACCCGCTCAACCATAATTCCTCCTGGATTTGGTTGTTGGAACCTCATCTCCTCCCTGAGACTAGTCCAAAGTATCCTGTCACCAGCCATGACTTGAACTCAAGCAACATTTGCACATGAACAAACAACCAATCCGTATGAGCCCATGTCCGCGACTTGACTCAAGTCAGTTCCGAACACAACACCTTACGTGAGCACCTCACATAAGCATGTTGCAAAGCATATCAAAACGATATTAGCCATATAAACCAAAACGTGTCAAAAACTTAGCAAATGAATACTAAGCAATCTTTCTAAGAATATAAAGCAAGTTCGAAACATTGCAAGATAAAATCAGAAACATTGTGAGCAAGCTTCGAACCTAGGCAAAGCTAAGCTAGTACAACGTAGCGTCGGAGCTTACCAAAGCTAGTCAGACCTAGCGCTGGAGCTAACCAAAACTAGTCGGAACTAGTCATCCCAAGAGTCGGAGCTGAAAAACATATCGGAGCTAACCAACATAAGTCAGACCTAGCAAAACATATCGAAGCTTAACAAAGACACGCCAGAGCTATCAAAGACATGCCGGAGCTAAAGACAAAGCTCACCGGAGCAACCCAAAAACATTTCGGACCTAGACAAAGAAAGTCGGACCTATTGTCAGACCTTGCAGAAGCTCGGAGCTAGGGTCGAACCTTGCTAAAAAGATGTTATGGCAGCATTCAAAACTTTTATTGTCAAAGCCAATGTATTCAACACACATAGGTCTCACAAACTGAAGGATGAACTCATATCCCTCAAGGAGGAGATTTATGGTGTTCGCCTTGGCATGGGTGCCAAGCTGAGGCACATATGCAATGCCGCCGGGAAGCCCGCCATCTAAAATGCTCCATAGTTTAGATGTCCCGACCGCATAGGATGCTAACTAGCTTAGTTTAGTTCCAAATTTTTATTTGATTAAATTTGGATTGAATAATATAATCAAAATTTAGATTGAATAATGTAAGCATCCCTATATTTTGGGTTCAATAAAGTGAACTTATTGGTTCAACTAACCCTCTAAGGTTACTCTCATTAGTTTATTTGTGTTGAATAAAGAATTCAGGGAACAAGTGTGGGAGAGGTACCCCAATTTTGCGAAATCCCGACATGCAAAAATAGCATTGCATCTTGAAACACATCACAACCGAACATACGACTCGAGACGTCGAAACAATGTAGCAGGAAGGCCAGAAGGGAGTCGGTCGAACCCCCTTGTCAGCCGACCTGGTGTGGGCCCCACACGGCTCCGTTTCTCTCAACAAATTCGGTTTGGATCTCTTACCCCTGAATATGAATGCTACATTACTGTTTGAATTGATTTAATATTTAATACTGAATATGTGAAATCAATTCAACTCAATAGTTAAAATTTAAAACTTGATAGTCAAAATTTGCTTGAGCTGAAAATTTGAATACTTTATATTTTGATCTACTTCCTTGTTTATGATTCCCACAAGCAAAATACGAAAAAACACATCATCTAAGTATTTGACTAGTGTGATATGGTAAATGAGTTATTCGAGGAGATATCTCTTTGCTTGAAATTGATTTTTGATGTCTGCACAATTTAGAGTCTTGAACTTTGCCTGATTCTCTCATTGGACATTTAAATACCCACCACGACCATATGATACAAATTCTTGAAGACCACATGCATATACCACTTTGCCTTTCATAGAACTTTGTCAAACTCATGAACCAATTGAGTGACATGCATGAACCTTTTGACTTAGAAATTCTTGTGCACCTTATTCATGCAAAATTTCTCACATTGAGAATTTGCATTCATCCACCCAATAAAGAAACTCCATACATTTTAGTCTTGAATTTCTCTCTAGAAAAAATAAAAAAGGAGTAGAAGACATGGCTACGAAAAAAAGAGAGAGAAAAAAGCATCTACTCTTCAAAAGAGGAAGTATGCAAAAAAAAAGAGAAGAAACAAAAAGAAAGTAGCCATGTTTCATCCTTAAAGAGAGAAAACCATGGAGTCCACATATATCCATTCCATGCACAAGGATTTTATTTATTAGTTTGTTTGTTGCATAAGTCTCTCATAGGATGAAGTTTTTTGACTTAGTAATATATGAATTGCAATGTGTGCCACATTGATCCCTACCAAGCTCCAGATATAGACATATTTAGTATAGGGATAAAATTGACACAACATGCCAATATGAGGATGAAAACACTTTGAGAGACTTGAGAGATTCCAAATGAGAGATAAGGGCAATTGTTTCTTTGACTTCTCGAATATAGCAAATCGTCAGATCATTTTGGCAGGGGAAGATCCAAGAGAACTACATTCCAACCATTCCACTTTCCAAACACCCAAGATTGATGTGATAGCCATATTCCACAAAGGAAATTCATGAATTGAGGTATGAGTTGAAATATCTAGTATTCTCTTTTCTAACTTATAGTAAATTCATGACACCACCTTAGTTCTTTTTCTTGCCTTCACTCGAGGACGAGCACAGGACTAAGTGTGGGGGAGTTTGTTGACGGCCCTTAAGTGCCATATTTAGACTGTCAATTCACCTCATAATGTGCATAAAAGGGAAACACAACATAGTGGTAGGGTTAAAAACTAACCAATTCCACAAGCGTTGGTGTTTATTTGTATGCAGGTGAATTTAGACCCAAAATACCAAGACATTCAAGGAGTAATCCATAAAATTGGATTTCGACGAATCAGGCGACACCACATGGCACCACATGGATCAAATGGCCCACAAATAGAAGTATCCGAGGCCATCCAATTGTGTAGCACCCATATCAGTCAATAGGACCCACTTGGAAGTCACCCCGAGAAAGCACACAAGAAATGGTTAACTTTTCTGTTCGACTGACTAGGGGGTTCTATCGAACCCTTCCTGGCGCCAAACTCGGTCAGCTTCCATGTGTCGACTCCCTTCAATGCCCTGATCACGATGAAGACTGATTCGCACACATTTTGTGGCGGGAATCAACCCTTCTCCCCCAATAAATAGAACCCCACACCTTACTTCACACACACACACACACACACACACCAAAAGTTGAGAATAGAATACCACTCCAAGTCCTAGAGGCTCACAAGTAAAAGGAGAGTGTGGTGAGAGTTTAGGAGAAAGAGGCTTGGGCTTGTCAAGTCCCTCTTCTACACTTGTATCCCTACAAAGGTGTACTCAAATCAAGTAAGCCCTTTGCAAATTCAATTTAGGTTTGATTCTCAATTCATAGTAGTTTGCACAAGTAGTTACTTGTGGGTTCATTGCTTCAATTTATTAGAGGCTCTAGTTGTAGCTTTGTGTTCGAAACAACTAGAGTTGTTATTTAGAATGTAAGTGTGGTGTTTAGGTTAGAAATCACTAGTGAATATCTCGTAGACTCACGGATTGAAGAGGTAGGCAATAGGTGGTGATAGCCCTATCTGTCCTTTGTAATCCTCCAGGTTCGGCTATGCATAGGCTCTTGGCGGGAGTCGTCCTAGTATTGCTAGGGGTAAACCCGTGCCCGAAGCAAGGAGCTACCGCAAATTCTTTTGAATTAGAATCAATACTTTGAATTCCTCTCTCTTCCTTACCTACAAAACAACTTTGTGTCCTCTAATGAATTAGTTCGTAAGATTACACACACATTCCTCGGATTTGATACCCTTGGAATACTCTCTTAAGGGTAAGTGCTACATGACAGTTCTGTGTGCTTGCAGATTTTTATCTGTGACGTAAGAAACATCAACAACCTCATGATGTGCAGGCCTGAACTCTGGTGGGGTGTTGGTGGATGTTTCGTTGTGGATTCTCTCACTAGTTTCGGTGACATAGCATTTACTGGAGGGGTTACTTTCCTTGGTGACATTTGTTGGGGTATTATGCTCAGGCGCCCCGAACCACGTAAATACTCGTGTCAAATCGCCACCTTCTTCTGAATCTTTGCATGCCCTAACTGAACTACAAAACTCCGCGGGCTACCAACAGTAGTACCGGAAGAATTGCCGAAATCAGACTCCGACAGTTGGCGCGCCAGGTAGGGGGGCCTGAGATTCAAAGATGGTGAATTCTGCTGCTGGATCATCCAACGACAACCATGCTACACAACCTGCTGAAGGCAATCACTCCAACGTGCAGCAGCCAACAGGTGATATGGCTCCAGCAGGAGTCATGCCACCACCGCCACCATCTGCTTCGGTGAATCAAGCTGGATAACGAGATGGGGCGACCGCGTCGGTTACTGCATCGGCAAACAACAATCCTGAACATGTGCTTCATGTTGCGCGTTCTCTTCTCCAACGTCCACCGCCTCCAGGATCATCCTAGGGTGCAATGGAGTAGTGGAGAGCTGATGTGGATCATTTGGTTGCAACAGCAGCCGATCGCATCAGCAATCAAGGTCCTCCCTCCTCGGGGCGGGCCCAATCGCAGTATCGAACCTTATCGGGTAGACTCGGTCCGCACGCTTCATAGCACAGGAGGCGTGTTGCATCCCAACAGGCGACTTCGCTGCGTTCCGGGACGCGACGTACTCACACGATAACGAGGCTTTCGACTCATGACCTCCGGGCCGAGCTCGATCGTCGTTATCGACAACAGGATGGCCGCGTCCACATCGAGCGTGCTCGTGAGAGGCGAGAAGCTCAGGACAGTCCTGCTCCTGAGGGAGTAGGGGGAAACTTTTCTGCCTTGGCCATGCACCTACGCATGGTCAGATGCCCGCAGAAGTTCCGGCCTTACCTGCCGGAGAAATTTGACGGGACTGTTAATCCCGCCGAATTTCTTCAAATATACTCCACCGCTATTCTTGCAGCCAGGGGCAATGAGGTCGTGATGGCCAATTATTCCCTGTGGCTTTGACTGGGACCGCCAGGTCTTGGTTCATGGGCCTTCCGCCTGACTCCATCAATAGTTGGGCAGAGTTGTGCCAGCAGTTCACCGCCAATTTCGGGAGCTCGTACACCCGACCAGGCACAGAACTGGATCTTTTTGCTATCAAGCAAAAAGGGAGAGAGTCCTTGCAATCTTTCATTCAGAGGTTCTCCCAGGTACGAAATACTATTCCTTCTATCTCAAGCGCTTCTGTTATTATAGCATTCAGACAGGGCATTTGAGACAAGAAGATGCTGGAGAAGCTGGCGACCAAGGAAGTCATCAGCGTCACGAAACTCTTCAGCTTGGCAGACAAGTGTGCCAAAGCTGCGGAGGACCGTGAAATGCACTCCAAAACACCTCCGGAGGCCAATAAAAAATCCTCCAAGGGTTAAGCCACTAGCTCCGGGAGTGGCAAGAAGAAGAAAAAGTCCAACGGCAAGAAGAAGCCGTCGGCCGGCACACCTACCGCTGCAGCTGCTGCAGCTCCGGGTGGTCGGGGGCCATGCCCCGAGAAACGACCTCGGTCGTCATCTAAAGACGGTGGCAGCTCCAAGATGTGGCGTCCCATACACAAGAAGGACAACCACAACCTGTAAAACTGCCGAGAGGTCCAGAACCTCGCCGAGCGCTACAAAAAGCGCTGAGAAGAAGCTCCTTTCCGTCAAAGGGAAGGAAAAAAAAAGTCGACGAAGCTCCGGCTGAAGAGGAATTAGGATTTCAGGACCCTAAAAAGGTCTTAAAGACTGTTTACACCTTCGTTGATGACGACTCCGACGTCTCCGACAACGAGCATCGAAAGACCATGAACACCATCTTTGGTCGTTCGAAGAACATCACTTCCCGCCGTGTCCTCAAGACAATGCATCGGGACATGGACTCAACAGCTCCCACCGCCAGAACGGAGCCTCATCGAAAGTGGATGGATACTGCCATCACCTTCAATGCTTTGGACTTCCCTTGAAACATGATTGGAGCTGGCCAACTTCCACTGATGGTATCTCCGACCATCAACAACATCCAACTCCACCACTTAATGGTGGACGGAGGTTCTGGGCTGAACCTCATAAGCTTCAAAGCCTTCGTCAAGCTTCAGCTCCAACCTTCGGATCTTCGCCCCTCTCAACCTTTCTCCAGAGTAGGTCCGGGGGCCATCACTCCACTCGGTGCCATTACTCTCCCGGTGACCTTCAGGACTCGAGAGAATTATAGGACCGAGAAGTTGGTCTTCGACGTGGCGCATATCAACTTACCATTCAACGCCATCTTGGGCAGGCCAGCCTTGTACAAATTCATGGCCGCTGCTCATTATGGCTACTTGGTGTTGAAGATGCCAACACCCTCAAGCGTTCTCCGGATCCGCGGAGACCGCACCGCTGGAGTTACTTCTCTGGAAGAATTCCACGCGCTTGCCACAACGCAGGAGGAAGAATCCGGAAAGGAGCAAGCTCTGAAGCCTCCAAGCATTCGTCATCGAGGCTCAACCTCTGCACCTCGTGTGCAACCAAGTGGCGATACCGGCATTCCCGTCAAAGTCATCCAAATTGGTTCCGATGCCGCTCAGACCATCCGTATATTGGGAGGTCTGAACGACAAATAGGAACTCACGCTCATCACTTTCCTCCGGTCTAATGTTGACGTGTTTGCCTGGCAACCGCCACAAATACCTGGGATCCCTAGGGAAGTGATCGATCACAATATGAAGATTTATCCTGACGTTCGGCCTGTACATCATAAGCATCGGAAGCAATTAGTAGAGCGACAAAACTTCATACGTCAAGAAGTGAAGAAGTTGCTCGAAGCTGGATTCATTCGGGAAGTCTTCCACTCAAAATGGCTGGCAAACCCAGTCGTTGTACCTAAGGCCGGCGGGAAGCTTCGGATGTGCATCGACTACACTACACTGAATAAGGCATGTCCAAAGGATCCATTTCCACTACCTAGAATAGATCAGATAGTGGATTCCACCTTCGGGTGTGAATTACTGTGTTTCCTAGACGCATATTCTGGGTATCACCAAATCAGAATGTCTAGGGAGGATGAAGAGCATACTTCCTTCATCACAGTAGATGGATTGTATTATCACACCACCATGCCATTCGGTCTCAAAAACGCTGCTTCAACGTTTGTGCGAGCTATGTACAAAACTTTTGGAGAGCTCATCAGAGATGTAGTGGAAGTGTATGTCGATGACATCGTCGTCAACATCAAGAACAAGGAGTCATTTCTTGACACCTTGCAAGCTGTCTTTGACAAGTTGCGAATCACACGCACAAAGCTGAACCCAGACAAGTGTGTTTTCGGGGTTAGCTCCGGAAAGCTTCTTGGATTCTTGGTGAACCATCGAGGAATAGAGGCAAATCTAGCGAAGATTAAAGCTATTGAAGACATGCGGCCACTAGCTCACATCATGGACGTCCAGAAGCTGACTGGATGTCTAACTGCCCTCGGCCGGTTCATCTCAAGACTGGCAGAATGAGCACTACCCTTCTTAAAATTATTGAGGAAGTCCGGACCATCCCAATGGTCTAAAGAATTAGAAAAGGCTTTCCAAGAGCTAAAGCATCTCCTCACCACTCTACCAACTTTGGTAGCTCCGAACCCTGGTGAGCCACTTTTGCTTTACATTTCGTCAACTGACAAAGTTGTCAGCATGGTCCTGGTTGCGGAAAGACCAAAACCATCCCCAGTTCAGGAATCCAGACTGAATGTGGCCTAGAGGGGGGGTGAATAGGCCTTTTTGAAAATTGCCAGATCCTGCAACACTTAACAACCAGTTCAAAACCAGAGAAATCGGACTAGTCCGGTAAAGTGCAGACTAGTACAGTGTATACGGACTAGTTGATTAGGTTTGATCGATTAACTTTATTCTTCAATAGATGCAGCGGAAATATATAATTAAACAAAGTGTTACAAGGTTATGAATCAGGTTATATCACAATTCAATCTTATACTTGATATTTCAAGGTAAAGTAATCAAGATCAATTATAACCCTAAATTGATATAATGTAAAGGACAATGAACACAAAAGAGGACACAAGAGATTTATCTCGTGGTTCGGTTCCCACAGAGGCAACCTACATCCACGTTGAGGAGTCCAGAAAAGGACCGGGTCTTCTCCAACCCTACCCTCGTCGGATCGCCACGAAGGCCAATCCTCTCCCACTTATCTCAAAGGGGTGAATAACCGAATTCAAGGGGCTTTCTCACATGTTGAGAGCTCCCTTGGATTACAACACGAAATACCACCAAGAACACACTCAAAAGATTACAATTAAACAGCAGGAGTGTGTTAGAGAATCAAACCAAGAGCTCAATGTGATGTTGAATGTGTCTCTTCAATGAACTAGAGTGAATCCTCAAAGGATTGATCTTTGTTGCACTTAATTTCGTGGAGAGATGTGGTTTTTGAGGCTCTTGGGACGTGTGACGGCGCTAGGGTTTGAGAGGGTAAAATATGGCCGTGCAACTCTATTTATATGGGTTTCTAAAAGTGACTGTTAGGGTTCAGAAAGATCGGACTAGTCCGTGGTGGTCACCGGACTAGTCCAGTGTGCTGTGTGTAGCAAACCCTAAGTGTCCTGAAATATCGGACTAGTCCAGCTAGGAACGGACTTGTCCGATTTCGCTACTGGAAATCTTCAGACTAGTCCAATAGTCATGGGACTTGTCCGACATGTGAAACCCTAAGTGTATAGAATGACAAGTCCGCACCTGGAGGACTTGTCCGATTTAGTTCAGAGGGTATTTCGGACTAGTCCGTGCAATTATCTGACTTGTCCAATTTGGACCAGAGAGAATATCGGACTAGTCCGGTTGTGATCGCACTTGTCCGATTTTGTGTGACTTGTGAAGTGATTTGAGGACTAGTCCGCACTGGGGAGGACTAGTTCGATTCTAGCCAGAGAGATATCAGACTAGTCCGATGGATATCTGACTTGTCCGATTTTGTGCAGAGAGGATATCGGACTAGTCCGGTGTCAGTCGGACTAGTCCAGTCGTGTGTAACTTTATGCAATGTGTGTGTTTACTTGTGATTGAGCTCTTGGGGTGTGTTTTCTTAACACACTCCATACACAATAATCTAATATTCTTCTTCCTTGAGCTCAGTTCCACTTTGCTCCTCATTCTTCCTTCTTTTTGGCACTTTGCTCATTTTTCTATTAAAAACTTGCACTCATCTCAACAAAGCGGTTAGGATCCCAATTGCTTGTCATAAATCATCCAAAACCCACAAGGGAGTCCTAGATGCACTTTCAATCTCCCCCTTTTTGGTGATTGATGACAACCAATTGAGTTTCACAAAATATGATAAAAATTGAGATTTTCATAAAGTATGCACATATGAGTCCAAAATACATCAAGTAGTGAAAGCATAGTCCATATGTGCATTCTTTATGGTGGGATGCATAACTAAGTGCACTAAAACACTGAGAATGACATAATTGACATTAATTACCCAATAGCAAGCATATATGTCATTCTAGAGAAAAATCACAGTTTTCATGAATTCTACTCAAAGGATCAAATCATTGCATCACAGAACCATAATTAACATAAGATCATTGTTAAAACTTTACAAGCCACAAAAGAGTCAAATAACATAGCATAGAGCTCTCTCCTCGCAACCTACAGCTAAGACTAAGACTCCCCCTCAATCTCTCCCCCTTTGGCATCAAGACACCAAAAAGAGGAAGTGGAGGGTCCTAAGGTCTTCACTCTTCGCTGTCGGTCCTCTCATCATCATCTTCATCATCTTCATCTTCAGCTTGATGATGAGGAGGAGGAGGTGCGGTGCTACTCGAGCCCCCAACGCCAAAGTAGGCAAGCTCGGAGGGGGTCAAGGGCCCGAGCTCGGTGAAGTCAGAATCTGAGTCTTCAGAGATTGTTGGAGACCCAATTGGCTCAATCTCCAGTTTCTGGCAAATTTGCTTCACATTTGCCTTGATATACTTCATGTCGTCCTTTCTTTTCTTGTTGAGCTTATGGGACTTCACTTCGGCCTTTTTGTAGGAGGCAAAGATAGCAGCCAGATATTTGAGAATACCACTGGTTGAACCTTTTTGAGGGGCTGCACTAGAAGCAGGGGCAGCCCTAGCATCTTCTCTTGATCTTGCCGGTGCCTCGGGACTTGAGGCCGGCGAGGAAGCAGCCTGCACACTCGGCTTTTGAGGCATTCGAGGCCTCAAGGGGAGATGCTACACATCGTTCACAAACTCAATCCCGGTGACTTTTTCAATCACAAACATTAGATAAGAAGCATATCCACAGGACCTGTTGGGAGTGCAGGATATGTTCACCATGTCATTCCAAATATATTCTGCCACATCAAACGGGCAGTCCTTGCTTATGACCATCATCAGAGTCCGGAGGTATCCTTGCACACTCCCAACATCTCCATCCTTGGGAGAAATCGTCTTCCTCAAAACTCTGTTTAGCACCACAAAAAATGGCTTCATATTTTTGGTGGAAGGAGGGTTGAACTTTGAGTTTGGCTCATATAGGAACTTCATCCTATCCTTGTCAATGACACCAATGTTGTGTATGACCAAGCAATCAGATCTGTGGTGTCAAGGTGAAGCAGGTTAGCAAAATCTTCTTGAGTAATGTTGTACTTGGATCCATGGGTCATCCAAGTGACACTCTCCTCATCTTCACTAGAAAAGGGACAGGTTGCAAAGAACTGTGCAATCACTTCATCATTCCAGTTATTCCTGAAAGCGAAAAGATCTCTCAATCCATGCTTCACAATGGCTGTCACTACTTCAGTGAACGGTGAGCAGCCCTTCTTCTCAAAATGCGCCCAGTCAATCCACTGTGCAGTCCACTGACTGCGCACAACTGGTGTCTTCATTGGGAGATACACCGATTTGTAGTAATCAGCATAGAAGTTGCACCAGAATCTTCCATCAATAGCTTGCTTCGGTCGGCCATACCAATCGATGCTCCTGAATTTTGCCGCTGAGTCACTGCCCTTCCCATTGAACTTCTCTTTATTGGGGTCCCGAACCCCTTCTCTTGGAGCATGGAGTTTCAATGGGCCAACCGGACCTGTTGCTATTCCTTTGCCCTTGCCTTTTGCTAGGCGGGCACTTGCTGCGCTAGGGCCACCGCAGGAGGTAGCCCTAGAAGCAGGAACCTTGGAGGATGGCTTCTTAGCTAGCACTTTCCTCCGAGCCTTGAAGGAGACTGAGCTAGCTCGGACGGTCTTTCTTGGCACTTCTTGCCAAGATCCGTCGAGGTCTGAGGTGCCACCTCGTGGTCCATCTAGGCCTCAAAGTCGGAGACATCATTTCCAGAGCTTGACTGATGAGGACATCACTTCTATAGATACAAACAACACTCCATTGAACATACAAGATGCAATCAATAGAGTTCATACACAACAATTAATTTCAGAGGTGAACTTGTTCTTATATATTTCCTTATATGTTTTTGAGCATAGATTGCTACTTAATGATTTAATTGTGATTAGGATCCATGGAGAGGTTCAAGGAGTACTTGGAGGAAGTATTAGGGACGTGGAAGACCAGAGAATTCGTTCAAAGAAGATGGAAACCGAACCAAACTCCAAATTGTATCCAACTCGGAGTCCGGGAGTAGTACGCACTAAAACGGACGCCCACGATTCATACGAACCCCGTTTTGGATGTTCTACATATGCACGGAAAGGGGAGAGGATAACCTTTCCAATGGCTCCGGTCCCATGTCAAAATACCTTCGGAGTCGACGGGAATCGTTGAAACAAAATCAAGTACATAATCTCTCAGGGTGCTGTGCCACCGTATTGGGCCATTGTGCCATGTATCAAGTCTAAGTCCATTATTTTTGTATCTTAGGGTTAGGTCACGACCCCAACACCCCCTTGGACGTCCTCCCACCTATATATACTCCATATTAGCCGTCATGAACAATTGGGTTTTGCTTAGATCAATAATATCGCCGTTCTTCGGTTTGTGAAACCCCAAATTCGCGATTTCAGATCGTGTCTTCTACATTCTTGCTTGTGTTCTCGGTTCTACTTGCAGGGATTAGCCTTCTTGGCGAGGTCAATTGTGTGAAGCACGGTTGATAACCAACGGAGCGGTGGTGTAGTGATTGCAGAGGTTGTTTGTGTTCTACTCGAGAGCCTCGGATCATCAACGTTGAGATCTCCATCAATCGACTTATCATTACCTTTTGGAAGATCGAGACTCTTCTTTCCTATCAATTGGTATCAGAGCGAGGTTGCCCGTTAGGTAATTCATCCATCCATTACATTAGTTTTGTTATTTATACCTAGAGTCCACAAAAAAAGCCACAAAAAATGTGCAGTTTAGTAGATCTATTCATTACTTTGTCCAAACCACCATTGAGCTTTTGCAACTTTCGTTTTCAGTTTAGTTTTGTTTAGTTTGTGTCCGTTGTTGAGTCATATTGCTAGTTTATAAAGTGTTTTTGGTCTTAGTTTGAGTTTTGCATTGTGTGATTCATCCTTTTGAATCACGTCATCACGTCCAGATTAGATTTGCCTCTGTCCAGTTCGGTATTTTCATCATATCTTGCTCATACGAACTCTGATTTTAGAGTTCTTATACTTTCTGGAAAGCTTTAGAAGTTTTCTATAACTTTCTTATTCATCATGCTCCCAGAAAATGTAGTTATCGACGTCAAAATTGCATTGGATCTGAATCTGTTATTGATCTAGAAATTATGAACAGTCTGTATTTCGGGGGCAATATCTCCCATTGTTCTTATCCAAAATAGATCTTCCATATTCTGAAATTAAAGAGGGGAGATAGATCTATAATATTTCTGTTCAAAGTTTTTAGATTTGGGGACTATAAAGGTGCTTAATTGTCTTTAGAACATTGAGCAGAAAATATGTAACAGACATACGAGATATCTTTGAGTGTTTGCATTGTGTTCTTCTTTTGCAGCACATTCTGAAAAAAAAGGAAGAAAAAAGAAAAAGGCAAGTGCAAAAGAAGATACAAAAGCCGCACAAAAAAGGAGAAAAAAACAACAAAAAAAAAAAAAACAGAAGTGCTTGCATTCTTTGTGTCATCTAGTTTTGTCTCATGTCTTGCTAGCTTGAACT
The DNA here is from genome assembly GCA_036927565.1 of Tuctoria greenei. Taxonomy (NCBI): domain Eukaryota; kingdom Viridiplantae; phylum Streptophyta; class Magnoliopsida; order Poales; family Poaceae; genus Tuctoria; species Tuctoria greenei. The sequence goes on along the minus strand of JAYESD010000001.1, from coordinate 220,657,367 downwards.
ACTAGGAACACATTTAGGCCAACAACTTTGACAAGTACTTTGGACACTTATTCAACTTTATTATCTGATTTCATTGTTGCTAATCCTTGCTACATATAAAGTGCCATCCAAGCTACACTTTACTCTTGAGCAGAATCGATACACCTTTGCAATCATCCCACGCTTCATTGGTTTCTTCATACCAGCCACCGTTTGCCACCTGCAGTGTCGGTAAGAACACTTGTAAAAGCGTGGTAAGACGCTTGAGAGTGTGTGATTCCACTTCCAATTTGCCATTATCCTTTGTAGTTGATAGGGATAACATATTTTTTGTGTTGTCTTCTGTTTGCTACTAACAATTTCTGGTAAAAGCAAGAATCATGCATTATATGCTGAGATGATGGACATGATGAAGATGACGATGGAGTTGCTCACTAAAAATCAAACATCAACCAAGGATTCACATGACATTCAGACCACCTTTACAACACCTTCCACAAGAAGTAATTACATTCTCCCATCTCTTCCTTCTTATGATGGTTTTGATTACGATGAATATATTGCTTGGGAAATAGAGTTGGATAAATTTTTTGGAAAATTGCATATGTGTGAGAGGAGAAAGATTAGAAATATTTCTAGTGCGTTAGTTGATTGTGCATTAACTTGGTGGGACAACTTAAGCGATATAGAAAAACCTCGAATATGGAAAGATATGAAAATTCTTATGCGAGAAACTTTTGCTAATGTATCTAATTGCAAAGATGAAATACATGAACTTGAGAAGAATTTTCTTGTTGTGCCTCCTCCTTTGCCTAACCTTTTGCAGGAACATGAACAAATAAATGTAGATGCAAATGAGAGTGAGGTGTTGAACAACTCTTCTGAATTTTTTGATGAATCAACTCATAATGCATTTGAATTTCTTGCTGAAAATGAGAGTAGTGTTAATGGACAATGCTATACAGTTCACTAAGGTATGACATTTTCAGATGTGCTGAATTTTGTTACCAATCATACTATCGATGAGCAGCAAAAGATGAACCTTTTCATAATACACCTTTACCATTAGTTTATTTTCCTACTGATTCTTACAACAAAAATGAGTTGTGTGCTGATAATTATATTGTACCTATACTAGAACAACTAAATGAATTTGATACTTTATCACTCACTTGTGCTGAAATTAAGCATTTGATCCCAACTACATGTGAAAGGGATGAACTGAAGTTGTTATCTTCTCTAAATACTTTGAGCTATATTGAATTTTACACTCTTTGTGATCTAGATATCATAGAGAAGATAATATTTTCTCAATCTGAATTGCCTTTATTAAGTAGAAATATTTTTCATGCTATAGGCAACTATAAAGATAGTGGTGAATTTATAGTGCATAAAGTTTACATATGTTCAAATGTGCAAGCTCCTTTTGTGCTGCAACAATATGGTGAAATGAATGGATGCAATAACACTAAAAATGTATTGTCAAATTTTTCTAGCATTTTTTTTATTGCAGCAAGGAAAACAAATAAAAAAGAAGCATTGTTTACTGCGGTTGTGCAATATGGACAATATTCATTCTACCCCCAAAGCAATCCTTTTTCCTGGACATATGAGCAAGCCGAGGACGGCTTGTCATAAAGAAGGGGAGAATGATGACATCATGCACGTTATCATTGCACCTACAAACATAACACAATGTTTATTTTTTTGGGATCCTAGCTCAAGTGAATGTGCACTCTTATTTGATGGACAAGATCAAGATGGCGCACTATGTCGTCCACCACCTTGGCCTCCTCCATTCGTGCATAGAAGAAGATTTGATGGCGTTGCACATTTAGACCAATACATTAGTGGAGATGAACTTGAGTCGAGGACGACTCCAATTCAAGAAGGGGAGGATGATGAGGACATCACTTCTATAGATACAAATGACACTCCATTGAACATACAAGATGCAATCAATAGAGTTCATACACAACAATTAATTTTAGAGGTGAACTCGTTCTTATATATTTCCTTATATGTTTTTGAGCATAGATTGCTACTTAATGATTTAATTGTGATTAGGATCCATGGAGAGGTTCAAGGAGTACTTGGAGGAAGTATTAGGGACGTGGAAGACCAGAGAATTCGTTCAAAGAAGATGGAAACCGAACCAAATTCCAAATCGTATCCAACTCGGAGTCCAGGAGCAGTACGCACTAAAACGGACGCCCAGGATGCATACGAACTCCGTTTTGGAAGTTCTACATATGCACGGAAAGGGAAGAGGATAATCTTTCTAATGGCGCCGGTCCCATGTCAAAATAACTTCGGAGTCGAGGGGAATCATCGAAACAAAATCAAGTACATAATCTGTCAGGGTGCTGCGCCACCGTATTGGGCTATTGGGCTATGTATCAAGTCTAAGTCCATTATTTTTGTATCTTAGGGTTAGGTCACGACCCCAACACCCCCTTGAACGTCCTCCCACCTATATATACTCCATAGTAGCTGCCATGAACAATTGGGTTTTGCTTAGATCAATAATATCGCCATTCTACGGTTTGTGAAACCCCAAATTCATGATTTCAGATCGTGTCTTCTACGTTCTTGCTTGTGTTCTCGGTTGCACTTGCAGGGATTAGCCTTCTTGGCGAGGTCAATCGTGTGAAGCACGGTTGATAACCAACGGAGCAGTGGTGTAGTGATTGCAGAGGTTGTTTGTGTTCTACTCGAGAGCCTCGGATCATCAACGTCAAGATCTCCATCAATCGACTTATCATTACCTTTCGGAAGACCGGGACTCTTCTTTCCTATCATCGACATGACCTGAGAATGAGTGGCATGAATGATAATGAGTGATACAAGGCATAGGTGTGAAGGGATAGCAAGGAATTGCATTGAGGAATTGAAGAATTAGGTTTTGAGTTCAAAAACATCGGACTTGTCCGGTGGATAGGCACGGACTAGTCCGGTGTTCAAACTCAAAAACCTAGGAAACTAGACACATGGTGAATCCTAATGCACACCGACCTTAGCATACACGTAATACATCAAGAGAGCATGTATATAGCGAGGAATGCTAGGCTATTTGATCAACAATGAAGAAATTTGGAATTTCTAGGGTTTGAGTGAAAATAACCGGAAAAATTGCTTTAAGCTTGGAGATGAGAGTGTTGAAGGCCGAACAAGTCCGCTAGCTTCAATCCTCAAGTGAACAAGCTTGATTTCCGCCCAAATGCGAAAGTTTTTGGTGGAGGGAGCAGGAAATCGCCTTGGGAGCTCGAGCACGAAGAGAGAGAATGCGTGAGGCAAGAGTGGAGGTGAAGAAATTAGGGTTTGGCGGTGGCTAGGGTTATGGACACGAAAAATCGGACAAGTACGAAGATGACCGGACTAGTCCGAACTTTTCCAGGGGCTATATCGGACTAGTCTGTTGTCTACCGGACTAGTCTGGCCTAACCGGCACTCTACGGACTAGTCTGCATGGGCGGACTAGTCTGGGCAACCACGGACTAGTCCATGGTCACCAGACAAGAATTTTATAGCCCATTAATATATATTTAAGGGTTCATAATTAGAAAATAGAGAGGCAAATCAACTCAAATAATCTTGATGATTATGATCAGTAAGCATACAACAATCAAGCAATGATCAATAATTCACCAAGATCTAGTAATTGATATAGTTTTTTGGAGAAAAATGAGAGGGATGATTTTCACAATCCAATCAACATATTTGAAGAATTCATACAGGTATGCAATATTTCAAGCCACACTCCGAGCATCAAGGATATTTAGGTCATTTTGGAGTTCACAAAAACGCTTTTCATCAAGTGGCTTGGTGAATATATCGGTCAATTGCTTTTGAGTGTTGACATGTGAAATGGCTATGTCTCCTTTCATGGCATGATCTCTCAAAAAGTGATGTATTATGTCTATGTGTTTAGTTCTGGAGTGCTCAATTGGGTTGTGAGCAATTTTGATGGCACTTTCATTGTCACAAAGGAGTGGAATATGGTTCATATTGTAACCATAGTCCCTTAGAGTTTGTCGCATCCAAAGGAGTTATGCACAACAACTCCCGGCTCCAACATACTCCGCTTCGGCTGTGGATAAGACAATGGAATTTTGTTTCTTGGAGGACCAAGAAACTAAGGATGTCCCAAGGAATTGACATGTACCAGAAGTGCTTTTTCTATCTACTTTGCATCGGCATAATCTGCATCGGAGTAACTATTGAGATTGAATTTTGAGACTTTTGGGTACCAAAGACCAAGGTTGGGTGTATGAACCAAATATCTCAAGATCCTTTTTACGGCTGTCAAGTGACATTCCTTAGGATTGGTTTGAAATCTTGCACACAAACATACACTCAACATAATATCTGGCCTAGATGCATATAAATAGAGTAGAGATCCAATCATGGAGCGATATACCTTTTGGTCACTACAGGAAACACAATCATTTGCGACGGCCGACCGTATTTGCGATGGCCGGCCGTCGCAAATAAACCTGTTTGCGACGGCCCGCAGATGGCCATGGCAAATAAGTTAAACCGTCGCAAATAAGCCTGTATTTGCGACGGTTTCCAAAATGGCTGTCGCAAATAACGTGGCCGTCGCAAATAAAGCTTATTTGCGACGGCCTTTTCCGCTAGCGTCGCAAATAGTATTAATTGCGACGGCCAACCATAGGGCCGTCACAAATAAAATGGCCGTCGCAAGTTAAAGCCCTATACCTTCGGGACGAACCGTTCCCTTCATCATTTCCTTACCACCGCTGCCGCCGCTCCGCTCCGCCCCCGGCCCCGCTGCCCCCGCTCCCACCGCGCCGCCGCCGCCCCGGCCTGGCCGTCCCCGGCCTCGCCGGCCCCAGCCCGTCACGAGCCCGACTTCACTGCCGCCGTGCCGCACCGCGCTGCCCCCGCTCCTGCCGCCGGCCCGTCGCGCCGCCGCCGCCCTGGCCTCGCCGCCCCCAGCCCGCCGCGCCCCCGCCTCCCCCGGCCTCGCCGCCCCCGGCCCGCCGCGCCCCCGCCTCCCCCGGCCTCGCCGGCTCCGGTCCACCGCGCCGCCGCCATTCCAGGTACCTTTCTTAAAACTATTATTTGTCTGCATTTAGGCCCATCTGATTTGAGAGTTTTACTAATAAATCGTATAATTCAAAAGATTTTGAGAATTTAGACTTAGATATATGGTTAGTGAAGATGGGATCGTGGGAGGGAAAGAACAAGGCCCATGGAATTAATTAGAATAACCTAAGTTTTTAAAGCTTGAGGGTTTGTTTGTATTGGTAGAGTGAATTTTTTGTTTTGGTTAGTTGGTGAGACTAGTTGAGACTGTCATGTAGATTCATCGTGCATGCTTGGTAGTACCTGCCCAAGCATGACTTCCCCATTGATGCCGCTGATGTTGATTCCAGCGTAAAGGCAGGCCTTGTAGTGGGCGTCAACAACGTCGCATCCAAAGGCCTTATCAGCACCAGCGCGGCAGTAGTACGGTCCCTGAGGAAAACACGCACACAAATGTTTCAGACCTCATCCTGGGCTAATTAAGCACCAGCCCTCATTGCATGATTCTTATATTCAGAACTTTACATCGCATAACTTGTTTAGCTGCAACAGATTAAAAGGAGTTTTAGTTAGAATTTTGAGCTGTAGTTTTCTTGCCTGGGGACCAGGGTAGCCACCAACAGGCCAGCCAAGGGGCCAGCTGACATCCTTCTGAAGGAGAGTGTACTCCTGCTCAATACCATACCTGTTTGTATTCAGAGAAAAGGTTCATGGTGAGGAACAAGATAGGAAAGTACATGTACAGAGGTGAAAAGCTCCAAAACTTGCGCTCCTCCTAACAAACTTTTTTCTGGTAGCTTTTATTTTTCAAAAGATGCTAATTTGATTTATAGTATCCACATATTAAACCAAGACGTACTAAATTGTTGTATTCATTCAAGATAGCAAACATGTTACCTCATCTGATGGAAGGCAATGTAATAAAATACTGATATAAAATTTAGATTGATAAATTACTAATTGAATAGTTGCTGCAAAAATGTTGAAATTGGGTTAGTATTCATACCATGGCACCTCAGCTACAACAGCAGGGTTGCTGAAGATCTTGGCAGCATTGTGCCTCTTGTTAGTGGGGATTGGCTCTCCTTGTGGGGTGTAGCAGTCGCACATCACCTACAAGGATTGGCTCTCCTTGTGGACGACAGAAGACTAACAAGTCATCTCAGTCGGGCGCCTGGACCGTTCCAGGCGAGGCAAGGAGGCATGGCGTCCGGTCCGAAGCGAGTGGACGCCTAGGCGCCGCCTAGGCGACGTCTGGACAACACTAAACGCAATTACTACAATTTTTTTCTGTTTAGCACTAGAGTAACTTCTTAAAGCTGAAAATTAGGTTATTAACCATTGTGTTTTAGCGAGTGAGGGACTTGCTTTTGGATCAACCAAAAGCATCATAATATGGTGATCTAGCTGGTCCAATTATATTCAGTTCTTTGAGTGTTCTAGCTATTTTTATCAAATCGGTCTTGACATAACGAATTTTCTTTACATTGCTCAGGTCCCCTCCCCACCGTGCACACTCAGATCCACTTCACTACTCAGGTATGGCACCATCATTCTTCTCATATTGTATATGACGGAGTACAGTGTTTTGAGCTGTATATGACGACTTGTTGCTCTTATAGTAGCTGCCCTGATATGTATAATGTTCCAACTGTTTTTTATCAAACTGTTAATGATGTAACACATTTTCTTTAGATTTGCATCACCATGTTACTAGTTCAGCCTATGTCAAGTGTGTGATCTAGATGTTGCTACATGATTATGTTTTTTTAGGTTTAGATAATTTTTTGTCATGCTTTGGTAAATATGTTTATTATGCAGGTTACTAGAATTAATAATTTTTTCTCTTGTTCTTTTGATTGCGTGAGTGTTTAGAATTAATAATTTTTTTCTATTCTGTTTAGTGTATGTTTGGACTTAGTGCATTCATATAATGTTTTTGAGTGACTACTTAATATATATAAATAAAGGGGTTTTAGGTCGGCTCGGACCAACCTGGAAGGGCACGACACGTAATAAGTGTGATCGTGTCGTGTAGACCATTGTAGTGGTACCGTATGCGTCAAGTCGACATGGAAGCGAACGGGTTGGTAAGGACGTCAATGACCGCGATTGCGTGGACGGTGGAAATGGATGTGGAATTGTCATCTAAGACCAACTTTCCTCTCACTCTTTCTCTAGTTCTTTCCTCTCTCTTAAATGACCTCAAAATGAAAATGAGCAACATAACCTATAGCAATGTATTACCCGTTTCGGATCGGAACGTCTCACATGCCATTGGCATGTGAGACGTGCAGGTTCGGAATTGTCCCTTTTTGGACAGCCTTGGAGTGACCGAGGGGGCGTGGCTTGTGACGAGACGCGGGTCCGGATTTGGACGAGATTTCGGTGGCGTAACCCTGTTGTTCTCTACTGCACCATTTTTGGGCGTGCAGTGGAGAACAGCGGGGTTATGCTGCCGAAATTTCGTTTGAATCCGGATCACGCGTCTCGTCATGAGCACGCTCTGCTCGGTCACTCTTGGGTGGGTTTAGGATCTATCTTCCTAGGTTGTAGGGCCGTGACATAACACAACAATACATTAACGACAATTTCTTTCGCAATAAACAGCAGAGCCAAACATGGGTGAAGACCGCTGTTGGATGTATACTGGCTGGAAGAGCAGAACTGGTGGTCACTAGGATGAGTGGTTTATCAAGTTAGATCAATTTTTGGATCGAGCATTTTCGTTGTCAACGGAAGATATGGTGCGGTTCCCATGTACAAAATGTCAGAACACCAAGTTTTTGAGAAGATTGGAGCTTTCGTTTCACTTATGTCGAAACGGTTTCACTCCACATTATGAAGTGTGGACATTTCACGGTGAGACTAATTCTTGAATCATAGCCGAAGTGGATGAGGATGATGATATAACAGAGGTTGATAGGATGGATGAGATGCTAGAAGCTCTGGAAGCGGAGGATCCTCTTACAAATGAGGCAGAGAAGTTCTTTGAGGAGCTGAAGAAATCACAAGAGCCGTTGCATGAACACACGGCTGTGACCGTACTTGCTTTCTTGACCAGATTTATGGTAATTAAGTCCAAGTACTTTTTTCCATCAACTGCTACAGTGATCTCATGAAATTGATCTGCAATATCCTTCCACAACCTCGCAAAGCGCCACCAGATATGTATCAGTCAAAGATCAAGATATCTGGTCTCGGTATGAAGTATGAGAAAATCGATGTGTGCCCAGACAACTGCATGCTATTCTGGAAAAAGCATGCCAATGAGAAGATGTGCTTGAAATGTGGTAAATCGAGGTATGTTGAAGTTGTTAATGACGAATGCGATAATGTGATGACAGATGTCGCACATAAGCAGCTTCGTTACTTGCTTGTGACACCTCGGTTGAAGTGGATGTTTCTTTCAAAAAGAACCGCAAGAAACATGAGATGGCACAAAGAAGGTAAACGTGAGAACAAAGAATTCTTGACGCACTTGTCCGACGGTGATGCATAGAAGGCGCTAGACCGTTTCGATCCAGACTTTTCTCGTGATGCAAGGAATGTTCACATCAGATTAGTGATAGACGAATTCTCATTGTTCAGTAAAAACGCCATGCCTTACTCATGTTGGCCCGTCTTTGTCATTCTGTACAACCTGCCACCTGCTCTTTTTACGAAGAACGAATTCATGTTTCTCAGCCTCATTCTACCAGGACCTGATCATCCCGGGTCACGTCTCAACGTGATGTTAAAACCGCTGATCGAAGAATTGAAAGTCTTGTGGATAGGAGTCGAAGCGTACGACAGTTACAAGAAGCAGAAATTCAACCTTCGAGCTGCTTATTTTTGGTCCGTCCATGATTTGTCGGCATACGGCATGTTTTCCGGATGGAGCACTCACGGTCGTCTGATGTGTCCGGTATGTGCTTCAGACATGGATTGCTTTCGACTAACTCATGGAGGCAAAATATCTTACTTTGATTGTCATAGACGTTGGCTGCACTCGAGTCATATATTTAGGCAGCAGAGGCATGTCTTTTGAAAGAACACTGTTGTCACTAAAGGACCACCGAAGCGTCTCAATGGGTCAGAAATTTCTGATATGTTGGACAAACTGGTGCTTGATGAAGGTCGTCTTGGATATTTTGTAGGTTATGGAGAGGAACACAATTGGACTCACATATGTGGACTTTGGGAGCTACCGTATGTGAAGTTGTTGATTCTAATGCACAACATTGATGTCATGCATCAGGAGCGTAACATGAGCGAAAGTATCATAAGCACTTGCATGGATATGCGTGGCAAAACGAAAGACAATTATAAAGCAGACTAGATTTGGCAGACATTTGTCACTGTCCAACTCTTGAAATCTCCAAAAGTGGTGGAAAGCCACGTGCTTCTTTCTGTCTTCGATCGAAAGAAAAGAAAGAAGTTATGAAATGTATGAAAACTTTGAAATTCCCAGATGGTTACACAGCTAGCCTGAAACGAGCCGTACATGTTAATACATGAAACCTCACTGGGTTGAAGAGTAATGATTATTACATTATAATGGAAAGACTCCTACCTGTTATGTTCCGAGGCTATCTAGATGATGCGGTGTGGAAGGTTTTAGCCGAGCTCAGCTATTTCTATAGACACCTTTGTGATAAAGAAATCAAGATCGGGATGATGGATAAGTTAGAGAAGGAGATACCCGTACTTTTATGTAAGATGGAAATTTTTTTCCACCGGGTTTCTTCAATCCAATGCAACATCTGCTTATCTATCTTCCATTCGAAGCTAAAGTTGGCGGTCCTGTGCAATATAGGTGGATGTATCACATTGAAAGAGTGCTACGATATCTGAAACCAATGGTTGGCAACAGGGCAAGGGTGGAAGGGTGCATCGCTGAAGCATATGCTCTTAAGGATGTAGGATACTTTTCAAATGTCTACTTTGCGGAAGAAAACAATATCAATACTTCGGCGATGCGGTACAATGTGGACGAAACACCCCCTCTAAGCGACCTTTCCATTTTTCAAACGAGAGGCGCCACCGTTGGTAGCTACACGACCTACGTGCTATCCGAACATGAAAGGATTGTTGCTTTACTCTACATGTACGCAAATATAGAAGGCATGCAGAAATACTTCGAGTAAGTGTTTCTTCTACATTTATGCTAATCTACATATTTTGCTACACATGTACTCTAAAAGATGTTTTTTCATGTTCAACGAGTTCCACAGACAATATTGGCCACATAGGCATCAACTTATGGCCAAACAAGTAGAAGCGATACGAAAGGATGGAATAAATGGGGGGCAGAGTTTCCTATCCTGGTTTCGAGAATATGTAATATTCTCTCATCTTCTATGTATTATAAATTACTATTATTAAAGAAGTATTATTTTAACTCACGATCATTTATGACAGTGTCGAACTCACAATGTCCATGAAGATTTGCGGCAACTATCTTATGGATTGGTGAATGTTAGAAGCTATGGTCGATATGACGTAAATGGCTTCCGATTCCGTACAACTCATTTTGAAGCTCATTGTCCTCTCGCGGCAACATCAAATTTCAGTGTTGTGACGAGAGTAATGGACACTCAAGGGAATTTAACCGATCATTATGGGATCATTAACAAAATCCTTGAATTTACTTTAACCGGAAATAAGACCCTTCAAGTTGTCTTCTTTGACTGTGACTAGTTTGATCGCACTCATGGAACTCGAGAAAACCAATTTGGAATGGTAGAAGTGAAACATAAGGACCGACTATGAGGTTACGATACATTTGTTCTTGCACATCAAGTTGAACAAGTGTATTATCTACCTTATCCATGCACAAAGCTCAGTGTTTGGTGGGTGGTATATAAGGTGAATCCTCGTGAGCGGCTATATACTCCTGGGGATGATGGTTACCATGATAGCGAAGACGTTGAAGAAGTGTACCAAGAAGAAGAGTTGCGAGACACTTTTATCGTCGAGCTTGGTGCAGGACTCAATCAATTAGTTGGAGATGTTGAAGATGTTGAAGATATAGAGGCAGATGATACACGAAACAAAAATTAGAACAGGCCACGATGGAAGATTGTTGGGCTGGTTTAAGGAGTAGGGCACAGGCACATGACAATGATGTTGATGAATTTTGAAAGTGACTACAAAGAATGTTTTCTTGAAGATAGTAGCATCAATTTTTTATATTTTATTTGCATATTTACTGATTATCTAATTACAACAGGATGGCGTCAAAGAAGGGTAAGAAGGTACCGCCGACGAGGGGGTTCTACCCATCTAGACCTGAGGACGCTTTCGTTGGTGCCTCGTCGACTGGCAGCAGACGCTCTCAGTTGTTGGGGCACGTTCAGACCAGCTCTAGAGCTTCGTCACAGGTAAATGTCACTCGTTTTTGACAAATTCTTTAAATTCAATTTCACATTAGACTTACTTATGAATCATTTGATTGTTGTAGTCCTCACCGGCTGACTCAGAGGCTGCGGCGCCAGTTGACCTTGGCTACCCTTCGGTGAGCCAGCCCTCGGTCAGCCAGCCCTCAGCGAGCCAGCCCTCGGCCAGCCAGCCCCCGACTGGCGATGCTTCTGTTCCTGAGGCCTTTGACTCGGCTGGTGAGGAGCCGTCTGGGTCACCTGACGTGGCGCCCCAGCAGACACGGAGGACGAGGAGGACTCACTTTGTCATTCCTCCTGCAGTCCCTTCACAGAAGATCGTTATTCGTCCAGTCGGAGACAGGTAATAAAAATTATAGTGTTCAATTTTAGTTTATTTTGGTTAATTAAGTAATCAATCAATAAATATTTTCCAGGGTTTGGGATGACACATCTTTCACCGTGAGAGACACCAAAGACCGGTGAACGGTGTCCTCGGGTCCTTAGTGCGTTTGCACTATCCCGGGGTCATCGACGGGGTGCCTACTCTTTCGTGGGAGGACTACGCACGCGTCCATCACCAGGAGCACGACAACCTTCAGGAGGCCGTATGGGCTGATTTTATGGTAAGTATGTTAAAAAAATTTTCTAAGTTTCAACTCTTAAACTCTTTTAGTGAACATCTCTTCAATATATTCTTTATCGCAGGCAAGATATACTTTAGAGGACCCAAACGACCATCGCCAGTTTGAGGATGCGAGGCGAGTGTTTCACTACAACGCTGCCAAGGCGCTTCGACAAGCTTTGTCGAACACCCGTGTTCAAATTATTAATGAGCACTTGAAGGCGAACCAGCAACCCGTGCTACACTTCCTGCAAGCGAGCGAGATGCACCTGGCGGAGGAGGAGTACGCGCAGGTACGTGGAGTGTAATAAGTATTTTTTTCTGATAATTTCCTCGATGGTATTTTTAACGACTTCCAACTATGTGCAGGGCCACGTGAGCTGGTTGTAGGGTCGGACCGATGCCTTTCGGGCCCTTTGTCGCTACTGGGCTAGCGATGAGTTTAAAGCTAAGTCCCGGAAGGCTCGAGACTGCAGAGGGATCGAGGGGAAGAGTAGGCACGGGCAAGATAACCACTTGCGTTTAGCTAAACGCATGGTAAGTGTGTGTAACTTATGTTTATATATTGATAATATATTGTTCGTACTAACACGTATTGACAGGAGCGCGAGACGGGGGTGCCGCCGACCCCTGTTGAGATTTGGAAGAGAGGTCACAAGTACCCTTCTCAGCCGACGGGGTGCAGTCTGGCTGCAGCCGAGCGATTGGTAAGTTTAGAAATCATTCATATTAAATATAACAATATAAATTGTTGAACTTACACCCTTTTCTTGTTTTGCAGGCTAAGTACAGGAGGAGGATAGGAAGATACACGGCGAGGATTTCGATTGGGAACGTCAACCAATCAATCCTCAAGCCGCGTATACAACCGGTGGTGGAAAAGCACACGGAAGGTGAGTTTACAAATCATTTTATCATTTTCAATTCAAAGTATTCAAGATATTTCAATTTCATATTACTGACTCTCTTTTTTATAGGCTCGCCATATTCGACGGAGTTGTCGACTCGAGGGCGGGGAGACCCGCGAGAGGCAGCTCTACGCAGGCTTCTTCGGTGGGCACGACTAGTCGTCGTGCCTCACAGAGGGACATTGAGATGCAGTCCCTCTTCAGGCGACAGGAGGAGTTTGAACGCCAAAGGATCGCGATGGAGGCCACGATCCAAACCCAGGCAGCAGCGTTGGCGCAGATGCGGGAAGCAATGGAGGTAACCAAATAAAAACTAAAGTTCTCATTAATTCAGCGTAAATGACTTACTAATAGATAACATTTAATGTTTGCAATGACAGGCCATGGCTCGGGCGCAAGGTCTGGGGATCCAACTACCGGTACTACCACCGGTCCTTCCAGGCGATCCTTCTTCAGTAGGTCAGGTAATTTTCTATGTAATCCTTCTTCTCCAGCGTAATAAGATTGAGATAGATGAAAGAAAGATAGTTAGATAGAAGAAAATGATTGAGATAAAAGAAAGAGAGAGATAGAAGAAAGAGTGAAAGATAATTAGATAGAGTAGGAGGTGAATGAAGAGAGAGAGGAAGATGTAGATGGAGATAGAGGGAGGGGAAGATAGAGGGAGGGAGATGTAGATGGAGATAGAGGGAAAAGGATAGCAATAGAGAGATAGAGTGAGAGATAAAGATAGAGGGAGAGAGAAATGAAAAGAGAGAGGAAGAGAGGGGGATCTAGATGAAGATAGAGGGAGAGGAAGGGAGGGAGAGAGATGTTAATGCATCTATATTCTAACTCTAAGTTTCATTAATGGCAGGGATCTGCGACGGCTGTACAAACGCCGTCGCCGTCGCTACCACCACCTGGAATGAGGCGCGACGACGACTTCGACTTCGGAGGTGGCTCCGTTGGTGGCTACGGAGGTTAGATGGGCGAGTGAGCCCTTGTTTGCTTTGTTGATGATGATGTGAGATGTATCGGCACTTATTAGTTTGTGATTGTGATGATGTTTGTGTGTTATATGGTGTGTAATATATTGTTTCTATTCTGTGATTCTGGCCATCGAGCCGGTTAGTATTTTCTGTTTTAAAAAAATAAAAAACCTATTTGTGACGGCTTTTTATACAGTACCTTCGCAAATAAGGTACCAGACCATCGCAATTAAGCCACTGCTATTTGCGATGGCCTGGCTGTCGCAAATAAGATTTAATTGCGACGGCTTGGCTGTCGCAAATATAGGAGTGGGTCCCGCCGAAGGACACGTAGGCCCTGTCGGCTTACCTTATTTGCGACGGCCCAACCGTCGCAAATAGGGGCACTTATTTGCAACGGCCAGGCCGTCGCAAATAAGATTTAATTGTGACGGCGGCGCCGTCGCAAATATTGTTGCAGGGATCACCAGTCCCTGACAGTAACTTGCGACGGACACTGCTAGCCGTCGCAAATAAGGTTATTTGCGACGGTGGCCATTGCAAATAACCTTATTTGCGATGACTCATTTGTGACGGCCACAAACCGTCGCAAATAAGCAAAGCCGTTGCAAATAGCTTATTTGCGACGGCTTTTTGCTTATTTGCGACGGCCCTAGCCATCGCAAATCGTCGGGATTCCTGTAGTGGGTCGATGCTATGTCCATCTTCATTGAGATCTAGGTGGCCATTCGTTGCCATGGGGGTTTTTATGGGCTTCGCCTTGTCCATACCAAACTTCTTAAGTATGTCCTGCGTGTACTTGGTTTGGCTTAGGAACGTCCCTTCCTTCTGTTGCCGCACTTGGAATCCCAAGAAGTACTTTAATTCTCCCATCATTGACATTTCAAACCTGTCTGTCATGATTTTACTAAATTCTTCACAAAAAGATTGGTTAGCTGACCCAAAGATTATATCGTCAACATAAATTTGGCAAATAAAAAGGTCATTATCAAAATTTTTCGTAAATAGTGTATAATCTACTTTGCCAATCTTAAAGCCATTTTCAATTAAGAAATCTCTAAGACACTCATACCAAGCTCTAGGAGCTTGTTTGAGGTCGTAGAGAGCCTTACGCAATTTAAATATGTGGTCGGGGAACTCTTCGTCTTCAAACCCGGGTGGTTGCTCCACGTACACCTCTTCCTTGATTGGTCCGTTGAGGAAGGCGCTTTTCACATCCATTTGATACAACTTGAAATCATGGTGAGTAACATATGCAAGTAATATTCTAATAGATTCAAGCCTAGCTACTGGAGCAAAGGTCTCATCGAAATCCAAACCTTCGACTTGTGAATACCCTTTGGCCACGAGTCGTGCCTTGTTCCTTGTCACCACCCCATGTTCATCTTGTTTGTTGCGGAAGACCCTCTTGGTGCCGACGATGTTTGCATTGGGTCTTGCCACAAGTTCCCACACCTTGTTCCACTTGAAGTTGTTCAGTTCTTCTTTCATTGCCACCACCCAGTCCGGATCTTTCAATGCATCTTCAACCCTGCATAGTTCCAAAAAGGATACAAACGAATAGTGCTCACAAAAATTAGCTATGCGAGATCTAGTGGTTACTCCCTTTTGGATATCACTGATGATATTGTCGATTGGATGATCCCTTTGGACACATTGGTGTACTCTTGGGTGTGGCACTTGAGGAGTTGTATCTTCATGATCATCTGTTTCTCCCCCTAAGTAATTGCCTTTGTTGACTTGTTGATTATCTTCGTATTCTTGTGGTTGATCTTGTGTTGAAGCTCCCCCTTGATCGTTGGTCTCCTCTTGTGGTTCATCTTCCTCATGTACGTGTGGAGGTGGCTCTTGTGGTCGAACCTCACCTAGAGCCATTCTTTTTAATGCTTGATAGGGAGCTTCTTCTTTACCTAGTTCACATGGATCAACTTGCTCCTTTTGGGAGCCATTAGTATCATCGAACACTACATCACGTGCTACTTCAACAAGTCCGGGGGTCTTGTTGAAAATACAATAGGCGTAAGTGTTCGAATCATAACCAAGCAAGAAACCTTCATCGGACTTCGAAGCGAACTTTGAAGTCCTAGGCTTCTTGTTCAAGATATAACATGGAGAACCAAAAACTAAAAAATATGAAATATTTGGTTTGTTACCGGTGAGTAGCTCATAGGATGTCTTCTTGAGTAGTCGATGAAGATAAAGTCGATTCACAGCGTGGCAAGCGGTGTTAATCGCTTCTGCCCAAAATTGATCCGATGTCTTGTACTCATCGAGCATTGTTCTTGCCATCTCTATGAGTGTTCAATTCTTTCTTTCGGCAACTCCGTTTTGTTGTGGGGAGTACGTCACTGAAAATTCGTGCTTTATGCCTTCTTCATCAAGGTACTCCTCCACTTGCGTGTTCTTGAACTCCGTGCCATTGTTGCTTCGAATATTCTTGATTGTCAATGAGAATTAGTTTTGAGCTTGCTTGAAGAACTTCTTGAGTGTTCCTTGTGTCTCTGACTTATCATGCAAAAAGAAAACCCAAGTGAAGTGAGAAAAATCATCAACGACAACTAAACCATATTTGTTACCGCCGATGCTTATGTAGGCTATTGGACCAAATAAGTCCATGTGTAGTAGCTCGCGTGGTCTTGCTGTAGTCATGACATTTTTGGTGGGGTGATGTGATCCAACTTGCTTCCTGGCTTGGCACGCGGTACAAGGCCTGTCTTTCTCAAATACAACATCCTTTAAACCTCGGATATGATCGCCTTTGAGGAGTTTTTGAAGGTTCCTCATACCAACATGCGCTAGCTGTCTATGCCACAACCAACCCATGTTGGTCTTTGCAATCAAGCATGTGTCAAGTTCAGCTTTATCCTTGTTGAAGTCAACAAGATAGAGCTTTCCCTTTAACATACCCTTGAATGCAATGGAACCATCACTGCTCCTAGAAACGGTCACACCCTCGTTAGTGAACAAGCAATTATAACCTTTGTCGCATAATTGAGATATGGATAGCAGGTTATAGTCTAGGGATTCAACATGTAAAACATGAGAAAGTGTGTGTTTAGAGGATATTGAAATTTTACCGGTACCGAGCACTCTTCCTTGACTATTATCTCCAAAGTAGATTCCCTCGTTTGGGTCTTCATTCTCTTCATATTCCACGAACATTCTTCTTTCCCCGATCATATGATTGGTGCAGCCACTGTCTAGCACCCATTTAGATCCACCGGAGGAATAGGCCTGCAAAAACAAATCATGCCTTGGTTTTAGGTACCCAAGCTTGCTTGGGTCCTTGGAGGTTAGTTACAATACATTTGGGCACCCACACATGAGACTTGGTGTTCCCATGGCATGGCCCAACATAATGAGCATAAACCTTGCCAAAATTATCTCTCATTAACACATAGTAGGCATCAAAAGTTTTAAACAATAGCTGTTGTTGTTTATGTACAGGACTAGTCTGGGGGGCCAGACTTGTCCGGAGGACCAGACTTGTCTGGACACTGACCGGACTAGTCCGGTGTTCATGTGTAGTTATTGTCTTGATCTGTGACTTTCCACTTTGAGAGGGCCTTCCTTTTACAAAGGTAATCCTCTACTTGTTATTCTTATGGCTACTAGCATGTTGCATTTCACCATGAGAATAACCAATGCCATATTTGACATTTGGAGGTCTTTTGACCAAGTATGCACTATGTGCATATTTGATCATCTCCTTGTAAAATATGCCACTTTGGGCAGGATGTTTATCCTTTGTAGAGGTTGGCTTATCCTTCAAACTGGTGTCACCTTTCTTACATGTGCAAGCATGAGCAAAATCAGTTTTAGTGGGTTGAGAAGGTGAACTTGAAGAGGAGGAAGGTTCACTCAGCTTGAGTGACTCAACCTGCACTTCAAGGATCTTGTTAACCTTGATCAGGTCAGCAAGTTGGTCCTTGATTGTGGCATTTGAGTCAGTTAACTCCAGGCAAGTTTCCTTGCTCGAAGCTAACTCAAGCTCTAGTGATTTGCTTCATTCCTTTTCAAGTTCTAGAAGTTTGTCAAGTTCGACATATTCCTCCTTTTGGGAGATGATCATGTCCTCTTGAAGATGTATTAACCTCTCCTTCTCAACAAGTTGATCAAGCAAAAATTTAATTTTAGTAGCTGTTTTCCTATCTAGTCCAATAAGCATGTCCTCATTATCACTACTAAGTTCATCATCGCTAGAATAGGAATGCACGAAGGGGGATTTAATGGTTACCTTGCGTCTACCTTTCTTTGCCATAAGGCAAGTGTCGTCTTACTTCCATGTGCCAAGTGTAGGGAAAAGGGTAGACTTCTTGGATGTCTTCTCGATGGCTATGCTAGCCATCTCTTCTTCTTCGGATGATGAGGACTCATCATTTGAGTCCCACTCTTTACCAATGTGCGCTTGTTCGGCTTGTTTCTTCTTCTTGAAGAATTTATTGGGTTGAGGCTTGGCTTATTTGGTCTTCTTCTTGTTCTCCTCATATGGGCAATCAACTATAAAGTGGTTGTATTCACCACAATTATAGCATGCCCGCCTCAACTTTGGCTTCGTTTTTTCCTTGTACTTTCCTTCGCTTGACTTTGTACCTTGTCTCTTTTTCATTATTCTGTTGAATTTCTTCATGAACAATATCATGTCTTCTTCATCCAATTCACTGCTCTCGGCGTCACTATCTTCCTCTAGTTGTGCTTCTCTAGCTTCTTTGGATAGGGGCTTGAGAGTGGATTTCAAAGCAACCCCTTTCTTCTTTGCCGATGTGAGGTCGGTAATCTCCTTGACATGTTTTGCTTGTTTTTCCATCATCTCGAAGTTGATGATCTTTCCAAGCAGTTCATCCAGAGTCAACATTTTGTATCCAGGGCTTTCTCCGATCATAGAGCATAGTGTGACGTTGCGAGGCATAAGAGCACTAAGGATGAGCTTTACCACCTCGTGGTCATTCCACTTCTTACTCCATATGATCTAACCTTGTTGACGAGTGTCTTCAATCAATTGTACATGTCTTGGGGTGACTCATCTTCTTCAATTGCAAATCTTCCTAACTCGCCTTGAATCATCTCGATTTTTGCTTCACGCACATGTCGGTCACCTTCATGTGCAGTTTGTAGTGTGTCCCATATCTCTTTAGCAATTTCGAGTCCATCCACCTTGGTGAACTCATCCCGACTAAGTGAAGAGGTTATTACGGCCGTGGCTTGAGCATTTCGGTGAATTGCCTGCTCTTGGTTGGGGGTGATCTCTTCGTCGTCGTCCGGGATATCTATCCCTGTACACACAACATGACACAAACTTGGATTGAGGGAAATTAGATGCATTTTCATATTTTGCCTCCACATTGAGTAATCACTTCCATCGAAGTGTGGGGCTTTTCCAAGTGGGATAGATAAATAATGATTGTTATTAGAATTGAGACGATCATAGTTAAAAGGATATCGGGAGTAGTCTGTGTGACTACTCCCCTTCTTCTTTTCTTCAACTTTTACTTTCCCTTTGGAAAGTGTCTTCTTTCTTAGGAGCGCCTTTAGCTCCAGCGTCTCTTCATCGTCGTCCTCGAAGTATTGAATGGCTTCGAGGAGCTTCTCCACCTTGAGGTTCTTTTCATCATCAACCTTCTCTTGGTTGTTGCTCTTGTGGGTGTCCTTCATGTCTGACATGATCTCCTTCGAGCGATTAGTCTCTTTCTTGAAGAACCTTGCTCTGATACCAATTGAATGTGGCCTAGAGGGGGGGTGAATAGGCCTTTTTGAAAATTCACTTAACAACCAGTTCAAAACCAGAAAAATCGGACTAGTCCGGTGTATACGGACTAGATTGATTAGGTTTGATCGATTAACTTTATTCTTCAATAGATGCAACGGAAATATACGATTAAACAAAGTGTTACAAGGTTATGAATCAGGTTATATCACAATTCAATCTTATACTAGATATTTCAACGTAAAGTAATCAAGATCAATTGTAACCCTAGATTGATATAATGTAAAGGACAATGAACACAAAAGAGGACACAAGAGATTTATCCCGTGGTTCGGTTCCCACAGAGGCAACCTACATCCACATTGAGGAGTCCACAAAAGGACCGGGTCTTCTCCAACCCTACCCTCGTCAGATTGCCACGAAGGCCAATCCTCTTCCACTTATCTCAAAGGGGTGAATAATTGAATTCAAGGGGCTTTCTCACACTTTGAGAGCTCCCTTGGTTTACAACACGAAATACCATCATGAACACACTCAAAAGATTACAATTAAACAGCAGGAGTGTGTTAGAGAATCAAACCAAGAGCTCAATGTGATGTTGAATGTGTCTCTTCATTGAACTAGAGTGAATCCTCAAAGGATTGATCTTTGTTGCACTTAATTTCGTGGAGAGATGTGGTTTTTGAGGCTCTTGGGAGGTGTGACGGTGCTAGGGTTCGAGAGAGGGTAAAATATGGTCGTGCAACTCTATTTATATGGGTTTCTAAAGTGATCGTTAGGGTTCAGAAAGATCGGACTAGTCCGTGGTGGTCACCGGACTAGTCCGGTGTGCTGTGTGTAGCAAACCCTAAGCGTCCCGAAATATCGGACTAGTCCGGCTAGGAACGGACTTGTCCGATTTCGCTACTGGAAATCTTTGGACTAGTCCGATAGTCATCAGACTTGTTTGGACATGTGAAACCCTAAGTGTATATGATGACAAGTCCGCACTTGTAGGACTTGTCCGATTTAGTTCAGAGGGTATTTCGGACTAGTCCGTGCAAATATCGGACTTGTCCGATTTGGACCATAGAGAATATTGGACTAATCCGGTTGTGATCGGACTTGTCCGATTTTGTGTGACTTGTGAAGTGATTTGAGGACTAGTCCGCACTGGGGAGGACTAGTCCGATTCTAGTCAGAGAGATATCGGACTCGTCCCATGGATATTGGACTTGTCCGATTTTGTGCAGAGAGGATATCGGACTAGTCCGGTGTCAGTCAGACTAGTCCGATCATGTGTAACTTTGTGCAATGTGTGTGTTTACTTGTGATTGAGCTCTTGGGTGTGTGTTTTCTTAACACACTCCATACAGAATAATCTACTATTCTTCTTCTTTGAGCTCAGTTCCACTTTACTCCCCATTCTTCCTTCTTTTTAGCACTTTGTTCATTTTTCTATTAAAACCTGCACTCATCTCAACAAAGCGGTTAGGATCCCAATTGCTTGTCATAAATCATCCAAAACCCACAAGAGAGTCCTAGATGCACTTTCACAGACCCCTCCGGGAAGGTCTGGAACTACCTGAAGGCGAGTCTGCGTCCCAGCTCCTAGACTCGGATCCTCGAGGTGAAACGCCAGAGGATCAACCTCCTTCAAATGAAGGAGTTAATGTTGCTGAACAAGAAGATCCGGACCCCTCTGGGAAGGCTCGGGTAACTTCAGAAGAAGCTCTGGGTTTCTCTAACAAGAACCTGGAGGTCCCCGAATAAGATCCGGACCCCTCTGGGAGGGTCCGAGTTGATGAGGAGGAAGCTCCGGGCCCCTCCGGGAGGGTCCGGACAGTCCAACGCCCAGTATACTTCATCAGTGAAGTACTCCATGACGCCAAGACTCGATACCTAGAGGTGCATAAGCTACTCTACATAGTTCTTATTGCCTCTAGGAAGCTTTGTCACTACTTCCAAGCTCACAAGATTTCAGTGGTAGCCTCTTATCCACTGTGTGCAATCTTGCATAACCCCAACTCTACTGGGAACATTGCAAAGTTGGCAGCGGAATTGGCCGAGTTTGATCTTGAATTCATCCCAAGACAAGTGATCAAGATTCAAGCACTAGCAAACTTTGTGGCGGAATGGACCCCCTCTCCATCAAATCCTAGGGTCCCCAGTGAGCAGAAGCTGGAACCCAAGGTTTCGGTCTTCACTGAGCCTCACTGGACTCTCTACTTCGACGGCTCCGTGCAAAAGTAGGGGGCTGGAGCTGGAATCCTTCTCCTCGCTCGTACTGGGGAGAAGGTCAAATACATGGTTCACCATGACTTCAAGGAGACCAACAACATGGCGGAGTATGAAGCACTAATCTATGGGCTCAAGGTGGCACTATCATATGGTGTCAAGCAGCTGTTGGTAAAGGGTGATTCACAGCTCATAATAAAACAAGTCAAAGGTGAATGCTATTGCAACAACCCTCAACTAGCTGCATATCTACTTGAAGTCCAGAAGCTTCAGAAGGATTTTGAAGTCCTGGATCTCTGCCATGTCCAACATCTCAACAATGCTGAAGCTGACGAACTCTCGACGAAAGCTTCAACCGGAGCTCCGGTTCCCGACGGAACCTTCATCCAGAGATTGTCAAGACCAACAGCTCAGCCTGCCAAACTGAGTGAAGGGGGCGAGACCAGCACCTCGAAGCTGGTGGTCCCGATGGCCCTGTTTCCATGGCGTCTATCAAGGGTTGTAGGTGATGCAGGAAGCTCCAAGCAACCCAACACGCAAGACTCAGAAGCTCAAGTTAGCTCTGATGCATGGATGTCAGAAATCCGGAGCTACTTGAAAGACAACATCCTTCCTGAAGACAATGTATTTGCTGACCGGATAGTCAGATTGGATAAAAGATACACACTGGTAGAAGGGATCTCTACCGGCATGGTGCCAACGACGTCCTAATGCGGTGCATTACAAGGGAAGAAGGCTGCAAGCTCCTCGCGGAAATCCATGGAGGCGAGTGTGGGAACCACGCGTCTTCCCGCACTTTGGTCGGTAAAGCCTCCCGGCATGGTTTTTACTGGCCTACAACACTCCAGAATGCAACCGAGCTAGTGAATAAATGTGAAGCATGTCGGTTTCATGCGAAGAAAATTCACACACCAGCTCAACCCCTACAAATGATACCTCCTACATGGCCGTTCGCTGTGTGGGGGATGGATATCTTGGGACCTTTCCCAAGAGCCGTCGGAGGTTACAAGTTCCTGTATGTTGCCATCGACAAGTTCACCAAGTGGCCGGAAGCAACTCCAGTTGTGAGAATAAACAAGCAATCATCTATCAATTTCTTGCAGTCCATAGTATGCAGATTTGGAGTTCCAAACAAGATCATAACTGACAACGGGACCCAATTCACAAGCTCTGCATTCCAAGGATATTGCGAAAACCTCGACATTCAAGTTAGCTACGCTTCTGTAGCTCACCCGGCAAGCAATGGCCAAGATGAGAGAGCAAATGCAGAAATCCTAAAAGGACTCAAGTCGCACACATATGAGCACCTGAAAAAACATGGAGCCAACTGGATCGAAGAGCTTCCGCCCACCTTGTGGGCGAACAGGACAACTCCAAACCGGTTAACTGGAGAGACACCCTTCTTCTTGGTGTACAGAGCTGAAGCAGTCCTTCCTCTAGAAATCACATTGGGGTCGCTCTGGGTCCGGACCTTCGACGAAGCCATGCAGGACCAGCTCCGGCGTGAAGACCTTGACCTTGTTGAAGAGGGAAGGTGCCAAGCAGTTGTTGAAAATGCACGATACCGCCAAGCGCTCTGGCGCTATCACCAAAGGCATGTGCATAATCGACAGCTCGAGGAAGGCGATCTGGTGCTATGGAGAATATAAACTCGAGAAGGGTTTAACAAACTTTCCCTCAGCTGGGAAGGACCCTTCCGAGTGATCAAAGTATCCGTCCCGGATGCATTCGCTTGGCAACCAAGGATGGGACACCGCTCCCTAATCCTTGGAACATTGAGCACCTCCATAAGTTCTACACTTAATATCACAGAGGTGAGTCTGTAATTACATATGATGTATGTTATAGCGTCATTGTACAGAGACGGGTAGCCCCTCCGGGGGGACAGCCGGACCTTTCTCGGAAGGTCCACAAAGTTCAAGCAACACTTGACACAGTCTCAGAACTAAAAGTGTAGCTAGTTACCCTGGGTCAAACAAGAAATGTAACACACTTAGCTTGGTTTCATACCCTAAGAGTGTACTTGTTTCCTGTACCCCAGACCTATAATGAAAGACATCATTATGTGAAAACAGACTCCACGTGCATTTATTTGTTACAAGCTCATTCTTTTTATTTTTCTCTTTCTTGTTTATAACAAAGTTGTGCAATTCTCAAGAAACTTCAGCTCGAAAAATTCATGTATAATTCAAGTTGCATTGTTAATTCTTTCGGGTCTTAACATTGTTGAATGGCCTACTCGCCTGAACTTCAAGACAATCTAGGTTCGGAGTGTGCTATCGACTTAGCTTGGTCCTGCACCCTAAGTACGCCACTCTACCTACACCCCGGCAGGCCTGAGTAAGGTGAGTCCAGAAAGCGATCGGACCTGGAGAACATAAGCAAATGCACTTGATTGTATATAGAATTGCGGTCGACCTAAAAATTTCTTTTGGGAATAGTAAGCAGCAAATGAGTTATAGATAAGAAATGGATTTTACTGTTTTTCTTGACTTCAGTGTGCGGGAAAAATAAAAATCTCATGATGATGGTGGATGATGCCGGAGCTATCAAAGCTTCGACAACGCCTAAGGTGGCCCGTTGTCAATGTTTTAAACATTGATAGTAGGCGTCGCTAGAGCTATCAAGTTCCGACAAATCCAGGGGGCCAGCCGTCAACGTGAAGAAAATATGGTAGAAGGACACCCCAATGGGGTTTTCTATCGATGCTCTACGTATTGATAGTGGTCACTGCCGGAGCTACTAAGCTCCGACAACCTCATTGGGTCTCTACTATCGGCGACTTTGGACCTATACTCTACAAGTTCGAAGCACTCAAGTCTTCAACAAAATGCTACGTCCTCTTGGTACATGTTCACATCAAATTCTGTACATCTACCAGGGGGCCAAGTGAGACAAAGGTCTAAGACAAAAAATGAAATTCATAAATTTCTTGGATTTCATTCATCTGAGGACAAGAGTTTACAAAATTGGAGAAAATAAGAGAAGATACAGGTGAGAGCTACAAGGAGAAAGTCCTAAATCCTACGGAAGAACGAGGCGACCTTCTGGGCAACCCCCGACACGCTGGCCATGGCAGCATCTCCCTCTCCGTCGATGGGACCTTCAAGCACCGATCTAGTGGGAAGTGAGGATCCCGGCTTGTGTAGCACGTCAGCATGTATTCTGCGACATTCTGCGCAAGGGATTTCCCTTCAGCTCCAACTGATCCGCGATGACAGCGCCCATCTCGTTGAGCTTGTTGCTCGCCAAGCTCAATGCCTTCAGCGCATGGTCCAGCTCTAGCTCCGGATCATCCGGATGCACGTGACTAAAGCCCAGTGGCTTCAGCGCGTCATTAGCTTTGCCCAAGAAGTCCCATACTTGTTGGTACTCCGCAGCCCTTGAGCCTCGCACCTCTTCCAAGGACCACTTGGTCGCCACAAGCTCTGAACCCTCCCGGGCAAGGCGCTCGACCTCTTTGGCATGTTGTTGAATCTTTTCAGCAACTTGCCTTTCGAGTTTAGCAAGCTCCTCTTCCTAGACGTGGATCTTGTTCTGGCGGTCAACCAGGTCTTTCTCCTGGCCTCGCACCTTCTTCTCCCTGGCAGCGACTTCGTTCTCCCTTTTGGTGAGGTCCTGTCCCTGCTGCTAGGCCTTCTTCTCCTCGCTCTCGCAGAGCTCCTCTAGCTTCTTGGTGCGCTCTGCGAGGCTCTTGGCACCCAGAGCTAGCCTTTGGGCGAGCTCCTCTTCCCTCTTCATGAGGTCATCCCTCAGCTCCAGGAGTTTCTGCTCTTCATCTTCGATCTTTTTCTCCCGCTCCTCAAGAACCTCCCGGCGCTTGACGAGGCTGCACTGGATGGTGATGAGCTTCTCCTGGTGATCATTCGCTGCTTCATTAGCAGCCACTGCTTGTTCGTGGATAGCCCAGTACTGTTTGTCAAGGGACCGCACCATGTTTTCCCTCTCGTCCAGCAGCTGGCCCTAGTACTCCATTCGGGCCTTCTCCCTCTTTACCCACTCCTTGTCGTTAGCCAACCTTGTCTGCGCCAGCTTGGTCTCGAATTGGAGCCGGTTGCGCCACCTGCTAAGGGTTTGGCGCTCCTCCTTGAGGGCCTTGCTATCATGATAAAAGCCCAGCTGGACCTGATGAAGGCTGGAGCTGGCGTTGTCGATGGATAACGACAGGGGGATTGGCTCCGGACCTGCCGGGGTCCTCTCCGCTGACTCCGGCGGGTCCTCCATAACAAAAATCGGGTCCCACTCTACAAGAGCGGTCCCCTGAGCTTCCGCAGTGTTAGGGACGCCCTTCGGGAGCACCTCAGTCGTCGCCGAGGAAGGTCCGGCAACGGTAGCTTCTACCTCCGGAATCCGCTTCGAAGGTCCCGCCGCCAGGTCATCAGCAGCTGATCCCTCAAGCAGAGGACCGACCGCTTTGTCTTGGCACCCTGGCTCAGGCGTGGGTACCTCTGGAACTACCTCCTCCAGGGCAGGCGTTGAAGATTCGGCCAAAGCTGAGGCCACTTCCAGCTCAAGTGTTGGCGCCTCCTCCACTGCCGGTCTATGCGCCGACGCTTCAACCTCCACCGGTTCGGGCGTCGGCACATCCGCGACAACCGACTCAGGCGCCGGAACTTCATCAACCACCGGCTCCACCGTCGGGGCTTAAATAACATCCAACCCTAAGGCCGGAACTGCAGCTACCTCCGGCTCTGAGGCCGGAGCATCCATCATCACAACATCCAAAGCCAGAGCTTCAACCTCCGGAGCTGGTGCCGCTGGTACGTCTTCATTCGCATGGTCTGGCGCTACCATGGGAGCTTCGGGAGATGAGTCGAGGTCACGGACCATGACAGCTGGCGTCGGAGCTGCCGTGACCTCAGCCACCACCTGGGGCGGCGCCGGAACTGGAGCTGGAGCCTTCGCCTGCACAGCATCAGCTGCTGTTGCAGGAACCGGAGCTTCAACCCCTTTTTTTGGAGACCTTGTGGATGAAGGATGAAGAAACTAAAAATATGATTACAACAAAAATGACAAGCTGAGGTAAAGAAGCAAAATTTACCTTGTAAGGCTTCCGCTCTAGCTGGCGCGGAACCTCTTCGTCGGACGCTCAGAGCCCGACCCGGTCGCGACGGAGGTTGAAGCTTCGGAAGGCTCTTCGGAGCTTACCGCCACCGTCAGCAACGTCTTGATTGGGGCCTTCCTCGACTGGGAAGGACCCTCGGACCTAGAGCCCTTCACTGGCTCCGGCGCTGGACTCATCTGGGCGGAGCTAGCATTCCGGGGAGACGCTGATGCTGGAGTGGTTGTCACTGTAGAAGACCGACCTCCCCCCCTGGGGATAAGGAGCTGTTGTGGAAGGAGCAGGTCTGACGGGCCTCCCGTCAGAGTGCTTGAACTTCCTCTTTCAGCTGGAGGGCTCAGTCAACTCTTTGCCCTTGCTGATGACTTTAGCTCTCTATCTCGGGGTGGGAGCAGGGCCACCCTCGTAAGCTCCAGGGATCACTAACCTGGTGGTCGGATGCCTCTCAACTTCATCGAGGTCGTCATGCACCGACATCTTCCGCCGGAGCTCCCTGCTGAACTTCGCCTCCATGTTCAGTGGGAGGAAAGCCGCTAGCGGAATTAAGTCATCGCCCTCGACGTCGATGCCACGCTGGAACTTCTTGACATGAAGCTCCAAAGCTGCGCCTTCCAGATTGGACTTCAAAACGGTCTCAATCCGGTCATCGTCCATCACACTGTTGAGGGCCCAAGCGAGCTTCTCACTCTTCTTCAGCGGAGCCCACCTGTTGACTAGGAAGTTGCAAAAGACCGCCTGGGGGGTCACTCCTCCTTCCACACATTGGCGGATCCTGGTCAAAGCAGGTTGAAGGCCTCCGACAACATCGAAACTTCACTCCAGGCTTGAGTGTCAATGTTGGGAAGGCCTTTGGGCAGCTCTAGCTTCTCGTGCTCCTCTGCCGTGATGACAATCCAATCCTTCTTCCAGTCGTCCCACTTGCCGGAAGGGAACGACCTCAAGTACTTGTAGGGGCATTTCTTGCTTTTCACAAAATAGTAGAAGCCAAGATACTCATCGCTCTTGCTGGTAGTGTGGATGGTGAAGAAGGTACGGAAAAGCTCGACGCAGGGGGGAATACCCACCCACATCTCGCAGATGTGGACGAATGTGGACACAAGG